>CM061752.1:223811068-224485989 GCA_030979885.1 Lolium multiflorum
TGAGGTAGAGTTGTAAGCACTGGATTGCCGCTATTTGGTTTCCTTTGTGCAAGATCACAGTCTGCAGGTAATCATCTATCCAGGACCTCGGCTCCTGCTGTCCGTCGTACTTGGCAGCATCCGTGGGAGTAGGTTTGAACCTTTTAGGTGGCATAGTCTCACGGATCTTGTAGCTCAAACAGTCAGCTCCCCTCATCTCGCCGTCGTACTCCTGACTTTCTTCGGATTCATCGCTGTCATACTCCTCCCTTGCGGCTCGTCGTCGCCTGGCTCTGTCGATCCTACTCTGGATGATTTCGTCTCGGGCGTCCCTTGAACGGTGCTTCGAGCCGCCGTCCTGGAGCGTGGGCTTTTCCTTTCGTGGAACCAGATTGTCTCCCAAGATTGCAAGGCTTTCCAGGGCGCCCCGATGAGCTTGAGCCATGGGACCTTCGGGTGCTGGTTGTTGGTTGATGAGATATGCCGTGAGGTTGGCGGTTGCCTCTTCGACAGTTTTCGGCCTCAACATACCCGCTGTGTCCATGGTCATGAAGGACTTGGTTAAATTTGACGTTATTTCTCTAGCATCCTCTTCCGAGAGTCGAGACAGCCTTGATCGATGTTTTCCTGCACCTTTGCTGCTTCTAGACGCACTTCCCCGCGAGCCCCTCCGTCGTTCACTAGACTGACCCGCTGCTAGCAAACGTCGCTCGAGGGTAGCTTGCTCGTTCGACAGTCGCTGCCGATTCTTCTCCAAGATAGTGCGATAGGCATTGAGGGTCCCAACTGAAGTTCCAGCGGGGAGTGGCGTGTTGTTGAATATGGCCGCCCGAGCTGCTACCCATTCTTCTTCCGCGATGGTGTAATCGCTGTCAATGTTACTAGCGCTGTTTTCAAAGTTACGCCGTCTGCTAGAGCGGGGGGTTCGATCTCCTTCTTCTCCTCCGTTTGCCGCGTTTGTGGCGTTGATTTGATGATGGGCCGTTTTCCAGGTGGTCATCTTGGCGGTGCTGTCGATGCTTTCCTATCCCGACGAATATTGGCTGCCGCAGATGAATGGTGTGTCACTCGATCCCAATCCGTGCCTAGTGTCGCAGTTCAAGCAGTAGTATGAGGTCATATCTGACGACCCAGAGTCATCGGGTCCAGTCGACATTGACGATACCGACCGAGGCGTCGATGATGGGGACGAACTCGTCGAATCCGTTAAGCCGGCTGAAAGATCAATCGATGATGACACGATCGACCCTGCTGCCGATGGGGACGATTTCCTTGCCGATCTGGGGACGAACGGCTCTAGCAGCCGAAGAACTCCTTCTGCGTTGACGTTGCAGTGGACGCTTCCGAACGTCATGCCCAGATTTCCTTGCAAACCCGAGAAAGTCGAGCGAGATGAATCATTGTGCGGGGTGAACTCGTAGGAGCCGAATCGAATCGGGCTCCCCGAGCTTGGTGATGCCGGCGGTGTTGATGATGCTGCCGACGACATGGCTGGATCTGCCGATGACGAATCTTGTGCCAACAGGGTTCCCACAGACGGCGCCAATTGTCGAGGGTAATTTCTACAATGCCCTCCATATGGGGCTTAGGGTTGATGGAATCGTGCAGGCGACACGGGACATCGGTTATCAAACAAGCGAGGAAAGCGATTTACGCAGGTTCGGGGCCCTCGATGAGTAAAACCCTTACGTCCTGTGTGATCTTGATTATGAAAATATCGGTTACAATGGGGCGCCGAATAGTTCGACTGAAGAGACTAAGTTCTGCGTGGACCTAGCTCTAGACTTATGATGGCTATGGTTGCTAATTTGATTGTGTGTCCCCTGGCAGCCCCTCTCTCGACTCCTTATATTGGGAGCCGGTGTCTCGAGAGATCTCTGTCTCCGGGTACGACTAGGTTACAAAGAGTCCTAGTTCTAAACTTTTCTTTTATTCTTCATCTCCTTGCCTTGTTCTTCAAGAATCCACCTTGTGAACCGATGCTGTGGCCCACCTGGCCTTCGGGTGTCTGCATGGGCCTCCGATTGGGCTGCAAGGGGTAGCACGATAATAGTTACCCGAAGGGTAATACCCACGTCACCTGTGTTGCTGAATATGAACTTTCTTTGTGAAATCCTGCAAACGAGTAATGCTTGGGCCACAAAGCTGTCGAACACATCCATCGTTGCCTCTATGCATCCACACTACTGCTGAGCTGCGGCCGGCAGTGCCGCTGGGGCGGCCGTGCCGGTGACACAGGGCGGCAGTGCCGCTGGTGACTATCTCCTCTGACGCGCTCGCCTCCCGCTACTCCCTTCCGCATCTCGGAAGTGACCTCAACATGATCAGCACAACCATCATCAATCTGAACTCCTGTGTCAACATAAACTGGAAGTGTAGCACATGTAGCAATATCCTCCTTCGCCACAGTACTAGGCTCGACTTCAACCGGCTTGTCACCAACAAGTATTGGCTTGTCATCTACAGGCATGACTGAAACATCACCATCATCAATGCTCGGAATATCATGCACCTCATGCTGCAATTTAGGCTTGTGCAACTTCTCCTTACGTACCACCAATTCCATATCGGACTTGATTTAATCATCTCTCATCGGCTTTAAAGTCTGTTGTTTGCCATCATGCATAAAAGAATATGTATTTGCTGTCCCAACATGTGTCACCTTACGATCATACTGGCATGGACGCCCAAATAACAATCCACACACCTCCAATAGCAACACATCTCAATCTATCTCATCAACATAATCATCAATTGTAAATGGCACACACACCTTATGAGTAATATTCAGCATACCACAACTATTCAACCACTCAAGACGTTTAGGTTCAGGAAGACGCCATGTAGACAACCCCAATGCTGCCACCATCGCCTTGCTTATGCCATTAGTACAGCTACCTCCATCAATCATCAACTTGCAAGCTTTGCCTTTTACCACACACCGAGTCTAAAATAAACTCCGCCGCTAACCCTTGTTAATTGTCTTGCAAGTAGCCTCCAATACCCTCCTGAGTTGCATATTAAGCCCACTCAAAGGTGCAACCTCCTCCACGGTAATGTTAGAACACTCCACAACCTTGTCCTTCTCCGTATAATTCTTCTCAACCGAAACCATTGATGCCCCTGCCTTGTGGATAGCATCCACATGAACAAACTCAGTATCCTTGGAAACTTTCTTCTCAGCAAAATTTGTGAATGCCGCTTGTGTATTTACAAGAATCTTCTTTATATTACCAAGTTGAGCTAGAACATCCTTCGTTTGATCCAAACGAACTTGTCGCGCTGAATTCAACACTCTTTGCGCAGAACACCACAACATCACCAGCACCAGGGTGAAAGTGCCAGCCATGGTGGGGCGGCAGTGGCGGCCTCCTAGCGGAAACATCTTCTTCCTCGAGATCACACGACAGGGAAAAACTCGAAAATCTTTGTCGCGGCAGCCCTAGATGACGTTGAAACTGCACAACTCATTCCTCTCCGTTTATCTGCAACTATCCCAAGCCAATCTCCCCCGATGCAAACTGATCTCGATGCGATCAATCAGCACAACCTCGCTGTGAGCAACCTGGTGCTCTGATACCACATGATAACAGGATCCAACCCAATCCTTTCGGGGTTTACCTGATCTTTCACAGCGAGACAACCTGGTAGTAGATACTCCCAATCACACGCGGAACACAACCTGAAGTAGATGGACAAATCCATCAAGTAACGTATCGAAAAACGACATGCCTCAAACCCTAGCTTGATAATCCTTGTTGAACACAAGAACCCTCGCAACTAACTTTATTATAAACTGATAAATGGCTTCGCCGAACCCCCCGAGGGATGAAACACCGTGAACACACGCAATATTTTTAACCTAAACTTGTCTAACCCTAACCCTAGTCGGCCTAGTCCCTTAAAGGGCGGCTGGGGCGCCCCACTAGGTGGGCTTTCCTAGTTCGATTCGGACATGCCCAAACCGAACACACAACTTATTAAAAACCCTAATAGGCCCATATATGACCAGAAATATAAAAGATATAAAATAAACCAACTAGCTTGGTGGATTCCTAAAATTGGGCTTCAACTCGTCCTTCATGCCTGTATCATCGGCTTTACCGATGTAACTGTATTTTGATTCTGAAGCAGCAGGTTCCAGACGTACTATTTTTCTCACCAGGGTATATATGGGAACTGGGATGTTTTTATTGAGGCGGCATGCTAACTTAATATATGTTACTTTCAAAAAGAAAGTCTATGTCTTGCAAAGACCGTGACCGTTGTCGTCTCGGTTTCTAAATAGAACATCAAACGATGGACTTCATACAAGGCGCACAAGGTCGATTTTGGGCTGTATTTCCAGCCCAAATTTAAGCCAATGCGATGGCTTGTTCAAGCCCGGCCGCAATGACCACGGATCCCCCGGCTCTTGTGGTGGGGGCAATGGAAGCCGTTGTTTCATTCACACGCCCGCGCCGCGGCCATCTCCCATGTTGCGCTTGAAACGGAGTGCGTACGTGGAGGTGGAGATGATGTGCCTCTACATTGAGGCCGGTGTGACGGGTGCCATCTAAATAGGCGCGGGTGCCGTCCCGGCAATCCCTGCTTGCGGCCCTGCTCGTCGCGCCTTCCTTCCGCCAGATCTACGGCGGGACCCAACCTACGTTGTGGACGCGGTGGTTCAAGGCCGAGCACGACACTCGGCAGCAGATCATCGAGGCCGAACTCGAGGGCCGCGATCACTGGCCTTAACGTAGGGGCACACCGTCTCCGAGGCACGCTATGGCCATCTCCGAGGCCGACGAGTGCGCCAAGTGGTTGGCCTCGAGGAGGCCATCCCGCTCTCGCAGCAGGCCCTAGGCGGCGGCGGAGGCACCACGATAGCTTCCACCGTCTCCATCATCAGCCAATGTGTGGCCGCTTCCACGGGTCTTCATCGACCTCGACGAGGAGGACTAGGACCAGCTGGCAAAACCAACTACACGGCCACATTATCCATGTTTTTTTTAAATGTAAAAGAGGCACATATGTGTCCTTAAATATATATGTAAATTAAGTTTATTTTAATTTGTCATCTACACTTTGTTTTTGCGGGTTTGGGCCGCTGAGGCTCCTGGCAGCTACGTACAAACGGATGGATGCCTCTTTCGTTTCCCCAAACCACCGCATACAAACTGAAATGGATTTATTTTGTGTTGAAAATATGGTGGCCCGTTGAAAATGGCCTCAAGACAATGGAGGAGCAGGATTGTCTCTACGAATTCCCCGTGACAAGGGTTTTTGAGGTACATGCATGTCACTGTCATCGATTGCCCGCTGTCAAGACGGGTACACGCAATGCATGAATCAGCCACACACACATCAGTCCGTAATTAAATCTGAGTGCCACTCACCAATTGCTTCCCGAATGGAGAGAGGCCGGCGACAAGCATGGCCAGTGGCCGCGGCCGTTTGCAAGCCGTTCCTTTCGTGAAAGATTGTCGATCGATGCATGGTTGGTCGTTGCTTGTTCCCTTCTTGCCCGGCCGGCCGGTGTGGGACTTCGGCACGCAGATGCAGCTCCGTTGTTGTCATTGCTTTCCGTGTCCCTCCTCATCTTACCTAGCCTTCGTTCTCTCGCTAAAATTACACATTCGAATTGACCACGTTTATGAAAACAACTAGATCATGGTGGCCGCGCCCGTCAATTATGTCAGAAGAATGACAGGGAATTATGTAAATATATGGAATTGAAATTTGCATACATGTTGACCCACCAGCTATCATGCATAATAGAAATATATGACACTTAGGACAATCAAAATATTTAATAAATTTTGTGAATTTGCATACTCCTACATGATTTGTGAAGCAAACCGCAGTAACGTCAATAGTGACATCCTGAGTTTCACTTTTTGTCACAATGTTTCACAATCTTTTTCATGTATAACTTTAGTTTCATAAAAAATTCACTTGTGTTTCAATTATTAGTTTTGTATTAGACAAATGGCAAAAGGCTCAGCAATTCTCAAAGCAGAGAGTAACGGTAGATGTGACACGGGTATGTACCTTTGCCGTTAAAATTTTCTACTTCTCCTCTTTGGCGCCGGCTGCTTCTTGATGGTGACGGCGGGCACGCCCTTCACGCCGCAATATTAGCGTCCTCTGAATATATCCATAAAATGGGGAAACAAGATACTCACTCCCTCCAACTCATAATACTTGTCGGTATGCTAAATCAGCAATAGTTAATACGGATTGGAGGGAGATTTATTTTTTCTCTCCATTTTAAGGAACAAGAACAAGAAAACCTTCAATATGGCATTATGCTCTTTACCTTGTAATATTCTGAATTATGTTCACGTAAGTTAATAGCCGGCCTATCTCGATCGAAGCACGTTTGAGCGTTGGAGCTGAAGATCGCGCTGGGGCATAGGCTAGCCAGCTACATGACCTTGTGTGATCAATTCCTGCACGCGAAAGCGAGAGGGAATTGTATAGTACGCTTTATGTAGCATGGTTCACGTGCCAACAGAGACAAGATCGATGAAACGGAGACACGTGGATACGTACGCAGTACAGGCACAGTAACGCGGATACCTTGAGGAACAGTTTTAGTTCAGTCAGTTCTGCGTGCACAATTGTATATTCGAACCACTCGGTCAATGACACGCGTCACCGGGAACGAAGAAAACGATGATGACATGTACAATGATTTTTGGCAAATCCTTTGTATACAAGTATAAATCATGCAAAAATATTTAGAAAACATATGTCTAGGATAAGATCATAAGAGATCTCGTACGATTAATGAATGTACTTATTCGTCTATGAAAGAATGTGTCAACTTCGTTTATAAAAAAGATGTCTAAGATAACCGATTTTAGTATCTAGATACATTCAAATTTATCCAAAGTTTAGACATCCTTTTATAAACGGATGAAGTACTTGTTCCGCTAAGAAATGATCTTAATTAGTTAAGAGAAGACGATGCTCCAGTGAACTTCCAAACTTTTCCAACTAGATCATGTAATCTTTCACCAGTAATAGGTAGTACGTAATATTTTGGCATCACTTCTTCAAGATTTATTTGCTTATCTGTTAAAAGGACGATTGGTATGTATTTCTTCCTTCCCACGAAGGTTATATGAGATTTATCAAAATTTAAATGTATAGTTTATTTAAATTTTGATAAATCTCAAAAAATCTTTTTAAGATGGAGAGGTACAGCCCTTAGTCTAATTCCATTGTCCAAAATAGAATGCACGGACAATGGGCACCTTCAAAGCACGCAGCCGCTTTTGTTCTTCCAGTTTAGTGTGCTTACACCGTTGGACGCAACACGAACAACCGGAGTGGAACCAAGATGCAAAGAGAGGATCGGTGGGTAGTAATCTATGCTTCCATAACTCCAACCCGACCATCAGACTAACATAACATGCTACAACTACGAACGAACACTATCAGACTCGCCAAACTACTGCTATATTGTCCATGCCACTATCCATACAAACAAGCGCGTGGCTGAACGGATATATCATGCGATGGTGGCTTGAACGGACATATGGTATTCTTCAGTGCTTCTTGAATTTTGTGTAGGTGAAGAAGGTATTCTCAGGCTTGGAGTCGACGATGCCGCGCAGGGCCGGGATCATCTTTTTCTTGAATGCGTGGAAGTCGAGCCTGTCCTGCTCCGTGAACAGGTCGCAGTCCTCCTCGCGCATGTTCTCGATTTGCTCGATGTTTTTCAGCATAATTAAATCGCACTCGTAATGAAATCGACGTATGTTGGACATTTGAAGCAAAAGCTCTCGTGTGTGGCATATATATATATATATATGTTGTGTTTGTGCTTGTGCTTGTGTGTGTTGGCGTTGAAAATGAGTTGCCAACGTTGCGCCGAAATGTTGATTCTTTAAGTTTCCATTTCGGCACATTACTGGCGCTCCTATGTCCCACCGTGTAGGAAGGTCATGCCGAAATTTTCCGTGAAAACTACCGACGGATGCATGGTTCTAATCAATTATATAATTACATGCAAGCGATAATGGTTATCGAGATGAGGGAAGCACCGTGATGAGATATCTGAAACACCGATGATTAAAATGCTTGGTCATTCTTACACTCTGGGGTGGGCCAGTGAGGCTTGGGGTGATGGCCACAAATATCAATCTATTGTGCATCCCACCTAGCCTCGCTGACCCCATCCCCGTATGTTATTATTTATTTTTTCGATCAACAAAGTATGAGGCACATGCTATTTAGTTCACCACTTGTCTCTTATTTGAGTTGGCACTTGTTCATTGCATTTCTTGGTACCAACGTTTTACTTGTCTTGCATGAGGACAACGATACATGTCGTACAAGGAGGGTTCCTGGAGCTCAAGATCTGACTGGAGTGACTGTCGGAGAGGTGTGCACCGTCACGGCAACAATGCTAAGGAAGTGGACACCTCACCAGGGTGTGGAGGCGGGGGAAGGAAGATACGCCCGTTATCTAGCGGGAGAGATGAGGGACATGAGGAGGAACCGGATGAAGACCATGGCCTTCGTGATGATGGTCATCGTGGACCATGTTGGTCATGTTCTGTGTGATTGTAGTTTAGGTTAGGAGCTACATTGTGAGGTGTATGACGACACTTGTGACAACTACCGAGACTTCTAACTTTGTGAAACTTAGTCCTTTGGTGTTGCATATGCACATGTTGTATGAATCACCATTCCGAAACGAGACTAGCGTATTTGTGTATTGATACCGAAATGAGACATGGCTCTCTATGTGCTTCTTATATTGCATGTTCTGCTGTATAAACATGAACTCGTGTTGTAAATATATACCGCTGTCAAATATGTATTCTAATACATAGAAAAAGCTGAAAAAGAAATTTTCAATTTATTGTCGGCGCACTCAATGATTTACCGCCGGGCGCATGAGGTGCGCCATTGCTCGCCACCTTGACCGCCGCACAGCTGTCGAAAGCCGGTGGAACGTGTCCTTTGCCGGCAAATCATCCATGGCGCGCCGGCAGTATCCATACTATCGCCGGCGAACAGCCTGGTGCGCCAGCAATGGCCAGTTATCACCGGCCCGTTCGCACCGGCGGGCTTTTGGTGCGCCGGCAATGGGCCTTTTAGGTTCGCCGGCGGTATGCCTTTTCCTTGTAGTGAGTACAGCCCTTAGTCTAATTCCATTGTCCAAAATAGAATGCACGGACAATGGGCACCTTCAAAGCACGCAGCCGCTTTTGTTCTTCCAGTTTAGTGTGCTTACACCGTTGGACGCAACACGAACAACCGGAGCGGAACCAAGATGCAAAGAGAGGATCGGTCGGTAGTAATCTATGCTTCCCATAACTCCAACCCGGCCATCAGACTAACATAACATGCTACAACAACGAACAACTATCAGACTCGCCAAACTGCTGCTACATTGTCCATGCCACTATCCATACAAACAAGCGCGTGGCTGAACGGAATATATCAAGCGATGGTGGCTTGAACGGACATATGGTATTCTTCAGTTCTTCTTGAATTTCGTGTAGGTGAAGAAGGTATTTTCGGGCTTGGAGTTGACGATGCCGCGCAGGGCCGGGATCATCTTCTTCTTGAAGGCGTGGAAGTCGAGCCTGTCCTGCTCCGTGAATAGGTCGCAGTCCTCCTCGCGCATGTTCTCGATTTGCTCGATGTTTTTCAGCATAATTAAATCGCACTCGTCCATCATGGCTTTTACACAAGGCGAATGGTCTCGTGGATGCCACAGGTGTTCCTCTGTGCGTTCTGGGCGAGGGATCCTTCTCCACCTCCCGGGAGTCCTATTCCTCGGCGCCGTCGCCGTCGCCGCCGCCGCGGGTGCTGCTGTGGCATCGGGAACGACGGATTCTTCCGGGCGTGCAGCTCCGACGCCGCCTTCTGACGCGTCCGTGTCCATGTCATCCATGTTGACGTCGTGCGGTTCGTGACTCCAAGGGCTTTTACAGACCCCAAAAAAGAAAAGATGAACTGTGGATCCGAGTCCGGACCCAACTCCACCTTCAACAAAGGTTCGGACTCAGAGCTCTACTCGATTATACTAACGGGATGAAAAGGAATCACTTTTCCTAATTTACGCACAGTTTTATTTATTTATTTATTTCAGCAACTGTCACTTTTGAGCCCTTTGATTCTGTACACTGCGGCTCGATTTTATTTTTATTTTTTTATACCAAATAGAGTAACGCTTACAAATATGTACATGCATTTACCTATTATCATCTCCAAATAACTGTGTACAACAAACTGATCCGGTGGATCTTTAGATTGAAGAAGTCGCCACAGATGCCTCGTTGTCGATAGGACGCCGCCTTCCACTGAAAAAAAAATGCCGTCTTTATGAAACATACTCGTTCGTTAACACTACCCACTTTTCCCCACTCGCTCATTTTGCCTTTGTTTTGAGCAACTATTTGGGGGCAAAAATAAGGTAAATATGAAAGCAAAAGTTTAGATGCATGGGGAAAAGTAAGCAAAAAATTATCGAACAGGGAAAATTAAGCACAACTAAGAAACCAAGGGCATAGAATTAAATACCGTAAAAATAATGTGACCCTATCAGAGAGGCGGTGGAGGAGGAGAATGACAACAATGAAGAATAGAGCCACTGATGATACATTGAATACCAACAAACCAAGGCATTGGAGATTGTGTATTATTACTTATGTTGCATTGCAACAATTTAACTTATATCAAATGCAAGCAGTAAAAAATTATCTTATATTGGCCATGTTGAGACCAAATGACCCGTCTCCTCGCGTCGCCTCCTCCTGGCGGCCAAGGGGGTGGAACCCTAGCCCACCGCCGCACCTCCTCCCTCCCCTGTCTCCTCCTACTCGTCACCCCCTGAGGCGCTGGCGGCCAAGCTCGCGACGCCCGTGAAGGGGGCGGTAGGGCTCTTGGCTCTCGGCCCTCCGGCGCAGAGATCGGAGGAGGACCACGCGTGGAGATTGTCCTTACCGGCGCGGGTGCTCGGCCGGCGCCTCCTGCTCCGATCGGCTCTGGCTGGAGCGGATGCGGGCCAGTGTGGTGGTCGGCGGGTGTGTCCGGTAGGAGCCTGGGATCTGAGGCAGCGGGCTCGAGGGTTGAGGGCGGCCGCCGACGGCAGGGGGCGCCGGCCGGTGCTGTGGGCTGCTCCTCTTGGCTGCGCGGGCGGCGAGGGAGCGGAGGCTGCAGCTCGCGAGGCGGAGGACCCCGTCCCCCACCTCAGATCTGAAGACGACGCTCTCCCTGCGTGCGGTTCCCACCCTGTTGTGGCTGGTGCCTGGCGAGCTCGCCCGGTCTGCGACGTTAGGGAGTCGGGATTGGAAGCGTTGGGCCGGGGGAAACCCTTGACCGACGAGGGCGGTCACGTCGGTGACGATGCTTTGCGTTGTTCCCCTCCTTGGAGGCGTCGATGAGGTTTATCTTCCTCCCCCCCCCCCCGTCCTCCACTCGGGTGAAAACCCAATTCTTTCGGAATGGGCGGCGGCGGCCCGGTGACGCCGTTCCCTTGCTGAAGGCGTCGCCTTGGTTGGTGGAGGGGTGACGAGCTGCATGTTCCGGTGGGGTGTCAGTTGCGGCTCCGCCGTGTCTTCGTTCGGCGGCTGCAGTTCTAAAGCTTGCATCTTGTTGGTTGGTCTTTGCGGCGGTTGCAGATGATGTTCGTGGGTTCGCGCGCGGAGGTGCTCTTGTTGCTTCTCCTGACCAGGGCTACCGTCCCGTATGACCTCCGTGCTCCGGGGAGCTTTTCCCCCTCACGATGGTGCGGCGCCCTCGATCCTGGGCGAGAAGGTAGGGTCCTTCTTCGGAGGCGGAAGCGGGTGTTCTTACTTCGATGGCTGACCAAGTGATGTCGAAGACTGGTGCTCTCTAATGGCGGTCCTTCCCGGCGTGTCTCCTCGTATGTTGATCAGCGGATGGACGAGGGCCTCGACCGTGATGCTGTGTTTCTTGTTGTTTCTTTCATGTGGTGTGAGTTGCATGTAAGCTGATCTTCAGCACTATGTACTTTGCCGATGTGGCTTTAACGCAGGGCCAAGGCCTAATGTTTTTTTTAATTATCTTATATTAAATGCAAGCAGTAAAAATTTGTCACTCGAGTTTTCGAACTATGAATTGTGCATGACTTCCTTAAAAGAGACAATCCTGCACAAACTATTACAAGTAATATAATTAGGAAAAATCCCCTAGATGTGTATACATCCTAGTCAACGATTTCCACGACATCCCCTAGATGCGAACCATCAAATCTTGATCATAGGCACACGTGGGGAAATACGATGATGACATATGGTTCATAGTAGATAAAGTGGAGTGTTGCAAGATTTTGGTTCGTAGAGAGGAGACTGCCGCGAGATCTGGATTTAGTAGTGAAGTGAGGGGAGTGCAACGGACTGGCTAGACATAAGTGCTGTATGTAACTCTGTATTATATAAAAGTGTTGCCACATCTATGATTAGCATAATGATCCCTTCTGTTAGTGAGGTAAACCAATGGACCTCGCTACTTGCTCTTTCGGCTCGGTTGTTAGCTCTTTTGACCACTGATTAAGAAAAGGTGAGAAAAAATGAGCACATTATTCTGAAAAACGTGCCATCATGATGAGAGATAGCGGTTTCGTTCTTTGTTTATTTAGCCAATTAGCGTATATATATGATTTTTCTGATTTAATGTAGATATTAATTAGGGGACGCGAAGGAGAGACCTAGACGTTGCTGCGTGATTTGGGCTAATTTTAACTCGGGATGCGTAATAATTTTAACACGTGAGTTTTCTGTAGCAGCATCGTCGGCGGTGATGGTAGACCATATCTGTCAGCGAGACGATATTCTCCACGGTAAAGCGTCAACTCTAATCTAAGTTCATCTACTGCGGCATTAAAATGGGTCGGTCAAGCCTGCCACTAGTCCTCAATGCTCGTTGGCAAATGCCTCCTAGGTTCTAACTACTGAAACTAATGCTGGTATAGGTTCTAACCACTAAAAGTAATGCCACCTAGTCCTCAATGCTCGTTGGCAGCATTGAACTTCATGAAAGCATCATCGTGGCTGGAAAAGATGGTACTAATAAAACTAGTGCTATAGTAGGGCTCTATTTAAATGTGACATGGAAAGAGTCCATCACGTAACTCAGTCGAGCAAGGGGTAGAATGAATTGTTACCATAGTTGCATTAGCATACCACATGCGTAGTGTACGTAAGTTTTGCACTTGGTTCAGACTGATTTCGGAATGACATCGAAACCAACACACATTGTAGGATTGGGAAGCATCAGGAGTTTCGACTACACTTGGTCGAAGTCACACCGATCGGTTAAGATGATTTTGACGAAGTAACATGGCATGATGGTTACCTTCGACATCCATAAGCCATTCTTGGGGACTTATACTACCTATGCCATCAAGTGCAGGATTTGCCAGTCACTGCACAGCTGAGATCGTGGCCTGCCGTCGGAGCCTCATGTCCTAAGTTTGTTCCTGGGGTTCCTCTCAAACGCAAGTTCGCACATTTTAATTTTTTTGTGGCCCCATCGGAGTATATGCTTCCATACTTGCATTGTACGGTTACATTCACGATAACAACAGCTAGCAGATGTAGGACTGTCCAAATCGCCAACAGGGGAGGGTAAGACCACACGAGAACACCTCTCCGGCCCTTCGAAAGAAAAAGAGAACACCTCTCCTACCAGAACTCGCCAGACTAATCTACCGCTAAACTGAAGACTCCGACACCCACCAAGTTTTTATAGTATCGATCAACAATTTGCTTGTTATCCCAAAGGAGGGCCATTTTGCTTATGTCCAGATTGTCGTGACAGCCTACGTGGTTTACCATCTCCTTGTCCTGGACCTTGAGCATTTGTTCCGTGGTGGACAAACTGCGTTGAGGCTTTTCCTTTGGGCAGGGAAAGAGGACATCTGTGGCGGCTACTGTCTCGTCACATGGCACCAAGTTTGTCCACCGAAGAGCCTGGGTGTGATAAGGTTACACAACCTCAATCTCCTTAATGCAGCCCTACGCTCGAAGTGGATTTGGTACTCGAAGACAGATTTTGAGCGGCCGTGGTCCGGGCTGAGCTTCAAGGTATTGCCTGACGCCACCTTCATCTTCAAAGCGTCGGTTAAGATCACTGTGGGGAATGGAGCTCATATCCTGTTTTGGGATTACCCCTGGATCGATGGTCTGTGCACCGCCACGATTGCCCCAACAATCCTTGCGCTTGTCAGCCTCGTTTTAGAAGAACCATGACGGTCTAGGATGGGCTACTTGGCAAAGCCTAGGTCACGATAATTGCGGGGGAGATGTCGGTCGATGTTGTGGTCCAATTTTTCAAACTTCGGGAAGCTATAGCCACATTCCCGCTGGAACTGGGAGCACTGAAACCTACAATGTCTAATCCAACTCAGCACCTAACCAGCTTGTCAGCATACTATTGCATACCACCATTGATAAACTCCAGAATATGAGATATTACCTGGATCAACATCACCTCCTCGAGTAAAGGCTTCCATAGCAGGTTGACCAAAATGAGGATCCCAAATCGCATCGTTCAGTTGGAAATGGCCTAGTAATGGCATCATCAAGGCTCGCACTGCCTACCTCACCTTCTTCGAGGGCCTTTGCCCTTAGGGTTTGGACCGGTGTCAACGTTCGTCTTGGCGCTGATCTCCAAACTCCAGCGGCAGTCCTCTCGGATTGGTGGACAATGGCGGTCAGTAGCCTTCCCAAAGGTCAGCGAAAGGAGAGGAACTCCATCCTCATGCTTGTCATCTGATCATAATAGCTCGAACGGAATGCTCGCGTGTTTGACGCGTGTATTCGGCGACACCAGATCATGTCCTAGACTCAATTGTAGACAATTGGCGATCATGGATGGTAGCTCGTGGTAGACGGGGGAGAGATATAACTTAGGCGTGAGTTTCTTCGACCCGCACCGGCTGTGGTGGACTGGGTTACGGTGGAGTTCTATCCATGTGCAGGACATCATCTTTTTCACCTTTCGAGCTTAATACAAAACGCGCAAATCTCCTACAGTAGCACACATCTTCTAGGTAGAAGGAACATACGGGGTATCCCAATCCAGTATAGAAAGTTAAAAAAAAAACTCTGGATGGAATCCAGTGTAAAGTAGGTTCGAGAGAAAACTAGAATTTTGGGCTAGAAAATTGTTATCATACGGGGACCGCCTTGTATTGATTAACTCGGTTCTTACTAGTTTACCGATGTTCATGCTATCTTTCTTTGATTTACCTAAAGGGGTGAGGAAGAGATTAGATTTTTTCCAATCACCTTTTGGCAGTGTGAGGAAAATAAAAATAAAAATAGGTTAACTAAGTGGAACCTGATTTGTAGGCCTAAGGACCAAGGTGGTCTTGGGATTGAAGTTCCGGAGATTAAATTCTTGCCTACTGATACGTCTCCAACGTATCTATAATTTTTGATGTTCCATGCTAGTTTTATGACAATACCTACATGTTTTGTTCACAGTTTATATCATTTTTATGTTTTCCGGGAATAACCTATTAACAAGATGACGAAGCGCCATTTCTGTTTTCTGCTGTTTGGTTTCAGAAATTCTACACAGAAATATTCTCGGAATTGACGAAACAAAAGCCCACGGCCTTATTTTCCACGGAGTCTTCTAACACCGAAGAGGAGTCGAGGAAGGGAAGCAGGGGGCCCACACCATATGGCGGCGGTGGCCCCCTCCCGCCGACCTATGGGGAGGGAGCCCCTCCCCGCGCCCTTCGCCTATATTCCTTCCGTCGCGAAACCCTAGGGGTACCCGTCTTCCTCCACGAAAAGTTACGTAGCCGCCGCCATCACGGTTGTTAGAACGAAGTCTCTGTCCGACACGTCGCCGGGCGGGAGCTTGAGTCATCTCCATCGATACCACCGCCATCTTCATCATGATGACTCATGATGAGGAGGAGAAGTTCTCCCTCGGGGCTGGGGGCCCTCTCGGTAGCTATGTGGTTCATCTCTCTTCCCATGGTGTGATCTTTATGTGATCATGAGCTTTTAATCTAGTTGATATGTAGATGTTACTCTTGTCTATTTGCACTCTGGAGGTTACTTTAATATGAACTCTGGAGTTACTCTCCACGATGTGATGATGACAGTGTGCGCATCGTGTGTGATTCCTTTATGACGTTGTGGAGCTTGTTTACTCCGGCTTGAGGTGTGCTTTTGCAGCCCTACACAATGAATGGTGTTTGTTATCCAACAAGAGAGTGTTTGAGAGTAGCATTTATTTATTCAATTATGTGATCATTGTTGAGAGTGTCCACTAGCGAAAGTATGATCCCTAGGCCTTATTTCTAAGCATTGAAACACCGTTTCCAACAACGTCTGCTACATGTTCGCTTGCTGCCATTTTTATTTCAGATTGCAATTGCTACTTATATCATCCATATTACTTGTATTTCACTATCTCTTCGTCGAACTAGTGCACCCATACATCTGGACAAGTGTATTAGGTGTGTTGGGGACACAAGAACTTCTTGTATCTTAATTGCAGGGTTGCTTGGAGAGGATATCTTTGACCTCCTCCCCGAGTTCGATAAACCTTGGGTGATTCACTTATGGAAACTGTGCTTCACAAACCTCTCGCTTCTAGGCCCAACACCCGTCTCAGGGGAAACAGAAGCAAGACATCAAGCTATTTCTCGCGCCGTTGTCTGGGAGGTAAGGTAAAAGGTATTTCAATCATCCGACTACTAAGCTATTTCCTAGTCTTGCCGGTGTGTGAGTGCTCGAAGCTATTTCCTTTAGATTCTGCAATGATATCTTTTTGTTTCTTGTTTTTATTACACTAGTTAGGCTTAATGGAGAACAACAAAAATATTAGAGATCTTTATAGTATTTATCTCGAGTTAGGACATGAGGTGTTTGAAGAGAAAATTTAAAACCTATGGAACTTTATATGCATGATAATGGCAATGTTATTAGTATAAATGCTTGAACACTATTTTTGCTAATGCTATGGAAAATTCTAAGTTTGGGGAAGCTGGTTTTGAGGATAACAGATATTTTTAGTCCCCCAAGCATGGAGGAGAAAATTTACTTGATGATACTTTGCACCTCTATATATGATGATTACAATGATGACTATCATATTTTCAATTTCACCTACTATTGAGGAGAAAATTAATTATGATTACAATAGCCTCCTATAATTTCGATGATTATGGTGATGAGAATAATAATGATAGCTATCTTATTGAATTTGCTCCCACTACAATTAATAGTAATGACTATGCTTATGTGGAGAGTAATAATTTTATACATGATAAGAATATTTTATGTGATAGTTTATTGTTGAGTTTGTTCATGATGCTACTGAAAATCTTTATGAGAGAAGACAATATGGTTGTAGGGATTTTCATGTTACTAAACACCTCTTTTTTGCTTAAAATCTTGAAGTTGCGCTTGTCTTGTTTTCCTATGCTTATTGCATTATGCTTACATGACTTGTTTATTTGCAAGATTCCTTTTCATAGGAAGTGGGTTAAACTTAAAAGTGTTTCTTATTTGCTTTTGATGCTTTCTCTTTTGCTTCAACTTCCATTTCTTGCGAGTGTCATTAAAATTACTGAGCCCATCTTAATGGCTATAAAGAAAGCACTTCTTGGAAGATAACCCATCTTTTTTTATTTTGCTACTGTTTTGTTATGTATTGGAATTTTTTACTACTGTAGCAACCTCTCCTTATCATGTTTATTTCGTTTTTGTGCCAAGTAAAGTCTTTGATAGAAAGTTGATACTAGATTTGGATTTCTGCGTAGGAACAGATTTTTAGCTGTCACGAATTTGAGTTGTTCTCCCTGTAGAAGAATCTAAAAATGCTGAAACAATTCATGAGTAATCCTCAGATATGTACGCAACTTTCATTCAATTGGAGCTTTTCCATCTGATCCTCTTAAGTGCCTCGAAAAAATTCGTCTTTACGGACTGTTCTGTTTTGAAAGATTCTGTCTTTTATTTCACATTGCCTCTTTTACTGTGTTTGAGTGGATTCTTTGCTCCATTAAATTTCAGTAGCCCTGGGTAATGAAATGTTGGGAATGATTGTGTCCTTGCTGAACATGTGAATTTTAATTATACACCCCTCTAACGAGATTGTTTTGAGTTTGGTGTGAAGGAAGTTTTCATGGTCAAGAGAGGAGGATGATATAATATGATCAAGAAGAGTGGAAAAGTCTAAGCTTGGGATGCCCCCGTGGTTCATCCCTGCATATTTCAAGAAGACTCAGCAGTTTTAGCTTGGGGATGCCCAAGGCATCCCTTCTTCATCAAAACTTATCAGTCACCTCTAGTGAAACTATATTCTTAATTCCGTCACATCTTAAGTGCTTTACTTGGAGCGTGTCTGCGGCGCTTTTTATTTTGTTTGTTTTGAATAAATTGGATCCTAGCAATGCTTGTGTGGGAGAGACACGCTTCGCTTTTTCATTTGAACACTTGTGTTCTTCGTTTTACTTTTAATATTCATGGCAAAAGCTGAAAGCCTCAACGATTGATTGTTATTTGGTTGGTAACAGAAATGCCTCATGTGGTAGTTGGTATATTGTCTTAAACTCGATACTTGGCAATTGTTTTGAGCTCTCAAGTAGATCATGTTTAAGCTCTTGCATCATGTAGTTTAAATCTATTAGTGGAGAATCACCGTAGAGCTTGTTGAAATTTGGTTTGCATGATTGGTCTCTCTAAAGTCTAGATATTTTCTCCGTAAAAGTGTTTGAGCAACAAGGAAGACAAGCAGTAGAGTCTTATAATGCTTGCAATATGTTCTTAAGTTTTATTGTACTGGTTTATACTTTGCTTCAAACAATCTTGCTAGCCAGCAAGCCTTGTACTGAGAGGGAATGTCTCTCGTGTGCATCCAAACCTTGAGCCAAAACCTATGCCATTTGTGTCCACCATAACTACCTACTATGTGGTATTTTTCTGCTATTCCAAAGTAAATTGCTTGTGTTTGCGTGCTACCTTTAAAACTTCATTCCTTGTTTTTTGCAATACATAGCTCATGGGGAAATGGCCTAAAAACTATTGTGGTAGTCGAATATGTCGCTATGTATCTTAGTTCTTATAAGTTGCTTGTTGAGCTGTAACCATGTTATCTGGGACGCCATCAACTACACTTTGTTGAATATCACGGAGTTGCTATGCATGTTCGTTTTCTTGTCTCAAGTAAGGGAGATTTGCCAGAGTTAAATGGTTTGAGTACGCATGTTGTGCTAGAGAAGAACATTGGGCCGCCAACCAAAGCCATGTTATCATGCATGGTGGAAGTTTCAGCTTGACACATTAATCCTCATAATCTCCTATGAGAATATTATTTGTTGCTATGAATGCTTAAAGCATAAAGAGGAGTCCATTATCTCTGCTTTCTATGTTGTCCCGTATGGATGTCCTTAAGTTGAGATCTATCAAAATCGAGAAATCAAATGCGATTTATCTCCTTGGACCTTTGTACTGGTGGCATGAGGCACCTCCTTTGTGACACTTGGTTGAAACATATGTAATGCTGATAATCCATGCAAATCCGAGCTAATTAGGACAAGGTGCGACACTATTAGTATTCGATGTATGAGGCTTGCAACTTATAGGAAGTTTTATTCATAACCCATATGAATTATTACTATCATGCTGACACAATTGTTTCCATGTTTTCAAAATAAAAGCCTAGCACATGAGTAATCTCTCTGAAGGGCCCTCTGCGAAGGGCCTTTTTTACTTTATGTTGAGTCGCTCGCCCTTTGCTCCTACGAAGTAAACACTTTATCAACTGTAGCATTGATTCTTACATGCTTTCCTATTGCACTCATCATATTACTTTGTGTTGACAATTATCCATGAGATATACATGTTGAAAGTTGAAAGCAATTGCCGAAACTTAAATCTTCCTTTGTGTTGCTTCAAAACCTTTTATTAAGAATCTATAGCTTTATGAGTTAACTCTTATGCAAGACTTTTTGATGCTTGTCTTGAAAGTACTATTCATGAAAAGTTTTTGCTATATGATTCAATTATTTAGTCATTATCTATTTGTTAACAAACTATAGACCATTGCTTTGAATCACTTCATTCACCTCATATGCTTTACAATAGTGTTGATCAAGATTATGTTGGTAGCATGTCACTTCAGAAATTATTGAAACTCAAAACTTCATCGACTTTGCCACTGAGGTGTGATACGTCTCCAACGTATCTATAATTTTGATGTTCCATGCTAGTTTTATGACAATACCTACATGTTTTATACACACTTTATATCGTTTTTATGCATTTTCCGGAACTAACTTCTTATTAACAAGATGCCGAAGCGTCGGTTTCTGTTGCTTTTGGTTTCAGAAATTCTACACAAGGAAATATTCCTCGGAATTGGACGAAACAAAATCCCCACAGCCCTATTTTCCACGGAGTCTTACAGAACACCGAAGAGTCGAGAAGGGCAGTGGGGGCCACACCATATGGCGGCGCGGTGGCCCCCCGGTCGCGCTGAACTAAGTGGGAGGAGCCCCCGGCTCCCCCGACGCCTGCCCTTCGCCTATATTCCTTCCGTCGCGAAAACCCTAGGGGAATCAGTCTTCCTCCAAGAAAAGTTACGTAGCCGCCGCCATCGCGAAGCCAAGTTTGGGGGACAAAAGTCTCTGTTCCGGTACGCCGCCGGGACGGGGAATTGCCCCCGGAGTCATCTCCATCGATACCACCGCCATCTTCATCGCTCATGCCTGTCTCCATGATGAGGAGGAGTAGTTCTCCCTCGAGGCTAGGCTCCGCTGTAGCTACGTGGTTCATCTCTCTCTCCCATGGTGTGATCTTTATGTGATCATGAGTGTTTGTAATCTAGTTGAATATGTAGATGTTACCCTTGTCTATTTTGCACTCTAGAGGTTACTTTAATATGAACTCCGGAGTTACTCTCCACTGTGTGATGGTGACAGTGTATCGTGTGTGATTCCTTTATGATGTTGTGGAGCTTGTTTACTCCGGCTTGAGGTGTGCTTTTGCATCCCTACACAATGAATGGTGTTTGTTATCCAACAAGAGAGTGTTTGAGAGTAGCATTATTTATTCAATTATGTGATCATTGTTGAGAGTGCCACTAGTGAAAGTATGATCCCTAGGCCTTTGTTTCTAAGCATTAAAACACCGTTTCCAACGAGTTCGGTTACATGTTTGCTCGCTGCCATTTTTATTCCAGATTGCAATTGCTACTTATAATCATCCATATTACTGTATTTCACTATCTCTTCGTCGTGAACTAGTGCACCCATACATCTGACAAGTGTATTAGGTGTGTTGGGGACAAGAGACTTCTTGTATCTTAATTGCAGGGTTGCTTGAGAGGGATATCTTTGACCTCTACCTCCCGAGTTCGATAAACTTTGGGTGATTCAATTTTAAGGAAACTTGTCGTTTCTACAAACCGCTTACAGCCCAACACTGCCCATGTGAATAGAAGCGTGCATAGATATCACCTACTTAGCAAATGGTTATTTAAACTTCTCTGAAGAAGGATTATGGCAACAATTATTAAAAAACAAGTACCTTTCACAAAAACTTGGTGGAAGTTGAAAGTAAACCTACTGATTCACCCTTCTGGAAAGGACTAACGAAAGTTAAAGGGGGTTTTTTCAATAGAGGAAAATTTGAGGTAGGCTCTGAAGAAGGAGTACATTTTTAGGAAGATAAATGGTTAGGTGATCACACCCTTGCATCCCAGTATCCTCAACTATATAACATAGTTAATCGTAAGCATGATACGGTGGCAATGTTATGAGCTCAACTCCGTTAAACATAGGTTTTCGGAGGAGGCTAATTGGTGACAAGTGGGATCAATGGGTACACCTATGCCAAAGACTAATGGAGATTAATTTAAATGATGATCAAGACAAGTTCGTTTGGGACCTAACATCTTCAGGGAGATTCACTGTTAAATCTATGTATGCTGACTTGTTAAATAGAAATACTAGATATCTTCGTAAATATGTTTGGAAGATAAAAATACCACTAAAATTAAAATCTTTATGTGGTTTCTTTGTAAGAAAGTCCTTTTGACCCGTGATAATCTAGCAAAGAGGAATTGGAATGGAAATAAACATTTTTTTTTTGTCTAAATCTGATTTTTAAAATATAAATTATTTTAAAATCTAAATATTTTTAAAATATGATTTTTATTTTTTTGAATATTTTTATAGAAAATCATAATATTTTCTTAATCTGAACATTTTCACAATCCAAACATTTTCTCAAACTGGAGTTTTCGAAATCTAAATAATGTTTGGATTTCAACAGTTTTTAAATTTAAATGATTCTAAAATTCGAATAATTTTCAAATTTGAGAAGAAAAATACAGAAAAAAAATGAGCCGGCCCGAGTAAGATCGCTGCTTGGTGAAGCACTTTAGCGCATAACGAGTGATATTTTTTACCAGGCTACTTGGCGGCCTATTAAGAGATTACAGGATGCCTAGATTTCTTAGCAGTTTTCTATTGTTTTGATGGTTGATTTTTGTATCGACCCTCGGTGATGTTTGAATTGTAAACTTTGTATTCTCGGTTGATTAATAAAAGTCTATGTGCATCAATCGATGCAGAGGCACCCCCATTTCGAAAAAAGGTAGAAGGAACATGGTTTCACTCACCTAAATAGGGAAACCAATTGCAATGTTTGGATCTTGGTTGTGTGTTCATTGATGCCTGGTTTGATCATTTCACCTCTGAGTTCCAACCCTACAAACACCCGCTGGAAGTACTGAGAGATAGTCTCCCGTGGGATCACTTGAATGTGTTAGGATTCAACTCATAGACTGACGGTTACGAAGAAACATTCACTTGTTGTTCTAAAGTTGCAGGTGGAGGCGGTCACTGTGCGCCCTATCCCTGAATGTTTTTAAGTACAGGTGGCTTTCTCATCCGTAGTATCCTGATAGCCTCAACGCTGCTAGCTTGAGATGTTAAGCAGAGGTTACAATCCTCTCCCCGATCCTTGTAACATAGGTCCTAAGTCACACGAGGATAAGCAGCATGCTTAACTGCTCTCTTGTGCACCATCAGCTTGCTGACCGATCCTCCCGCCGATCCCCTCGCTCCGCCGCGCCGAGGTGAGCAGCCCGCGAACAACGTTGTCGATTTTTGTCTCGCTTGTGGCCTGGCCCTCGAGAACTGTCAAACCGGGCGTTCGGCCGGACATGTCCCATGTAGGCGAAGAACTCCGTTATGCAAGAACGCAGTGAGCCTGGTGGGAACCAAACTGCTCCAACGATGGGACGATGCGAGCCAAGGGGCACCTGTGCAACCGAGCGTGTTCCCAATCAGATTTGGCTCGACGGATCTCTTCATCCTTAGAGCATCTCCACTGCCCCCAAAGCACCCCAAACTACGTCAGACGTAGCAACAGACTGTTTTCTCTGTGCTGCTGTTTGGGGACGTCGCTTCCGAGCCGCGTCCCCCAAATGCCGTCCCCTAAACAAAAAAATTAAATAGTTTGCATTCAAAGAGATTGTTCCCGCTTAAATTCATGTGGATCGTGTATCAAATTATCAAGCGCACATCATATTAAGGTGTCACGAGGCTCAGGAAGAAGGAAAGGGTTGGGCGACTGCCAGGCCACAACAAGATCCTGAGTCGACGTAGGCCCGCCGAGTACGAGGAACTCTTCGTGATCTGCTCGGTGGATGCCCGCTTCACGATCAGCCAGCCATTTGTGTACTAGTTGCATGTTGTTTCACCACATCGCACAAGCCCTTGTTCTTGGGTTAGTTGCTGTAGTTGCTGCTGCCTTCGTCAGCGCCTCTGACCGCCGCCATTTTGGCTTCATGTCGTTTCCAGGACCAGCCTTGAAGAAGTTGTGCGCTCGCCTGGGCCCCTGGGAGACATTCCTTTTCCTATCGAGCAAGTAATGAGTGTGGACATGTTGTCCTTGCGTTTCTTGAGCTCCATCTTCCTGCTTCTTGAGCAGCGCCTGCCTTCGTTGGTCTTTGTCGCGAGCAGGGTTTGAGAGACCTTATAGGTATCCTACTGACAACAAGGCTTCTTCTTGGTCGATAACGAAGAGCCCAGTTGGCGGTGGCCTTGGCAGCCTTGTTGTTAGTAGGACGCCCTGCCGACGTCGCGGCGCTTCCAGATCAATGGCGTTTTTCCCCTTCGACAGCCAAATGCTGGCTTAACTCCTTTCATTTCTGCTCTTTTTTAGCTTTGCTATAGCAACAGTATTAGCGAACGATTTATGCCCTCTTCCGAGCTCTGGTATATCCATGGCCTTGCTCTAACTAATCAATCCAGCAACACAACTGTACCGTCGAACACAATGTAGGCGCTGCGGATTAAGAAAGAGTTGTACCATGCCGCTGACGCGTGATGCCGGCTGTCGTCCGGTCTCGATCTCACGAGAAGGAACCCGATGATTGACATTCACCCACGCCTTTGATGATGGCCCAGTCGCATTTTGTAGATTGCTTTTCGGACTTCCTCTTCATTGTAACTTTGTTGTAATCATTGTTGAATGGGCTTTGCGCTCACCGACCCGCGTCTTGTCCGCCTACACTTTTCGTACTTTTGGTTGTGCCGATGATGGAGTTGGTGATCACCGCTAATTTCAAAACTCGTGATAGACACGGATCTCTAACTGTCTGACTAGGCCTGGTGTTCCTACGCCTTCTTCTTCCTCTTCTTCGCTCCCTGCCGTCAACTTCCACAAGATCATCTCGCCGTATCCTCCGGGCACCCGCGGCCCTCGTCGTCCTCCTCGTAGCCATCCTCTTCGCCCTCGTCGTCCTCCACCCCTCCTCTCCTCTCACCTCCTCCACCTCCTCCTCCTCTCAGCACCGGCGCCTTTAATTCCAGCGGGTCTCCGTGGCCATGGAACGTGGGCCGCCCGCATCGCCGGCCTCCGCGTCAGCGCTTGCTCAGAAGTTTTTATGGGAGTAGAAGACGGTGATGTCTACGGGGTGCTTCTATTCTTGTAGACAAAGTGTTGGGCCTCCAAGAGCGAGGTTTGTAGAACAGCAGCAAGTTTCCTTAAGTGGATTACCCAAGTTTTCGAACTCGTGGAGGAAGAGGTCAAAGATGGCCCCCTCTCAAGCAACCCCGTAATCACAAAGCAAGAAGTCTCTTGTGTCCCCAATACACCAAATACACTTGTCGTGTATAGGTGTACTAGTTCGCTAAGAGATAGTGAAATACAAGTAATATGGATGTATGTGATGGTATTAGCAATCTGAATAAAATATAAGCGAGTAAAACATGCAACAAAACAGTAAACAAACGAGATTTCAATGCTTGGAAGCAAGGCCTAGGGATCCCGTTTTCACTAGTGGACACTCTCAACAATGATCACATAATAGGACTACTCTACACTTTGTTGGATGATGAACACATTATGTAGGATAGAGCACCTCAATGCCTGAGTTAACAAGCTCCACAATTCAATGTTCAGGTTTAAATAACCTTAGAGTGTATAAAAGATCGACATGACTAAACCAAGAACTACTATAAAGGCAATCATTCACCATCACACCATGAAGGGGGCATAGATCACATCCACACTATCATAGTAATAATTAACTCCATAACCTACAAGAGATTATGACCATAATCTACGCCAAGTACTAACACGGATGCACACACTGTCACCATTACACCGTGAAGGAGGAATAGAGTACTTTAATAACATCACTAGAGTAGCACATAGATAATATTCAACTAGATCACATAAAGAGAGAGATGAACCATATAGCTACAGCGGAGCCCTCAGGCCCGGGGGTGAATTACTCCCTCCTCATCATGGAGACAGCGGCTGTGAAGATGGCGGTGGAGACGGCGGTGGAGATGACTCCGGGGGCAATTCCCCGTCCGGCAGGGTGCCTGAACAGAGACTTCTGTCCCCCGAATCTTGATTTCGCGATGGCGGCGGCTCGGGGAAGGTTCTCTCGGTTTCCCGTTCTCCGTATCGGTGTTTTTAGGTCGGGGACGACTTCAATAGGCGAAGAGACGGAGTCGGGGGGGGAACGGGTGCCCACACCATAGGGGCGCGCCCCACCCTCGGCCGCGCCGCCTGTGGGGGCCCTCCTGGCCCCCTCCGGTTCTTCTTCAAAGGTTCTGGAAGCGTCCGGGGAAAATAGGATGTTGGGTCTTTATTTCGTCCGATTCCGAGAATATTTCCTTTCTAGGATTTCTGAAACCAAAAACAGCAGTAAAACAGCAACTGGGCATCTCGTCAATAGGTTAGTTCCGGAAAACGCAAATATGCATATACATTACATAAAACATGAAGGTATCATCAATAAAGTAGCATGGAACATAAGAAATTATAGATACGTTTGAGACGTATCAGCATCCCAGCTTAGTTCCTACTCGCCTCGAGTAGGTAAACGATAACAAGGATAATTTCTTAAGTGACATGCCATCATAACCTTGATCATACTATTGTAAAGCACATGAGATGAATGCAGAGATTCAAAGCAATGATGAAGATAATGAGTAAACAAATGAATCATATAACAAAGACTTTTCATGAATAATACTTTCAAGACAAGCATCAATAAGTCTTGCATAAGAGTTAACTCATAAGCAATAAATTATTAGTAGAAGGCTTTGAAACAACACAAAGGAAGATATAAGTTTCAGGCTTCTTTCAACTTTAACATGTATATCTCATGGATAATTGTCAACACAAAGTAATATAACAAGTGCAATAGGTAAACATGTAAGAATCAATGCACACAATTTATACAAGTGTTTGCTTCTAGATAGAAAGAATAGATAAACCGACTCAACAATAAAGTAAAAGAATGGCCCTTCAAAGAGGAAAGCATCGATTACTATATTTGTGCTAGAGCTTTGATTTTGAAAAACATATAGAGAGCATAAAAGTAAAGTTTTGAGAGGTGTTTGTTGTTGTCAACGAATGGTAATGGGCACTCTAACCCTTGATAAACCTTCAAAGAGCGGCTCCCATTTTTTTTTGGGTGGCACTCCTTCCAACCTTTCTTTCACAAACCATGGCTAACCAAATCCTGTGCCCGCCAACAATCTCATACCATGAAGGAGTGCCCTTTTATTTTAGTTTTTAGATGACACTCCTCCCACATTTTCTGGCTAACCAACCTTCGCGCCGTCCAACAATCACATACCATGGAGGAGGTCTATTTTTGTTAATTAATTTGGGACTGGGAATCCCATTGCCCAGCAAAATTATTGGATAAGCGGATGAAGCCACTAGTCCATTGGTGAAAGTTGCCCAACAAGATTGAAAGATAAACACCACATACTTCATGAGCTATAAAACATTGACACAAATAAGAGGTAATAACTTTTGAATTGTTTAAAGGTAGCACTCAAGCAATTTACTTTGGAATGGCGGAGAAATACCATGTAGTAGGTAGGTATGGTGGACACAAATGGCATGAATATTGGCTCAAGTATTTTGGATGCATGAGAAGTACTCTCAATACAAGGTTTAGGCTAGCAAGGTTATTTGAAGCAAACTCAAGTATAAAATGGTGCAGCAAGACTCACATATAAACATATTGTAAGCATTATAAGACTTTACATCGTCTCCTTGTTGTTCAAACACCCTACCCAGAAAATATCTAGACTTAGAGAGACCAATCATGCAAAACAGAATTTAACAAGCTCTATGTAATTATTCATTAATGGGTACAAGGTACATGATGCAAGAGCTTAAACAAGATCTATATGAGCACAACCATTGCCAAGTATCACATTATTCAAGACATTATACCAATTACTACATGTAGCATTTCCCGTTTCCAACCATATAACAATTAACGCAGTTTCAACCTTCGCCATGAAAATTAAAAGCTAAGAACACATGTGTTCATGAACCAGCGGAGCGTGTCTCTCCCAAACAATCATTTATTCAAACAAAACAAAAACAAAAACATACAGACGCGCCAAGTGTAGTATGTACATATGAAATATATTGCTTGAGAAGGGAAACTCTCGATGTAATGATGCTTGGGCATCCCCAAGCTTAGATGCTTGAGTATTCTTAGAATATGCAGGGTGAAACACAGGCATCCCCAAGCTTAGACTTTTCTATCTGATCATAGTATATCATACTCCCCTTGACCCTTGAAACTTCCTTCACACCAAACATCAAGCAACTCATTAGAGGGTTAGTGCACAATAAAAATTTACATGTTCAGAGGTGACACAATCATTCTTTTTTGACATTGCATAAAGCTAATGACATTAATGGATCAAAGAAATTCATCCAACATAGCAAAAGAGGCAATACGAAATAAAAGCAAAATCTGTCAAAAGTGTCGTAAAGACGAATTTAAAATGGCACCGTACTTGCTCAAATGGAAAAACTAAAACTAATGAAAGTTGCGTACATATCCGAGGACCACGCTTGTAAATTGGCAGATTTTTTCAAATATGTCTACAGAGACTTGTGCCAGAATTCGTAGATGCAAAAGAATGCTGTTTCAGCGATCCCAAATATAACATCAACTTTAGCAGAGAATCTTTACTTGGCACAAAAACATGATAAGGAGAGGTTGCTACAGTAGTAAACAACTTCCAAGACTCAAATATAAAACAAAGTACTGTAGCAAAATAAACACATGGGTTATCTCCCAAGAAGTTCTTTCTTTTATAGCCATTAAGATGGGCTCAGCAATTCTAATGATGCACTCGCAAGAAATAGTATTTAAAGCAAAAGAGAGCATCAAGAGGCAAATTCAAAACACATTTAAGCCTAACATGCTTCCTATGCATAGGAATCTTGTACACAAATGAATTCATGAAGAACAAGGTGACAAGCAAAAGAGGATAAAACACGAGTAACTTCAAAATTCTCAACATAAAGAGGGGAAACTTAATATTATTAAGATGCATATAACCATGTTTCCCTCTCTCATAATAACTTTCAGTAGCATCATTGATTAAATCCACAATATAACCATCACTTAAACATTCTTATCATGGTTCATATGCATAAGGGTATCATTATTTTTGACATAGGAAAAACTCTTCTCATTAATAGTAATTGGAGCAGGATCATTATTAAGAATTTGAACATGGTAAACGAGTTGCATACTAAGGGAATGGTTTTTGGCAAGCCCATCATAACTATGACAAGTTTCATAAGGATAATTGTAACATGTGTCATATCCATCTCTATAGCGATTATCTAAACCAGAATATGTAATATCATCATTTTCACTAAAAGTAGAGGTCTCAAATATAGGATCTTCGAGCACAACATCCCCAAGCTTAGAGCTTTCAATATCATCGTTTGAGGGGACATGAATAATGCTATCATCATTACTTTCATAATCAGTACCAAAAAGATTTCCAACATCAAAGGTAGTGTGTTCTTCCAAATCATGATCACTAACATGGGTAAAGGGTATAGGAAGATCATCGTACTCAGATTCATTATCATAATAATCATTAGGCGCAACATACTTACAGTTACCTATTGTTACCTCATACACGCGGGGATATGCCATTGCCTCTTTTCTTTATTCTCCTTCTTCTTCTTCTTCTTCTTCTTCGTTCCCTTCTTCTTCTTCTTTTCCTTTTCCTCGTTCCCTTCTTTAGGAGGAAGAGGCTTGAAGGGTGGCTTGTCCGCATAACCTGATTTACTTTCAAAAACAATAGAAGAAACTTGGGAGGATCCCTCCTTTTCATTAATTAATTGAAAACACACAGCTGTCCTATCATATTTTGGCAAGGTGTCATCTTCTAAAATATTTTGTATGTAAGTATTTGTATGGCAATTATTAATGCAATAAGAAAGACACCCATGCAGGACATCATCAATATCAAGATCGTTAATATTTAACAAAGAAATTTTTCTTGATAACTCTTCACACTTCAAAAATAAGGTAAGTTCATCATGCTGATTAGGAATAATTTCATCATCACAATACAAATTTGCAGCACTCATGGGGTTCGAATTATCATTGGAGGAGCATTGAAAATTAAAATGACCAACTCTATGGCAAAGTTCACAAATAAAAGGATAGAGGGCACACACTTTTTCTCCAAGATCATCTAGAGCCCTAGACCACTTTCTAGTTTTTTTTCATTCCTATGATGGATACAATATTCTTCCTCAATTTGATTAATTCCACAAGGTCTATGTATTCCACAAAAAATAACATGCTTATAAGAAATAGCATTCTTAGGAGTTTGAGCATGCTTATTGCAATCATTAACAACAATTTCATTCTTCATGCAAGCCTCTTAAAAGGTTCATGATACTTATCAAAATTCTTTTTAGGCAATTCAAAATGAGAAGCAAAGGCTTTATAAAGATTTGCAACTTGAGAGTCAAGACCATAAGTAGCACTCATATTTCAAATTTATCAGTATTCATAAAAGTTTCAATACATTCATAATCATAGTTTATACCCGATTCTTTACCTTTGTCATTCTCCCCATCTTCAGCGTTCTCCTTAATCCGATCAAGAAGGTCCCTTTAAACTCTTCTTTGTTGCGCTGTGGAATGATCCGGAACAAGTAGTATCCAGCAAGGTCTTATCTTGAAAAGAAAGTCTGCATAGAAATTATCAATGATGATATTACCTGGAAGCTCATGATTGGGGCATTTGAGCATTAAAGTCTTCAATCTCTCCATGCTTGGCAATACTCTCTCCATCATGAGGCCAAAAACTATATATATGGTTTGATCTTTGTGAATTTCACTTGAGGATAGAACTTGGAATAAAATAGAGGCACAATATCCTTCCAATCAAGAGAGCTACTCGTCCTTCAGCAGTTTATACCAATGCGTAGCTTCACCGATAGCGACATAGAAAATAATTTCTTCCTAACTCATCCATTGAAATACCTGCACACTTGAATAACCCGCATAATTCATGCAAAAACAGTAAATGACCTTCAGGATGAATAGTTCCATCCCCTTCATAGCGTTATCCATAACACGTTCAATAATTTTCATAGGTATCTTGTAAGGAATACTTTAGGTGGATTTAAAATATCAGAAGCATCATTAGAGTTATCGCATATGGGAGATAAAATATCATAGCAAATTTTCTCCCCTAAAGATGGGAAGCTAAAAAGATCACAAAAACTAGCCCAAGCTTAGACTTCTTCATAGCATTAGCAGTAATTGCATTCATACTAATAACATTGCTACTATCATGTAAATAAGGATCCATAGGTTTTTTCATTTTCGCATCAAACAATTCTAAATTAGGAAAAAGATTAAAAAGTCACTAATTTTTTTGTTGTTTTCCATTATGCCTAACTAGTGCAAATAAAAACAAGAAACAAAAAGATGCAATTGCAGGATCTAAAGGAAATAGCTTCGAGCACACACAACGGCGCCGAAAAGTACTTTACCCGGGACCAGTATGAGAGCCTTTACCTTTCCTCCCCGGCAACGGCGTAAAAGTGCTTGATGTCTACGGGTGTCTATTCTTGTAGAGTTGGGCCTCCAAGAGAGAGGTTTGTAGGCAGAAGTTTCCCTTAAGTGGATTACCCAAGGTTTATCGAACTCGGGAGGAAGAGGTCAAAGATATCCCTCTCAAGCAACCCCGTAATCACAAAGCAAGAAGTCTCTTGTGTCCCCAACACACCAAATACACTTGTCGTGTATAGGTGTACTAGTTCGGCGAAGAGATAGTGAAATACAAGTAATATGGATGTATATGAGTGGTAATAGCAATCTGAATAAAATATGGCAGCGAGTAAACATGCAACAAAACAGTAAACAAACGGAGATTCGATGCTTGGAAGCAAGGCCTAGGGATCCCGTTTCACTAGTGGACACTCTCAACAATGATCACATAATAGGACTACTCTACACTCCTTTTGTTGGATGATGAACACATTGCGTAGGATTACACGAACCCTCAATGCCGGAGTTAACAAGCTCCACAATTCAATGTTCATATTTAAATAACCTTAGAGTGCATGAAAGATCGACATGACTAAACCAAGAACTAACATAGCGTGCACACTGTCACCATCACACCATGAAGGGGGCATAGATCACATCAACACTATCATAGTAATAATTAACTCCATAACCTACAAGAGATTATGATCATAATCTACGCCAAGTACTAACACGGATGCACACACCGTCACCATTACACCGTGAAGGAGGAATAGAGTACTTTAATAACATCACTAGAGTAGCACATAGATAATATTCAACTAGATCACATAAAGAGAGAGATGAACCACATAGCTACAGCGGAGCCCTCAGCCCCGTGAATTACCCTCCCTCGTCATGGAGATAAGATGGCGGTGAAGATGGCGGTGAAGACGGCGGTGGAGATGACTCCGGGGGCAATTCCCGGCGGAGGTGCCGGAACAGACTTCTGTCCCCGAATCTTGATTTCGCGATGGCGGCGGCTCGGGGTTTTCGTTTCATTCTCCGTATCGGTGTTTTTAGGTCAGGACGACTAAATAGGCGAAGAGACGGAGTCGGAGGGGCCACGGGGTGCCCACACCCATAGGGGGCGCGCCCACCCCCTTGGCCGCGCCGCTTGTGGGGTGGGGGCCTCTGGCTCCCCTCTCGCCCTTCTTCGGTGCTGAAGCGTCCGGAAAAATAGGATGTTGGCTTTATTTCGTCCGATTCGAGAATATTTCCTTTCTAGGATTTCTGAAACCAAAACAGCAGAAAACAGCAACTGGCCCTTTGGCATCTCGTCAATAGGTTAGTTCCGGAAAACGCATAATAATACATATAAATGTGTATAAAACATGTAGGTATCATAAGAAATTATAGATACGTTTGAGACGTATCAGACGGCGCTGGAGTTGAAGCCGCCATGCGACATCGTATCCTGGTACTGCGACGACAAGTTTGGCGTCACGCACCTGGGAGTGGCGGAGGGGATGTCGTTGTAGAACCCGGATGTCGACGGGGACAGCACTCCCGGAATGTACGCTGGCCCCGACGTACTCCATGCGCTCGCGTTGGTGGCGGCGATACATGCGGCCACCGCTTGCTGTTGCGCGCGCGCCGCCACCTTCTTCTTCTCCTGCTGCGCCGCCCTCCGTCCCCTCCGCTCCGTCGTCGACATCTTGCGGCGCAAGCAGTCTTGCTGCCATTGATCGTCGGTCTAGCCTTCCGGCTTCTTCTTCGGAGCCGGCGCCTTCCGTGGCTTCGCGAAGGGCGCTTTCGCCCCTTTCGTCTCATTGTTCGGCGGCTTGGTGGCCGCTTTCTTTGGCATTTTTTGGGGCATGTCGGCGGTGCCATGGATCGGGAGAGGTAGCGGCGGCGAAGGCGGGAGGGGGAAATGTGTTGGGAGGGCATAAATGCGCGGCGGGAGAGGCGCGATGTGGCGGGAGAGGGGGACCAATTTTTCCTATGCCACTGACACGTCGGTCCCGCCACTACTCGTCTCGCTTTTCGTTGTGTCCAGTGCGCCCAAAGCGTTCCCTACGTAGCGAGGACGGGCTCAGGACGCCGGACATCGTATTCGACCGCGTCGGACAAAAAGAGGCTTTAAGACACACGGCTGGAAACGTTTTTCGGTCCGGCGCGCTCCAAATCCCTTTGAGAATGCTTTGGGGACGCGACTGGAAATGCTCTTATGTTTAAGTTTAGCTGAGTTTAAGAGGAGAGTGTTGTACTGGAGCAAAACACCTTCTAAACATATGCTAGCATTTGCACATTACTTGCTATCCACTCAACATTTTCGCGGCAGCGTCCGCGGGAGAAGAACCGGAGCATTCCATGTTCCACAATTCAAGATTTCCGCTAGCTCATTGATCGACTCTCCAGATCAGGGCGCCAAAACCAAACGTAGCAAACACCTAGACTAGCCAAATTTACATGGGCTTGGCCTGCTTCTCCGGAAACTCTCTTTTAACGGCAACTGTATCTATCGGATTGGTGTCAACCATGTGCTGACCAATTCTTTCACAATATTATAAAATAAATGTAAAACATAATTGAAACGTAATTGAAACATGAATATTTTGTGAAACACAAATATTTTGTGATTTGTGAAGCAAACCGCAGTAGTGACATCATCAGTTTCACTTTTTATCACAATATTTTTCATGTATAACTTTAGTTTCATAAAAGTTTCACTTGAATTCCAATTATTAATTTTATATTAAACAAATGTCAAAAGGCTCAGCAATCCCAAAAGCAGAGAGTAAATGGTAGATGTGACACGGGTATGTACCTTTGCCACCTTGTTGCGTTCCTACTTCTCCTCTTTGGCGCTGGCTGCTTCTTGATGGTGACGGCAGGCACGCCCTTCGCGCCGCAATATTAGCGTCCTTTGAATATCCATAAAATGGGGGAACAAGATACTCACTCCCTCCAATTCATAATCTCAGTCCTTCCAATTCATAATACTTGTCGTTGTGCTAAATCAGCGATAGTTAATACGGATTGGAGGAAGATTTATTTTTTCTCTCCATTTTAAGGAACAAGAACAAGAAAACCTTCAATATGGCATTATGCTCTTTACCTTGTAATATTATGAACTATGTTCACACGCATCGTTGCGACATGAGCACTTTGAGCGTAAGTTAATAGCCGGCCTGTCTCGATCGAAGCACGTTTGAGCGTTGGAGCTGAAGATCGCGCTAGGGCATAGGCTAGCCAGCTACATGACCTTGTGTGATCAATTCCTGCACGCGAAAGCGAGAGGGAATTGTATAGTACGCTTTATGTAGCATGGTTCACGTGCCAACAGAGACAAGATCGATGAAACGGAGACATGCGGATACATACGCAGTACACACACAGTAACACGGATACCTTGAGGAACAGTTTTAGTTCAGTTAATTCTGCGAGCACAATTGTACATTCGAACCACTCGGCCAATGACACGCGTCACCACATTCGAACCACTCGGCCAATGACACGCGTCACCAGGAACGAAGGAAACGATGAGGGCATGTACAGTGATTTTTGCATAAATCATGCAAGAAGATTTAGAAAACATATGTCTAGTATAAGATCATAAGAGATCTCGTACGATTAATAAATGTACTTATTCATCTATGAAATAATGTTTCAACTTCGTTTGTAAAAAGGGTGTCTAAGATGACCGATTTTAGTATCTAGATACATTCAAATTTATCCAAAATTTAGACATCCTTTTATAAACGGATGAAGTACTTGTTCCGCTAAGAATGATCTTAATTAGTTAAGAGAAGACGATGCTCCAGTGAACTTCCAAACTTTTCCAACTAAATCATGCAATATTTCACCAGTAATACGTACGTAATATTTGGCATCACTTCTTCAAGAATTATTTGCTTATCTCTTAAATGGACAATTGGTATGTATTCCTTCCTTCCCAAGAAGGTTATATGAGATTTATCAAAAATTTAAATGTACCATCTATATACATTTAAATTTTGATAAACCTCAAAAAATCTTTTTAAGACGGAGCAGTACAGCCCTTAGTCTAATTCCATTGTCCAAAATAGAATGCACCCACAATGGACACCTTCTATCATGTTGGAACAAATCTTGTTATTAGTACTAAGTTTAGAGTTTGATTATGTTTAGTAAGATGTTTAGTTAGTGCATGCGTTACAGGTTACTGGCCTGGAGTGTGGCCAGGTCCGTTGTGCCGTAGCATTAGCACATGCATGCATTCAGTTAGTCAGTTGTGTGTGAGCCGAGTCGTGTGCGTGGTGGCGTCAGTTTAGGATCAGCTGTTAGTGGGCAGTTTCGTGGATTGGTTATTTAAGCCGAGCAAGTCAATGAGAATAGAGTGGCCTGCGGGCAGAAAAACAATGTAGCACTTGTGAGTTCCAAGGAAGAGAGTCTGGGCAAAGCTCTTGTGGTATTCTTCCTTGGTATATGCGTGTGTTGTGTGCGTTTTTGTGTCCAGTGTGTACTCGCGTGAGTCTTCTTCATCCTTAGTTGAGAGGTAGGAGACAAGAAGAAGAGGGAGTTGAAAAGTGCAGCTCCTACATTTGGTATCAGAGCCTCGTGCGATCGAGGTTGGAGTTTCCATCATCGTCAAGCTGCATCACGAGCGATGGAGGAAGGTATGCTGCTCGGTAAGTTGCGTCATCGGCGGCAAGGAGGTGATGGCCAAGGTGCGGAGGCCATTACCGCGAGAAGTTCATCGTCCATGTCCGAGTCGTCGACAAGGTGCGTCATCGGCGGCAACATGGAGGCGAGTCACTGGCGAGTTGCGGCACCGGTGGCGAACATGGAGGCGAGCCACCGGCGAGGTGTGGCACCGGCGAGGTGTGGCACCAGCGGCGAACATGCGGCATCGAGTGTGTCATGGCGGCACGCTCGCGGTGAAGGCGTAGGAGGTGCGTCTCTCGGCGAGGCCGATGGCGACGGCGGCAATCGGCGTGCAAGATGGCATTGGCGGCCATCTGCGAGGTGCACCGACGACATCGACGACCACAGGCTTCAAGGAAGAAATAAGTAATAGCAAGATTTGGGAGGTGATTGTTGGAACAAATCTTGTTATTAGTACTAAGTTTAGAGTTTGATTATGTTTAGTAAGATGTTTAGTTAGTGCATGCGTTACAGGTTACTGGCCTGGAGTGTGGCCAGGTCCGTTGTGCCGTAGCATTAGCACATGCATGCATTCAGTTAGTTAGCTGGCTAGCTACACACGCTGGTTCAGTTGTGTGTGAGCCGAGTCGTGTGCGTGGTGGCGTCAGTTTAGGATCAGCTGTTAGTGGGCAGTTTCGTGTACTGGTTATTTAAGCCGAGCAAGTCAATGAGAATAGAGTGGCCTGCGGGCAGAAAAACAATGTAGCACTTGTGAGTTCCAAGGAAGAGAGTCTGGGCAAAGCTCTTGTGGTATTCTTCCTTGATATATGCGTGTGTTGTGTGCGTTTTTGTGTCCAGTGTGTACTCGCGTGAGTCTTCTTCATCCTTAGTTGAGAGGTAGGAGACAAGAAAAAGAGGGAGCTGCAAAGTGCAGCTCCTACATATCAGACTCGCCAAAACTACTGCTACATTGTCCACACCACTATCCATACAAACAAGCGCGTGGCTGAACGGATATATCAAGCGATGGTGGCTTGAACGGACATGGTATTCTTCAGTTCCTCTCGAGCGTCATGATATACATCTATATCCCCATATTTTTTGAAATAGTAGGGGAGGAGCTAATCTTTCATTAGACAAGAAGCTCTTTCAAAATTATGCCTATGCCCAAGACATAAATTAGATGAGCTTAAACATTACACATACGCGATAATATACTAACTTAGCTTCAGCAATGCAATACCAGCATCTCTATACTAGCCTTAGTGTCACCGATGCAATACTAGCATAACTTATCCTTTCACTTGGGAGCATAAACTATGTGTGCAGTACCGGCTTAGTAAGTTGCATCTAAGTTCCCCACATCTACACCTAAAATGCTTACATTTTTCACAATACATTTGAATGCTTACGTTAACTACAAGGCTGAGTAGTATGGCATTCTGGTGCTGTTATGCCCTCCATTAAAAAGTTGTCCATTTGGATGCTTGATACGGTCGCTACATGCGTGACAACGCTCGTAATCCATGTCATCGCGCATCTTGTGATCAATTTTTCTAAATATCTCATGGCATCCACCTATAAAGAAACAACATCAATCACCAACATTCAAAAGATATATTCAATTAAGAAGATAACGGTTTCAAAAAAGCAATAAACACATTCCAAATATAATGTATTTTACGTTACTTTCTTGCAAAAGGTCATCCAAGCAATGCTTTGTAACAGAGTTCAACCATACATGCACAAATTGGATGAGTAGAACATGGTGTTTGCCTACTAATTATGTAGATGTATGTTGCAACAAAACACTTCTTACTATTTTGTCTTTTACGGAGTAAAACATGCTAGTTTATGTATTAATGCAGCAATGATCAGGCCTGCTATTTGGTCTATGTCAAATGAGATCCCATATTTTGATGCACTAGAACACCCACCAAAATCTTCCCCGTAAAAAATATATAAGCAAAGGTTTAGATATGCATTTGCCCCCTTTCCTCATTGATTTCTTGAACTATGGATTCATTGAAAATCTGTTGCCCCTTTCATTTATCTTGCGTCAGGTACCACTTCAATTCTATATCAGAAAATAAAAATACCACATACAAAAAGTATAAGGATCCAAAGTACATACCGTAACAGGAATCGTCATCAATGGTGCACACACGTAAGACACGCATATGGTTGGCATTTGCATACCCTTGAAGCCTTGAAGTAAGCATAAGCTCAGCAAAGAACAGTCTCTTGGCCTCGGATGTCGTAGGTTGTACGACAGTTTCCTCCTGAGGAACGGCTGTGAAATTAACATGGCCATACGTGGTCCCAGACGACTCAGAGAAGCAATTTGATAGCAGAGTCGTGGTCAACTTAAATTCGCACTGCTTGTCACATTCAGTCAAGAAACAATTTATCTCAGTACGTTAACTAAATGAAAAAATGCAACAGAAATTATTAAGGAATTAGTAAGCTTTTGCACACCGTGCTATTCTCATTGTAGTGCGCCAGAGCAAGTTCGGCGAAGTCTTTTGCTTGCTTGCAAGGCTGGCGCTCAGGCAACCGCGCCAGGATTTGTGCTTCCATGCCCTCGGCGGTCAGGTGCTCCTCCCTACAGGCACGTAGCTAGGGATTACATTGAATCCACACGCGCGCAGATTGTTAGTAAATGTGAGAGGGTTCTTACGGCGTGTCGCTGAATTTCGTGTAGGTGAAGAAGGTATTCTCAGGCTTGGAGTCGACGATGCCGCGCAGGGCCGGGATCATCTTCTTCTTGAAGGCGTGGAAGTCGAGCCTGTCCTGCTCCGTGAACAGATCGCAGTCCTCCTCGCGCATGTTCTCGATTTGCTCGATGTTTTTCAGCGTAATTAAATCACACTCGTCCATCATCGCCTTCACACAAGGCGAATGGTCTCGTGGATGCCACAGGTATTCCTCTGTGCGTTCTGGGCGAGGGATCCTTCTCCACCTCCCGGGAGTCCTCTTCCTCGGGGCGGCGGCGACAGCAGCCGGCCGCGGTTGCAATGCGGGCGCGAGGCGCGATGTCGACTCGTCGAGCGCCGCGGGTGCTGCTGTGGTATCGGCGACGACGGATTCTTCCGGGCGTGCAGCTCCGACGCCGCCTTCTGGCGCGTCCGTGTCCATGTCGTCCATGTTGGCGTCTCGATCGACCTAGCAGCACGTCGTGCGGTTCGTGACTCCAAGGGCTTTTACAGACCCCGAAAAAGAAAAGATGCACTTTAGTGGATCCTCCGAGTCCGGACCCAACTCCACCTTCATTCATCATGGGCCAACGAAGGTTCGGACTCAGAGCTCTACTCGATTTCTCCAAAGAAAAAAGCTCTACTCGATTCTAGTTCTACTAGACGGGATGAAAAGGAATCACTTTTCCTAATTTACGCATAGTTTTTATTTATTTATTTCAGCAACTGTCACTTTTGAGCCCTTTGATTCTGTACACTGCGGCTCGATTTTTTTAAACCAAATAGAGTAACACTTACAAATATGTACATGCATTTACCTCTACAAACACATGCATGCACACCCTATCTCTATTATCATCTTCAAATAACTGAGTACAACAAACTGATCCGGTGGGTCTTTAGATTGAAGAAGTCGTCACAGATGTCTCGTTGTCGATAGAACGCCGTCTCCCACAGAAAAATATTCCGTCTTCATGAAACATAAAAATAATGTGATCATATCAGAGAGGCGGTGGAGGATGAGAATGACAACAATGAAGAATAGAGCCAGTGATTTGAATACCAACAAACCAACGCATTGGAGATTCACTTGATCCAGGAATTTCTACCGGTGTACTACTTATGTTGCATTGCAACAATTTATCTTATATTAAATGCAATCAGTAAAAAGTTATCTTATATTAAATGCAAGCAGTAAAAAGTTATCTTATATTAAATGTAAGCAGTAAAAATTTATCGTTAGGAGTATGAATTGTGCATGACTTCCTTAAAAGAGGCAATCCTGCACAAACCATTAGAACTTATATATTTAGGAAAAAATCCCCAAGATGTGTATCCATCCTAGTCAACGATTTGCAGGGCATCAGCTTGATGACCTGCAAGGCATCAATAGAGTGTCACAGCTTGACAACCTTGTGACCGGTCTGCACGACATCCTCTGAGCGGCATAAGTCAACCGGCATTGCGACTGGTTTGCACAGCATCATCCGAGGGGCACAACTTGACGACCTCATGTTAGATCTGAAAGAGAGATCAGATCGATTAAAGGAGAGAAATAATAAGAAGATGAATCACGGAGAACAAGGGGATGGAGAACATACCCGCAGAATGGGCACATTGATGGAGGACCTCGGTGTCTGCGTGCCTTAAGCATATCGGGTGGTACTTTTTAGACCGAAGGCACGCAGTGCCCGACTTTAAATTAATAAAGCCCTGAGGCGAATACGGGTACATCAGTTTAGAGCACACCCCACAAACATAAAGCAACAGTTTCAGGCCACTCTGGCCAGGACAGTATTAACATACAACTCAAGGAAACGAACAAAGGTGGTGCTAAAGCTTAAGAGGTTGAGCGACGAGGTTGGGGTGGAGTGCATGTCCGGTCGAAGATATCCTTAAGCATCGCCTCCAGCTGGAGCATCATCGGTTCGTCCTTGCTCCTTTGAAGTGGGCGCCACAGCTGCAAGTTAAGTCTGATCAGGAAGAAGCAGTGCGCAGGTTGGCTAGGAAACTTTGCCTCGATGGTAAATTTATTTCTCGTTTTCCAAAGCGCCCAGCAAATGGCCGCAAATAACACGCGTAGGGTTCGTTGGGACTTGAAATTCAGATTATGAATGCAGTCCTCCCAGTCATAGAAAGAGGAGGGGTCCCATGTCACTCCTAGCATGTCCCTAACCCCCGCCCAGACGAATTTCGCAAGAACACACCGGAAAAAGATATGGTCAACATTTTCAGGGAGTCCACATAGGGCACACAGCCCATCTGAAGGACCCCTGCGCTTGAGTATTTGGTCGTTCGAGGGCAGGCGTCCTCTCGCCATTTGCCACAAGAAGATTTTGATTTTCGTGGGAAACCTGTTCTTCCAAATCGCATTACTGAAAGGAGCGGCAGGGCCTTGTGACAGCATGTTGTACAGGGATTTAACTGAGAAACGTCCTGAGCTCTCCAAGTTCCAGGAAACTTTGTCTCTTCCTTCCGCCGGAACCACCTCTTCCAATTCCTGCACCAGTTGGACCCAAAGAGCGACTTCCTCTTCCCCAAAGGAGCGCCTAAAGAAGATGCGCCACCCATCACCCTCATAGGCACGCACAATTGTGATCTCCGGGTCAGCACAAATGCGAAATAGTCTCGCGTACCTCACACTGAGGGCTGCATCACCTGTCCAGTGATCTGTCCAGAACCGTACATCTGAGTTGCTGCCAGGTGAGAATCTCGCCCCCTGTTTGAAGATATCCTTAAGCTTGTGTAGGCTATGCCAAAAAGGCGATCCTCCCACCGGGGAAGAAGAAAATAATTGGTTCACGGGGTATTTTGCCTTGAGCAACTGAAGCCAAAGAAGTTTGTTGTCATCTTCAGTGAACATTCTCCAAATCCACTTTGTCATAAGGGCGAGGTTCATGAGCTTTGTGTTCATAACACCAAGCCCGCCCTGGGCTTTGGGTTTACAAATGTCCTCCCAGGCCACCATATGATATTTTCTCTTGTTCCCTTGTCCCTCCCAGAAGAATCTGCATCTGTGTCTGTCAAAACCTTCGTGTGTACCATCCGAGAGGAGGAATAAGCCCATTGAGTATATCGGAAGGTTGGACAAGCAGGCATTGATCAGCGTTAAGCGGGCAGCAGACGACATGAATCTGCCCTGCCAAGGTTCCATCTTGAGGGCAACAGCGTTTACCAATGGCTCCATCTCAGCCATGGTGATTCTACGGCCACACATCGGAAAGCCAAGGTAATTGAAAGGTAGGGTACCCTGCCTACAGTTCAAAAGATTGGCCACTCTAGCCTGCTCAGTACCCGATGCCCCCAGCACCAGGACTTCGCTCTTATGGAAGTTAATCTTCATGCCAGAAAGCAACTCGAAGCAGATAAGCAGGAATTTCAGATTTGTGATGCCAAGTTGTGTGTTTTGAATGAGGATAACAGTATCATCCGCATACTGGAGGTGGGACACTCCCCCCTCAATCAGATGAGGGACCACCCCCTGAATGTGACCTGAGTCACTCGCCCTTGACAACATCTCGTCTAAAGCATCCGCAACCAGGTCAAACAGCAGTGGGGAGATCGGGTCCCCTTGTCTGACTCCTCGTTTATTTCGAAAAAAAGGGCCAATCTCCCCATTAATCGAAATGGCAGTCTGGCCACCACTGACCAACTGAAGAATTCTGTGCATATACGCTCCACTAAATCCTTTCCTGAGAAGCACTTCCTTCAGGAAATCCCAGTTCACCCTATCATACGCCTTCTCAAAGTCGAGCTTAAGCACAATAGCCTGCAGATTCTTACTTGATATCTCATGCAGAATTTCGTGCAAAGCCAGGGCTCCATCATGAATGTATCTGCCCTTGATGAAGGCCGTCTGGGTGTGGGCAACGATCCTGTGCGCCACAGGAGAAAGCCTGGTGGCATACGCCTTAGCCACAAACTTAAAGATCACATTAATCAGCGCGATTGGTCGGTACTGCTTAATAGAATCTGCTCCCACAACCTTGGGTATGAGTGTCAGAACTCCATAGTTTAGCCTGGCAACATCAACTGTTCCCAGGGCAAAACCGTTCACAATCTGTAGGACCAACCCTCTGAGTCCTGGCCAGAAGTGCTTGAAGAAGCTCACCGAAAAACCATCCGGGCCTGGAGCTGTATCTGTCTTGGTGTCCTTGAGCACCTCCTCCAGTTCCTCCATAGTGAAAGAACGCAAGAGCTCCTCATTCTCCTGGTCCGTGACCCTTCTCCCCGCAGCCCAGAAGTCTTGTCGCAAACAGAGAAGCTTTGGTTCCTCTGAACCCATCAAAGCACGATAGAAATCATATACATGTTGCGTGATCATCTGTTGATCAGAGATAACCCCAGCTTCAGTCTTCAAGTTCGAGATATGACAGCGTCGCCTTCTGCCATTTGCCACTGCATGGAAGTACTTCGTGTTTGCGTCTCCTTGAAGAGTCCATCTCAGTCTCCCCCTTTGTCTCCAGTACTCCTCCTCATCACTAAACATCTGAATCAGCTGCTCCTCCAGGTGGTATCTCAGGCCCCAGCCCTCTGCATCCAAGCCCTGTTCATCAGCAATCCTGTCCAGGTTCTGGATCTGAGCTAAAATATCCGCCTTGATAACCCTGCGTTCTTTTCCCAGATTTGCACTCCAGCCCTTCAAGCATTGTCTTAGCCCACTGGCTTGCCCATGCCAGAGGTCGATCGGATCCCTGGGACTCTCCCTGGAAGCAAGTAATTCCCCCCACCACGATTTCAACTGTTCCGCAAACCCAGGGACTGCAAGCCAACTGTTCTCAAAGGTGAACCTGGCAATCCTGCGGGGTGCGCTCTCCCCAGAGTCGAGAATCAGTGGCGTATGATCCGACCCAATACGAGTTTCCGCAGTCAAACGCGCCAAAGGGAAGCACAATTCCCACTCAGGTGAGACAAAAGCACGATCAAGGACACTCCTGACCGGGTTTGCTTGCTTGTTGGTCCAAGTATAAGCTGCGCCAGTTCTAACAACTTCCAACAAAGCCCACCTGGCAATAGCATCATTGAAAAGATTCACCAACGGCCAGTTGATATTGTTGTTGTTCTTATCCTGAGCTCCACGAATTAGGTTGAAGTCGCCCATCAACATGATTGGGAACTCACTGTTATCCACCCTTCCTTCCAGCTCTTGGAGAAAAGAGGGGGAGCGCGCGTGATCCGCTGGCCCGTAGACCCCAATAAACTCACACTTGAACTTATTTGGTCGATGATATAACTTGGCGCTGAGGAAGAACTCACCCTGAGCCAGCGCACCCACCTCAAACATGCTGTCCCTGATCCCCATCAACATGCCTCCAGAGCGCCCTGAAGCAGGCGTCCAATGCCAGACAAACTGCTCCCCTTCGACCAGAGTGAAGTCCTGTCGCATAGTTTCCTGTAAGAAGATGATGTCGATCCTTTCTTTCTTAATGTACTCCTTAAGTTGGGTTTTTCGACCACTCCGGCCAAAACCCCGAAAATTCCAACCTAGAGCTTTCATTTGGACAACCCGGCAGAAGCCCGTGCTTGGCGAGCTGGTGTGTCCCTCAAATTGGGCCGAGGGCCCGTGAAGTGCTCCCTTTCCTTCCTCCTCTTGGATCTTGCAACATTGGCCATATCTGCGAGGGTGACCCGCTCCGGGTCAGTCCCTCCCATGTTAGATGGGTCCTCCGTAGGCAAATCCTGAGCAACACTTGCAGGATTGTCCACGTTCTCCGCTAGGTTTTGCTTCAGTTTCTGTGTTTCTTCCTCTTTCGATTTGGCTTTCAGAGCAGCTTCAGAGAGCCGGGCTTGGGCCAGCTCCTTGGCACGGATCAAGGATAACAGAGAGGAAGGCGAACTACCAGTAACATCCAACCCAAGACCCGCATCCCGCGCAACCCCCCAAAGATGTGAATCTGAAACCGAGGGAAGAACCAAGAAAGGGTCGGTAGGCTCAGTGGCGGAAGGCGTACCTTGGTCCTTCTGGGCAGCGCGCTTGGAAGCCGAAAGCAGCACATGCTCTGGGTTCGCGCCCTTGCCCCTGGAGCTGCGGCGTGTCGCAGTGACTGGCGAGGGAGTCACCACGGCACGCGGGGGCTTGACGCCCGGCTTCTTCTTGATGCGTGACGGCGGGTTGTCCACTTCTCCATCCTGTTTGCGCTTGAGCTTGGCGATCTTCTCCGCAAGCGTCTCCTGGTCGTTCTCCCAGTCCTCAGGACTCTCCCATCCCACCTCCAACTTGTCCTCCGCCGACATCCCCTGGCGCTTCAGGATGTCGGGAGAGATAGGTTCCTCTGACTTGGATTCACTGGAGGTCTGCGCCTTCTCCGATGCCTGAGGGACCGGGGACAGGCAAGATTTTGCGGTAGGGAACAGCTCCGACTCGGTCAGGTTAGAGCCATATTGGTTGAAAGGGATCGGCTTCAGGTTGGACTTTGGCGGGGCAGATGAAGGCTTCGTGGCAGAGTAATCCTTGAGCGAGGGGAGAGGGACACTGCTGCTACCCACCGAAGACTGAAAAGGCTTCTGTATCTGTTCTTTCGGGGGGGGCTCTTGTCCGCGGACCCGTCTTTGCCTGCCTCAGCTTCACCCGCCTTTGTGCTTGTAACATCACACATTGGCCCCTTGTCCTTGCTCTTCATGTTGCTCCTCTTCCAGTGGGGCGCAGAACGGCTCTGGTCCTCAGTCTCCTCTTCCTCATCATCATCCTCTCCGTTGCTCGGGCCTGGTGGCGGAGGTTTGGGGTCGCTGGCGCTGGCCTTGGCATACTCCACAGACACGCCCAGGCGGAATCCGTGCATATTGACGAACAGCAGGATCGAAGGCGGGATTTTGTCCGGGGCATGACAGTGGAACAGCATCCTCACCGGACCATCCTGGGCCGCCAGAGAGTCTTCATCCACCACGCGCGGGCGACCCAGCATCTTGGTGCCCTCCAGCAGAAGGTCCACGGAGCGAAGAACCTCAGGGACTCCGGAAAGGTGGACCCAGATCTTGGTAAGGGCCATGGAGGCTTGAGTGGTCGCAGTGGCGTCAGCAAACAGCACCGAGATCTTGCTGACTGGGAGGGCGATGCCCCCAGCGTTCTTGCAAAGGTTCTTGCAAAGATTGAGGCTCGCCTTGGTTGGGAACACCACCGCAAAGTCCGTATCACTGATGCGTCTGACCCTCCAGTCCCAGTTGTCTTCCACCAGAGCCTTTAGGTCTTGAGTAAGGAGATCACATGTCATGGTGTTCTCCACAGCAATGACCAGGGCCGTGTGGGCGGCGCCCTCACCCGGTCCCACCGGCAGCTCCTCCTCCTCCAACTCCAGGCAATGGAAACCAACGCCATTGATCGCATACCCGTACCACTGCAGGGAGGCCTTCTTGGAGTTCTTGGGACACATACCCGTGGTGTGCCCATCCAGATCGCAGACGCCGCAGTGCGCCGGGAAGTGACAGCCCGACTGATAGTGACCATCTCTGCTGCAGTTGTAGCACTTGATGTTCGCCTTCTTGTTGGCCGGCACCACCTCCGCCGCGTCAGAGGAGGCTACCGGCGGCGGGGTCGGAGCCGGAGGGGCCTGGGGCGTCGAGTGCGACACCGATTTAGCCTTGGGTGGATGGGCCCCTTGTCTGTTGGTTCCCCACTTCTTCTTGTGTTGGTCGCGAGCGCCTGACGACCCCGCAGCGGTACGTTCCTCTTCCTCCCGCCAACGGCCACCGTCCCGCCGCCACTCTGGCTCGCGAGCACGGTCGCGGGCCCAGTCGCGGTCGCGGTCGCGGCGGCGGCTCTCTTCCGCAAAGCTTCTCCGGTCGCGCACCTCCCGCTCGTACCCACGGCCCTCCTCGGAATTGAACTCGTCGAAGCTTCTCTTGTTGCTCCCCACCCTCGCATCCCCACGCCCACGCTCCATACTCACCGGCGGCAGCCCCACGGCCGAGGCGGAGGAGAGGCAGCGCGGGATTTGGCCGGTGGATCTAGTGGATCTGAGCCAAGCGCGCACGTCTGAGAGAGTGGCGGCGTGACTGAGTGTGAGATCTAGGGTTCCCACGGGGATCCAACGCCACTTAAGTAGTGGCGCGGATCCGACGTCCCCACCTGGGCTGGGCTGGGGAGCTGGGATGGGCCTTTGAAAGGCCAGAGGCACGGCCTGTCCGCGGCCCACTGCGAGGGGAGCGGCCCCCACGGCCCCTGCACTGGCCCACAGCCAGAGACAGTGGGAGGGATGCCACTGGGGTCCACTGGTCTCGGGCCCACCCCGCTGGCGGCGACCGACCCCGTCTCTCCCCCAACGGCAGCGGGCGGCTCAGGCGGCGCCGCCGTCTCCTTGTCGTCGACCGTCGGCGAACGAGAAGCCGCCCCTGACGCCACACCGGAGACCTCCCCGGAGCGCGCCCGGATCTGGGGTTCCCAGTTCACCCCCTGCCCCCAAGCTGCCCAGGTGGACGAGCCGCCGTAGATCCGTCCGCCGCCCGAAACCGCGAGCCGCGCCCACCCGGCGCCCAAGCTCTGCGTCGTCCTCCTCGCAGTTTCGTGTTACCCACCCTGGTCCACGCGGAGTCGAGGTAGTCTCCGAAGCACGCCGGAGCGGGTCCAGATCTGGAGGGCACGGGCGACTCCGGCACCTCCAGCTGCACCAGAACGTCCTCCTCATCATCTGAGCTCTCCCCTGTCAGCGCCCAGAACCGCGACCCACCCCGGTGCGCCGCTGCCACCGTCGGGGAACGGCCGGAGGGAGCTCGCCGTCGCTCGGCAAGGAGGCAGGCCGCAGAATCGCCCGCCGCGTCGCCCCTTCCGTCGCAGGAGCCCTCTCCAACGGTCATATCGTCGGCCTTTCAGTATCGTTCAAAAACGAATAATCAGCCTCTCTATCGGGTGGTACTAGCCAAGGCGAAGCGTCAAATATTGATCATAGGCACTCGTGGGGAAATATGATGATGAGATATGGTTTGTAGTGGATAAAGTGGAGTGTTGCAATATCTTGGTTCGTAGAGAGGGAACTGCTGCGAGATCTAGATTTAGTAGTGAAGCGAGGGGAGTGCGGCGGAATGCTTAGACATGAGTGTTGTATGTAACATATAGAAGTGTTGCCACATCTATGGTTAGCTTAATGAGCCCTTATGTTAGTGAGGTAATACAATATGGACCTCGCTACTTGCTCTTTCGGCTCGGTTGCTAGCTCTTTTGACCACGGATTAAGAAAGCGATCATATTATTCTGAAAAAGGTGCCACCATGATGAGAAATAGCGGTTTCGCTCTTTGATTATTTAGCCAATTAGCGCATATATATGATTTTTCTGATTTAATGTAGATATTAATTAGGGGACGCGAAGGAGAAACCTAGACGTTGCTGCGTGATTTGGCCTAATTTTAACATGGGATGCGTAATAATTTTAACACATGAATTTTCTGTAGCTGCATTGGCGGCGGCGATGGTATACCATATCTGTTAGCGAGACGAGATTCTCCACGGTAAATGTCAACTCTAATCCGCGACGTCATAAGATATGCCCGAGTTCATCTAGTGCGGCATTAAAATGCGCCGGTCCATCCTACCACCTAGTCCTCAATGCTTGTTGGCAGCATTGAACTTCATGAAAGCATCATGGTGGCTGAAAAAGATGGCACTAATAAAACTAGTGCTATATTAGGGCTCTATTTAAATGTGACATGGAAAGAGTCCATCACGTAACTCAGTCGAGCAAGGGGTAAGCATATCACATGGGTAATATACGTAAGTTTTGCACTTGGTTCGCAGGTTCAGATTGATTTCGGAATGACATCGAAACCAACACACATTGTAGAATTGGGAAGCATCAGGAGTTGCGACTACACTTGGTCGGAGTCACCCAGATCAGTTAAGATGATTTTGATGAAGTAACATGGCATGATGGTTACCTGCGAAATCCATAAGCCATTCTTGGGGACTTATACTACCCGTGCCATCTAAACTTCCGGTGCAGGATTTGCCACTTGAGGTCTAAAAGTACACTCTGGCAAGTTTGCTTGGTCGAAGTCCACGGATTCACATAACAGCTGAGACCGTGGCCTACCGTCGGAGCCTCATGTCCTAAGTTTGTTCCTGGGATTCCTATTCGAACGCGAGTTCACACATTTTAATTTTGGGTGGCCCCATCGGAGTATATGTCGTTGCTTAGTTGCATCTCGGAGAAGGGACCTCACGATAACAAAAACTCGCAGACGTAGGACTCTTGATCAAAAGACGAGTTACCAGTCATCAACACCTGCACGATGACAGGCCTAATGCTGCTTGTCTGGAATTACCTGGGCGCTTGCGCGTTGTTATAATGGTTGTGGTTGTGCTAAGAGCTCCCGAACTATATAGACGCACGGATCTAGGATTTATATGGAGAGTCCTAGCCGGAATACAAGTTGCCTAACTACGGTACAATATCTTGTCGTACGTCAAGGATCCGCTTCCATCTTGGTCGTGCTGGATCCGGATACTTTATGGCCTCCACGGATCCGGCCTTCGTAGGTCGGTTGAGATCCGGCTCCTCGTTCCTAGGCTGGACTTCATCCTTCATGATCAACAGCAACTGGGCCGCCCGATGGGCCACATGCCACCATCACCATCTGTGGGCCACCCGGACTTGCCGGATCATGGCCATGTCGTTTATATACCCATAAAGTATACCCACAACAGTAGCCCGCGAAGTTCTCCGAGATTCATCATTCCTCCGCGAAGGATCCGAAGAGAATTTTGAAGAGCTTCCAAACTTCACTTGTTTCCGACATCATCTTCTCGGAAATCATCTGTCCTTCAGTAACGGCAATGTAGCGGAGTTTCCACCTTTCCCGCGCACAACTTTCTCTTTTCCCGCGCTAAATTTTCAGAGATGCGAATTTCTAGCCGGAAATTTCGGGAGTGCACAGTTAAGTTACCTCCACGTCGTTTTACCACTTTTAACCTAAGACACGTGTCAAGCATCCAACGGTGAGACCGTTCAGTTTCCACCATTGGATCCGAAACACGAATCTCCGCGCGAGGTCTATAAATATCCCTCACGCGCGGTAACTTCCCATTCTTTCACCGCATCCTTCTCTTCATCTTCTTCTCGCGCCGCGCCGCCCGCCAGATCTGAGCTCCGGCGATCTCACGCACGGAGAGCTTCTCCCGCCGCCGCTCCAAGGTCTCCCTCGACCTGAGATCTGCGTGTTTGATCGGGATTTCTCCTCCGCCACCGATTCGTGGTCTTCAGAGGCTCAACGCTGCAAGTCCGGCCAGCTCAACCTCGCCGGCGTCCCGAAGAACCACCGCACCATTAACGGTAAGTGCGCCGGCCCTGTAGAAGAAGAAGTGTAGCGTAGATTCCGATTACTCAAATTAGTTTGCATGGGTGCAGCCGGAAGCATGTCACACGGTTCACCGCACTGTACTGGTAGTTCTCCGAGTAGCCCGGATCCCAGTACGCTAGAACCAATCTGCCCGGATCCCATAGCATATCTACCACCATATGTTTCCGACATCAGGTTAGCTCAACCATTTTCCGCATCTTCAAGCACCGCTTCAGGCCGGATTCCTTCCCTCAAAGAGCTTCAAGAAGAACTCGAGGGTCAAGCGAGAATGGCAGCCAAAGTGCAGGAGGCGGAAAACAAGAGGGCATCCAAGGCCCGGATCCGCGAAGGAGAACGGGGTCAATGGTGGCCCTGTGAAACCACAGACGTGGAGCTTAGAGAGCTCCAGAACGAGGGTATGATCTCCGCTCATTGGAGTTTCATACGCGACACCGACATCCCCAAGCCCGGAGCCGACGAAGTAGTTATGACCAAAGCTTGGGTGGAGCGCGGTCTGTCGCTCCCCTGCTCGGAGTTTTTCCTCTCCATCCTCAGCACGTACGGGCTCCAACCCCACAACATCTACCCAAACTCATACCTCCTCCTCTCCAACTTTGCAACACTTTGTGAAGGGCATCTTGGGATCCGACCGGATGTCAAGCTATGGCAGTTTTTCTTCCGAGTGAAGAAAGAGACGAAAGACAAAGCAATGGTGAACTGTGGGAGCATGACGTTTATGCTCCGACCTGGTCGCATGTATCCACCACATGACTCGCATGAATCCGTCCGGTATTGGAATGCCGGTTGGTTCTATGAGAAGAACGCTTCAGTTCCGAACGTCCATGAAGGACTGCCCAAGTTCGTCAACGAGCCTCCGGAAGAGCTTGCGAGCTGGAGCTTTGTTCCCTCACTCGCTCAAACCCCACTTCTTGAGAAGGCGGCTAGGAGAATCTCTTGGTTAGTCCACGACGGGCTAACCAGAGCTCAACTTACTCTCAGCTGGTTCACCCGGCGGATCCATCCACTGCGGTATAATGCGCGATTAATCTGCGCATATACCGGGGCGGACGACCTGCTCCGAGCTACCCGCCATGACCTTCCGGCTGATTCCCTCAAAAGGAGAATCAAGACGCTCGTGAAGATAGGCCGGGGCCAACCGGTCCCGGAATTGATCGAGGATATCCACACAAACAACCAGTGTCCTCCGGTAAGCTCTGTTCCCTTCGTTACTTCAAACTTCACAAGTTTTTGGATGTTGACTTAACTTATATTCATATCCCCTCCAGCTCGATACTTTGGCGGAGGAAAACTTTCGCGCCATACTTCGTGTCCCTGTTTTGGCCAATCAGAGATGGGCCAAGTGAAGATGGGCTTGAAGAATATACACGTGAAGCATCTTTGAAGCGGCCTTGCGCGAAGAGTTTGGGCTTAATTGCCTATGTATCTCGTAATATAGTAGATCGCATCGTAGTTTAGATTAAAAAGATAGAGTTTAACTCGTGCACGGTTAGGTGCACGACAAATTAGAAAGTCCCTTGGACTATAAATATGTATCTAGGGTTATCGGAAAAGGAGGACAATCACGTTCACAACAAACACAAATCAGGCGCATCGCCACCCTTCTTTCGAGGGTTTCTCTGTAGTATGCCTAGATCGCATCTCGCGATCTAGGCAGCACAACGTTTATTCGTTTACCTTGTGTTGCTCGTACTGAAGCGTTGTTGATGGCGAGTAGCACTATTTATCGTAGATGTTTTGGGGCTTGCATAGATGCTTTTCTTACGCATATCTCTGCTTAGCTGTGCCGTCCTCAATATTTGAGTTGCCCTTACACCTATCCGTGTAAGGGTAGCATCTTGCTTGTTCGTTACCTATAGATCCGATCTGTTATAGTTGCTCCTTGTTCTTCAAGGATTAGTTTAATATCCGTATGGTTAGGCCTTGCAAACGGGTTGAACGATCCGGTGTTAGGTATGGTTTGTTAGTCCTAAGAGGGATGTTCCCGGGAATTAACGTAATGTTGGTTTTTAGGCCTCTTTTAGGGTTAGTTTTCCATTATCTTTCGTGTCTATTAGGCTCAACTACGCGTAGGATGTTCCGATCATACGGTGAAAACCCTAAACTGTCGTAGATTGGTTTAGCTTTGTTGTGACTGATATGATCCCCATGTCATTGAAAATCCAACGTGAACCATGGGGCGATCGTCTCTTTGAGCCGATCCGCAGGGCAACCCGAGAGCCGATAGGGCCTTTATTTAATGTTTACGTGTCCCATGTGGAATAATCGGGCTAATCCACACCTTCCGGCCTGTATAGGTCAGGTGGCACGCCCTGCAGCCGCCAAAGTCCTGCCGTGAGCATTTAAGGACGATGTCGAGGGACTGTGGCCCGTCGCTCTTGGAAGCTTCTGCTCTTCGTGTTGCTTAACCACCGTCGCCGGTGGGCTTTTGGCAAAACACATTCTGGCACGCCCGGGGACATCGGGACAATCTTCCGTAACAACCATGTCGTCATCTGCACCTCAGATTGCGGGAGAACCAGTCAAGTATGAGGATCTGCCTCCTGAGCATAAGAAGAGATATGATGAGCCCAAGGCCATCCTGGAAGCCGATCTCATCGGCGCTTTTGAGAAAACCCGTTCGCACGGGATCAAGTTCAAAGGGTTCCAACCCGAAGGCTAGATGGCCTAGATCTATCCCTCCCTTCGACGAACGTAGAGCCCTCGCACAGAAGTCAATTATGCCGTTGCTCACTCTTCATCGGCATGCTGAGAGCTTGGTGAATACTCTGGAGCGTGTCGTGCTCAATGTGGTGCAAGAAGTCACGAAGCACAAGTTACCTCACGTCCTGCTCTAGGAACTCACCAAGGGGAGGTACCGCCTACACAAGGCCACCACCGCAACACACGTTGCAGCTCCACGCAACAAGGTTCACCGGCCTATGTCGTCTACAAGTTGGAGGTGATCTAGGCGACTACCAATTCCTGTATGAGCCGCCCAAGGAAATTCCACATGGATACGTGTGCACATACGTGCCGGACCGCAACGACCGGATGACCCAGGTCATCACAGGAAGGACTGCCACGGCAGGAGGAGTCGAGCAGGAAGCGCTGGAGCAGATGTTGAGAAACAGGCGTGACTAAATATGCCACCGTGACAAGTCATCAACGATCAACTTCTGCAGCCCTACGGTGGATGAGATCACCGCAATCATGAGAGACCAGTTCGGCATCCTGCGAAGAAGAGGATGATCGGCTATTCCAAGCCGTATCCCAACGACTCCGACCTTGATCCCGCTGCCACCATCGTCTCCCCACTTCACAAAATTGTGGATCGAAGGAACCAGCTCGATCGAGCACGTGAGCCGATACTTGGCGAGTTGGGTATGGTCTCACCTTCAGACGAGCTACGTGTGAGGTTCTTCTCGCAATTTCTCACAGTCCAGCCTTTGGTGGTACACCCTAGTTGCTACCACTAAACGGACGGAAGCAACTGGAAGAGCAATTCCACGTACAATACCATTCAGAAACCACGGAAGCTAGCCTTGCCGATCTGACCCAAGTTTGGCAGAGACGAGGAGAGACGGTATCTGAGTACATCAAGAGGTTCAGGACCGTCAGAACCGATGTTATTCGTTCGCCTAACCGAGAAGGAAGCGCCGAGCCAGTAGCAGGATTATCAGCGCCGCTCAAAGATGTGACCTTCTAAGCAGAGTACAATGGCGCACATGGTTCAGAAGTTGACAGCATATGAACAACGCCATCCAGAATTGTACCAGGACAAGAACAAGCGCGTCGCCCCCGATCGAGCACGAAGATGAAGATTCTGCAGGAGATCAGGAGATCGCTGTAGCTGAGTGGACTCGGGGGGGGGGCAAACCCGTGTCCTGCAAGTGGGTGAAGCAACCAAGGCCCATGAAGGGGTTTGACTTCGATTTGAGCAAAACGGAGCAAATTTTCGATTTGCTGTCGAAGGAGAAACAGCTGAAGTTACCCGAAGGCCACAAAATCCTCACGCCACAAGAGATGAACGGCAAGCCATACCGCAAATGGCATCACACGTTCACCCATACCACCAACGACCGCAAAGTCTCGTCGAAGATTCGGACACGATAGAACAAGGCCGATTGCTCTCTCCTTCTTTGCCATGAGAGTTGACACGCAGCCGTTCCCGAGGTCAACATGGTCGATCTCAGCCACTGCATAGGACGCGAGCTAGGTTTCTCGTTTGATATCAACATGGCTGGGTTCGCAGATCGCCATGACGAGGATAAGCCAGAGAGCAGTCGCTCCCGTGGCAAAGATAAAAAGGAGGCCGATCCACGCGACCGGCCCCAGCATGATGACAGACGGTATTTAAATGAGAAAGAGGTGATAAGCGTCTGGTATCAACGACCACTCTCCGCACATCTCCTCAACAAATATGAGTAGCAGCACGACCGGCATCGACGATACGGCGAAGATGATCATAGATATCGTCGGTCTGATGCAGACAACAGGAAATACCGTCGACACGAAGGGTATGAGCGTCACGCTAGAGGGAGGTCAAGAGAGCGAGAGGGCGTGGATAGGCACTGGAACTGTCCTTTCTTCAAACATTGCTGGGACTCAGGAATGAGCCGATTGCCTACAATCGAGAACTGCCCCAATGACATAAGAGGAGGGGAACAAATGAAGTTCCAGTGTTCGAGCGACTAGGACCTCTCCCACCTCGTAACAAACGAGCTGAGTCGCTCAAGATGAAGACTTCGAGAGTCGAAGAAGAAGATAGATATCACCGACTGTTCCTCGATGGACTCAGCCACTCCCAAAAGCGCAGAAAACGGCCAGAAACTTGGAAGAAGCCGAGGCGCAATACGGATACGTTGAGGAAAGCACGGCCTGATCTGGCCGTGAAAATTAAACAGAGGCTCGCCCACCAAAGAAAGTATGGCGACCTAAGCAGATGAAAGCCGATGCAGGGACATCGGCTGATACAAACATGGTGTTCATTCTCCGTCAGAATTTTGTGCTCCAAAAGACGAGGAAGTATCGGTGGCACAGTTTGACTGCGGCCACGGCCGGCTATCTTTGAGAAGCCACGAGAAAGGGAGCTATAGGCATCTGAAGGCCCTATACCCGAAGGGTTATATCAACGGGCAGCCTATTAGCAAGATGCTGGTTGACACGAGCAGCAGTCAACATAATGCCGTACTCCATGTTACGACGTTTGGGACATTCTACTGAAGATCTGATCAAGACCAACGTCACGCTAAGCGATTTCAACGGCCAACCATCAGAAGCCAAGGGTGTTCTGAATGTGGACTTAACTGTCGGCCGAAACACCATCCCACGTCCTTCTTCACTGACGCAAGAGCACTTATGCTGTCCTGCTAGGAAGGGATTGGATCCATGCTATTGCTGCATCCATCCACAATGCATCAAGGCATCATACAATGGGATGAGATGAAGTGGAGGTTGTTCATGCAGAAGATTCGATCGACATCTCTTTGGCTGCCATGAACATCCTGGGAAGCAAACGACCAAGAGCCGCTCTCTGAATCAATGACGGGCCGTGAGCGCATAGAAGCTACAAAAACGGAGCAGGCTAGTCTTATCCACCGGCTCTACGAGTAGCAAGATCCAAGTCTATGGACGTATATGGGCAGGCCGATCCCCGGATCGTCCTGAAGAAATAAGAAACAAGGATCTCACTTCAAACATGCCACATTGTCATAGCAGAGCCAAGAAGTTGTAAACCCACGCTCAACACAATGGAAAGGAGGCCGATTCCTAGCACCGCCACAATTAGACTCAACCTACCTTCTGCCCGTGTTCATCACTGATTTGGCAGGCAATGGAAAGCTGAGATATGGGTTTATAGCTGATGGACTAGAAGAGACGAAATTGGTCCTGGGGATAAGCCATGGCCAACATTTATCAACAAATGTTGGATCACCAGAGCCGATTCCAGCACCTGGCTAAAACTATTCGCACCACCCGTGTTTACCGATGTGCTATTTCGCATGGTGAGTGACGAGAAAAGCTTGAATTGGCTGAAAAGCCGATATCTTCAATCGCTTGAAGGATTCGGCTCGGGGGGCATACACACGGAGAAGGCCAGAAGTAAGTATACCACCCAGGGAAAGCCGATTCATGAATCGATCCGCCAATAAAAATCGAAAATACAAAAAAATTTCAGCACCGATGCTTGGACATCGACTTGAGAACCTCTTTGATGAGCCAACTACAGATTTGAGCCATTACATTGGAAGGAGGAATTGGAGAGCCATTACATTTGAGGCTTCTTAGTCCAAGGGAGCTGCTGATCCTTCCAAGCTCTTCTAGTGCATTGGCTCTTTGGGCGTAAGCTTCCCTGCCACGTTTTGATCTTTTGCTTCAAGGAGCCGATTTTGTTGGAATCGGCTGATTCTATACTACAACCTGGAACGAGGGTGGCCCATTTGGTTGGTCCACTATCCCTCGCCTTGGCTGAGGCTCGGGGGCAACTTGCCTTTAAGGGTTCTTGTTCTAGGAAGCCTCTTGGAATCGGCTGCTCTGCATCACAACTTGTTTGAGAGATGGTGAATTGTTGCAGAAGGAAACCGCTGAGTTGGTAGGAGGAGTTTGAAGAAGAGCCATTATCATTGAAAGGCTCTGGACCAGCTTGTTGCTGTAAAGAAATAGAGCATCACAAGGAAAGCGGCAAATGGTATCTCATGCAGAAGTTCTAGCTTCAGATCAAGGTGTTCAGCAATGGTCCCGGAGTTCTCCTAAGGCATTGACTCCGGAATTTTGGCCGTTAAAGCTAACAATAAGTTTGGATTTCCAAGATCTAAGGTTTGCATGATTGCGATTTGGTCCTGTTGATTGGAATTTGGGGATCTGGACTGATCTATCTTGAAATTTATCATAAGAGACCGATGCGTTGTCATCGGCTCATTGAGCGTTGATCAGGCTGACAATCGGCAAAATCAGTTCGAGGGGACATCGGCTAAATTGATATTGAAGAGATAGACAAAATCAAATTGGAGGAAATTCTTCATTGATAATAAGATTTCTTACATAGAAGAGCTGATTGCCCTCAAAAGGAATTACTAGGGGATACATTGCCCCATCTACTACTCCTAGCTCCCAAGATATCTGGGGCCGCCTGCGTCCTCGGCCGTGCCGCCATCGTCGTTTGTTCCTGCCCATCTGTCGTCGCGGTAGCGACCGCCGCACCCTCATTGTCCTTGTCTTCTCCATCATGCGTCTTCCTCGCCGGGCGCTGAGGTTGCCCGCCAAGGACAGAGGCGCTGGCCGGCGGCTCCGAGAGGTGTCATTCTCCTCTTCTTCTCCTTCACCACTTCTCGGAGGAGAACCGGCTCCAGAGAAGCACTGCGTCGCTTCTCCTCCTCCGATTCCCCAATGGCGAGGAAGCGAAGGTCGCTCCCGTCCGTCAAGGACTGGTCATCTTCGGACCAGACGGAGGAGTCGTGACTCGACTGTCCCCGTTCGGCTATGGCACGGCTGATGTTGGTCGCGTGGGCCTGCGGATCCCACTCCGGTGTCGGCCGCGGAAGGGGGAGGACTGGGTGGAAAGACCCGATGAGGAGGAAGAAGAAGAAGACATGGTGGCAGAGGAGGGTTTTGGGAGTGCTAGTGCGAAGGGGATGAAGAAGGAACTGCAAGAAGTGGCTAAATAAAAGGGGATATAGCGATTTAATGCTCTGGGGGCTTTCGAGACGCATAACTGTCAAATCGTGCAGAAGTTGAGGAGGCAAGACGTCATGATGAAGAATATCGCGATTTGGTTCTGCTCGCCACGACATGACTCGAAGGAAATGGCAGTGGTTTTGAAATTATCATTACCAAAACCAGGGGGTCATGTGTTATCACCGGATTTTGGCCAAATCAGGAGATGGGTCAAGTGAAGATGGGTTTGAAGAATATACACACGTGAAGCATCTTTGAAGCGGCCTTTGCGAAGAGTTTGGGCTTAATTGCCTATGTATCTCAATATAGTAGATCGCATCGTAGTTTAGATTAAAAGATAGAGTTTAACTCATGCACGGTTATTAGTGCACTACTAAATTAGAAAGTCCCTTGGAATGAAATATGTATCTAGGGTTATCGGAAAAGGAGGACAATCACGTTCACAACAAACACAAATCAGCGCATCGCCACCCTTTCTTTCGAGGGTTTCTCCCGCACCATGCCGCCTGTGATCGCATCTCGCATCTAGCGCACAACGTTTATTCGTTTACCTTGTGTTGCTCGACTTGTCGTTGTTGATGGCAGTAGCACTATTTATCGTAGATGTTTTGGGGCTTGCATAGATGCTTTTCTTACGCATATCCCTTAGCTGTGCCGTTCCCTGATAGTTCCCTTACACCTATCTTGTGTAAGGGTAGCATCTTGCTTGTTCGTTACCTAGATCCGATCTGTTATAGTTGCTCCTTGTTCTTCAAGGATTAGTTTAATATCCGTATGGTTCCTTGCAAACGGGTTGAACGATCCGGTAGTGCGTAAGGTATGGTTTGTTAGTCCTAAGAGGGATGTTCCGGGAATTAACGTAATGTTGGTTTTTAGGCCTCTTTTAGGGTTAGTTTTCCATTATCTTTCGTGTCTATTAGGCTCAACTACGCGAGGATGTTCCGATCATACGGTGAAAACCCTAAACTGTCGAGATTGGTTTAGCTTTGTTGTGATCACAGGATCCCCATGTCATTGAAAATCCAACGTGAACATGGGGCGATCGGCTCTTGAGCCGATCCGTAGTGGCAACCCGAGAGCCGATAGGGCTCGTATTTAATGTTTACGTGGTCTGCCATGCAGGGAACTAATCGAAGCAATCCACACCCTGCCGGTATAGAGTCAGGTGGCACTGCAGCCGCTGTGTCGTGTGGCTGAGCATTTGCGGGACGACGTCGAGGGACCAGGCCCGCCGCCGCCTTGAAGCCTCCCCGCTTCGTGTTGCTTAACCACCGGTGGGCTTTGGCAGCCAACGGACCTCTACGGGCGGCGACGCGGCGAGGAGGTTCCGGACGACGAAGAGGGAAGAGGAGCAGTCACCCCGCAAGGCAGCTCGTCTTCGAAGCGTCCCCGCACCAAAGCTTCCGACTGGCCGCAGCGGCGAGGCCTCCGCCAAGAAGCCCAAGACCGTAGCCACCTCCACTAACTCGAAGAAAGCGGAGCGGACCGGCCAAGATGCTTGCGACACAGTGAACGCCGCGCCCATCATCCCCGGCGCCCGTAAGTTTCCGAGTATGGTGCGTCTTTGTTTTGATAAAATTGTTCCTTATATGATTCCTTTCACTTGTTTGCAGGAATACCACCGCCACCCGGACCACCAGCCAAGAGCCCATCACGAAATACATGAAAAAGTCTCCGGCTGTTGGTCCCTCTACACCAGCTCCGCCAAGCACCTCCCACACTGCTCCTCAGCCATCTCCCCCTCAAGCCGATCAATCTCCCCCACCTGCCACGAACACTCCACCGGAGATAATTCCGGTTAGCAGCGAAAAGGAGGGCGGAGAAGATCCGAAGGCCAAGGGTCCTGCCCCTGATGAAGCAGAAATTCAAGCCCAAGGAGAAGCTGAGGTTACTTCTTCCGAGAAAGCCGAAGCCGGTGCTGGCGATGTCGTCGTATTTCCGAAGAACTTTGGAGATCCGCTGACCTCACTTCCACCCCCACAGGCATATGCGACTAAGTTTTTCAACAAGTTATCGAGGCGGAGAAATGGGAGCTTGAACAAGACTTGCTCAACGCCATGCTGAACAACGCCTGGGAAAACCATGCCGCGACGTCGGAGATTCAGGACTTCAAGAAGGACGTCGGCCAGTTCTTCGACAAACTCATCTGCAAGCAAAAGGTACTCCCCAGAGTCCCCAAGCATGTAGGCGGAAACTAGATACTAGTTAGCGCTTAAATGCTTAGACAAAAGTCACTTCGGAGAGATTTTTAAATTGTCGCAGTAGCCCCCAAGCATTATGGCGGAAAGGTTCCGGCAACAATGCTTCAAAGGAACCCACTGTTATAGGCGGAATTTTTACTCCTGCTCGATCTTATTTTACAGAACAGCAGGCGCTGCATTGAGCTGCACAAGAATATTGCCCTTCAGCGCCACTCCGGGTCAAGCGGAAAATATCCTGGACCCTAAAAATGATAATGCAGAATCAAAAACAACTGCCCAAGGTTGGTTTCCGCCTTTTTGTCATTCACGTTCCGACCTTGATCTTGTTTTGACTGAATCATTATAGGCGCATCCTCTTCCCTTGCCACGACTTCCACTGAACATGAGAACCTACGCTCCTCGTACCAAGACTTGAAGACGAAACTTATGGAGGCGGAACAAAAGAGGGAGCAGGCAGAAAAGCATCTGGCGGAGAAAAACTCCGAGCTTATCAAGGAAAAGGGCGAATTGAATGAGAAATGCTGACAGCGAGACCATCAAGAGGCAACAGAAAGAGCTCAATGGGTTCCGAAATATATGGAGACCGCAGAACGTCATTGGGACCTGCGTCAACGAATACATCCTGGGTACGAAACCGGAATCTTATCTAGATGTCTTATTTGTGCTCGATTCTCATGCTTATATCTGATTATCTCGTGCAGAGCCGCTTGGATACCCGGAGAAGCATCGGAATCTGTTCCCCCTGGACGATCTCCTTCAACTTGCAGGTGATGATTGCAAAGACCTCATCTCCGCCTCCCGGAAGATATGCCACAACTTATCCATCAAGAGGAGCCGTACTTGCGAAGTGCGCAAACTTGTTAAAAAGATGGACGTTCTTCCGGAACTGGTGACGGACTTACAAGCATCATCAGCTCGAGGCGCAGCTGCGATGACATTAACTATGTGCTTGGCGCATAACTCGGAGCTTGATCTTGACCGGGTAACCACAGGCGTTCCTCCGGAGGCAGACGTTGGTGCGCTCCTGGATGCAGTGAGTGGTTATGATACCCGCATTGCGCGCAGGATCCGGCATGAATAATTCTACGACAAAGTCGTTCTTCCTGCTGACGAGCCACTCGAAGCTGAGCTTTATAAGGAGCGCGACGCGGAAGCCCGGCCTGCGGAATCCGGAACCCAGTTTACCTGAACCAGCTCCAAGGATGCTACGCAAGATCAACCCAAGGACGGTGCTGCAGCCTCGGAGGAGGAGGAAGAGAGCGATGAAGATATATCGTCTCCGGCCGAGGATGCTAAAGAAGGAGATCCAAAGGGCGAAACCTCTCCGGCTAAGGAGGAGTGAAAACTTTATTCCTGCGGGAAAAAACAATTCATCATTTTGGCCCCAGCGAGGGTTTGTAATATAACTTAAATTCTTAAGTAGGTAGGAACGAAACATGTATGCATGGGCGGAGAAAACTTATCCTGCTATCCATTATATTATTTGCACGTTTCGTTTGTTGAAAGCAAGTGCTGGCTTATTAATTTTCCGGCTTGCTCATTTGACCTTCCACGAGCCGGAAGACCTTTGGCCGGAAATGCTCGCTGCGGCCGAAGCCCAATGGCGTCCGTCCATAACCGCGGAAACAAGCCCCCAGCCTAGGTGCCGGAAATCGCTACCAGGAATCCATGAGGTCGCAACGGAGAACTCTTCCACCAGAAAACTTAAGCTTACGTCCTAAAGAACGATTTTGAAAATCACAACTTTCATACACGCATAGGCAGAAAGATCCAGCTCTGCGGTTTTAGTCGGAAAGTATACACGATCCAAAAATGAAAAATTAAAGGAGGTAAAAGACTCTAAGAGTGAACCAAAAGCTTTATTTCATTGATCATGTATCATATATATTACAAGGCATGTAATGCGTAAATGCTAAGTGTGGAAAGGACGTAGTTGTGCTATATTCCAGGGACGATCTGCTTCATCATATATGTCACCCGGATCCTCTCGTTTTTTCCAGTACCAGTTGGCAGGTCTGTCTTTTAATTCCCGGAAATCAACAAGGTAGTAAGATCCGTTGTGTAGCACTTTGCTAATGACAAAAGGTCCTTCCCATGGAGATTGCAACTTGTGATCTTTCACCTGGCGAAGGCGGAGGACTAAGTCTCCGACCATGAACGAGCGGTTCCGAACTCGACGACTGTGATAGCGCCGGAGTTTCTGCTGGTAGATGGTGGAGCGTTGGTCAGCTAAATTCCGGGCTTCTTCGATCAGGTCCACAGATAGCTGTCGAGCCTCGTCAGCTTTCTTCGTAGGCGGAAACTCGCGGTGAGTCATGGATGATGTCGATGCAGGAGCACGACGATCCGTATACCGGAAGAAAGGTATATCAGAAGAAAGGGTAAATCCGGTTGACTCGTTAGGGTAGTTCGCAAACTCTACAGAACAAAATCTAACTCATCGGCCCAAGCTCCGGCTGCGCGTTGCAGCGGTTCTTCAAGGCGAGGTTTGATTCCGGCTAGTATAAGACCATTTGCTCGTTCGACCTGACCGTTGGATTGTGGGTGAGCCACAGATGCAAGGTCAAGCCGGATCCCAACTTCATTGCAATAATCCTTGAGTTCTCCTTGTGCAAAGTTTGTGCCATTGTCTGTGATTATGCTGTGTGGGATGCCGAATCTCGTCACGAGGCTGCATACAAATTTTAGTGCCGTAGCACCGTCGGCTTTTCTCACTGGCTTTGCCTCGATCCATTTACTAAACTTGTCAATAGCGACCAGAGGTATTCATGACCACCAGATGATTTCTTAACTTACCAACCATATCGAGCCCCGAGCCGCAAACGGCCAGGTGATAGGTATGGTCTTCAGCTCTTGGCTGGAGCGTTTGGCTGCGTAGCGTAGTACTGGCAACCTCGGCAAGTTTTCACCACTTTTCATCGTCTTCTTTAGATGTAGCCAGTAAAACCCTAACCGAAATGCTTTTTTGCAGCAGGGACCTGGGGCGGCATGATGCCCGCAATCCCCTGCGTGGATCTCTCCGAGGATTTCAATGCCATCTTGATTGGAGACGCATTTGAGAAATACCCCGTTTGCGCTTCGTTTGTAGAGCTGACCATCAACAATTGTGTAGGACCCAGCTCGCCCCGATGATCCGCCGTGCTTGGACCTCGTCCTCCGGCGACTGCGATCAATGAGGTAATCCAGAAACGGCTGAGTCCAGGCCGGAATGACGCCATCACTTCCCTAGCCGGAGAGAACTGCCAGATCAGGATTTTTCGGGTTTGCGCCCTTCACGGGGTATCCGAGATGCTCAAGAAAATGTCGAGAGGAATTGGTTTCTGCCGGATCCGAGCTTGGACATATATCTGCCGCTGTGTTATCATCTCTCCGACATACTTGACTTCGTATCCGAGGAAGCACTTGGCGATCTCGTCAACTTCGTCTCTGTAAGCCTCCATGACGAGTTTCTGACGTTCCAGGTTCCGGCTACTTGTTGTGCCACCAGGTCGGAATCTCCGCAACATATGATGTGCTTGATCCCAATCTCCTTAGTGATGCGCAGACCGTGTAGTAGAGCCTCGTATTCCACCATATTGTTGGTAGCTTCGAAGTGAATCTGCAGAACGCTGCAGTTCTTCTCCGGTAGGTGACTTCAGGGTAACTCCACCCCCGAGCCTTGATTTTGCTTGGATCTGCGAAGTGCATGACCCAAGCTTCAGGTTAAGTGTGCCAAGCTTCCAGTCAATCTCGATAAAATCCGCTAGAAATTGAGACTTGATTGCGGTTGGCTTATCAGTTGATGTCAAGATAATTCAATGCCCCATTTTGCTACACGCCTGTTGCGTCGGAGTTGTTGATGATAGTTGCCAGTGGAGCCTTGCTCACCACTGTCATAGGATGCTCCCTGAGTAGTGTCTCAGCTTAGGCTACATAGGAATACTCCATAAGCTAGCTTCTGAAAGTGAGGATATCTTTGTTTGGATTCCGTCAAGACTTCGCTAATGTAATAGACGGGCCTTTGGACTCCATGCTCATGTCCTTCTTCCTGTCGCACCAACACGATTACGAGACTGATGACTTTGTTGGTGGCTGCCATATAGAGGAGCATAGGCTCTGACTCAGCCTGGAGCTGCCAATATGGGTGGTGAGGAGAGTATGTTCTTCAATCCCCGAAGTGCTTCGTCTGCTTCGTCCCATAAATTTGTCCGTTTTCTTCAGCAACTTGTATAGAGGTAGGGCCTTCTCGCCAAGACGGCTAACAAATCTACTGATTGCCGCGACGCAACCAGTTAATCGTTGCACATCTTTGAGACAAGTTGGCCTCTTGATGTTCAGGATAGCCTTGATTTTTTCCGGGTTAACTTCAATGCCCCTATGGGAAACAATGAAGCCAAGGAGTTTTCCGGCTGGCACGCCAAAGACGCACTTAAGCGGATTTAACATCATCTTGTACCGTCGGAGATTCTCAAAGGTTTCCTTAAGGTCGCTGATCAAGTCGGATCCCTTTCGGGTCATGACCGCGATGTCGTCGACGTAGGCGTGCACGTTCCGGCCAATTTGGTCCTTCAAGCACCACTGCATCGTACGTTGGTATGTGGCACCTGCATTTTTCAAGCCAAAAGGCATGGTAACGTAGCAGTATGTGCCAAAAGGTGTGATGAACAAGGTCGCCTTTTGGTCGACTTTCATCCGGATCTGATGATACCGGAATATGCGTCAGAAAACACAGAAGTTCCGCCCCGCCGTCGAATCAATGACTTGGTCAATGCGCGGCAAGGGGAACGGATCCTTCTGACAATGCTTATTCAAGCCGGAGTAATCAATGCACATTCTTAGTATTTCAGAATTATTTTTGGGTACAAGGACGGGGTTTGCGACCACTCAATGGATAACTTCTACTACAAAACCTGCCTCTAGTAACTTTGCTAATTCCTTCCTATGGCGCGGCGCTTCTTATCTCCAAAGCGCCGCATAGCTTGCTTCACCAGTTTTGCACCCGGATTTATGTTGAGGTAGTGCTCTGCGAGTTCCCTTGTACTCCGGACATGTCAGAAGGTTGCCATGCGAAGATATCCATGTTAGCTCGGAGGAACTGAGCGCGCTTTTCTATTTGGGGTCCATGTTGGCTCCGACTGAAACCTGCTTGGAGCTGTCGCCTTCAACGAGGTCATGCTTCTTGGTTTCTATCGCGGCCTTGAACGAGGTCTTCTGCTCGGAGATCTGCTTCTTGGTGGTCTGCATCTCGGTTGGATCCACCGCGGCTCGTAGCCTTGCAGCTCCTCTCCGGATGACAGATTCGCAAGGCGGCCTCGCCTTCCTCCCAGTCCTAGCTTTCTTGTAGTCTCCGGATATGGTGATCATGCCGTAGGAACCGGAATCTTGAGCTTGTTGTAGATGTATGCCCTGGCGTGAAACTTGTGGTAGGTGGGCCTGCCGAAGATCACATGGTAGGAGCTTTTGAAGGGCACCATGATGGCGTGTAACTCACACGTTCGTTGGGAACCCCAAGAGGAAGGTATGATGCGCACAGTAGCAAGTTTTCCCTCAGAAAGAAACCAAGGTTTAATCGAACCAGGAGGAGCTAAGAAGCACGTTGAAGGTTGATGGTCGCGAAATGTGATGCGGCGCAACACCAGGGATTCCGGCGCCAACGCGGAACCTGCACAACACAACCCAAGTACTTTGTCCCAACGAAACAGTGAGGTTGTCAATCTCACCGGCTTGCTGTAACAAAGGATTAAACGTATCGAGTGGAAGATGTTTGCAAAGAAAACAGTAAACACAATTGCAGTAGATTGTATGCTATGTAAAGAATAGGACCGAGGTCCACAGTTCACTAGAGGTGTCTCTCCCATAAGATAAAAGCATGTTGGGTGAACAAACACAGTCGGGCAATTGACAAATAGAGAAAGGCATAACAATGCATATACATGATATGATAAATATAGTGAGATTTAAACGGCATTACGACAAAGTACATAGACCGCCATCCAACCGCATCTATGCCTAAAAAGTCCACCTTCAGGTTATCATCCGAACCCCCTCCGTATTAAGTTGCTAAGCAACAGACAATTGCATTAAGTATGGTGCGTAATGTAATCAACAACTACATCCTTAGACATAGCATCAATGTTTTATCCCTAGTGGCAACATCACATCACAACCTTAGAACCTACTGTCACGATCCCATTCAATGAAGGCATGAACCCACTATCGAGCATAAATACCCCCTCTTGGAGTTAAGAGCAAAAACTTGGCCGAGCCTCTACTAATAACGGAGAGCATGCAAGATCATAAACAACACATAAACAATAGATTGATAATCACCATAATCATAGTATTCTCTATCCATCGGATCCCGACAAACACAACATATAGTATTACAGATAGATGATCTTGATCATGTTAGGCAGCTCACAAGATCCAACAATGAAGCACAACAAGGAGAAGACGACCATCTAGCTACTGCTATGGACCCATGGTCCAGGGTGAACTACTCACTCATCACTTGAGGCGACCATGGCGGTGTAGAGTCCTCCGAGATGAATCCCCTCTCCGGCAGGGTGCCGGAGGCGATCTCCAGATCCCCCGAGATGGGATTACGGCGGCGCGTCTCGTAAGGTTTTCCGATCGTGGCTCTCTGGGGGCTTTCGCGACGAAGCTTTAAGTAGGCGGAGGGTCAACGCGGGGGCCACACGAGGGCCCAGAGGCTAGGTCGGCGCGGCCAAGGCCTGGGCCGCGCCGCCCTACCCTCTAGCCGCCTCGTGGCCCCACTTCGTTATCTCTTCGGTCTTCTGGAAGCTTCGTGCAAAAATAGGACCCTGGGCGAAAGTTTCATCCAATTCCGAGAATATTTCTTTACTAGGATTTCTGAAACCAAAAACAGCAGAAAACAGCAACTGGCTCTTCGGCATCTTGTTAATAGGTTAGTTCCAGAAAATGCATAAATATGACATATAATGTGCATAAAACATGTAGGTATCATCAATAAAGTAGCATGGAACATAAGATTTTATCGATACGTTGGAGACGTATCAGCATCCCCAAGCTTAGTTCTGCTCGTCCCGAGCAGGTAAAACGATAACAAAGATAATTTCTGAAGTGACATGCCATCATAATCTTGATCATACTATTTGTAAACATATGTAATGAATGCAGCGATCAAAACAAAAGTAATGACATGAGTAAACAACTGAATCATAAAGCAAAGACTTTTCATGAATAGTACTTCAAGACAAGCATCAATAAGTCTTGCATAAGAGTTAACTCATAAAGCAATAAATCAAAGTAAAGGTGTTGAAGCAACACAAAGGAAGATTAAGTTTCAGCGGTTGCTTTCAACTTATAACATGTATATCTCATGGATATTGTCAACATAAAGTAATATAACAAGTGCAATATGCAAGTATGTAGGAATCAATGCACAGTTCACACAAGTGTTTGCTTCTTAAGTGGAAGGAGATAGGTAAACTGACTCAACAATAAAAGTAAAAGAATGGTCCTTCAATGAGGAAAGCATCGATTGCTGTATTTGTGCTAGAGCTTTTATTTTGAAAACATGAAACAATTTTGTCAACGGTAGTAATAAAGCTTATGAGTTATGAAAATTATATCTTACAAGTTGCAAGCCTCATGCATAGTATACTAATAGTGCCCGCACCTCGTCCTACTTAGCTTGGACTATCGGATCTTCGCATGCCATGTTTCAACCAAGTGTCACAAAGGGGTACCTCCATGCCGCCTACAAAGGTCTAAGGAGAATGCTCGCATTTCGGATTTCTCGCTTTTGATTATTCTCAACTTAGACATCCATACCGGGACAACATGGACAACAGATAATGGACTCCTCTTAAATGCATAAGCATGTAGCAAAGTTATTATTCTCATATGAGATTGAGGATATATGTCTAAAACTGAAACTTCCACCATGATTCATGGCTTTAGTTAGCGGCCCAATGTTCTTCTCTAACAATTTTGCATGCTCCAACCACTAAAATGATAGATCCTTCGGACAAGACGGACATGCATAGCAACTCACATGATATTCAACAATAGTTGATGGCGTTCCCCGAGGCATGGTTATCGCACAACAAGCAACTTAATAAAATATAAAGTGCATAAGTACATATTCAATACTACGATAGTTTTTAAGGCTATTTTGTCCCATGAGCTATATATTGCAAAGGTGAATGATGGAATTTTAAAGGTAGCACTCAAGCAATTTACTTTGGAATGGCGGAGAAATACCATGTAGTAGGTAGGTATGGTGGACACAAATGGCATAGTAGTTGGCTCAAGGATTTTGGATGCATGAGAAGTATTCCCTCGATACAAGGTTTAGGCTAGCAAGGTTATTTGAAGCAAACTCAAGGATGAACAAGTGCAGCAAAACTCACATAAAAGACATATTGTAAACATTATAAGACTCTACACTGTCTTCCTTGTTGTTCAAAACTCAATACTAGATATTATCTAGACCTTAGAGAGACCAAATATGCAAATCAAATTTTAGCAAGCTCTATGTATTTCTTCATTAATGGGTGCAAAGCATATGATGCAAGAGCTTAAACATGAGCACAACAATTGCCAAGCATCACATTATCCAAGACATTTTAGAATTACTACATGTAGCATTTTCCAATTCCAACCATATAACAATTTAACGAAGAAGAAACTTCGCCATGAACATTATGAGTAAAGCCTAAGGACACATGTGTCCATATGCAACAACGGAGCGTGTCTCTCTCCCACAAAGTGAATGCTAGGATCCATCTTATTCAAACAAAAAAAACAGAAACAAACCGACGCTCCAAGTAAAGAACACAAGATGTGATTGAATAAAAATATAGTTTCAGGGGAGGAACCTGATGATGTTGTCGATGAAGAAGGGGATGCCTTGGGCATCCCCAAGCTTAGACGCTTGAGTCTTCTTAAAATATGCAGGGTGAACCACGGGGCATCCAAGCTTAGAGCTTTCACTCCTCTTGATCATAGTATATCATTCTCCTCTCTTGACCCTTGAAAACTTCCTTCACACCAAACTTCAAGCAAACTCATTAGAGGGTTAGTGCATCATTAATAATTCACTCATTCAGAGGTGACACAATCATTATTTTCACTTCTGGACATTGCATAATGCTACTGGACATTAGTGGATCAAAGAAATAAATCCAACATAGCAAAAGAGGCAATGCGAAATAAAAGGCAGAATCTGTCAAAAACAGAACAGTCCGTAAAGACGAATTTAAAGTTGGCACCAGACTTGCTCAAATGGAAAAACTCAAAACTAATGAAAGTTGAGTACATATCTGAGGATCACGCTCGTAAATTGGCAGATTTTTTCGAATTTTATACAGAGAACTGTGCCCAGATTCGTGACAGACAGCAATGCTGTTTCTGCGCAGCGATCCCAAATATAACATCAACTTTAACATAGAAACTTTACTTGGCACAAAAACATGATAAGGAGAGGTTGCTACAGTAGTAAACAACTTCCAAGACTCAACAAAACAAAAAATTGCTGTAGGTAAAAACATGGGTTGTCTCCCATAAGCGCTTTTTTTAACGCCTTTCAAGGCGCAGAAAGTGCAAATCAAGTATTATCGAGAGTAGAAGCATCAACATCATAGCTTGTTCTAATAATAGAATCAAAAGGCAACTTCATTCTCTTTCTAGGGAAGTTTTCCATACCTTTCTTGAGAGGAAATTGATATTTAATATTACATTCCCTCATATCAATAACAGCACCAACAGTTCGAAGAAAAGGTCTTCCCAACACAATTGGACAAGATGCATTGCATTCGATATCCAAGACAACAAAATCAACGGGACAAGGTTATTATTAACCGTAATGCGCATTATCAATCCTCCCCAAAGGTTTCTTTTTAACATTATCGGCAAGATTAACATCCAAATAACAATTCTTCAATGGTGGCAAGTCAAGCATATCATAAATCTTTTTAGGCATAACAGAAATACTTGCACCAAGATCACATAAAGCATTACATTCAAAGTCATTGAATTTCATTTTAATGATGGGCTCCCAACCATCCTCTAACTTTCTAGGAATATAAGTTTCAAGTTTTAGTTTCTCTTCTCTAGCTTTTATGAGAGCATTTGTAATATGTTTTGTAAAGGCTAAATTTATAGCACTAGCATTAGGACTTTTAGCAAGTTTTTATAAGAACTTTATAACTTCAGAGATGTGGCAATCATCAAAATCTAAATCATTATGAGCTACAGCAATGGGATCATTGTTCCCAAGGTTGGAAAAAATTTCAGCAGTTTTATCACAAGCAGTTTCAGCAGTTTTAGCAATTTCAGGCAGTTTTGTACGCTTGCACTAGGAGTAGAAACATTGCCAACACCAATTATTTTACCATTGATAGTAGGAGGTGCAGCAACACGTGGAGAATTAGCATTACTAGTGGTGGTAATAGTCCAAACTTTAGCTACATTATTCTCTTTAGCTAGTTTTTCATTTTCTTCTCTATCCCACCTAGCACGCAGTTCAGCCATTAATCTTATATTCTCATTAATTCTAACTTGGATGGCATTTGCTGTAGTAGTAATCTTATTATCAATATCATTATTAGGCATAACTTTCAATTTTAAAAGATTAACATCAGAGGCAAGCCTATCAACTCTAGAAGCAATAATATCAATTTTATCAAGCTTTTCCTCAACGGATTTGTTAAAAGCAGTTTGTGTACTAATAAATTCTTTAAGCATGGCTTCAAGACCAGAGGGTACACTCCTATTATTATTGTAAGAATTCCCATAAGAATTACCATAACCATTACCATTAGCAGAAGGATATGGCCTATAGTTATTACCAGAGTTGTTCCTAGAAGCATTGTTGTTGAAATTATTATTTTTAATGAAATTCACATCAACATTTTCTTCTTGAGCAACCAATGAAGCTAAAGGAACATTATTTGGATCAACATTAGATCTACCATTCACAAGCAGACATAATCACATCAATCTTATCACTCAAGGAAGAGGTTTCTTCACAGAATTTACCTTCTTACCTTGTGGAGCTCTTTCCGTGTGCCATTCAGAGTAATTTATCATCATATTATCAAGAAGTTTTGTAGCCGCCCCCAATGTGATGGACATAAAGGTACCTCCAGCAGCTGAATCCAATAAATTCGCGAAGAAAAATTTAGTCCTGCATAGAAGGTTTGGATGATCATCCAAGTAGTCAGTCCATGGGTTGGGCAATTCTTACCAAAGTTTTCATTCTCTCCCATGCTTGAGCAACATGTTCAGTATCTAATTGCTTAAAATTCATTATGCTACTTCTCAAAGATATAATTTTAGCGGGAGGATAATATCTACCAATAAAAGCATCCTTGCATTTAGTACATGAATCAATACTATTCTTAGGCAAAGATAGCAACCAATCTTTAGCTCTTCCTCTTAATGAGAAAGGAAACACTTTCAATTTAATAATATCACCATCTACATCTTTATACTTTTGCATTTCACAAAGTTCAACAAAATTATTGAGATGGGCAGCAGCATCATCAGAACTAACACCAGAAAATTGATCTCTCATGACAAGATTTAGTAAAGCAGGTTTAATTTCAAAGAATTCTGCTGTAGTAGCAGGTGGAGCAATAGGTGTGCATAGGAAATCATTATTATTTGCATTTGTGAAGTCAAACAACTTAGTATTTTCAGGGGTATTCATTTTAGCAACGGTAAATAAAACAAACTAGATAAAGTAAATGCAAGTAACTAATTTTTTGTGTTTTTGATATGGAGAGCAAGACAAATAAAGTAAAACTAGCAACTAATTTTTTTGTATTTTGATTTAGTGCAGCAAACAAAGTAGTAAATAAAATAAAGCAAGACAAAAACAAAGTAAAGAGATTGAGAAGTGGAGACTCCCTTGCAGCGTGTCTTGATCTCCCCGGCAACGGCGCAGTAAAAGAGCTTGATGGCGTGTAACTCACACGTTCGTTGGGAACCCCAAGAGGAAGGTATGATGCGCACAGTGACAAGTTTCCCTCATAAAGAAACCAAGGTTTAATCGAACAGGAGGAGCCAAGAAGCACGCTGAAGGTTGATGGTCGCGAAATGTGATGCGGCGCAACACCGGGATTGCGCCAACACGGAACCTGCACAACACACCCAAGTACTTTGTCCCAACGAAACGTGAGGTTGTCAATCTCACCGACTTGCTGTAACAAAGGATTAAACGTATCGAGTGGAAGATGTTTGCAAAGAAAACAGTAAACACAATTGCAGTAGATTGTATGCTATGTAAAGAATAGGACCGAGGTCCACAGTTCACTAGAGGTGTCTCTCCCATAAGATAAAAGCATGTTGGGTGAACAAATTACACGGGCAATTGACAAATAGAGAAAGGCATAACAATGCATATACATGATATGATAAATATAGTGAGATTTAATCCGGCATTACGACAAAGTACATAGACCGCCATCCAACTGCATCTATGCCTAAAAAGTCCACCTTCAGGTTATCATCCGAACCCCCTCCAGGATTAAGTTGCTAAGCAACAGACAATTGCATTAAGTATGGTGCGTAATGTAATCAACAACTACATCCTTAGACATAGCATCAATGTTTTATCCCTAGTGGCAACAGCACATCACAACCTTAGAACCTACTGTCACGATCCCAGATTCAATGAAGGCATGAACCCACTATCGAGCATAAATACTCCCTCTTGGAGTTAAGAGCAAAAACTTGGCCAGAGCCTCTACTAATAACGGAGAGCATGCAAGATCATAAACAACACATAAACAATAGATTGATAATCACCATAATCATAGTATTCTCTATCCATCGGATCCCGACAAACACAACATATAGTATTACAGATAGATGATCTTGATCATGTTAGGCAGCTCACAAGATCCAACAATGAAGCACAACAAGGAGAAGACGACCATCTAGCTGCTATGGACCCATGGTCCGGGGGTGAACTACTCACTCATCACTCCGGAGGCGACCATGGCGGTGTAGAGTCCTCGGGAGATGAATCCCTCTCGGCAGGTGCCGGAGGCGATCTCCGAATCCCCCGAGATGGGATTCGCGGCGGCGGCGTCTCAGTAAGGTTTTCCGTATCGTGGCTCTCGGTACCGGGGGTTTCGACGAGGCTTTAAGTAGGCGGAGGGTCAACGCGGGGGCCACACGAGGGGCCCAGAGGCTAGGTCGGCGCGGCCAAGGCCTGGGCCGCGCCGCCCTACCCTCTGGCCGCCTCGTGGCCCCACTTCGTTATCTCTTCGGTCTTCCGGAAGCTTCGTGCAAAAATAGGACCCTGGGCGTTCCAATTCCGAGAATATTTCTTTACTAGGATTTGAAACCAAAAACAAAAACAGCAACTGGCTCTTGGCATCTTGTTAATAGGTTAGTTCCATAAAATGCATAAATATGACATATAATGTGCATAAAACATGTAGGTATCATCAATAAAGTAGCATGGAACATAAGAAATTATCGATACGTTGGAGACGTATCACACCACTTCAAACATGATCATCTCTTCGCGGTAATTGTTAACATCGCCGAAGGCCACGGGAAGTTTGATGCTACCCAGGGAGTTTGCCTTTTTACCCGGAACCACACCGTGAAACTCAGTGGTGCTATGCTTTAGCTGGTCCTTGGTTAAGTTCATCCTCTCCAGAGTCTCCAGGTACATGATGTTCAAGCTAGCTCCGCCATCCATAAGGCACTTGGAGAAGTCATACCCGTCAATACGGGGACTCACAACCAGAGCATAGCATTCTTTTGGGATGACAGCCGATGATCCGACTGTCAAAGGTGCAGGCTTTCTCCGACCACTTGACATCTGCGGCACCGGGCTGTGGCGTTCAAGAGTCGGAGCGCCGATTTTTTGGCACGGACTGTTGGGGTTCCAAGGAAGGTGTGGAAGCCTCCGACACTCTTTTTGCCAAAGGGGTTGGACTTGTTAGCTGCGGTACCCTCCTTGGGTTCCGGCGAAGCGTCATCTTCGTCCATTGCCTTGGAACGGTCCTCTTCTTTGTCCTTGTTCTTGCCCTTGCCTCCTTTGCCGCGAGGGCGGTGCTTCCGGGCTCGCTTGTATCCTGCCTCCGGGTCGTTCTTCAAATCGTTGACCCACTTGCAGTTGCGATTGGTGTGAGTGGATTTGCCCGTAGCCGGATCTAGATGAGCCAGGCACGGCATATCCCTGTATTCTTCGTACGTTTGGGGGCGCGGGATCCGGCAGCGGTGACCTCGTCCGCGCTGCTGGCCTGCTCCGCTCCTCCACGTCCGCGGCCTCTTCCGCCTCCTGGACCTCCGCGTTGGAACGTCATGGCGACCATGTCGGATCCTCCGCCCTTCCCGGTCTTCGAGAGGGTTCTTCCGCTTGTTGCTTTTGCTGTTGCTGACGCCATTGTCACGGTTTTTCTTTTGTTGGTGCAGGGGTATGGCTGTAGCTGCGAGATCTCCGCCTGAGTCGTCATCGGCGGCAGTGTGATCGCTGGCAATGTTTATCATCTCATCAAGCGTGAGCTTGTTCGCATTCACCAGGCAGGTAAGCTTGTGCCGCAGCAGCCCTCCACGCTGCAAGCCACCAATGAAGGCATGCATTGTTGTGCGGTTATCTACGTTCTCGCACTCGTTTCTGGTTGCCAACCATCGGGTGAGGAAGCTTCTGGATGTTTCACCCTTATTCTGGATGCAGCTTGAAGGTCGCTGGTGGTGGCCGGTCTCTTGTAGGTGCCCCTGAAGTGGTTCTCGAAAGCCTTCTTCAGGTCAAACCAGCAAAAGATGGTGTTTTCCTCGAGGTCACTGAGCCAAACACGAGCTGGACCAATAAGGTACAACTGGACCATGCGGCAGGCTATATTCGGGGTTCCTCCGGCAAAGGTAACTGCATTGTAGTAATCTTCGATCCAGGTATCCAGCCTCTCACTGCCATCATAATGCTTCAGGTTTCCGGGTAGCTTAAGGTTCAAGCTTCTTGGCTTTGCTTCCTCTCGGATCATCCGGCCAAAGCACTTTGGGCCGATGTAGTCGGATCTGTACTTGTTCAGACGTTCCCTAGCGTCGCGGGGACCGCCGCCAGGGGTCTTTGAGCGGGAACGAGATCTCCGGCCACCGTCTCCGCCTCCACCTTCACCTCCACTGGGTGGTGGCGAGGGAGATCTGCGAGGGGGCCTGTAGGATGTTCTTCCGCCTTCAGATTCCCGGCTCTTCCCGCGGCTGGCTCCGGCTTCGGTGACTCCTTCCTCTCGGTGGTGGTCGCCTCCGTCGTTCCGGCTCCTGCGAGGCTCAGGCGCGTGCTCTTCATTCCGACTCCTTCTGGGTTCAGGCTCGCGTCCTTGGCTTCTGCGAGGCTCTGGCTCCCGGTCTTGGTTCCGACGAGGCTCAGGCGCGCGGTCTTGATTCCGGCTCCTGCGTGGCTCCGGCGTGCGTTCCCTGCTCCTGTTCCTAGGCGGTGGCATGTTGTCGCGGATGTTGATTCCACCTGGCCCGTGAGGCCTGATGTTTCCGGCAGGACTGCGACGACGAGGGGGCAGCGGAGGACGGGGTGGCAGTGATGGGTTACGATACTTGTCCCTGCCAGTATACAATGGGTCCTTTCCCTTTGCTGGGTTCCTCGGGTTTGAATCCGAGGGTATCGAGATTGGATTTGGATGTTCCCTGACTTTTCTCCTGCGCTCCGTGGATCCAGTGCGCGATTCGCCATCATGTTGTTGACTTCCTAGGGCGTCCTTCTGTGCGGTGGATAAGCAGTGATCCGGATTGGACTCCAACCTGCGCGAAGTATCTGCCTTACTCTGTTGCTGCATTGCTGAAGCAACGAGCTTCCGGATGTAGTTGATGTCGATCTCTTCGTCCTTCTTTTTCAGGAGCTCAGCAGCCTTCTTCATGTTATCCTTTGGAGTTGTGAGCGGCTGCTTGGTGGGAGTTGCGAAGGTGATATTGCGAGGAGGGATGGCTTCTCGAACGATTCTATCGGCCTCCTCCACTTTCTCCTCCGAGTGTTTTCGGAGCTTCTTGACCTGTGCAAGTGATTCATCGACCTCGCGATCTTTCTTTTGAAAGTGAACCACGAAGTTTGCAGCTTCTGTTCTCTCATCCAACATTGCAGCTGCGGTGTTGGCGAACTTCCTGGCGGTAGCCAGGATCTCTTTTCTTGTGGCTTCTAGAGCCTCAAGATCAGCGGCGGCGTCAGGAGTTATTGGTTTGTTGAGGACATCAGACCGTGCGACTAAATCCATGCGTGCTTGCTCGACCATCTCTTCTGGTGACAAGACATCCTTTCGTGGTCGTTCCCGATCTAAGGGAGATCCTGCGTTGGATGGTCCTGGGTCGGAGGTGGAGTCTTCATCTTCCGTTTCCTGCTGATCCAGCGGTGCTACGGTTGCTAGAACCTGCATCGGCTGGGCGGATTCTGCGTCAGTTTGCTCCCCGGCTCCGAGTTCTTTGAGCTTGCGGTTGAATTCTTCCGTATCCATGGAGGAGGAATCACCGGAAGTTGGGCTTAAGTTGCCGAGGATTGATTCCTCAGGATCTCCGGCACCATCTTGTCCCGGGACGTCGCTGTCTCCGACAGGCTCTTGCTGATCCGGAGCGCTACCGTTTCCGGGTGCCTCAGCCTGCAAGGGGTCAGCTCCGTCCTCAAGGGGCGCGGCTCCTGTGGGCCAAGAAGTGCACGAAGTGACACCTTTGCTTCTCTAACACCTTGGAGACCCAGGCGGATCTGCATTGGTCTTCCACCGTTTTCTCGCGGGCGGATTGGGTGGGCTTTGACTTTTTCAGATCTAGGGCGGAATCTTCCTTAGAAAGTTCCTGCGACTCAGATCGGATCTTCGCGACGGCGTCCAGCTCAGCGGCGGTCGCGTCAGCGTTACTTACCAGTGTGTTTTCGTCGGAATCGACAGTTTTGCCGATGAAGATGTGGATGCCGCCGATTGGGACGATGGAGAGCTTGACGGGGTTTGACCTAGCCGGAATTCGTCCGGAGGGACGATCGGAAAGTTCCGGCGTAAAGTACACGCCCCACAGCGATCGTGTCGTCGTAGCTTCCCATGGCGGAGCCTCCCGGTTCCGGCCTCCAGACGCCTCAGGCCCCACGGTGGGCGCCAACTATCGTTGCTTAGTAGACGGTACCTCGGAGGAGGGATCCTCACGTGGGGGGAAAGAAGAAGGGGCCATAGGGCGGAGTGTCCTCGGGACGGTAGTACGCGAGTTACCCAACACACGCACGATGACAGGCCTACTGCTGCTTGTCTGGAATTATCGGGCGCTTGCGCGTTGTTACAATGGTTGTGGTTGTGCCTCTAGGGCTCCCGGGATCCGGCTTATATAGACGCACGGATCTAGGGTTTACATGGAGAGTCCTAGCCGGAATACAAGTTGCCTAACTACGGTACAATATCTTGTCGTGTACGTCAAGGATCCGCCTTCCATCTTGGCCGTGCTGGATCCGGATACTTTATGGGCCTCCACGGATCCGGCCTTCTTCGTAGGTCGGTTGAGATCCGGCTCCTCGTTCCTGGGCTGGACTTCATCCTTCATGATCAACAGCAACTGGGCCGCCCGATGGGCCACATGCCACCATCACCATCTGTGGGCCACCCGAGCTTGCTAGATCCTGGCCATGTCGTTGATATACCCATAAAGTATACCCACAACAATATGCTTCCATAGTTGCATTATACGGTTACATTCACGATAACAACATCTCGCAGACGTAGGACTCTGTCCAAATGGCGGACAGGGGGCAGAGAACACCTCTCCGACCCTTCGAAAGAAAAAGAGAACACCTCTCTTACCAGAACTCGCCAGACTAGTCTACCGCTAAACGATTTCGATACCTACCAAGTTTTTATCGTACCGATCAAGCGTGGGCGACAATTTGCTTGTTATCCCAAAGGAGGGTCGTGTTGCTTATGTCCAGATCATCGTGACAGCCTACGTGGTTTACCATCTCCTTGTCGTGGACCTTGAGCTTTGGTTCTTGCAGGCGGTGGATAAACTACGTCGAGGCTTCCTTTAGGCAGGGAAAGAGGACGTCCATGGCGGCTGCTGTTTCGTCACATGGCACCAAGTTTGTCAGGTGTGGGCTAGGGTTACACAACCTCAAGCTCCTTAATGCATACACACGAAGTGGATTTGGTACTTCAAGTTAGATTTCAAGCGGCCGTGGTCCGGGTTGAGCTTCAAGGTATTGCCTGACGCCACCTTCCTCTTCAACGCGTCGGTTAAGATCACTATGGGGAATGGAGATCATATCCTGTTTTGGGATGACTCCTGAATCGGTGGTATGTGTGCTAGCACCATTGCACCAGCAATCCTTGCGCTTGTCAGCCTCGATTCAGACGAAGCACGACGGTCCAGGACGGCAGTTGCGGGGGAGATGTCGGTCGATGTTGTGGTCCAATTTTTCAGACTTTGGGAAGCTATAGCCACATCCCGCTGGAACAGAAAGCACCAAAACCTGCGATGTCTAATCCAGCTCGGCACCTAACCAGCCTGTTAGCATCCTATTGTATACCACCATTGATTAACTCCAGAATAGGCGACATTAACTGAACCAACATCACCTCCTCGAGTAAAGGCTTCCACAGCGGGTTGACCAAAATGGGGATCCCAAATCGCACCGTTCAGCTGGAAATGGACCAGTAATGGCATCTTCACGGCTCACACTTCCTACCTCCCCTTCTTCGAGGGCTCCACTACGATGCCTGGAGCTGCGCACATATGTAACTCCTTCACGCCCATGGCATATGGGATGCATGCATGGCTGGCTCTGAGTCGGCGCTGCTGGACGGCAGATCGCCACCTACGCCGCGGCCTCCCGTCTCACGTCATATGCCCGATGTGCCATTGGGATGACAAAACCATCGACCACCTCTCGGTTGACTGCCCCTTTGCCATTAGGGTTTGGGCTGGTGTCAATGCTCGTCTTGGCGCTGATCTCCAAATTTCAGCGGCAGCCCTCTCGGATTGGTGACCAACAGCAGTCAGCAACCTTCCCAACGCTCGGCGAAAGGAGGGGAACTCCATCGTCATGCTTGTCATCCGATCATTATAGCTCGAACGGAACGCTCGCGTCTTTGATGCGAAAGTGGCGCCTCCGGATCATGTCCTAGATTCTATTGTAGATAATTGTCTATCATGGATGGTAGCTCGTGGTAGACGGGAGAGAGAGATCAGAGACGGAGCTACATAGCCTTTGCATGTTGCAGGTGCACCAGGGTCAAAAGAAAATTTACTAGCAATTGGGTCCAAATTTTGCTATATGCACCAGGTAAACCTAATAGCAGTGCACCATGGCTCACTATTTCACACTGAATCACTGCACAAACAAGCAAGCAAACCTTCCATTTGAGCTTGCTTGTCGCTGTTATGCACCGGGGAATATTTTTCATAGCTCCGCCCCTAGAGAGATATAACTTAGCGTGAGTTTCTTCGACCCGCACCGGCTATGGTGGACTGGGTTACGATGGAGTTCTATTCGGCATCATCCTTTTCACCCTTCAAGCTTAATACAAAATGCGCAAATCTCCTATGGGTACTTGAATTTTTTTTCGATTCTTTTTTTTTTTTTGAAACTAGGCAAAAGCTTTGCCTTTCATTGATATAGGAGAAAAAAGTTGGCCCGTTTATGAGGAAAACTGGCCGAAAAACCGTTACAACACGACACCACACGCCAGCCCCGAGGCTGCGCTCCACACGGGTCGACGACCAGCCAGGTCGACACCACACCTCAACGCAACAGGCGGAGGCGAAAGACCGGAGCTACCGCTCCAACTACCACGCCGGCCCGAGGCGCGCCCCGCCTGGCCGACGAACCCGCCTCCGCGAAACCGCCAAAACACTCCACAAGTCCTTTGTCCGGTGGACGTCCAAAGCGAGGCCTCAAGAGGCAAAGCGACGCAAGAGCGCCACCCACGCCCGATCCGTGGGATCTAGGGTTTCCGGAGAGCCCGACGGAGAACAAGAAACACCCGCTTCGACGACGCCTTCAAGAAGTATGCGGCGCCCACAGGCGTCGCCGTCGTCGGTCCAGGCCGGCCGCCAAGACAGAGCTTTCGCCCAGCGAAGAGTTCCAAGACCTCGCGCCCGCCAACAAGGACCGGCACAAACCACCACCTCCAACCGCCGAGCAACCGCCAAGCCAACCTGTAGCCGCCGACGCGCAGAGGGCAGCCCAGTCCGAAGCCAACGGAGTACCGCCGAAGAACACCGTGGGCGCCGCCGGAATGCCACATAGAGGGGACGCCGACCAACTCCGACACGAGGATCGAGGACAAACTCCGAAGTCCGCAGACATGAACTCCCCGCACCACCCGAAAGCCGCCACCACACAGCCACCCCGGCCCATGACCGGCCAGCACCGCGCCACCCCAACGCCATGACGGAGACGCCGTCAACGCCAACAGCGGCCGCGGTCCGCATGGCCCGACAAAGCCCAGATCGGGGCCCGCCCATCGCCGCAGCCTCCCGAAGCAGCACCGCCGCCAAGACCTCCGGAAGGCTCCTCCGCCCACGCGGCCACCGCAGCCATCGCACATGCCCACCATCACGCCGCCGCAGCACGGGGCCACCGCCCCGGCATCATGTCAGAAACTCCTCCGCAGCCGCCAGAGCACCTCGCCGCGGCCGCCGCCGCAGCCCGGGGCACCGCCCGGCACACCACCACGCAGCTGCAGCAAGCCGCAGCACCTCGACGGCCAGGGGGGCCCGCGCCGGCCAGCCGCCGCGCCGCCACGGCCACGGCCAGCCGCGCCGCCATGGCCACGGCCAGCCGCGCCCCTAGCCGGCCCGCCCGGCCAGATCTGGCTCGGCCGCCATGACCGCGGATCTCCGCCGCGCCGACGGCAGAGCCGCCGCTCCCGCCCGCAGCCAAGCCCGCGGCACGCCGCCGCGCGCCCGCCCCGCGCCAGCGAGCTCCTCCTCGCCAGGGACGGGAGGAGAAGAAACGCCCGCCGCCACCTTCCTCGGGGGTGCGCGGCTTTGCCGGCCCCCCTCCGGCGGCGGTGAGGTAAGGAAGGGAGGAGGTGGGGGGGCTATGGCGGCGGCGGCTAGGTTTGCCCCCCGGCCGCCAGAGGAGGGCGACTCGAGGGGTCAGGAGAAGCACAAGTCCTAATCCGTGTGTTTTCGATTCTTTTCGCTGCCTAAAGATGGACACTCTAGACAACAATGAACAAATTTATTATTGAAGGTGCATCCATGACTTAAAACAAGTGCACACCTTCCAACCCCACGGCATGCCTAGTGCATATACGGAACACACAATGTAGCAACTTCAACCTAAAACAAAAAATTACAATTGAAGCAATTTTTCCTAATGAACCTGCTACTATTGATTAGTCTTTCCTCTAGGTCTTTTTAATTGACAACTTGTCTAAATCCAAGTTGTCTAAATCAAGTTAAAAAAGAACGGAGGAAATATCTTCTTACACATTTTCCGCTCTCAGATCTCTTGAGAGAACCTACACCACCCCTCCTCCAAGAATCACCCCAAGCTAGTTGTTGACCCTGTTAATTTTGCTTTACGTTTGTTGTGTGCTCGACCTTAGTGTGTCATCATGTGGAACTATATGTTTGCTACTTTCTGGTTGGGGTTGGTTGTGCGGCACTGCGGCGTTCCGGATTTATCTTGTCATTTATAAAAGACTACCTTTCGCTTATAGACAAGCTTGTCGACGAATGCCCCAGCGATGATCGCCGAGATGATTGGTTTCAGAATGTCGGTTGAGCAAGTGAAGCAAGCGGAACACTTTTGTTAAGGAAGGACGATCGATCCCGTAGAATTTACTCTGATCTGTGGAGTTGTGGACCACGATGGACCTAGCAAAAGAAATGCACGAAGAGTACGCATTCAAAACACGAAACACGTCTGATTCGTTCTTCCGTAGTTCCATACCAAAGCTACATTCACGAGAGACACAGACACTACAACACCTAGTCCCCAGCCATACCACGAACGAACAGAGGAGCACGGCAGCACAAGAGAACCCTCCTCCCGCCACAAACTGAACTACCACTACACTGACGACACTGAAGTAGTACCAAATGTTCCGTAGCAAGCTCTGGATCGATCACGCGATGGCGACCTGGACGGACTTGGGCTTCTTCTCGGGCGGCGGCTGCTTCTTGACGGTGACGGTGAGCACGCCATTCTCGCAGCGCGCGGTGACGCCGCCCGCGTCCGCGTCCTCCGGCAGCCTGAACTTGCGCACGAACGACCGCGGCGACGCGCGCCGCTCCAGCCGGATGTACTTGCAGTCGCCCTCCTCCTCGTCCCGCTTCCGCTTCCCCGCGCCGGTGCCGTTGCCGTTGGCGTTAACGCTCTTCATCACCAGCACGTTGTCCTCCTCCAGAGTCACCTGCGCATTTCAAACCGCGCCCAATGTCAATTTCATCCTTCAGTCCTCCGGTTCAGTCCAAGAAATGGGGGAAATGAAGAGGATTTGTGCATACCTGGATGTCGGACTTGGAGAGGCCGGGGACGTCCAGCAGGAAGGCGTACTCGCCGGGGGTTTCCACGATGTCCACAGGTGCGCCGACGCCGTGCGCGCGGGACTGTCCGTGCCCGTGCGCCGCGTGATGGTGGTGAGCATTTCCGCGGTGGTCACCGTCCGCGGCGGCGAGGCGGTCCAGCACGTCCGGCAGGTGGAGGAGACCGGTCACGGCGGGCGCGAACAGCAGCTCAGCCATGGCTTCTTGTTGTTCTTCCTAGGTTGATTCCTCGCACAGTGGATGGATTAGTGGCTCAGACTTCGAGAATCGGTGGATGCCTTCTTGAGTGCGTGGCGGAGTGAGGATGAGGGGTTTTAATGGGGGCGATGCGAAGGTTCCAGATGTCGCCGGTCGGCGGTGCGGTGGCGCGCCGAGAAGGATCGAGAGGGGCCATGGAAGAACCTGGTACAGCACCAGAGGAATCCAGAGAATTTCTGTGCTGTTCTGGGCCGCGGCTGGGCCGGGCCGTTTTGCGTTTGCGCCGTCGTCCTCTGGGCTGCACAGCAAGCTAAACTTGTCCCTAGTTGGGCTAGATTGAGTAACCTCGATGTTTTTATTTTAGAGTAACACAGGATGATCAACTCCCGACTCTATTCATGAAAGGACGGCCATGATCAAGCTGATATAGTACAACTCAAAGGAGTTCAGCAGTAAAGAAAAAAAGAATCTAATGCCAAGTGCTTATGAACATCTAGACATCTAAATTCACATCATCTGTTAGAGATTTGCTCTAACGGGAGCGACACAGGACTAAGTTGGCTCCCAAGCAGAGACCTTCTTTTGTTTTGGCGATAACAGCGTGCCATGATCCTAAGAGCTCTTAGCAGACACTAGAGTTCGAGAAAATCAAGTTGCATCAGAAACTAGCAACCCTAAGACCCGGTAGAGAAAAGTTCTTTTGTTAGGACTAGCAAACATGCCCGTGCGTTGCAACGGTAATAAAAATTAATTTTTGGTTCAAAAACATCGGTGCATCCGAATTTTGGTCAAAAGTCAATTGACGCTATGGCCGTGCATAGGACCAACGGGTGATGGAAGTTATTCTAGCACCAACGTCACTCGTGGCCAGCTGCGCTCTAGCACCAGCTCGTCATATCGCCATTCCCAAATCCAGTCCACCCTTGGCATCCCTCTAAACCCCCTTGGATCCCTCTTTTCTGACGCTGGTGAAGGTATACTCAAAACCCTAATTTTATTGCTTACCTCCGTTGCCTCTCCCGCGGCTAGCTGCGATATCAACGTCTCTAGCTCGAACCAGGCTCTTGAATTGGTCGCCTTCTTCGCTGTGTCCCGCCGCGGACTCGTGGTAGCGTGCGTTGCAACAGGTGAGAAAAATGTGCATCACCAAAGCGTACAAAGTGATTACCTTCGCCGCCTCCCCTGCAACCAGCCTTCTCCATTGCACCCTGTTGCGGACTCACCGGAGGGTGTGTTGCAAGAGGAGAGAAAATTTTGCATCATGAAATATTTACAAACCCAACATTTTTGCTACTTTATTATAGGGTTTTATAAATTTACATCATCTTAGAGATTTGCTCTAACGGGAGCGACACAGGACTAAGCGGGCTCCCAAGCAGAGACATTCTTTTCTTTTGGCGATAACAGCGTGCCATGATCCTAAGAGCTCTTAGCAAACACTAGAGTTCGAGAAAATCAAGTTGCATCAGAAAACCAGCAACCCATAAGACCCGGTAGAGAAAAGTTCTTTTGTTAGGAACTTAAGATTTTGTATAAAAGTCTTTAGTTTATCGTTAAATGATTTTTTTGGGTAAGAGCAGTAGCGGAGGCAGCAATTATTTTGAGGTATGGCCAACTCAACAAACCATGTACGCAATAACATTCAAGTTGAAATTTTTATTAGTGTTAAATCATATATAGGGTGAAGTTGGAAATGTTTGAGGTGTGGCAGAGGCCAAACATATTGCCAGATTGATGCCTCCGCCACTGGGTAAGAGCGGCCCTCTAATTGCCTACAGTGTAATATATATTGTTTATGAATACGATGTATTTTACTAATCGAACAAAGACAAAACATTTGTGTCACAACTTCTTGCGAACGCGTCTTTATTTGATAAAAAATGAGGGGGGGGGGGCATGCAAGCTATGCTGGCCTAATATCTCTTACTACCGAGACTAGATCATGAAAGCGCGCGTTGCTGCGCCTGTTATTCTCCAAAAGATAACGGTATTTTTTTTCCTTAAAAGTAGCTTCCTAAAAAATATGGCTCATTCATACACTGCCGCAAAATGTAACCTCTCTCACGAAAGAAACAGAGGCGGCTGCTAGGGTTTTCACCCTAGTCGTCGCCGTGATCTGCCTCATCCTCGCCATCGACGACGGGGAATTGACAGGCCCCCCTTCTCTGCTTGCCACTCCGGCGGCTAGAGAAGGTGGGGACCTCGGACCTGCACTCGGCACTGTAGAAGGGTCCCAAAAGATAGAGTTTGACCAACCGGCATCGTCGTTATATGATGACTATGATGGCGTTTTGCGGGACAAGAATAAGGTATACCTGCCTCCTCTTCCACCTCAGCAGCGACGATCACACCGGTGACATTGAGGAGGGTGGGGACTTGTCTGATCACCGCTTCCATGGAGTGGTGGATCTCGTCTAGTCTACGTGTGTGATATGTTGGTGTTACAAGCTTCGGATCAATTCAAGGGTTCAGTGGCAACAACTTATCTTTGGAGCGCTGGTTCTTAGGTGCACTACACGAAGACTTCTCAACTATCATCAACGACGTCATGCCGCTCCGGTAAGGGAGCAGCGACAACAGCGTGTTGGCGGCTCACTACGGCAGCGTAGTGGTCGTTAGGTGGTCCAAATATCTCGATGTAATTTTCATTATATTTTAGGGGTTTTGTACGTCTTGTGAACTTATGAAATAGATTCAGATCTTTGCCGCAAAAGAAAATAACTTCCTAAAAATAATTAAAAATGATGAAATAATTTAATGCAAGGTATAGTTTAAACAATTTTAATTATGACAACTTAAAAAATACTGTGCAGATGATTTGATGATAATTTTAATTATATGGCGCTTGTTTGGTAATTTTGGCCGCCAATAGAAACCCACTCTTATCTCTAGCAGATTCTTAGGAAAAGGTTGGCAAGGTCAGGGTTCAAGAATCCTTGGCCAAGAAGTCAGCAAGCCAATATTTGGTAGAGCTAGTTTGGGAACCAACCAAATACACCGAAAGCTATACGGAAACCTCTTTTATAGGAGGTACTACCAGATGAGCAAGGATCGGAGTGGCATCCCAGCACATTCCTCATATATAGTTCCTACAAAGTGTGCAAATATGGACTGGCATCAACCAAGACTGCTCATGCCATATTGTGACCTTCATTTGTTCAGATGAATATTTCTGAAAGAGAATAGTACTAACTATGAAGACCTGTCGTATATTTAATAGGTATATGAGTAGTAAGGGAGGTGCTGCGAATAAGCTCACCAACGTTCTTCAAAAGAATCATCTGATGCAGCGTTCCATGAAGTAGCATTTTTCCAAAATGTATTCATCTGAACTGAAGAAAAAAGAATAGAAGATAAGACATGAAAATCATTTGAGCAGAGAATCACACACGTACGGACAATATGTATTAGTAAATCAGAGCTAGAAGCTAGATTTTACAAAGGAGATTGAGCCAAGCTTTATAAAGAATAAACCAACACTTACTGTAACTCTAATCCCCATAGGCAGGCAGACATCTAGATTGTACATTACTGAAGAAGAAGAATCTGTGAAGGGAGATGGCTATGTGCTCTCTTGAATAGTGTCCGTGACCGTCACGTTGGTAGGCTAGTTCTACGACTGCTGCTGGTCGATAACAGAGGCTTCGTCTTCCATGGATTGAAGTAACTCAACATTACGACAGGCCGGGGATCTGGATGTCTGTTGCAGCTTCTTCACACCCTCCACGGTCTTCCTCAATCAGTAGGGCAAGATAAACGCGGTTGGCGACAGCCCTCGTGCAGCGAAAAAGCAACCGACGTCATTCACCCACCTGTCCACCACCACCCGCACTCCTTGCTTATTCAACATGGTGAACAATGGGGGTCGATGGCAACTTCTATAAGGAATTGGGGAGACATGCATGAAACGGAAGGAAACGAAAGGTGCCATTAATCGCGCCAATAAACTGCGGCCATCACCGTGAGGAAAGGAAACGGAAGGTGCCATTTATACCCAATAAACTGCGGCAGCGCCTCCATGCCTCCCCTTCCGTCACTGCGCCTTCCCAAACAGACGAAGAGAAACCAGAAAAGCACACAGGCCTCGCACACATATCTCATCGGCCCATCCAACATAGTTCACAGATTGTCAGCCCAGTTAATGTGGGGGCGTCCAGGTCGACCTGCAGCGTAGCAGCCCAGTTACGTATAGCCGGCTATCTAGGCGAGTTGACGAAACAAAATCCAAGAGAAGCTGCGGAATGACCGAGCGATCCTGAACATGCATTGGTGTGATCGGACGGTTGACGAGTCCAAATCGCTGTGGAGGCTCCTAGATGGTTCCATTATACTGTTAACTAATGGGTGTGCAAGCAAACTCAATGGCGAATACTAGAGGAAGGGTCCATCTCTAGCTAATCACCATGCCGATGTTACATCATGTACAAACCAAGGTCAACACCGTAACTGATCCTGATGCTTCCAAATCCTACAATACCTTACAGATTTCGACAATATTTGAAAGCAACTCTAACTAAGAACAGAATGTGTATACACTAGCAACAGCTGATCTATAGTTTTTGTTCATCTATGCCGATTGTCTATCGTAAATATGAAACTTGTATTCTCACATTTAAATAGGAGTATCATAGCATTTACTACTTTTGATATCATTTGATGCAACAACCATGCATTTTAACCCCCCACCATAAAGAGCACATGGCTTTCATTTAAGAAATACTACTCGGAGCAACCCCTCCTTCCTATATAGAAGCTCCCCTATAAATATATTGATATTTATTGTATCAAGCATAATTTCAAAATTCAGTTTCTTTCTTTTGATGGCCATATGTTCTAACAAAGCATTTTGATTCGAACCATGATCTTCCCGATAGTAGGATCACATGATCATGGTATAATGAAATAGTAACTTACTGAAAAATCATGTTCGTATTAGAGATATTATTGAGAATATCAAGTTCCTACGAGATATATAGGCACCTATACACACGTGTAACTTCGTAGTTCAATGTAATATTCGTTGAACCAGGACAAGAAAGGTTGCTACACGGTAAGCTACCATAGTGCAATGTATTTTTTATATTGAAGTTGCAGTAAAGACGATGCCGAACGACGGTGTCATCATTTTACCCCATAATTCATGGGTGTGTAGTGTTTTATGTGTGCACTATATTTTTCTTTACAATGTGTAAAAAAAATTAGTATTCCTTGGCAATCAAAGAGGCTAGCTCTGAACATCCTAGTGTCAAGGTGGGGATTTCTGAAGGGCTGAAGCCTGAAGGGGAGGGGGTAGTAGGGGCAGAGCTAGACTAATTCAAAGGTATCAATGAATACCCAATATTTTTTCCAAACAAAATCAGTTCAAAAACTCATATATACAATATGTATGTATTGGTAGCATTTCTGCGCGTAGAGCACAACAAAACTGGAAACGTACAATCCTGAGACCTCCCATGCTTCGTATATGGGCCTAAGTCCACTATGGGCTGATTTGCTAGCTGTACACTCCATATGTTTTCAAGGAAAAGGTCGGTCCATAACAACGCCGCCTCTTCCTAATAGCTCACTCGCTTCCTAACACGAGGCAACTGGGGATATTGTTGAATTGTAGCATAATAATCAACGGGTAGGTATGAATATGTCTACTTTTGATTTGTAGTTGTTAAAATGAAAAGATAAAGCACAATTTTCTTCTTCTTTTTGCGATGTGACAAAATAACTGGAGACAATATCAGATACTATTCTATAATTTCAAATCATATACTACCATGTCCATAAAAGTGTGTCAAAAGTATGTTTAAATTTGAATGTATCTAGACATATTTTAGTGAAATTTGAATAAATATTTAATATTCTTTTATGGACGGAGAGAGTAATATTATTGTATTGCAAAAAAATTGCAACTTCGCATACCCAATATGAAAATCCTGGCTTCGCGTCTGGGGGCAGCAGCTTCACCCAGGGGAAGACCCAAGATTCAGTCAATTCCCTAACAGCCATCTCCTAAATAAACAGACACTTGCATGTTTGTCCTCGAAAGAAAGTAAGGGCATGCCCAATGCACTGTCCTAGAGCTACTGCCTCACACCTTTAATTAGGTTCGGGTGGTCCAAAGTAGGTTCGGATGAGGAGGCAGCCTCTTCATCAGGAGGCAACCTCTTCAGCCATAAAGGTGAAAATGTGAGAGAGAAAAAGAAAAACCAAATCAGCTTTTGAGAAAAAGATGTATTAATGGGACCATAACATGGCATGCATATGTCAAAAGTTTTATCCAATCCTAGTTGGACAGCTGCCTCCATTGCTCATGCCCTAAGAGCATCTCCAACAGACGCGCTATATAGGCCGCGCGGCATAAAAACGTCCGATATAGCGCGCGCGGGACAGAATCAGGCGCTCCAGCAGGCGCGGTAAACGGCGCTGCTGTAAATTTTTAGGGCGCGCGGCTTTTTGCACAATCCGAGCGGCATATAGGCGCGTTGGCTACAGCGCGGCATCGTCGTCCAGCGCGAAAAGCCAACGGCTGGAAATTTCCTCCCGTGCCGCGCCCTCATTTCCCCTCGCGGCGCGAAATCCGCCGCCGCGGTCGACTCGCCGCGCCGCCGCGCGCGCGCCGAGATCCGCGTCGCCCGCACCTCCTCCGGCAGCGGCGGACGCTCCGCCGCGCGTGTCGCTCGCGCGGCCGTCCGACGAGTTGTAGCCGGCGGTCCTTCTCCGCGCCCCTTCGCGCCGCCGTCGCGTTCTCCTCCACGCAGCGTCGACATGTCGTTCTCGTCGTCCTCGAGCAGCTTGCTTGCAACTTGGCGCGCCCATGGTGCTCGCCCATTTGCTCGCAAGGTATGAACCTCCGCCGGCCGGCCTCTACTCGTCAAGTAGCTACAATAGTTCATAGTGAATTAATATGATACATATGTTTGTAGAGTTCCTCATATGATTCATCGGATGACGAGTTCGACCAAGAAGAAGAGGAGAACATATCGATACTATTAGCATACCGCGCCGTTAAGAGGCCAAAATTTGGTGGATCGGTGTTCGGTAGACAGAAGTTGTGGAGAGAAAGGATTGAGGGGCATGAGAAATTGATGCGGTCGTATTTCAATGAGAATCCGATATTCCCCGAAAGCTATTTTCGGCGGCGTTTCCGGATGAGTCTCAACTTGTTCAAGCACATTGCAGCGGAGGTCACCAAATATGATCGCTTCTTTGAGCAAATGGCCACAAGTACAACTATGGCTACTTCCTCGCCGACGGCATATATCCAAGGTGGCAAACATTTGTGAAGCCAATTATTCAACCAAGAGGTAAAAAGCAAACTCAATTCCACAATGCACAAGCGGCGGCTAGGAAAGATGTAGAGAGAGCATTTGGGATTTTGCAAGCCCAATTTGCCATTGTTAGAGGACCGGCTAGATTTTGGGATCAAGAATGCCTTTGGTATATCATGACCGCGTGTGTAATCATGCACAACATGATTATAGAGGATGATCGCGGAAAAGATGTGGATCATACCCACTACGACTTGATGGGGGTTCCCGTGCAAGTGACGAGGTCCGCACATAGGATTGCCCGATTCATTGCCTCATACCATGCCATTCGGTGCAACGACACACATGATGACCTTCAAAAAGATCTCATGGAAGAATGGTGGAATTGGAATGGACAACAATAGTTGCATATTTGTTGTATCTGTTTGAAAACTATGTGTTGTATTGTCTCAAAACCATGTTGTATTGTTGTATGTGTTGTATTTGGTGTGAAGTATTGTTGTGAACAATATATTATATTTTGGATGGTACAATATATTTGTGATTTTTTATATATTGTTTCATCTTGGTGGATGCATATTTGTGTGTATTTGCTGTTTGCGCCGCGTCCGCGCGCTGCAAAATAGCGCGTCCGGCGGAGGTGCTATTTTACCGCGCCAACGCGCGCTGCAAAATGGCGCGTCCGGCGGAGGAAAAAACGTCACAGCGCGCGATATCTGTTTACCGCGCGCGGATTCTTGGTTTTAGCGCGCCGCGATATAGCGCGTCTGTTGGAGATGCTCTAACCATTTCTGTCTTGGGTATAGCTGGGCAGCTACGAAGAAGAGAAAAGAGAGTGGAGTACAAAATTGCTGAAGTTTTAACCCTTTCGTTAGCACATAAACGGACTTCGGAGCCGACATAAAGTGAGTCCCATGAGCAAATAAAAGGGCACAAAGTGAAACATCACCAAATAAAAAGGGCAGAAAGTGAGACCACACTTGAGTCCAGGCCCACACAGAACGCGTGACGGCCAGCCGAAGCTCGTGCAGGTGCAGGTGCAGTGGCAGTCTCGTGATTTAGCTCACAGCTCATAGCCAAACTATGCTCTGCTGATCACATGCGGGCCCCTGAGGCGAACGACCCGGTCAGAAAAGTGGTGCGCCGGCGGGGAAGCTTCTGGAGGCCGCGCTAGCAAAATGGTATCTGCCCCGCCATCGCGCGTCGGCGCGATCAGTGTGTTTCCGCCATTCCGGCGAGTTCTCTGACCTAAATTCCCTTTTCCAAACTTATTCATTTTTAACCTCTCTCAAAATTTTAGATTGTTTATGGCTCTTTTTTTGCCACGTCATGTTAGATGGTTTAACCAAAGTATACGACATACCAGTTGGGATAGTTAGAGCGAAATGACTTCGCGTCCTTTTGTACCGAAGCAGCTAGGGCACCCCCATTTAAGTTGGCTAGTTTGCAAAGTTCTTGAACCCAATGAAAATGTTTTCAGACTCTCTAGGCAAGAAAAAACAAGTAGGTCACGCAATTTAGTATAGCTAGATTCAAATGACTTAGTTATTTTTAACACAGATTTTGAAGAAGCTTGCCAACCAAAATGAGGTGTCCTCCATTTCAATTAAGCTATCTAGCATGTCATGGCCGAAAAAGAGACGTGAAAATTTTGAAGTTTTAACAGAACTCTAAAGTTGAAAAAAAAAAGAGGTAATGTGAGATTAAAAAAACCTGTTTCTTGCCACTCGTAACTGCTTTAGCTATGATGCTCGGAGCACCGAGGAGAGTTTCATTTCCTACGGCCCTACCACGACTGCCACAAAATCTTTTGTCTTGGATATGTATCGAATCTAGTTCTTCCACACCTACACTCTGTGGAATTCACCGTCTCTCCAGTAGAGCCCAACGAGTCTCGGTCTACTTCTCCGACAGCGAAACTAGAAAATCATAAAATTGAATTTAGAACGCTGCTGAAAATAAGAGTTTTTATAGTACTCCCGCCGTTCAAAAATAATTGTCCCGACCAAGAAACCGGCCCCCGCGTTGCTCCTCCCCTGGCGACACGGGCGGCGACACAAATCGCGCCGGCAGCCACCCCTCCCCATCCACCACCTCCCCTTGCCGTCGCCGGTGGTCTCCACCGGGCAAAGCCCGCGTGGAGCCGGCGGCGGCAGGGTCTGTTTCTTCTCCGGCCGGCGGAGGCTCGCTCGCGGGTTGGGGAAACCGCGGCGACGGGATGCGACCCACGGGATGCGACCCAGGTCTTGGCGGCTCAAGGAGGAAGATGCCGCGCTGGGGGCGGCGGCGATGGTGGTCGCGGCGGGCGACCTCCGGCGTCCCGGAGTGCGGCTGCTGGCGGCGGCGTGGCGGGCCCGATCTGGGCTCGGCTTGGGCCGGGCGGGCCGCGGCCGATGCGGACGCTGGGGGCTGCCTGGGCGCCTGGAGGCCGGTTCTGGGGCTGGAGGTGGCGGCCGGGGCGTCGGTGCTACGTGTGGGATGCGGAGGGGCTGGAGGCTGGAGCGGTGGAGCATGGCTCGCTGGTTGGGGGAGGTCGTGCTGCTCCTCTGTTCGGCATGATCCAGGGGCGAGGAGGCTGGGGCGGCGGCCCCAGGGCTGCGGCTTGGGCGCGGCCTGGCATGGCATTTGCCGCAGCTGGAGATGTTGCGATGGATGCGGCATGCAGTGAAGCTCGGTGGTCGACGACATGGTCGGGCTGCACCTTGCGGCTCCCAAAGCTTCGTGGTTGGGTTGAACTCCGGGTGAAAACCCTGCACCGACTTGGTCGCTGCCAATGACGGCGGCGCCTTCGGGCGTCGCTTTCCTTCTTGTTGGCGTCGTTGAGGAGTTTCGACCCTGACCGACGCGAGTGGCTTCAAGTTCTCCGGGTGAAAACCTAAGCTCTGTCGGGAGCGGGCGGCGGTGGCGGACGCGCCACTACCTTGTTGGAGGCGTCGCCTTGGAGCTCTTGGCTTTTGCGGTGCGATGGGTTGGCGGCGGTGGGGGCACTTGGCTATGTGGTCGCGGGCAGCGGATGCCGGGGCAGCGGCCCCGGATGGTGGCGGCACTTCGAGGTGGCGGCCTCGATCTCCTTTGCAGTTGCAGCGGTCTTATGGGGCGAGGTCATGGCACTGCTTGGCTCTGGGTGGCGATCCTGGTGCTGCGTGGGCGGCAAGGTCGTCGACCCGGCTGGTTCGTCTTCGGGCTATGCGAAGGTCGTCCTGGTTGCTACGTCGGGGCGGCGGCCCCGAAAGCATGGTGCTTGGGTGGCGACTTGGATATCTGTATGGACAGCGAGTTTGTCGACCCGTCTGGTTCATCTTCGGGCAATGCGAAGGTTGTTCTGGATGGTACGTCGGGGCGGCGGCCCCGGAGCTAGAGGTGTGTCTGTTGCGTTGGTAGCCTGCGTTGTGTGGATGATGGGGCTCCTCGCTTGTGCGGTTTTTCGTCTCGGTTTTCCTTATAAACCGGGCAATGTATGGTTTTTGGACCCGGTTTCCCTTATAAACTGGGTCATTCTGTGCATAGCACTCTATCTATCTAATCGGACGGCAGATTCGACTGCCTTTTCCTCAAAAAAAAAAGAAAATAAGAGTTTATAAGATAAGATAAATCAAAATATATTATGAAGTTTGTTAATTAAGTCCTCAAAGAACTAAACCTGAAGAGTGTTTGGGTCAGGAATTTAGGAGAAATGAACGAATGTCATACTTATACCTCTGTCACGGAAACTAATAGTGTATTGCTTTTTAAATATGGTTTCTCCACTAGCACTAAAATTGCCTCATCTGATAGGACTCATTTCAACCAACCGAAAAGTGTCCAATCAAACTTACTATTTCGAATGGCTGGGCTAACTATTACTAGAAAATAAACTACGCGGCTTTGCGATGATGCAAATATGTGTTTTTGAAGAGGGAAATATGCCATTTCGATGTGGGCACACAACTTTTCACCTCGAGTTTGAAACGGTCTGTACCTACAGTGTTTAGCCACATGAAGGAAATGTGCAATTATCACACTTGATCGTGAACATGATGACGCCAATTTATTAAATCTTGATCAAAGTTTACACAGTTTAACTTTGAAAAAATCTAATACGCATTGTATTCTAGCAAAGAGGCAGTATTAACTTCTACAAATAAAATCCAGAAATATTTGACTTCATGAGATCACCCGTTTGTATAGTTATTTGTGCTTCATCTATGTAAAAAGTTGGATCTTGTATAATTGCACCACTTTTTACCAGGTTGAACAAAGTAAGAGCATCTCCAGCAGGCGCGCTATATCGCGGCGCGCTAAAAGCAAAAAACTGCGCGCGCTATACCGTTGCCGCGCGCCGGATCGATTTTTCCTCCGCCGGGTGCTGCAACCATTTTGCAGCGCGCGTTGGCGCGGTAAAATAGCACCTCCGCCGGACGCGCCATTTTGCAGCGCGCGGACGCGGCGCAAACAACAAACACACACAAATATGCATCCAAGAAGATCAAACAATATATAAAAATTCACAAATATATTGTACCATCCAAATACAATACATTGTTCACAACAATACTTCACACCAAATACAACACGTCCAACATACAACAATACAACATGGTTTTGAGACAATACAACACATAGTTTTCAAACAAATACAACAAATATGCAACTATTGTTGTCCATTCTAATTCCACCATTCTTCCATGAGATCTTTTTGAAGCTCATCATGTGTGTCGTTTGTGGTGACCCAGCATACCACTGCATGGTGTAGTATGCAAGTCTGACATAACACCAATGAAACACCGTTCCACTAGTATTACATCGCTCAGAGTGGTACAACAGAAACATATGCGGGTGCAAGGCATGTCTATAGAATTACATACAGACTCTGTTACAGAAGATCAGCACAACCTCCTACTTTACAATGAGGTGAACCTGCAAATAAACTCCAGAAGAACGACTCGTAGTCTAAGCCTATCACGAACTCTATTTGTAGAGTATTTAACTAGCTATAGAGGCTAAGAATAGATTCTAGCTAAATAGGAGCTAGTTTTAGGAAGCTAGTTCCCTTCTATTGCTAATCTAGGTTTTCTCCTTGTTGGATGTGATATTTGACTCCTCTGACAGGTCCTGTCTCTTGAAGTAGTTGTTGGCTCCTCGGCCTTCGAGTTGCACTGTAGATCTTCCTTCGATGCCTCCATATATCTGCAGGGGATTTAAGAGTGGGATGAGTACGAGCGTACTCAACAAGTTCATTTTAGGAAAGAGGTGTTTAATGCACTAGCTACAGCCATAGACCAGAAAGTCATAGGCAATGCAAGTTTTTGTAATCATTTCTTCAAAAGGTTGCTTTTATTCGGAAGAGCTATGTCCGTCACCGGTTGACTAGAACTTCATGGAGTTCCTTTCCGGCCGCGTCGCAGTTCCATATCCGGAACAGGAGTGATGGTCACATTGTTACACTCGCAGAGGTGTGTTGCTTTACCCATAAGAGATCTTAACCTTGGTGCCAACCGGGCGCGCAACCCGTCCACACTTCCTTTGGTGTGAGGCCCGGTATAAGGTCCTAGTCAATCATGTTCCTCCGCTACCTCGAACACCCACCCTTTGTTGCATGCTCCGACCCTGGGTCCTCGCCGGTCCCATTATTCTCGTAATTTCAGGGTGGACCCCGACCACGACAACAGTTTGGGACTCGTTAACCAAACTCCTTCGCCGTAGCTGCAACCCATCATAGACCACATTACCGTGGGGAATTAGAAGGGGATCCCCACCCTCAAGTTGTTCCGCAAGCCGCAACCGCTACGGTAAGCACTATACCGTGGGGAATTAGAAGGGGCTCCCCACCCTCAAGTTGCTCCGCAAGACACAACGCTACGGTAAGCGCATCCGTTGATGAACGAGAGGTGGAAACACTTTTGACTACTCCGTCCCATTCCAGATCTTATGGTTAACACGGGTATTACGGCACAAGAATCACTGGACGACATTTGTTGTTTAATCCTAGATGGATATAAACCCTTGCAATGGAACCTCCACCATATCAACACAATCCATGGTTCCATTGCCCACCACATAGTCATATTCATAGTTATGAAAATAGTGATTTTGCTTTTATGCAATAGTGATAAACATAGTACTTTGCAAGTAATTTGGTAAAAATACTCAAATGACATGAGCAAGCGATGAACTTGCCTTTCTTGACTGCAAGATTATGCAGACAAGGTCTTCTACGCAATAACTCCAAATTCTGAAATAGCATCATCGTCCGGTAAGGACGATGTTTAAAAGATTGGCAAGGATGCAATAATGCATAAGTATGAGATGCAATCGCTCTAAGCGTGACCTAACCCCGATGATTTAGGTTCAGTGAGTTGTAATGATTGGTTCAGGGTGTATTGCACTTATAAAGTGATTCACAAACAAGGTTCTTATTCAAATTTGTGTTGTTTTAGAATCATAAGCAAGTGAGAACATGCATAGTAACAATCATACACATCAAGGAATTGTAGTTGTATAATAAGTAAAGAGCAGTTGTCAATTTTTAATACTATGTGGCATGGTTAATGATTACTTGTTATATTCTTCAAAAGAATAACTTTTGAAGAACATGTTCTATAATAAAGAACAAGTATGATATCTAGGTTTGTGGGGTTCTATGGTTTTCTATGATTCTAATTGGTTTCTGGAGTAAGTAGTAGATGGATCACAACAATGTTGGATTCATCAACACCTAGGGTTGGTAAGGTTGAGTTAAGCCTAGGCATCCTAAGCACTTATTCATACAAGGTTGCTATCAGGACTGTTTCATCTTATTGGTGATGGCTAGCTAGGGTTTATATGTCCTTATAAGCAGGGTTGATGATGATTCTTTATTTACTTCAAAAGAATAACTTTTGAAGAACATACTTCTTAAGTAATAAGAAGTATTACAATTAAGGTTGAAGTTATCTTGTATTAGCCATTGGATCTCTAAGTAGAGAATGGTTGGTTCCTAAATAGGATGGTTCATAAGTATCTTACACTAGTAGGGTTTAGGGTGTATGGGATATGATGTCAATATTAGCATGGTTGCTAATGGAGTTCATCACAATGGTGTGATGCTATATAGGTATGAGTAAGGTGGATACTTTTGATGATAGGAATTTAGGTTTTAGACTTAGGTGTTCCTATTTGATCATCTAGGTTTGAGGGAATGAATACATGGGATGCTAAAGTCTTAGCGATAGGCTCCTATATTTTATGTGGATCTGGATATGCACTTAGTGGGTAATTATGGATCTAGGTATGAATACAATGTCTCCTGATCACATGTCTTAACCTAGGGTTTGGTTTTAGAAGCAAATTAAGGTTCACATGAGATAGTGGTTCTAGGGTTCTTGAATGGATTAGGGTTTTAGGAATCACATGAAATGATATGGTTGTAATGTCATTCCATGTGGAATTTAGGGTTTGTTATTTATCATTTGGTTCTATGGTTAATAACTTCATTTTATATTTGAAGTTATTAGTAACTTGGAAATAAAAATAATATTGATTTAGGCATTTTATTATTTTTAAACAATTAATAATTAGGGTAATTATTAATTAGGGTTTAATTCTCTCTAATAATGATTTACCAAGTTAACAAATAAAGAAAACTAGTTTTAATGTTTTCTTTATTTATTTACTGGTTTTTATTTAATTTGGAAAGTTTTCCTAATTATTGAATTTTAATTGAATTTAGAATTACTAAATAAGGCTTAAATAACAAGTATTAAATAATTAAATTTTTATTAAAAAAAAAATTTTAGTTTATATTTTTATTGGATAGAGTTTATTTTTCTAAGAATTTTAATATCTTATTTATATTTTTCTGACTTAGATTGGATTTTTTAAATTCATTTGAAGTGGCAGCAATTTATGAATTTGAAATTTAAAACAAAAGAAATCCTAAATCTACCCGGGCTATCTACCCACAGAGACACAGACCAGTGGGGTCGTGTCCACCTCATCCGCCACGGGGGCTTTGACCAAGTCAAAATAGCCACCGTGGCGTCGGGGCTTGCTGGCCGGCGGCAACTGGCGATGGTCGCCGGCGATTGGGGTTTCCCGCGGGGCCGTATGGGTGTGCGTTGGAAAGAGCTCACGGAGGCGGACCATCTGGTGGTGGCGCCGCTCCGGTTTGGTCACCGGAGTGTGACCGGCGGCGTGATGCTGCGGCAGCGGGAAGGGGTGAACGGCGCGGCGACGCTACGGCGGGCTAGGGAACCAGGCGAGCATGCTATGCGGTAGAGGGGCTCACCGCGAGTACGACGGGCGTGACGGCGTGGTCCGGGATGGTCTGGTTCGCCGGATTGGTCCACTACCAGCGTCGGAGAAGATGAGGTCGTCGGCGACGATTCTGAGCGCGGCGACTCGATTCCTCTTGCAGGATGAACAAGTAGAGGACGGCGATGCTGCTGGTGGTCACGGCTTGGCACGGGGACGTCCCAGTCGACGGCGATGGTCGCCGACCGGCTCGGTTAGGGTTTCGGTTTGGGGGGAAAATAAGCGGAGGAGGAAGAAAACCGAGGCTAGGGCTCGTCCCGGGGCTTTTATACGGCGCTGTAGTGCATGCCTCGTCACACCGTCGAGGAAGGAGGAGGCGCCAGCGAGGGGGAGAAGGCAGGCACGCCGTCGTGCTGTCCTCCAGGCACGATGGAGAGGATGAGGATGAACTCGTCCTCGATATTTTGGACGAAGGGTACGGGTTGGGGTTTGGGCCATGCTGTTGGGCTGCCGAGGTGGGCTGGACCTTGGCTCCTGTTGGGCTGCCACGGCCAGGTGAGAAAAGGGAAGGGTTTTTTCTCCTCTTTTCCTTTTTCTGTTTTCATTTTCTGTTTTATATTTCCTATTTGAATTTCATCCTCGAATTCTATTTATTTTTGCAGATCTTTCATTTGTGAATTTTATTAAGATCTGGTGCAATGCTTATTACCCATTATTTCGTTTGAAACAATTATTTTGTATTGGATTATATTGCATATTGTTGGCTTATTCAAGATAGCAATTAGACATGAATTATACTTTCACTTTGATTTCCTTTTTATTATGAATTCCACTTAATTTAGAAATGTAGGAGTTGATACTTTCTTCTCAAGGTATTTCTGAAGTTGTTGAGATATCTTAGTTCCTATTTGACTAGTTAATCACTTGCATGTTATTTTATGTGAGCAATTTCTATTAATGTTTTGTAGGTTTGTTGATAACCTATATCAAAATTAAAATTAGTGTGATGGTCTAGTAACACTTTGCAATACCTAGAGTAGATATTACCCTCCTCAAGGTTGGGTCTTAATTAAATAGATAAGTGGTTGATGATTACACTTATGGTTTTAATTGTAAGATGTATCACAATGGTTTTCCTCAGGTTTAATAAATGAAGCATAAGATTTTATTAATATGCCACATTAGGGTTCTAGTGATCTTTACCTAATGGCCATTGATTTAATTCCCAATTATGGTCTAGGTTTATATGGTAATCACCATAGTGATACCATAACTAGGGTTGAGATATAATTTGTAGTTTGTATGAATGAGGTGACACCATATTGCATTGGCTAAAGTTTAATCTCCCTATCTATGATAAGGTTACTTGCTTAATACCTTATGTGCTTCTCTAATTACTAAGGATTTGAGAATTGGTTTTATCTTCTACCAATTTAACTTCTATTACTATCCTCAATGTATCATTAAGTTAACTACATTGGTTATAGTTCCTTTTATAGTTAACTTTGGTCTTATGGATGAATGGTTTCTCACCATAATAAATATGGAGTTTTACTCTAAGGTTTTCTTAGGTTCTTTGTTTTATGAAATATAGGTATGGTAGGATTCTACCTATGATCACCAAATGGTTCACAAGTAAAAGATATGATATAAACCTAGGGTTGCTTACTAGTTATCTTCCTATAATCTCATGTGGGAATGAAATCTACTTATTCTAGCAGGGTTTAACTTATCCTCACATACATCAAGAACATGATCATGGTTAGACATGGTCCACTTGTTCTTGATATCTCTACCTCAAGTTCTTAGGTTTATGATCATTACTCAATTCATAATGATCAAGGTTTGGCTTCCTAAGTTATCTCTCATGAAATGGGTTCTCACTTCCATGATCAAGCATTGTCTAGATCAATCAAGGTATAGTACTTCTATTATAATTTCTTGGATGGGACTACTATGGTTGCCTCTTAAGTTTACATCCTAGGAGAATGCCTGAGATATTATGTTAGGGTTCTACTTAATCAATGATGATATAATCATCTGGTATATGGATAGTTCTCTCCCTCACATTCAAGTGTTGCCTCAACTACTTGGGTGTAACACCATAGCTTGGGCTCTCTTATAAAGGAATGGTTATTCTAAGGTTTATGGTGTGTACTCACAATATCTCAATAGGTATTAAGTCTAAAACTCCACTTGGCTATCTTGATTGAGTTAATCTCTTCCTTACTTTATCAATTCATGGGTATGGTATTATTCCATGTGATATTAGGTTATCTCACCACTCCAAGGGAAATGGTTTACAACCTAATACTTTAGTTCAAAGGTTGTCCTTTGTTCATTAATAGGTAAAGCTTGGATTTAGTATGAATGGTCTCTCTCATTTGGGGAGAACTTGAATATTATCCCAAGGTTATGTTCTTAAGATGAGGTTTTGATTACATGGATGTATATCCAAGGTTTAGCTCAAGGTTTGCCATTGTTTTCTAATAAATAATATAGAACTCTCACTTCTATGGGTTTGATGTATAATAATATGTAATAGAGAAGAATCTATATTCCTAGGGTTGATCTCCTTGTCATGATTCCAAGAATGATGTAAAATGAACACCATGAGGTTCATGGTAGGATCAAGGATTAGTTTAAGACAGGGAAAAGATAAGTGAAGATTGGTTTGTCCATTTATTGTTACTTGTTTTCCAAATAGATGTATGTTCATATGTATGGCAAGGAATATCATGTTGTGATCTTTAATAAGATCAAGTAGTTGATCTTTGATTAATAAGTTCTTGTGTTGATTTTAATTCATTTGATCTAACCCCTTAGATCAAATTATCTCTACCCAAAACAAGGTTTTAACAAAGTCACATTGAGGTTTATAGCGCTTGACTTGATGAGCTACTTCAATTCCACCAAGGTCAAGTGAAACTTCAGTTACTGTGACTGTTTTACTTTAAAGCGCGAAAATTCCCCGCATTTTCTATGCATGAATGCAATGCACATCTCTGTTTCCTCTATATTTGTAACCCCAATACCTGGGATATTACAGTCTCTACCCCTTAAACTAAACTTCGTCCTCGAAGTTTGATCTCTGTCACGTTTCCGGAGTATGGGTCTGACTTGGGCAGACTATATCTTTTCTCGAACTCCGTAATGATCTTACTGGATATAATTGAATATATCCCTTGTCCAGATTCTTCCTGGAATCCATTATGGTTTGTCTCTGAACATTAGTTTCTTACTCCAGTTCCCTGGAATCTAATAATATCTGTCTTTGAACCATGGCTTCCAACTTTAATTATCTAATTTCTTTCCACTCTTTAAGCTTGTTTCCTTTCTCATTGAAGATTCAATGATTGAGACTTCTTCTGGTGCTGCGGGTCTTATTTGAAGGCTAATTTGATAATAAACTCCTAATTGCTAAATAGGTCTTTGTTTTCCCTTACTACCAAAAGTGCAGTAATGGTACTTGGTAAGGCACTTACCATGGAAATGGTTGTGATGGTTTATTTCCCTAGGAATGGATTAGACTCATTTAGTCCATCCAATCATGGTTTATAATTGATACCTATAACTATTTTGGGTTATTTAGGTTCCATGAAAGGAATCATTCTATTAGTCTGTGGTTTTGGTATGGTCAATTTCCTTCGGTCTTTGGGTCTTCTTGAGCTTTATTTGGTCTCCTACAATCCTTCATCCAACTTTCTTAGCCTTAATTTCCTTGGGCTATCATACTTCTGAGTAAATATTACTCACTTTCTCAAGTTATAGTCCACTTCTTACTTCCTCGAAGTATAAATCTCGGCTTCTGGTCTGACATCCTTCTGAAAGTAATGTCCAACAGTCTTATGAAAATAAGATCGAACTTCCTCTCAGTTCAGACCTTCTTTATCTATCTTGCTCAAAGTATTGAGTTATTGTACATCCAACTCAATCTTTACTCTACCCCTTAGAGTTTACTTATGTTCTTCGACTCCTTTTTATTCCAACCATTGGATTGATGGTTAGAATATTAGTCTAGGTGTAGCTTGTGGTTTATATTCATCTAAGGTCTTGTGAAGAATCCTTGTGGGGTGTCCACTCAATTGTGGACATCCAATGTGAATCCTTTGTCTAAATGTTTATAGGTCATTGTTATTTAGTTAACAAAATTTTATTTGTGCACAACTTCGTGTTACAAATAATTAAATCGAGGACTATTTGTAATACCAACTGATACCAGCTGTGGTTATTATACCAACTGTGGCTATTTGATATCTAAAAATGGATTCTATTATAGGTTCTGATCAACTGAACGAGATATCTTCTGTTTTATCTCGCAGTATTGATCCTATACCAATTGTGGTCTTCTGATATCAAATATGGTCTTCTTATATCAGCTATGGGTTCATAGGTCATCTACCTCTCTTCAGGGTTTATTTTGCAAGAAAACCACTAGCTGACACTATGAATATAGTATCCTAAGTGATTTCCCATGCATTCCCTCTTCTATAATGACTATGGTTCTTCTACTACTCCACAGTCATCATATTTCTCACCTTCATGCTTCCTATGTACTAAAGTACTCCTCTGTTGAGGTAAAGCATGAGTTTAGGTGGGTACTTCCTTCTGAATTTTGTGGTTGCTTCCCACAAATTTACTCCTTTCTTCTGGTGGAGCTTCATCTTGTCTTCAGAATCCTCCAGAATTCGTCACTTCCTCACAAGTTTACCATTACCCTCTAGATCTATAGCACCAAGTAAGGACTTGATATTGCAACATGCATTTGCATATCAAAGTCAAACTTCATGTATGGATCTAGTCAAACAATGAAATTCCAATAAAATCCAAGAAGATTCAGCTTTGTGCATATAATACACACCATCATAAGCCTGGAGAAAATAGTTGAGTAAGACATCTCTAAATATCAGGCTCTGATGTGTAGTATATAACACCACATAAGATAGGTTTATATCGTGATACTTAGCACGAGTATTTGGCATTCTACTATTTGTCTCGACATTTACCTGAATTGCACATTTGCAAGGAGATAAACTTGAAACAAAGTGGTTTGGGATAGTGAAGGTTAACCTAATTTTATTTGGGAGTACTACTTAACTTAGTATTATTCCATATATAAGTGCTATTGAGGACTATTTTGTATGATACCTCACATGATGTATTTTGGTTCTAACCTGGCTACTCTAAACACATAGCTATTGGAATATAGCTCCTATACTTTCAAGTGTTTCTACCATAAACATATGGTCATGATGTGCTTGGCACACTTCCCATATTTTTGGAACACAATTGTTGCACTATTGTTTTGCACTTGGCTTCTTATTGTACTCCTCTTAATTTATTATGAGATTCTAGTCCATCACATAATGATTCTCAGGTGAATCATATATGATTACTATCACTACTCTGTAAGTAGACATGTTTTACTTCTATCTCTCTTACTTACCTATCATGATTGACTCATCATGGTCTATACTACCTCATATAACTCATAGTTATCACTTACTAGCAACTATTTTCACACGTCTAGATAATTTTACTTACTCATTACTTAACTTGGTCTAAAACTTCTATTAGGATATCTTAATTACCTTTATCACTTGATATTACTCCTATTACAGGTCTGGATAACTTTTACTTAAACAAAACATGTGTTGGTATACATCTTCCAATAGGATATCTTCCTTATGGTTGTATCCTCTCTTTGGACTACCATGTATTGTATACCAACTGTGATCTACTCATCTATTGTTTTAAGAACTGAATGATGTGCTACATATTTGGGTTTAGCTAACTAACTTTACTTAAGAAGGATAGGTAAGAAATGTTGACTTAAGTGTGTCAGGATTATTCTCAAGTGAATATCCATCTCAAGTCATAAGAAGATTTGGTTTAACTAAGACAACTTCCTATAGACACTACCAATCCTATAGGTCTCCTTTAAAGGGTTTTAATCCTAAGGTCAAAGCATTTGCTTGATACCAACTGTGGTGACCCAGCATACCACCGCATGGTGTAGTATGCAAGTCTGACATAACACCAATGAAACACCATTCCACTAGTATTACATCGCTCAGAGTGGTACAACAGAAACATATGCGGGTCCAAGGCATGTCTATAGAATTACATACAGACTCTGTTACAAGATCAGCACAACCTCCTACTTTACAATGAGGTGAAACTGCAAATAAACTCCAGAAGAACGACTCGTAGTCTAAGCCTATCACGAACTCTATTTGTAGAGTATTTAACTAGCTATAGAGGCTAAGAATAGATTCTAGCTAAATAGGAGCTAGTTTTAGGAAGCTAGTTCCCTTCTATTGCTAATCTAGGTTTTCTCCTTGTTGGATGTGATATTTGACTCCTCTGACAGGATCCTGTCTCTTGAAGTAGTTGTTGGCTCCTCGGCCTTCGAGTTGCACTGTAGATCTTCCTTCGATGCCTCCATATCTAAGCAGGGGATTTAAGAGTGGGATGAGTACGAGCGTACTCAACAAGTTCATTTTAGGAAAGAGGTGTTTAATGCACTAGCTACAGCCATAGACCAGAAAGTCATAGGCAATGCAAGTTTTTGTAATCATTTCTTCAAAAGGTTGCTTTTATTCGAAGAGCTATGTCCGTCAGCCTTCACCGGTTGACTAGAACTTCATGGAGTTCCTTTCCGGCCGCGTTCGCAGTTCCATATCCCGGAACAGGGAGTGACAGGTCACGATTCATTACACTCTGCAGAGGTGTGTTGCTTTACCCATAAGAGATCTTAACCTTGGTGCCAACCGGGGGCAACCCATCCACACTTCCTTTGGTGTGAGGCCCGGTATAAGGTCCTAGTCAATCATGTTCCTCCGCTACCTCGAACACCCACCCTTTGTTGCATGCCCCGACCCTGGGTCCTCGCCGGTCCCATTATTCCCTTCAGGGTGGACCCCGACCACGACAACAGTTTGGGACTCGTTAACCAAACTCCTTCGCCGGTAGCTGCAACCCATCATAGACCACATTACCGTGGGGAATTAGAAGGGGATCCCCACCCTCAAGTTGTTCCGCAAGCCGCAACCGCTACGGTAAGCACTGCTATACCGTGGGGAATTAGAAGGGGCTCCCCACCCTCAAGTTGCTCCGCAAGACACAACTGCTACGGTAAGCGCATCCGTTGATGAACGAGAGGTGGAAACACTTTTGACTACTCCGTCCCATTCCAGATCTTATGGTTAACACGGGTATTACGGCACAAGAATCACTGGACGACATTTGTTGTTTAATCCTAGATGGATATAAACCCTTGCAATGGAACCTCCACCATATCAACACAATCCATGGTTCCATTGCCCACCACATAGTCATATTCATAGTTATGAAAATAGTGATTTTGCTTTTATGCAATAGTGATAAACATAGTACTTTGCAAGTAATTTGGTAAAAATACTCAAATGACATGAGCAAGCGATGAACTTGCCTTTCTTGACTGCAAGATTATGCAGACAAGGTCTTCGGTACGTAATAACTCCAAATTCTGAAATAGCATCATCGTCCGGTAAGGACGATGTTTAAAAGATTGGCAAGGATGCAATAATGCATAAGTATGAGATGCAATCGCTCTAAGCGTGACCTAACCCCGATGATTTAGGTTCAGTGAGTTGTAATGATTGGTTCAGGGTGTATTGCACTTATAAAGTGATTCACAAACAAGGTTCTTATTCAAATTTGTGTTGTTTTAGAATCATAAGCAAGTGAGAACATGCATAGTAACAATCATACACATCAAGGAATTGTAGTTGTATAATAAGTAAAGAGCAGTTGTCAATTTTTAATACTATGTGGCATGGTTAATGATTACTTGTTATATTCTTCAAAAGAATAACTTTTGAAGAACATGTTCTATAATAAAGAACAAGTATGATATCTAGGTTTGTGGGGTTCTATGGTTTTCTATGATTCTAATTGGTTTCTGGAGTAAGTAGTAGATGGATCACAACAATGTTGGATTCATCAACACCTAGGGTTGGTAAGGTTGAGTTAAGCCTAGGCATCCTAAGCACTTATTCATACAAGGTTGCTATCAGGACTGTTTCATCTTATTGGTGATGGCTAGCTAGGGTTTATATGTCCTTATAAGCAGGGTTGATGATGATTCTTTATTTACTTCAAAAGAATAACTTTTGAAGAACATACTTCTTAAGTAATAAGAAGTATTACAATTAAGGTTGAAGTTATCTTGTATTAGCCATTGGATCTCTAAGTAGAGAATGGTTGGTTCCTAAATAGGATGGTTCATAAGTATCTTACACTAGTAGGGTTTAGGGTGTATGGGATATGATGTCAATATTAGCATGGTTGCTAATGGAGTTCATCACAATGGTGTGATGCTATATAGGTATGAGTAAGGTGGATACTTTTGATGATAGGAATTTAGGTTTTAGACTTAGGTGTTCCTATTTGATCATCTAGGTTTGAGGGAATGAATACATGGGATGCTAAAGTCTTAGCGATAGGCTCCTATATTTTATGTGGATCTGGATATGCACTTAGTGGGTAATTATGGATCTAGGTATGAATACAATGTCTCCTGATCACATGTCTTAACCTAGGGTTTGGTTTTAGAAGCAAATTAAGGTTCACATGAGATAGTGGTTCTAGGGTTCTTGAATGGATTAGGGTTTTAGGAATCACATGAAATGATATGGTTGTAATGTCATTCCATGTGGAATTTAGGGTTTGTTATTTATCATTTGGTTCTATGGTTAATAACTTCATTTTATATTTGAAGTTATTAGTAACTTGGAAATAAAAATAATATTGATTTAGGCATTTTATTATTTTTAAACAATTAATAATTAGGGTAATTATTAATTAGGGTTTAATTCTCTCTAATAATGATTTACCAAGTTAACAAATAAAGAAAACTAGTTTTAATGTTTTTTTTATTTATTTACTGGTTTTTATTTAATTTGGAAAGTTTTCCTAATTATTGAATTTTAATTGAATTTAGAATTACTAAATAAGGCTTAAATAACAAGTATTAAATAATTAAATTTTTATTAAAAATAAAAATTTTAGTTTATATTTTTATTGGATAGAGTTTATTTTTCTAATAATTTTAATATCTTATTTATATTTTTCTGACTTAGATTGGATTTTTTAAATTCATTTGAAGTGGCAGCAATTTATGAATTTGAAATTTAAAACAAAAGAAATCCTAAATCTACCCGGGCTATCTACCCACAGAGACACAGACCAGTGGGGTCGTGTCCACCTCATCCGCCACGGGGGCTTTGACCAAGTCAAAATAGCCACCGTGGCGTCGGGGCTTGCTGGCCGGCGGCAACTGGCGATGGTCGCCGGCGATTGGGGTTTCCCGCGGGGCCGTATGGGTGTGCGTTGGAAAGAGCTCACGGAGGCGGACCATCTGGTGGTGGCGCCGCTCCGGTTTGGTCACCGGAGTGTGACCGGCGGCGTGATGCTGCGGCAGCGGGCAGGGGTGAACGGCGCGGCGACGCTACGGCGGGCTAGGGAACCAGGCGAGCATGCTATGCGGTAGAGGGGCTCACCGCGAGTACGACGGGCGTGACGGCGTGGTCCGGGATGGTCTGGTTCGCCGGATTGGTCCACTACCAGCGTCGGAGAAGATGAGGTCGTCGGCGACGATTCTGAGCGCGGCGACTCGATTCCTCTTGCAGGATGAACAAGTCGACGGCGATGCTGCTGGTGGTCACGGCTTGGCACGGGGACGTCCCAGTCGACGGCGATGGTCGCCGACCGGCTCGGTTAGGGTTTCGGTTTGGGGGGAAAATAAGCGGAGGAGGAAGAAAACCGAGGCTAGGGCTCGTCCCGGGGCTTTTATACGGCGCTGTAGTGCATGCCTCGTCACACCGTCGAGGAAGGAGGAGGCGCCAGCGAGGGGGAGAAGGCAGGCACGCCGTCGTGCTGTCCTCCAGGCACGATGGAGAGGATGAGGATGAACTCGTCCTCGATATTTTGGACGAAGGGTACGGGCTGGGGTTTGGGCCATGCTGTTGGGCTGCCGAGGTGGGCTGGACCTTGGCTCCTGTTGGGCTGACACGGCCAGGTGAGCCAAGGGAAGGGTTTTTTCTCCTCTTTTCCTTTTTCTGTTTTCATTTTCTGTTTTATATTTCCTATTTGAATTTCATCCTTGAATTCTATTTATTTTTGCAGATCTTTCATTTGTGAATTTTATTAAGATCTGGTGCAATGCTTATTACCCATTATTTCGTTTGAAACAATTATTTTGTATTGGATTATATTGCATATTGTTGGCTTATTCAAGATAGCAATTAGACATGAATTATACTTTCACTTTGATTTCCTTTTTATTATGAATTCCACTTAATTTAGAAATGTAGGAGTTGATACTTTCTTCTCAAGGTATTTCTGAAGTTGTTGAGATATCTTAGTTCCTATTTGACTAGTTAATCACTTGCATGTTATTTTATGTGAGCAATTTCTATTAATGTTTTGTAGGTTTGTTGATAACCTATATCAAAATTAAAATTAGTGTGATGGTCTAGTAACACTTTGCAATACCTAGAGTAGATATTACCCTCCTCAAGGTTGGGTCTTAATTAAATAGATAAGTGGTTGATGATTACACTTATGGTTTTAATTGTAAGATGTATCACAATGGTTTTCCTCAGGTTTAATAAATGAAGCATAAGATTTTATTAATATGCCACATTAGGGTTCTAGTGATCTTTACCTAATGGCCATTGATTTAATTCCCAATTATGGTCTAGGTTTATATGGTAATCACCATAGTGATACCATAACTAGGGTTGAGATATAATTTGTAGTTTGTATGAATGAGGTGACACCATATTGCATTGGCTAAAGTTTAATCTCCCTATCTATGATAAGGTTACTTGCTTAATACCTTATGTGCTTCTCTAATTACTAAGGATTTGAGAATTGGTTTTATCTTCTACCAATTTAACTTCTATTACTATCCTCAATGTATCATTAAATTAACTACATTGGTTATAGTTCCTTTTATAGTTAACTTTGGTCTTATGGATGAATGGTTTCTCACCATAATAAATATGGAGTTTTACTCTAAGGTTTTCTTAGGTTCTTTGTTTTATGAAATATAGGTATGGTAGGATTCTACCTATGATCACCAAATGGTTCACAAGTAAAAGATAAGATATAAACCTAGGGTTGCTTACTAGTTATCTTCCTATAATCTCATGTGGGAATGAAATCTACTTATTCTAGCAGGGTTTAACTTATCCTCACATACATCAAGAACATGATCATGGTTAGACATGGTCCACTTGTTCTTGATATCTCTACCTCAAGTTCTTAGGTTTATGATCATTACTCAATTCATAATGATCAAGGTTTGGCTTCCTAAGTTATCTCTCATGAAATGGGTTCTCACTTCCATGATCAAGCATTGTCTAGATCAATCAAGGTATAGTACTTCTATTATAATTTCTTGGATGGGACTACTATGGTTGCCTCTTAAGTTTACATCCTAGGAGAATGCCTGAGATATTATGTTAGGGTTCTACTTAATCAATGATGATATAATCATCTGGTATATGGATAGTTCTCTCCCTCACATTCAAGTGTTGCCTCAACTACTTGGGTGTAACACCATAGCTTGGGCTCTCTTATAAAGGAATGGTTATTCTAAGGTTTATGGTGTGTACTCACAATATCTCAATAGGTATTAAGTCTAAAACTCCACTTGGCTATCTTGATTGAGTTAATCTCTTCCTTACTTTATCAATTCATGGGTATGGTATTATTCCATGTGATATTAGGTTATCTCACCACTCCAAGGGAAATGGTTTACAACCTAATACTTTAGTTCAAAGGTTGTCCTTTGTTCATTAATAGGTAAAGCTTGGATTTAGTATGAATGGTCTCTCTCATTTGGGGAGAACTTGAATATTATCCCAAGGTTATGTTCTTAAGATGAGGTTTTGATTACATGGATGTATATCCAAGGTTTAGCTCAAGGTTTGCCATTGTTTTCTAATAAATAATATAGAACTCTCACTTCTATGGGTTTGATGTATAATAATATGTAATAGAGAAGAATCTATATTCCTAGGGTTGATCTCCTTGTCATGATTCCAAGAATGATGTAAAATGAACACCATGAGGTTCATGGTAGGATCAAGGATTAGTTTAAGACAGGGAAAAGATAAGTGAAGATTGGTTTGTCCATTTATTGTTACTTGTTTTCCAAATAGATGTATGTTCATATGTATGGCAAGGAATATCATGTTGTGATCTTTAATAAGATCAAGTAGTTGATCTTTGATTAATAAGTTCTTGTGTTGATTTTAATTCATTTGATCTAACCCCTTAGATCAAATTATCTCTACCCAAAACAAGGTTTTAACAAAGTCACATTGAGGTTTATAGCGCTTGACTTGATGAGCTACTTCAATTCCACCAAGGTCAAGTGAAACTTCGTTACTGTGACTGTTTTACTTTAAAGCGCGAAAATTCCCCAGATTTTCTATGCATGAATGCAATGCACACATCTGTTTCCTCTATATTTGTAACCCCAATACCTGGGATATTACATCGTTGCACCGAATGGCATGGTATGAGGCAATGAATCGGGCAATCCTATGTGCGGACCTCGTCACTTGCACGGGAACCCCCATCAAGTCGTAGTGGGTATGATCCACATCTTTTCCACGATCATCCTCTATAATCATGTTCTGCATGATTACACACGCCGTCATGATATACCAAAGGCATTCTTGATCCCAAAATCTAGCCGCCTTGGATATATGCCGTCGGCGAGGAAGTAGCCATAGTTGTACTTGTGGCCATTTGCTTCAAACTCCACCAATGGACCTTCCCGCATTGCAAGTCTTGTCATTAGTGGTGACCGTTGAAGAACATTGATCTCATTGCAAGATCCGGGCATTCCAAAGAAAGCATGCCATATCCAAGTCTCTTGGTCGGCCACCGCTTCAAGTACTATGGTGGCATCCTTCTTGTAGCCTTTGAATTGTCCATGCCATGCCGCTGGACAATTCTTCCAACTCCAATGCATACAATCAATGGAACCAAGCATACCGGGAAACCCCCGGTTGGCGTTGATCTCCAAAAGCCTTGCCGTGTCTTGAGCATTGGGGGCTCTCAAGTATGTGGAGCCAAAGACATTGACAATTGCAACGACAAAGCGCTTCACACACAAGATAGAAGTGCTCTCTCCCATGGCCAAATGATCATCAATAAGATCCGCCGGTATACCATATGCCAACATACGCAAGGCGGCGGTCACCTTTTGATATGTGCTATGGCCAAGTTCTCCGGCGGCATTCCTCCTTTGCTCAAAGAAGCGATCATATTTGGTGACCTCCGCTGCAATGTGCTTGAACAAGTTGAGACTCATCCGGAAACGCCGCCGAAAATAGCTTTCGGGGAAAATCGGATTCTCATTGAAATACGACCGCATCAACTTCTCATGCCCTTCAATCCTTTCTCTCCACAACTTATGTCTACCGAACACCGATCCACCAAATTTTGGCCTCTTAACGGCGCGGTATGCTAATAGTATCGATATGTTCTCCTCTTCTTCTTGGTCGAACTCGTCATCCGATGAATCGTATGAGGAACTCTACAAACATATGTATGAAATTACTTCACTATGAACTATTGTAGCTACTTGGCGAGTAATAGAGGCCGGCCGGCGGAGGTTCATACCTTGCGAGCAAATGGGCGAGCACCATGGGCGCGCCATGTTGCAAGCAAGCTCGAGGACGACGAGGACGACATGTCGACGCCTGCGCGGAGGAGAACGCGACGGCGGCGCGAAGGGGCCGCGGAGAAGGACCGCCGGCTACAACTCGTCGCGACGCCGCGCGAGCGACACAGCGCGGCAGAGCGTCCGCCGCTGCCAGGAGGAGGTGCGGGCGACGCGGATCTACGACGCGGCGCGCAGAAGCGGGGGAGGCGGCGGAGTCGACCGGCGGCGGCTGGATTTCGCGCCGGCGGTAGGTGGGGAAATGAAGGCGCGGGCGCGGGGAGGAATTTTCCAGCCGTTGGCTTTTTCGCGCTTGGACGACCGATGCCGCGCGCTGTAGCCGACGTGCCAGATATGCCGCTCCGGATTGTGCAAAAAGCCGCGCGCCCTAAAATTTACAGCGCCGCGCCGTTTACCGCGCCTGCTGGAGCGCCACATTCTATCCCGCGCGCGCTATATCGGACGTTTTTATGCCGCGCGGCCTATATAGCGCGTCTGTTGGAGATGCTCTAAACTATTTCACCAAGGCAAAGCTTGCCACCCCAGAATCTGAAACCGGCTGAACTCGAAGTGTCTGGCCTTGCGACCTCGTGCACACTTGATTGTGAACATTATGACACCAATTTATTAAAGCTTCACTAGATGAATCCTCCCAATAGTCCATCCTAATTCATATGAGGAAAAATACATTTTTTTCTTAGTATCAAGTTATTTTATGAAGCAAACTACCGGGTCCCATTTGGTTTTACACAGCATAGGAGGACCCGGGATCTATGATGCCGCATGCTACTCTACAAATTTTTTGAAAGATCCAACAACTTGTTGGCTTTCGATTTTCATTAGAAGGTAGAGATAATTACATCGCGGCCGTTGGCCAAGGTATAAAGGAAAAAAGAATTAAAGAGAAGACAAAACCCCTAAGGAGGCAGGGTAGAGCAGGATCTCAGGGTGGCTCCCAGATCAAACGCTGAAGCTTTTTCGCTCCTGCAAAGGCCCAGCCATTGGCTTCATCTTGAATTCGATGCAACAGCTGCCGAAGGGAGCTGGCTTTGTCTTTGAAAATACGAGCGTTTCTTTCAGTCCACAGTTCCCAGAGGACGAGAATGATGATCGATTTAACACCGTCTCGATGATCAACATGCGTTGCAGCTATCATTGCATTCCACGCATCATGCATATTATCGCAAGCGCTCCAAGCTCTAGGGGCAAGACCGCTGCAGTGTTGCCAGGAAGCGATGGACGCCCAGAGGACCCGAGCGAAAGGGCAATCAAAGAAGAGGTGCTGATGTGTTTCGAGGTTCCTGATGCACATGGGGCAAAAATAGCAGTTTGGCCATCCTCTTTGCAGCAGTCTATCAGCGGTCCAAACACGCTTCTGGATCAGAAGCCATCCGAAAAGTTTGCACTTGGCCGGCGCCCAGGTTTCCCAGATGAGGTCTTGAGCAACGGAGGTGATGCGGCCAGCGAACTGAGCTAGGTAAGCCGACTTGGTGGAGTAGCATCCGTCGGCAGAGAGGATCCATAAAATGGAGTCGTCGACGTCCGGCTGAAGTGCGATCGTTGAGAGCTCCCGCCAAAGAGTGAGGAATTCCGTTGCGATTACGCCGTGAGGCGCGCGTCGCAGGTCGAGAACCCAGCGAAAGTCAGATAGCGCCTGAGCCACAGTCCGGTGCTTGCGGATGGAGTGCTTGTAGAGCAGAGGGAAACGGCAGCGCAGCGTCTCGCCTCCGCACCAGTTGGACCACCAGAAGCTGGCCCGCGTCCCGTTTCCGACGGTGACTCTAGTGGCGGCCGCAAAGAGACAGCGATCAAGGGCGCTGCAAGGTGTGCCAAGCTGCGTCCAAGGGCGTTCCGGGTGGTGCCAATGGAGCCACAGCCACCTGAGGCGGAGCGCACGCGCGAAGCGGTCAAGGTCGAGGATGCCCAGGCCGCCAAAAGACGTGGGAGAGCAAACCGCTGGCCAGTTGACTTTGCATTTGCCGCCAGCAGTACCAGTTTCATCAATGTCCCACGTGAACCGCCTGCGGACTTGGTCGAAAGCCATGGTGAACTTTTTTGGCAGCGTCAGGGCAGTAAACGCGTAAGTGGTAAGGGCATCAAGAACGGAGCGGGTAAGGGCACGCCGTCCGCCGGCATTGAGGAGCTTCCCCTTCCAAGCAGCAAGCTTTGCACGGCTGCGATCGAGTAGCGGTTGTAAGTTGGCCAGGCGCAGTCTTCCCAAAGTCAGCGGCAGACCTAGGTATGTGATAGGGAATTGGGTGATTTGGCCGTTGAAGCCGGAGAGAACGGAATCCAGGTCAATGTCGCTGCACCTAATCGCAGAAACCGTACACTTGGCCACATTGATCCTAAGGCCAGAGGCGTTGCCGAAGCCGTGGACGATGCCTAGCAGAACATCGAGCTCCTCGCGGCGCGGATTGGCGAAAATGACCGCGTCGTCGGCGTATAGGCTTAGACGAAGAGAAGCTTCCTTGACCGGCAGAGGGTTTAGGATGCCGCTTGTGGTCGCTTGCTGGATCAGCAGCTGTAGAGGGTCGATGGCGAGATCGAAGAGGAGGGGAGACAGGGGGTCGCCCTGCCGGAGTCCACGGCGGTGCTTGAAGGGGCTGCCAGCCACGCCATTGAGGAGCACGGAGGTAGTGGCCGTGGCGAACAGGAGGGTGATCCAGTCTCTCCAGCGTGGCGGGAAGCCAAGCCGTTGCATCAGTTCCAGCAGAAAATCCCAGGAGACGGTGTCAAAAGCTTGGGCGAAATCAAGCTTGATGAGGAGGCTCGGTTTCTTCCGTCGGTGCAGGAGGCGCGCAAGGTTTCTAACGTAGAGGAAATTCTCATGGATGCAGCGAGTTTTTAGGAATGCGCTTTGGGCGGGGGAGACGATGCCGGCCATGCGCGGCGCTAGCCGGCGAGCAAGCACCTTGGAGAAGAGCTTGGCGAAGGAGTGAATAAGGCTTATGGGGCGGTAGTCTTTGGCGGTCGCTGCCGGGCTGCGCTTGGGGATGAGACAGAGAAGCGCGGAGTTGAGGCGCGCAAAACCGCCCGTGGCGAGGCGATAGAGCTGACCGAAGGCGGCGACGATGTCCTCACGAATGATGTGCCAGCACTTGCGGAAGAAAATGCCGTTGAAACCGTCGGGGCCGGGAGCCTTTTCTGCAGGGAGGTCTTTGACGGCGGCCCAGATTTCCGCAGGAGTAAACGGCGTGTCTATGCCCGACAGATCAACCAAAGGCAGGGGTAGGTTGTCCCAAGCAATGGAGGCGGAGCGGGGCGAGGTGGTGCCCAGCGAGGCCGTGAAGTGCTGGAGCAGGGCGGCGGCCTTCTCATCGTGGGAGGTGACGACAGCGTCGTCGGTTTGGAGCAGGTGGATGTGGTTTTTTCGGCGACGCGCGTTCATCTTGAGGTGAAAGAAGCGTGTGTTTGCGTCGCCATCCCGGAGCCAGGTGATGCGAGAGGCTTGACGTCGACGGGCGCGCTCAATGGCGGCAAGGCCGAGGATTCTAGCTTTGAGGAGTTTACGCAGCACAAATTCTTCCGCAGAGAGGGGCCGCCGATCTTGGGCAACGTCGAATCTGAGGACAATTTCTGAAGCAAGGTGCAGTTGGAAGCGAGCATCACTGAAGTGGAGCTTGCTCCAACGCTTCAAATCACAGGCCGTGCGTCGCATCTTGTCGTTGAGTCTGGAGAGGGGGTTTTGCGAGGCGGTTTGATGGTTCCAGGCCGTGGTCACCGTGGCGTAGAACCCGGGGAAGCGATGCCAGAAGGATTCGAAGCGGAAGCAGGCTCGGCGTGGAGGGCAATGGAGATCGGTAAGGAGGAGGGGGCAGTGGTCCGAGTGGGCGGAGGTCAAGGCCTGCACAGTACAAGCATGGAAGAGGGCTTCCCATGCAGAATTGCAGAAGAAGCGATCGAGCCTGACAAGTGTAGGCTGCTGTCGTTCGTTGCTCCAGGAGAAAGCCCGATTGAGGCAGCGTATCTCCTTCAGTTCGGCGAGGTTGAGGGCCGCACGGAACTGGCCCATCAGGCGCCTGTTGAGGGCGGCGTTGTTTTTATCCCTGGCTTCGTAGATTAGGTTGAAATCACCCGCTATTAACCAGGGTTGGCTGCTAGCAGGTCGAAGAGCAGTCATCTCCTGGAGGAAGTCCGGCTTGCGCTCGTCGTCTGCGGGCCCGTAGACAGAGGAAAGAAGGAAGGAGGTGCCAGAGCGGAGGATGGTGACCGTGGCGGTGACCGAGAAACGGCGGATGTCGGGGTTGGAGAGCGCCACGACGGAGTCATCCCAGAAGATCGCCACGCCGCCTCTGGTGCCGTCTGCTGGAAGGAAGAGGACGTTGCCGCGATTGGGGCCAGCAATTTCCTTCGCTATGTTTGAGGGAATGTCGTCGAGCTTCGTTTCTTGGACACACAGGATCGCAGCTTTGGCGGTGCAAGCCAACTCAGCGACTACCTCGCGGCGAGCAGGGGCGTTTAGCCCTCTAGGGTTCCATCCAAGGATGGGGCAGACTGGTTCACTCATGGGGGAAACAAGAGGGACAGCAGAAGTTTCGGTGACAGACGATACTACTCAACACCACCAAACCAGCATACATATTGGGGTAGGGGCGATCCACTACATAGTAGCCCCAAGATGATCGCCCCAAGGCTAACACAACCGGTCCTCTAACCTGAACAAAGCCTAACTCAAACCAGCTTAAGGCTGGTCGCCACCGAAAACTAAGAGAGATGAGCAACATGGGAAACTAATGGGCTGCGGCCGCAGCACCCTCCGATCCGGCTCTGGAAGCCGCGCGGACGATAGCCTCTCTGTCGACGCGTGCAAGTAGTGCAAGGCCGTCGATGTCAGTGGAGGACAGGGGCTCGGAGAATCTTCCCAGGAGTGCCGTCGCCGCCTTTTCCGCGCTTTGCTCAGCGGGGTCGATGGCGGCAAGCTCCCTGGCGAGGCGGAGCGTCGCACGCTGGGAGACCGGAGTTCCAGCCCACTTGGAAGAGCTGCGGGTGATGCGCCTGGAAGCCGTCGGTGGATCGTTCCTTGCGATGCGGGGCGACGGCGGAGTGGTGCCCAGCACCGAGGCTGGTGGAGCAGAAAACAGCCCCTGGAGCAGGTCCTGCGCTAGAGCTCCCTCGGCAGGCGGAGGTAGCTCGTCGGGCACAGGTGTCGGAGGGGCATCCAGCAGCAGCGGGCTGCTCTCGGGGACGAGGTTGCTTGGTCCGGGAGAGAAGAGCATGGGCTGCTGCGTGGAGGCGATGCACAGTGCTTCAATCTCCATGCACATGGGGTCCAGGCGATGCGGGGCCCAGCCGCCGATGTCAAACTGGTCAACACACATAAAGTCAGCGAGGGGGTCAGATGAGGCCGAGGAAGCGGGACTGTGATCACGGCGAGGCGGCGAGGATGGCGCAGCGGTGATGGCGACGCTGCTGGTGGTGAGCGGAGCGGCGGCGCCCGGCGGGAAGGCCAGCAGCGGCACAGAGCCGTCGGTTGGCAGAGGTGGTGGAGGTGGGAGCTCCTCGTGGGCGAGCGGTGGGGTGGCGGAGGCCCTGCGCCTGTGACCGCCGCCTCTGGGAGAGCGGCTTCGCTGACGATCGCCACGGAGGCCAGAGGTAGGAGTGGAGCCGCGGGAGGGCGGGCGGCGCTGGACGACGGGGAGCTGTCGAAAGAAGCGCTGGCGGTCGAAGGAGTCACCATCGTCGTCGTGGTCGCGCCTGCGCGAGGGGCCCGGACCGCCCGAGCAGCCGCCCAGAATGGGGCCGCGTCGCGCTCCACCGTCGTCGGGCACGGTCATGACCCACGTGTAGGGCTGAATGGCGGGGTAGGGAGGCTCATCTTCAGAACTGGAGGAGGGGAGGCCGCTCTGGCCTGAAGACGGGGTGCGGCGGTCGGGCACGCGCCAATCCTCGACGAGGTCGATGTGGATGAGGGCGTCGAAGAGCAGTCCATGAGGTGGTGGCGCCACCTGCCTGGTCGGCGGCGAGTACCCCAGCATCTCCTCAACGCGGCCAGAGCCTTCCGGGAAGGCGATGAACGGATGGCTGCTGGGAATGTGGGCGAGGTCCCAGCACCAAACCCAGCAGCTGAAGATGGCTGTGTTTTCCTGCCCGTAGGTGCGGCTGTCGAGGCGATCAACAAGCACATGCCGCCCAAGAACGTCCTGCGCACCCTTGATGTTCCACATGTGGAGCGGCATGCGCTCGACGCACACACGGACGTGGAGCGTCCAGGTTTGGTGCACAGCATGGTCAGCCTCCCTCCAAGGCTGGAGGAGGAAGGGCTGCCCGTCGACGGTGATGCGGCCGAGGCGGAGGGCGTCGTCGCGGTGCTTGGGGTAGTCGAACTTGACGAAGAAAGCCTCAGGGTGGTGCTTGGTGACGCGCAGGATGTGGGGTGGGAGCCGCAGCGCAGCCTCAAGCTCCTTTCCCACAAGCAGCGGGTTGGCGGTGTGGGGCTGCTCCATGGCCTTGACGATGACTCCTCTGCTGCGAAGGGAACGCGCCTCGTTGTCCAAGGCCCGGTCGGTGACAATCACCGTCGGTGCCCGCGAAGAATCGCGGCGCGGGGCGGGGCGGGAGGGGACGCTCCGAAGCATCTCCGACGAGGGCGGCGGGGCGGTGAAGCGCAGCCGGTCGCGCAGGGGCTGCTGAGGAGGAGCAGGTGGGGCGCGGAGCTCCGGCAGGCGGCGACGAACAGGGCAGCGGGGAGAAGAGGAGGAGTGTCCCCACTGCTTGCACTCGATGCAGCGCACAGGGTCCCTGCAGTCAGCTCGACGGTGGTTCTTGCTGAGACAGCGAAAGCACAGGCCATGGAAGCGCCTTAAGAAGGCCGCGCGGGCAGCGAGGGCAGAGGGTGAGGTGCTCTCCGAAGTCCGGCGGTCCGAAGGGAGGCGCGGAGGGGCAGGCCGAGCCGGCGAAATGGGGAAAGTGCCCGAAATCCGGCCGTGCCGAGCAGAAACAACTTGCCAGTCATGGGGATGGGACGGGGCGGAGATGTTGACCGAAGGCTGGGAGGGTAGCACAGCGATGGACTGGAGGCGGGGACGCGCGACGGACTGCTGGGCGCTGAGGCGAGCAGGATGGGAGCCTCCGTGGTCGACGGAGCACGGCACGGAGCGGCTGCGGCCTCGAAGGGAGCGCAGAAGCAGGGCCGACCGCGCCGGAGACCAGGGGGAGGCGTCTCCAGATCCGTCGGGTCGAGCCGGGGAGCTTACCTCGGAGTCAGCGGCGCAGGACGAGGAGCAGAGCGGGGCCATGCTGGGCGACCACGAGGCGTGGACGCGGCCGCCGCGGCCGGAGGGGCCGGCGGCGGAGGGGGAGGGTGGGGTGGGCTTGCCTAGCTAGCTCTCCTCTCGCTCTCCAAGCTGCTCTGCTCCTGTTCCGCTACTCTACAAATCGATAATAAAAAAAGAGCTAACACTTTTTGTTCGCTTTTGATATGGTTCTTCCACTAGGACTAAAATTGCCTCATTCGTTAGCTATCTCCCTCAACCGACTAGAAATGCACTGTCTTGGACTCACCGGCGACAACGTACATTGCACCTCTGACTTGGGCAGCGACGAACACCGGAGGAGAGCAACCTAGGACCTCATGCCGTGTCTCCAAACACAATACTCTCAACAGAGGAATGTCATCGAGGACGCCGCCATCGCGCCGATCCAACTCGAAATCTAGGCTTTCGCCCGGAGACAACTGCCCACACCCAAGTGAGAGCGAGGAGATGCCGACGCACCTTCACGGCGCCTCCAAGGAGGAGATGACACCCACGGCCGCCGATGCCGTGGACCCAACACACGTCGGGCTGGATTTTCATCCGCCTCTTCGCACATCCCCTGCCTCCGGGGATTGAGCCACCAAGTCCAAAAGCCTCACACCGCCGCCACCGCAGCCTTGCTGCCGTAGATGCAAGCCGTGGTCAACGATACCCCACACAGCAGAGGGCCATGTCCAAATCCCACCTCCATCCCGACAAGAATCCACAGCCTCCTCAACTCCGGAACGAGCCAGGGCCGTCTGCCAGGTCGTCACCCACTCCAGGTGATCTACGTGTTGTAGCAGCAACAACCCAGCCCCTTCGGCCCAGCATGAGCCCGCGAAGGCCAAGATTGGGCCCGCCCTTCTCCTCCAGATCTTGCGTTGGCAGCCATAGGGAGGGCGCCCGCACGCCCGCAGCACCTAAGCGGCCAGCCTTTGCTCGCCATGAGCTCCTTCCTGGCGAGACACTCCGTGCTTCCGCCGCTCGGCCTTGGACGCGTCGCCGTCGCCGGTGTTTGCCGATGCTCCACCCAGCTCCGCCGACCTTGCTGCTTCTCCTACCGAGCTACTCCGTGCGTCCATGGCCTCAGCCATGCGCCAGAGGGCACCTCCACATCCTCGCGCCGCCATCCACTTTCCACCATCGCCGCCTAGGATGACGTCCGCCTCTGCGCGCAGGGGGCCCGTCTGAGGGGCGCCACCCTCACCTTCCACCTTTGGTGGCCAGGTGTGGCCGCCACCGCCGGCACCGGCGATGGCAGCGGGCGAGAATGTTGGATGGGGCAGGCTTCTAGGGTTTGGGGAGGGGAGCTTCCGGAGCCGCCTCGCGCGAGGCGATCCAACGTTGAGCACCCCAGCCTATTGAAAGCTGGCAAGCCTCAGCCCTTGTCTGCGGAGCTATGAGGCCAAAACAGACAAGAGACCTCATTCTCTTTCCGTGGAAAAACAGACACTTTGTGTTTCACTAGAATGAAAACAGCCACTTTCTTCCCTTGGTCGACCATATGGCAACTACTTATAAAAGTGCAGACACTACGCTTGGACGCAAAAGGGAAATGAGAGAGTACAGCGGTACTGCTCCTGTCTGATGTTCACTAGCAATAGCAAGAGAACAGACTCGGGAGCATGCAAACCATGCGGAAGTGGAGAATCGTACTACTGACGTTATCTCGAAGACTACCTCAACTGTGAATTCTTGAAGGATAATCCATCTCTAGCTAACCACCATGTTGATGTTACATCGTGTACAAACAAAGGTCAACGTGGTGACTGATCCTGATGCTTCCAAATCCTACAATACCTTGTAGATTTCGACAATATTTCAAAGCAACTCTAACTAAGAACAGAATGTGTGTACACTACCAACAGCCGAGCTATAACCCTTGTCATATATGCCGGTTGTCTATCGTAAATATGAAACTTCTATTCTCACATTTAAATAGGAGTATCATAACATTTACTTTTGATATCAATTGATGCAACAACCATGCATTTTAATCCCCCCATAAGGAGCACATGGCTTTCATTTAAGATATGGTAAGATATACTACTCCGAGCATCCCCTCCTTCCTATATAGAAGCTCCCCTATAAATATATTTGATATTTATTGTATCAACCATAATTTCAAATTTTTCTTTCTTTGGATGGCCATATATTCTAACAAAGCCTTTTGATTCGGACCATGATCTTCCAGATAGTAGGGTCTCGTGATCACGGTATAACGAAATAGTAACTTACTGAAAATCATGTTCATATTAGAGATATAATTGAGTATATCAAGTGCCTATGAGATATATAGGGCACCTACACCCATATAACTTCGTAGTTGAATGCAATAATCGCTGAACCAGGAAAAGAAAGGTCGCTACACAATAAAGCTACCATAGTGCAATTTATGTTTATTGAATTTACAGTAAAGACGACGACAAACAAAGGTCCAATAATTCATTGGGGGTGGCCTAGCCCCCCCTCGCCCCCCTCTGTCTCCGTCCCTGATTCTAACTTCGTGTTTTTGTTAGATCATAATTGGAACTTGCAGCAAATTGGGATCCACACAGCATAGGAGGACCCGAGATCTATGATGCCGCATGCTACTCTACAAATCGATAGAGATAAAAAAAAAGCTAACACTTTTTCTTGATTATCGATATGGTTCTTCCACTAGGACTAAAATAACCTCATCCGTTAGCTACCTCCTTCAACTGAAAGAAAGCCGTTGATCAGACTCACCATTTGAATTGTCTTAGCTATAAACATCATTAGGAAAGAAGCTATACTCGGTATTGCGATGATACAAAGATACATTGTTAGATATGGAAGTAAACTGTTTCACCAGGGCAAAGCTTGCCTCACCGGAATCTAAAACTGTCTGAACTGGAAGTGTCTGGCTTTGCGACCTCATGCGCACTTGATTGTGAACATTATGACACCAATTTATTAAAGCTTCACCAGATCAATCATCCCAGTAGTCCATCCTAATTCATATGAGGAAAAATACACTATTTTCTTAGTATCAAGTTATTTTATGAAGCAAGCTACCGGGTCCCATTTGGTTTTACACAGCATAAGAGGACCCGGGATCTATGATGCCGCATGCATGCTACTCTACAAATAGATAGCGATAAAAAAAAGAGCTATAACACTTTTTGTTCATTTTTGATATGGTTCTTCCACTAGAATTAAAATTGCCTCATTCTTCAACCGACTAGAAAGGCATTGTGTTGGACTCACCAGCGACAACGTACATTGCGCTTTCGAAGATTAACTTGTGCTGCGGCGAACACCAGAGGAGAGCAACCTAGGACCTCCATGCCGTGTCTCCAAACACGATGCTCCCACCTGAGGAATGGCGTCGAGGACGCCGCCATCGCGCCGATCCAACTTAGAATCTAGGCTTTCGCCCAGAGACAACTGCCCACACCCAAGAGAGAGCGAGGGGATGCCGGCACACTAAGGAGAAGACGACACCCACGGGTGCTGACGCCGCCAACCCGACACACGCCGGGATAGATTTTCATCTGTCTCTTCGCACATCCCCCGCCTCCGAGGATTGAGCCACCAAGTCCAAAATCCTCACACCGCTGCCACGGTACCATAGTTCCTTGCTGCCGTAGATGCAAGCCGTGGTCAGCGACACCCCACACAACAGAGGGCCATGTCCAACTCCCGCCTCCATCCTGACAATAATTTGCAGCCTCCTCAACTCCGGCACGAGCCAAGGCCGTCTGCCAAGTCGTCACCCACTCCAGGTGATCTCCGTGTTGTGGCAGCAGCAGCCCCAACCCCTTTGGCCCAGAAAGAGCCCATGAAGGCCCAGATTGGGCCCGCCCTTCTCCTCTAGATCTTGCGCTGGCAGCCAAAGGGAGGGCGCCTGCACGCCCGCAACACCTAGGAGGCCAGCCTCTGCTCGCCAGGAGCTCCTTCCTGGCGAGACACTCCGTGCTTCCGCCACCCGACCTTGGACGCACCACCGCCGCCGGTGCTTGCCGATGTTCCACCCAACTTCGCCGACCCTGCTGCTTCTCCTACAGAGCTCCTCCGTGCGTCCATGGCCTCAGTCGTGCGCCAGAGAGCGCCTCCACACCCTCGTTCTGCTTCTGCCACCCACTTTCCACCATCGCTGCCTAGGATGACGTCCACCTCCGGGCGCAAGGCCCGTCTGAGGGGTGCTGCCCTCACCTCCCACCTTTGGTGGCCAGGTGTGGCCGCCACCGCCAGCACCGGCGACGGCACCGGCCGAGGATGTTGGATGGGGCGGCCTTCAGGGTTTGGGGAGGGGAGTCTTCGGAGCCACCTCACGCGAGGCGACCCGTGAGGCGATCCAACGTTGAGCATGAGCTTTGCTCTCAACCTATTGAAAGCTGGCAATTCTATACTTTTTACGGTTGAAAAAGCCTCAGTCCTTGTCTGCGGAGCTATGAGGCCAAAACAGAAAAGAGACCTCATTCTCTTTCCCTGGAAGACACTTTGTGTTTCACTAGCATGAAAAGCCACTTTCTTTCCTTGGTCGACCATGGCAGCTACTTACAAAAGTACAGACACTACGCTTGGACGCAAAAGGAAAATGAGAGAGTACAGCAGTACTGCTCCTGTTTGATGTTGACTAACAAGAGGACAGACTCGGGAGTATGCAAACCATGCGGAAGTGCAAAATCATATTACTTACGTTATCTGGAAGACTACCTTAATTGTGAAACCCTGACGGATAATCCATCTCTAGCTAACCACCATGTTGATGTTACATCGTGTACAAACAGAGGTCAACGCCGTGACTGATCCTGATGCTTCCAAATCCAACAATACCTTATAGATTTCCACAATATTTCAAAGCAACTCTAGCTAAGAACAGAATGTGTGTACACTAGCAACAGCCCAGCTATAATCCTTGTTCATGTATGCCGGTTATCTATCGTAAATATGAAACTTGTATTCTCACATTTAAATAGGAGTATCATAACATTCACTTTTGATATCATTTGATGCAACATTAAGGAGCACATGGCTTTCATTTAAGATATGGTAAGATATACTACTCCGAGCATCCCCTCCTTCATATATAGAAGCTCCCCTATAAATACTAGTAAAGGTGCACGTGCCACGCACGTATTTTAATTTATAATACAAATATTCTATTTTTAAATTTGCCTAAATCTAGCCATATATCTATATATAAACAATTCTAAGACATCTGTTTATGGATGGAGGGAGTATCATTTATCAGTAAAACAAAATAACTGAAACTTTGTTTAACCCAACACGCCCACGGGCCAATATTTCAAAGGAGAATCATTTTTTGCCAAAAGAAAACGTTCAAAATCATCATATGATTCCCAAACATTTTTATGAAACACATATTTTCTTTTTGAAGCTCCTATAGCATGCAAAAGATAAGATGGGCGCACCGTCACCATGATTGATATCACCGCCATTTTAATCAAAACTATGTAGCAAAGTGATCAAAGAGCAGGCACGAACTTAACAAGTATGATCTAGTTAGCTGCAGTACAACGACATAATATCGATGCGTTGAATTAGGAGGTGTACCCATCTGTATGCAGGCTGCTCTTAATGCACTCCTCCCTCGGCAATGTTGTGACAGTTTAGGTCCTTTCACTTATCAGATTTAAGTTCCATGTGAAGCGATGCAAATTTGAATACATTTTCCAGTCCTTGCAGATGTTGCACGAATAATGGCAAATTATTATCATCACAACTGAAGAATAATAGAAAAAGGATTACCAAAAGATGGGGCAGTGGGACTAATCACTGACCATAGCAGTGAGGTCTTTGCGGTGCATTGCTAATAGCCTAATAGTAACATTTTTTTTTACTTATATACAACCAATGACCTTCAAGGATTAAACTTCTATCAATAGTGCTAGCAGTTTTTTGTGCTACTTCTCTGTCTGGTGGAACTTTTCTGGCATTGTTGTTGTATTTGTGCTGGCGGTTTTATCTTGTCGGTCTGTTCGATTAACTGGCATCCACATGACCATCGTTTCCTATCTAGAAAGTTACTTTCCTGGAGCGAGCCATGATAGTAGTTGAACCATTTTCAGGTCTATCATCGCCCAGTTCTTTAGTGTCACTGTCTGACTACTTGTGTTTGCACCTTACTTGCATTGTCATGAATCTCATCTGTCTATTTACTAATGTTAGCAAAGCTATCACATTTATTTAATGTGCATTCCTTGCTTCGAAGCAAATTTTGATCACTTTCAGTACTATTGATCGATCGAGACCCTTCACGAACCAAGTTATGCAGCCTCCCGTGGAGGCTATGGCGGCGCTCTTGTGGGACGACAGCGGGCGACGCCATGATTTCTGTGGCGCGGGCATGGATGTAGGTTCCGGCAGCATGTCCCGGTGTTCAGGGGAGGTGCAGGGCGGTCTCCATTGGAGGCTAGGCGGAGCTCTTGTGGGACGGCAGCGAGGGGTTGTCAGCGATTCCCGGAAGCTTTGCGGCGTCAATCGGTGACTGGGAGTGTTGATGCGGCAAGCGGGGATTGCGAGTGTTGCGGCGGCGATCAGCGAGTAGGAATGTTGCGGCAGCGTGTGGGGAGTGTTGCGGCGGTGATCGGCGAGCGGGACTTCACCTATGTACGGTTGTTTCGTCCAACCATTTTCTTTAATGTGAGTGTTGGTGGCTTGATTGGAGCGTGCGTAGGCGTTGTCTGGCTTTGATTGGAACGTGGGTGGGCGATGTCTGCTCCCGTCAAACACAGAAGGGATGTGAGGCGTTGGAGTTTTTGATTGTATGGCTGAGATATTTTGGTTGGAATTATCTGGTTTTTTTTACATTAGTGGAGATGGAGATGATCAACGCACAACTCCACCCCGTTCCTGCACACCAGCCCCATTCTACCCTCCCCTTCCCAGAATACCCAGTTCGTTGCCAAGCTTAGGGTCCGTGCAGCTCGGGGCTTGCGTCCCGTCGCGCATTAGAAGGACAGCAATATCTCAGTTTATTCAATTTTTTAAAAAATGTTGTTTTTTTCTAAACATAAATTTAAAAGCTACTCCATCTGATCCGATTTAATTAACGCTAGCTTAGTAACGAAATCCTTAAGTGGTCAGGTACCACATCGATTAAATGAGAATGGTGGGACTAACTGGTCACTTGATAATAAATTCTGTTTTTCTCTATACACCACACATTGCTTTTTTTTAAATCAAATAAGAACATAGCACTGCATATGCACATGATCCTTTCCAATCCTCTCCGCACCACAACCACTCGTTTCTAATCTCTAACCAGACTCCTCTCTCTCTTCTTTGTTTGCTTTCTTTTCTTACTGCTATCAATAAATCGGCGTCAGCAGGCTTGGCTTACTGAAAAATGAGCAGAAACGGCTGGCATTAGCAGCTTGGATGTAAGGGCTTCACGCCTCCTGCAGCAGGGGATTAGGCCACGGGCCGAAGCAACCCACCCCGGAATTTGTACGGCTAGAAACTGAGCGCGAGTGCTCGACCATTTATACGGCCACGAGCAGATAAGAAGGGTGCCGGAAGAGGGAGCGGGCACAAGAACTTCGCCACGGAGCTCAGGTCGCGCACGGCATCCTGTTCCAGTCGACGGCGCGTGATGGTCCTCGTCTTTCCTCCCGCTGCTGCGCGCGCCCAGTGCGTTTCCAAGCCCGGTGCAAGGAGACTGGAGAGACGCAGGTCCACCGAGCTCAGGATAAATCTAGAACGGAGTCACGATAACTCCAGAAGGATCAGCTCAGTCTAGATTTGGCGCGTGTCCTTACGGCGCGAATCCGGGAAGTCTGAACCGTTGGATGACCTGACTCTCCTATTGATAAACGGTGCGGATTCATTCTCTGCAACAAATCAACGGCTAATGTTTGGTTCTACATCATGGTGGGTGACAATCCAAATTCAAAAACTGGTGTACTATAGTAGTAGAGATAGAGATATTTGATATTTATTGTATCAACCATAATTTAAAAAAATTCTTTCTTTGGATGGCCATATATTCTAACAAAGCCTTTCAGTTCGGACCATGATCTTCCAGATAGTAGGATCACGTGATCACGGTATAACGAAATAGTAACTTACTGAAAATCATGTTCATATTAGAGATATTATTGAGAATATCAAGTCTACGAGATATATGGGGCACCTACACCCATATAACTTCGTAGTTGAATGCAATAATCGCTGAACCAGGAAAAGAAAGGTCGCTACACGATAAAGCTACCATAGTGCAATTTATGTTTATTGAATTTACAGTAAAGACGACGACAAACAAAGGTCCCATAATTCATGGGTTCGTATTGTTTTATTTGTGCACTATATTTTCTTTGCAATTTGTATAAAACCTCGGTCTTTCTTGGCAAGCAAAGAGGCCAGCTCTGAACATCCGAGTGTCAAGGTGGGGCTGAAGCCTGAAGGGAGGGGGCAGCAAGATTCAAACAGCCACCTCCTCCTTGTGTTCCCCTAAATAAACAGACACTTGCATGTTTGTCCTCGAAAGAAAGTAACAACTTTCTGTCCTGGGTATTGCTGAGCGCGTGGTGTGACCATAGGCAGCTACGAAGAAGAGAAAAGAGAGTGGTACAAAACTGCTGAAGTTTAACCCTTTCGCTAGCACATACAAAGTTAAAAACAGACTCCGGAGTCGACAGAAAGTGAGTCCCATCAGTCAGCAAATAAAAGGGCACAAAGTGAAAGCTCACCAAATAAAAGGGCAGAAAGTGAGTCCAGACCCGCCGACGTGGATGATGGAACTATTCTCTGCTGATCACATGCGGGGACCCTGAGGCGGACGACTCGGTCAGAAAAGTGGTGCACCGGCCGGGAAGCTTCTCGAGGCCTGGACCGCATCGGACGGCTGCCATCACGCGTCGGCGCGACGCGCGATCGGTGCGTTTCTGGCGAGTTCTCTAACCTAAATTCCCTTTTCCAAACTTGTTCGTTTTTACCCTCTCTAAAAATTTAATTTTTTTATGGCTCTTTTTTATGGTTTAACTGAAGCATACGACATGCCAGTTGGGCTGGTTATAGCGAAATAACTTAACGTTCTTTTGTACCGAAACAGCTAGGGCACTCCCCCATTTAAGTTGGCTAGTTTGCAAAATTCTTGAACTCTATGAGACGGACACTCTGGGTAAGAAAAAACAGGTAGGCCCCGTAATTTGGTATAGCTGGATTCAAATGATTTGGTCATTTTTAGCACAGATTTTGAAGAAGTTTGTCAATCAAAATGGCGTGTCCTACATTTCAATTAACCTATCTAGCATGTCGTGGCCGAAAAAGAGACGTCAAAATTTTAAAGTTTTAATAGGACCCTAAAGTTAAAAAAAAAGGTAATTTGAGATATTAAAAAAACCGGATCTACATGGTGGTGAAGCACCTAAGAGAGTTTCATTTCTTGCGGCCCTCCCACGACTGCCACAAAATCGTGTGTCTTGGTTATGCATCCAGTGTAGCTCTTCCACGCATTCCGTGGAATTCACCGTCTCTCCAGTAGAGCTCAAAGAGTCTCGGTCTACTTCTCAGACAACGAAACTATAAAATCAGAAAATTAAATTTAGAACACTGTTAAAAAGAAGAGTTTGTAAGATAAGAAAAATTAAAATAAATTATGTAGTTCGTTAAGTCCTCAAAGACCTAAGCGTGAAGAGTGTTTGGGACAGGAATTTAGGAGAAATGAACGATTGTCATACTTATACCTCTGTCACGGAAGCTTATAGTGAATGTTGTTTTTTAAATATGTTTCTCCACTGACACTAAAATTGCCTCATCTGATAGGACCCATTTCAACCAACGAAAAGTCGCCAATCAAACTTACTATTTCAAATGGCTGGGCTAAACAATTATTAGAAAATAGACTATGTGGTTTTGCGATGATGCAAATATGTGCATTTGAAGAGGGAAATATGCCATTTCGATGTAGGCACACAGCTTTTCACCTCGAGTTCGAAACGGTTTGTACCTACATTGTTTGACCACATGAAGGAAATGTGCACTTAGCACACTTGATCGTGAACATGATGACCCCAATTTATTAAAGCTTGGTCAAAGTTTATACAGTTTAACTTTGAAAAAATCTAATACGCACTGTATTCTAGCAAAGAGGAAGTATTAACTTCTACAAATAAAATCCAGAAATATTTGACTGCATGAGATCACCCGTTTGTATAGTTATTTGTGTTTCAATCTATGCCAAAAAGTTGGATCTTGTATAATTGCACCACTTTTTGCCAGGTTGAACAAAACAAACAAAATTAACATTCTAACTCAGTATGTTCGTTAGATCATAACTGGAACTTGCAGCAAATTGGGATCCACACAGCATAGGAGGACCCGGGATCTATGATGCCGCATGCTACTCTACATACCGATAGAGATTTAAAAAAAAAGGAGCTAACACTTTTTGTTCATTTTTGATATGGTCCTTCCACTAAGACTAAAATCGCCCCATTCGTTAGCTATCTCCTTTAACCGATAGAAAGCCCTTGATCAGACTCACTATTTCAATTGTCTTAGCTGTAACACTGTGTTTGGATGCAGTGAATTAGGCTTAGAATTAGGGAATTGGAATTTGGGCCATCAATTCTGTCGTTTGGTTACGCAAGAGATTAGAGTCTGGAAGACAAATTCCACGCCACGCCCGCCCGGACTTTTTTCCTTCGTTGGCCAATTCGGAGGGCTAGAGCTCCGTATCTGGCTGAAATTAGCTCCCGAAGAGGTACGCTGTGTTCCTACGGTCTTTCTTCACCGCCCAGCTCCCCGACTTTCTCCCAGCTCTCCTCCCTCGTCCCCTCCTCAGCTCCTTGCTGCCCTCGCCGCCCTCCTCGCTCGTTCGGCCTTCTCCTGGCCCAGCGCCCCGACCTACTCCCAACCCTCCTTCCTTGTCCATCCTTCTCCCAGTTCTCTGCCCTTCTCCTAGTCCTCTGCCCTAACCCTAGGTCGAGGATAGTTTTTGAGCACTGTTTCCTTCTTGGAGGCGTCGTTTTTTGGAGAGTATGTAATTCAGATGTTGTTTTGGCGGTGGATGTATTGCTGTTGTTAGGCCCGAGATACTGTAGTGGGACTTTTGTTTCTTAGTTTTCTTTTCATTTTTTTGCTGTGTGTATCCGTAGTGCCATTAGGGTGGTGCGTTGTTGCAGAGGCTGGTTGTAATTGGTATCTCTTGATATTAATATATTCCCTTTATCAAAAAAAAAAGGTCGAGGATGGTCGCCGGCGAATTGGGGGACGGCGCGGGATGCTCGCCGGCGGAGATAGGGCTAGCGGAGGCGGCCCTCGCATCGCCGGCCTGTCCCTGGTGTTCACCGCTGGCCTGCCCCTGCCTTGCACTGCACTGGTAGAAAAAAGGCCTTCCGGACAGCCCCATTAGTCGCGGATATGCAAGAACCGCGACCAATGGGACCTTTAGTCGCGGCCCTTGTGGCGAACCGCGACCAAAGGCCTGGGCCCAGGGTGCTCGGTGGCCAGCTAGTGGACGGGAGGGGCTTTAGTCGCGGTTGGCCGCCAACCGCGACTAAATGTCCTCAGGCCCAAAGGCCTTTAGTCGCGGTTGGCCAGGCCAACCGCGACTAAAGCCCCTCCCCTATATATACCATCCAGCCCACAACACTTAGCCATTTGGTGCCACTTCTCTTCACAAACTTCACAAGGGGGTGTAGGGTTTGCTTTTGGCTCCTCTTATGCACACAAGGTGTTTGATGAAATGTCCCAAGAGCATGAAACAAACATGATATGAAGTGTCGGAGCCACACTTGATCGAGCTTCCTCATTTATTTTTTCCTCCTCGATCGCGGTTAGCAACAACTTGAACCTTTCATATATATGTGTCATTGATAAAATATGCATATGTGTGTAGTTCATTGTTTAATTTGTATTTAGTTTAACAAATGCATGATGGTTAATTATATATTTTGTATTATAATAATGCAGATGAATCGGCAATGGATGTACGCTAGCCGACTCTCCGGCGAATTCACTACGGGTTTGAAAGATTTCCTCGTAGTGGCTAATGCGAACATGCAAGGGGGGTTTTGTTATCTGTCCATGTGTTGGCTGTAAGAATCAGAAGGGTTACTCTTCCTCAAGGGAAGTTCACCTGCACCTGATTCGGCATGGTTTCATGCCAAGCTATAATTGTTGGACCAAGCATGGAGAAAGAGGGGTTATAATGGAAGAAGATGAAGAAGGGGATGACATCGATGAGAGCTATCTTGATCATTTCGGTGATACTTTCATGGATGATGCTGAAGGTGGGGAAGGTGAAGGGGAAGGTGATCAAGAAGAGGCACGTGATGAGCCCGTTGATGATCTTGGTCGGACCATTGCTGATGCACGGAGTCGCTGCGAAACTGAAAAGGAGAGGGAGAATTTGGATCGCATGTTAGAGGATCACAGAAAGGCGCTGTACCCCGGATGCGATGATGGTCTGAAAAAGCTGGGCTGCACACTAGATTTGCTGAAATGGAAGGCACAGGCAGGTGTAGCTGACTCGGCATTTGAAAACTTGCTGAAAATGTTGAAGAATATGTTTCCAAAGAATAACGAGTTGCCCGCCAGTACGTACGAAGCAAAGAAGGTTGTCTGCCCTCTAGGTTTAGAGGTTCTGAAGATACATGCATGCATCAACGACTGCATCCTCTACCGCGGTGAATACGAGAATTTGAATGAATGCCCGGTATGCACTGCATTGCGTTATAAGATCAGAGGCGATGACCCTGGTGACGATGTTGAGGGCCAGAAACCCAGGAAGAAGGTTCCCGCCAAGGTGATGTGGTATGCTCCTATAATACCACGGTTGAAACGTCTGTTCAGGAACAAAGAGCATGCCAAGTTGTTGCGATGGCACAAAGAGGACCGTAAGTCGGACGGGGAGTTGAGACACCCCGCAGATGGAACGCAATGGAGAAAGATCGACAGAGAGTTTAAAGATTTTGCAGCTGACGCAAGGAACATAAGATTTGGTCTAAGTACGGATGGCATGAATCCTTTTGGCGAGCAGAGCTCCAGCCATAGCACCTGGCCCGTGACTCTATGCATCTACAACCTTCCTCCTTGGTTGTGCATGAAGCGGAAGTTCATTATGATGCCAGTGCTCATCCAAGGTCCGAAGCAACCCGGCAACGACATCGATGTGTACCTAAGGCCATTAGTTGATGAACTTTTACAGCTGTGGGGAAGACCTGGTGTCCGTGTGTGGGATGAGCACAAAGAAGAGGAATTTGACCTACGAGCGTTGCTTTTCGTAACCATCAACGATTGGCCTGCTCTTAGTAACCTTTCGGGACAGTCAAATAAGGGATACAATGCATGCACGCACTGCTTACATGAGACTGAAAGTGTACATTTGCCAAATTGTAAGAAGAACGTGTACCTTGGGCATCGTCGATTTCTTCCGAAAAATCATCCAGTAAAAAAGAAAGGCAAGCATTACAACGGCAAGGCAGATCACCGGCCGAAGCCTGCGGAACGCACTGGTGCTGAGGTATTTGATATGGTCAAGGATTTGAAAGTCATCTTTGGAAAGGGTCCTGGCGGACAATCAATTCCGAAGGGAGCTGACGGGCACGCACCCATGTGGAAGAAGAAATCTATATTCTGGGAGCTAGAATATTGGAAAGTCCTAGAAGTCCGCTCTGCAATCGACGTGATGCACGTTACGAAGAATATTTGCGTGAACCTCCTAAGCTTCTTGGGCGTGTATGGGAAGACAAATGATACAAAGGAAGCACGGCAGGACCAGCAACGTTTGAAAGACCCTGATAACCGGCATCCGGAATGGTTTCAAGGTCGTGCCAGCTACGCTCTGACCAAAGAAGAGAAGGTCATCTTTTTTGAATGCCTGAGCAGTATGAAGGTCCCGTCTGGATTCTCGTCCAATATAAAGGGAATAATAAACATGGCGGAGAAAAAGTTCCAAAACCTGAAGTCTCACGACTGCCACGTGATTATGACGCAATTGCTTCCGATTGCTTTGAGGGGGCTCCTGCCGGAAAATGTTCGAGTAGCCATTGTGAAGCTATGTGCATTCCTCAATGCAATCTCTCAGAAGGTAATCAATCCAGAAGTTCTACCACGGTTACAGAACGATGTGGTCCAATGTCTTGTCAGTTTCGAGTTGGTGTTCCCGCCATCCTTCTTCAACATTATGACGCACCTCCTGGTTCACCTAGTCGAAGAGATTTCCATTCTCGGTCCTGTATTTCTACACAATATGTTCCCCTTCGAGAGGTTCATGGGAATATTAAAGAAATATGTTCGTAACCGTGCTAGGCCAGAAGGAAGCATCGCCAAGGGCTATGGAAATGAGGAGGTAATTGAGTTTTGTGTTGACTTTGTTCCTGACCTTAAGCCGATTGGTCTTCCTCGATCGCGGCACGAGGGGAGACTAAGTGGAAAAGGCACGATCGGAAGGAAATCAACGATATGTATGGACGGCCATTCTCTGACTGAAGCACACCACACAGTTCTGACCAATTCCAGCTTGGTGGCTCCGTACTTTGAGAAACACAAGAATATTTTACGCTCGGACAACCCGGGGAAGCCTGAATCCTGGATTAGGAAGGCCCACATGGAGACTTTCGGCAGTTGGTTGAGAAAACATTTAATGAGTGACAATGCTGTTGTAGATCAGCTGTACATGTTGGCCAAGACACCATCTTCGACTATAACGACTTTCCAAGGGTACGAGATAAATGGGAATACATTTTACACGATCGCCCAAGATAAAAAGAGCACCAACCAAAACAGTGGTGTCCGCTTTGATGCAGCAACCGAGAATGGGCAAAAGGTCACATATTATGGTTACATAGAGGAGATATGGGAACTTGACTATGGACCCTCCTTCAAGGTCCCTTTGTTCCGGTGCAAATGGTTCAAGCTAACAGGAGGTGGGGTAAAGGTGGACCAGCAATACGGAATGACAATGGTGGATTTCAACAATCTTGGTTACCTTGACGAACCATTCGTCCTAGCGAAAGATGTCGCTCAGGTTTTCTATGTGAAGGACATGAGTAGCAAACCGAGGAAACGGAAAGATAAGAAAACGATCAGTACATCATGCGATGATCCAAAGCGCCACATTGTTCTTTCAGGGAAAAGAAACATCGTGGGAGTGGAGGACAAGACAGACATGTCAGAAGATTATAATATGTTTGCTGAAATTCCGCCCTTCAAAGTGAACACCGACCCAAGCATTAAGTTAAATGATGAGGATGCTCCATGGATACGGCACAATCGTAAGCAAGCAGGGACACAAGGGAAGAAATGATGTGTAATAATTTATTGTACCAAACTTTGTTGAATGGATCATGTGAATTATATTACCCGTGATGTGTTTGGTGTCCATTTTCGAATGATTCAATTGACTCGAGATAGCACTGATGATACATGAAATTTGGAGTGATTCAGTCATACTCCTGCCTAGGCGTATAATATGCATACTCGTAGTCTTCATAGTCGCCGCCGTTGTACTGGTAGTCGTCGCCTTCTAAGTTGCCGCCGTCGTCGTCGCTGCTGTCGTCGCTGTCGTCGGGCGGCGCTCGTGGCTCGAACTGAGGGTAGCGCAGGCGGGGGATATCGCCGGCCGTGATGTAGTCCATGACGCTCTGCAGAGTCCGGCCGTACCACCATAGCCGACGGCCGGCCTCGTGGAAGTTCCCAGGAGGCAGACCGTCCTCCTCATACCTGGCGAGCGCCCTCTCACGCCGATTGATGAAGAAGACGTCCCAAGTATGCTGGTTATCGGGATGCCAGCGGGGATTCATCGCTGCTCCGGCGTGAGGTCGAGGTAGTAGTGGTTCGTGATGGCCGCCCGGCGCGCAGTACCCTGAGGGACGGGAGGGACCGGCACGCCGCCGGCGCTTAGGCTCCAGCCGGCGGGGACGCGGTAGCCCGGTGGGCAAGGGTAGTTCGAGGCGCAAAGCTCCTCCACCTGCTGGTAGGTTAGAGTGGGTGCGGTGGAAGCCATGAGAGAGTGATGAGAGATTGTAGAGATGTGATAATGCTGGCCAAGCCGGGCAACATATATATATATGTAGTGAGAAATGGCGGGAAAAATGGGAGCGGGAAGACAGGAGGCGGGAAGAAAGTGGCGGGAAGAAAGAGGCGGGAAGAAAGAGGCGGGAAGAAATTGGCGGGAAGAAAGAGGCGGGAAGAAAGAGGCGGGAAGAAATTGAAAGTTGCTCCTCGGGAAGAAAGAGGCGGGAAGACAGAGGCGGGAAGAGAGGGCCGGCGGAAAGACGAGGCGGGAAGAGGGGGTCGGCGAAGAGAGAGGCCGGAAGAGGGGGGGAAAGAAAGCGGAAGAGGGGCAGAAAACAGAGGCGGAAAATGTGGGAAGATTTTATTTTTCTGAATTTTTTGATATATTACTTGTATTTTTAAGATTTTTAAATGAATTAGTTTTATTTTTCTGAATTTTTTGATATATTACTTGTATTTTTAAGATTTTTAAATGAATTAGTTTTATTTTTCTGAATTTATTGATATATTACTTGTATTTTTAAGATTTTTAAATGAATTAGTTATATTTTACTGAATTTTTTAATATATTATTTGTATTTTTAAGATTTTTAAATGAATTAGTTTTATTTTTCTGAATTTTTTGATATATTATTTGTATTTTTAAGATTTTTAAATGAATTAGTTTTATTTTTCTGAATTTATTGATATATTATATGTATTTTTCAGATTTTAAATGAAAACTAATTTGAAAAATAGTTTGTTGGGGTCACTAATCATGATTAAAGGGTATTTCAGGAAACGAAACCCGCCGAAAATACCCTTTGGTCGCGGTTGGGGTCACCAACCGCGAAAAGCAGCCTTTAGTCGCGGTTGGTGACCCCAACCGCGACCAAAGGTCCTCCCTATTTAAACTGCGCGTGCGCGAGGTGGTTCACACTCGTCTTCTCGCGCGTTCGTGCTCTTCGCGAGCGCTCGCGTTGCCGCCGCCGTCGCCGCTTCTCGCGCCGTCGTCCGCCGTCGCTCCTCACGCCGCGTCGCCGTCGCTCCTCACGCGCTGTCGCCGCGCAGTACGTCTCGCCGTACCGACGCAAACGCGCGCCGCCCGATCCCGCGCGCGCTCGCCGCGTTTCGTGCTTGCCGGCGCCGCGCGCCCCACTCGCAAATGCGCCGCTCGATACGTCTCCAACGTATCGATAATTTATTATGTTCCATGCCACTACAAGAAAAGTTCTGATAGACAACGTCTCAAAATCGTCCGCTAAGGGGTATTTTTCGTCGCCTATGGGCCTAACCCGACGATATGGGTTCGTTGTGGAAACTGCGCGCAAAGTCCAACGGCGATTTTTTCGGTCCGTCGCGGCGCCTTCCGCCACGGAAAACGGACTGCGGAAGTTTGGAGCCCGTTGATGCCGACGTCATGCAACCGACACGTGCGACGCCGTTAATCGCAGTTAACTGCGTTAACCTGAAACCCCGTGGTAGATGGTAGGCCCACACGAGGCCTGCCACGTCTTAAGCGGGCTAGATGACATAGTTTGACCGGTCAACTATATAGCTGGGCTGGTCCATTAGTTACGTGGGCCGGGCCTAACCTCTAAAGTTGACTGGTCAAAACTTAAATGGGCCGCCCATTTAACATGTGGGGTCCACTAAAGAATGGCCCCAAGAAGCAAGGAGGGCCAAAACACAGTGGGTCCCACTTTCCGTTAAAGGGCCGGCCCATGTGTGGGGTCCACCGTATAGCAAGTGGGCCCCAACAAGCTAGTGGGCGGCCAAAAAACAGTGGGTCCCACTTTCCGTAAAGGGTCGGCCCATTTCGTTTGTGGGGTCCACCATACAAGTGGGGCCCAACAAAATAGTGGGCCGGCCAAAACACAGTGGGTCCCACTTTCCTAAAAGCCGCCCATTTAGTATGGGGTCCACCATATAGCAGTGGGTGGCCCAAGAAGATAGGGCCAAAAACACAGTGGGTCCCACTTTCCCGTTAAAGGGCCACCAATTAGTATGTGGGGTCCACCATATAGCAGTGGGCCGGCCCAACAAGATAGTGGGTAGGGCCAAAAACACAGTGGGTCCCACTTTCCTCTTAAAGGGCCCATTTAGTGTGGGACCACCATATAGCAAGTGGGCCCAACAAGATAGTGGGCCGGCCAAAAACACATGTGGGTCCCACTTTCCTGTTAAAGGGCCCCAACTAGTATGTGGGGTCCACCATATAGCAAGTGGGCCGCCCAACAAGATAGTGGGCCGGGCCAAAAACAGTGGGTCCCACTTTCCTCTTAAAGGGCCGCCCATTTATTATGTGGGGTCCACCAAAAAGCAAATGGGTGGCCCAACTAATTAGTGGGCCGGAGTTGGTGGGGTCCACCTTAAAGCAAGTGGGCCAGCCCAATTAGTGTGGGGTCCACAAATCAAATGGGCTGGCCCAAGAAGTAAGTGGGCCAGCCCGTTTAGTTGCTGTTTATATGCCGGCATAATATGCGCTTTAGGATTTTGCGGGCAGGCACATATGTGATTTCGCTTAATTGGGCCGTTTAAGGGATGGGAATTCGTGATTTAGATACTGAGAATATTTACGCAGCATTGATTTCTGTCGGATAGCCTCACTTACCACAAGCACCAAAGAAAAAATGCGCGAAAGAACTATAAAAACTAACTAAATATTACATCAGCTGCAAGGCATTGAAAAAAATATTACAGAACCCAGAGAAATTGAATGGTAATTAAACCTAGCAATACAATGAAGCGATCCGGCAATCTTTTAAGTTGTCCATGCAGCACCTATATCTGAAACAAAGACATTACAAGTTAAGACAACAACAATGGAAAGGCAAAGACACTACAATATTGTTTGGCAAAGAATTTGGAACTCATCATTTCGTCGTTATAACAAGATCATTGTAATGCGCACAATAAGCAAACAAAGAGTGCATGCCGCATACCAACAGCCAATATAACAGAGCATGTTAGAATGAAACAACAGACTTACTACTGTCGAGTCCCATGCAAACCAACATGTTCAGGGAGTACAAAATTGGCATGAACAACATAGTAGCAGGCTATAAATTTTGTAACAACGACTGAGCAAGATGAAGTTATGATGGCTACATCTACAGAGCAGGGAATGTAAACCAAAAATAGAAGTTACGATGGCAAAAGCTAAAGAGGAGGGAATGTGAACCAACATGTGCCAAGTGCAATTACTTCATTTTGGCCGTGAACTAAATAATACTCCTGAACTTATAGTGAAGGGGATGCAAATCAAGATGTTTCGGGATATAAACTTGTAATGAGCAACACATGGAGGATAGTTAATGCTGGAGCTTAGGATGGACCAGATACAGAATATAGTGGGATCACCTGTGAACTTGTATAAGAGGGAATGCAAACCAATATGTTCAGCTTTCCATATGTGAGCGTCATGCCAAGTCAGAGAAACAAGTCAATAATGCAGCTTTTGAAGAACAAGATGGCACGCAAAATTATTATCTAGTAGTATGACAAGTTTATTTGTACTACAGGCTAGATAGCAGAGTGATAGCATGCCAAACTAAGTCCTTACTTTGTTAGCTTACAATGAACTAGATACAAAACAATGGCATCACCTGTAGTACAGGGAATGCAAGCCAACATGTTCATGGAGTAAAAAATTGGCACAAACAACATAGTAGCAGGCCATAATTTTTGTAACAACGACTGAGCAAGATAAAGTTATGATGGCTAGATCTACAGAGCAGGGAATGTAAACCAAATATAGAAGTTACGATGCCAAAAGCTATAGAGCAGGGAATGCGAACCAACATGTGCAATTACTTAAAATTGGCCATGAACTAAATAATAGCAGGATGTTACTATAATACCTACAGTATAATTTTTGTAACAACGACTGAGCAAGATAGAAGTTATGATGGCTACATCTACAGAGCAGGGAATGCAAACCAAAATGTTCAATCGCTTAAAGTTAGCAATGAAGTAGAAAATAGCAACGTGTTACGGTCATAGCTAGGAATGAACTAAAAGAGCTTCAGACAAACAAGCATCTGAACCCAGAACATGGCGCTAAAACAAGGGACTTACATTAGGAGAAGCACTCTGTGGGAGTCACAGCAGATCTTCCTGGGGTTGATAGATCCGGTGATGAAGTACGCTACATGTGCTACTTGGGGTTGGAGAGACGGCCATTACACTTCATGGTTACTCATCTCATCTGCAAAAACGTAACGGCGCGTCGTTAGCACAAACAGGTTCCCCCAAGATTAAACAAGAACTTGCAGGCAAGCAATAGAAAAGCGACAGTAGAAGAGTTTAGATCATGCACGGCGCCGGTGAAGCAGATCCGGTTCATGCACAGCGGTGTCGGTGAGCAAGATACGATGCGGTGGACGACGGATCCGGCGAAGCGGCTCCGGTGGGGTGGACGATACCGCAGCTGAAGCGACTGCGGTAGACTGCTGGATGAGCATATGGTTTCGAGGTTCGGCGGGGATGATCCGGTCCGGTTGATGACGGCGTCGATGAAGCGGCTCCGGCAGGCAGCCGGATGACGAGGATCGCGAGGGCTCGGGTAGGCCAGGGAAGTCCGGCGGGGATGTTCCGGTGCGGTGGTCGTGGAGGTGGGAGAGAGGGACTTGGGAAGTTCCGGTGGGTGGTCTGAGGGAAATGAATTTTTTTGGGAGGGTTTCCGGGCTAGGGAGGTGGTGATCCAAAAAATGACGGGCAGACCCCCCCACCAACCGACTTTGCTGTCATCTCCACAGGGGTAGAATGGGAATTTGGAAGCGTACGAAATTTTTGTATTTTGTAGGCGGGAAGTTTTGCCGCTATGAGATTTTGAATTTCGCTAAGGTCCAAGTATAATGATAAAAAATTGTGAGACCGTACTAGTACCTCTGTTCAAGGCCGAGTGCAAAATCAAATCATCATCATCTTGAATATTGGTCACTACCATGGTCATGATCTATCTCTGAAATTAGCGTATCCGCTATATCAAAGTATAATGATAAAAAAAATTGTGAGACCGTACTAGTACTTCTATTCTAGGCCGAGTGCAACATCAAATCATCATCACGTTAAAAATTTGTTACCATGATCATGATCTATCTCTGAAATTGGCGCATCCGCTATATCTTTCAAAGTATAATTATACGAGTAATAAAAATTGTGAGACCATACTAGTACTTCTGTTCAAGTTCGAGTGCAACATTAAATCATCATCACGTTGAAAATTTGTTACCATGATCATGATCTACCTCTGAAAATGGGCGCATCCGCTAAAACTTGCAAAGTATAATGATACAAAATTGTGAGACCGTACTAGTACTTATGTTCAAGGTCGAGTGCAACATCAAATCATCATTACATTGAAAAGTGTGTTACCATGATCACGATCTATCTCTGAATTTGGCGCATCCGCTAAATCTCGCAAAGTATAATGATAAAAAAATTGTGAGATTGTACTAGTACTTCTATTCAAGTTCGAGTGCAACATCAAATCATCATCACGTTGAAAATTTGTTACCATGATCATGATCTATCTCTGAATTTGGCGCATCCGCTAAATCTTGCAAAGTATAATGATAAAGAAATTGTAAGACAGTAGTAGTACTTCTGTTCAAGGTCGAGTGCAACATCAAATCATCATCACGTTGAAAATTTGTTACCATGATCCTCTGAAAATAGGCGCATCCGCTAAAACTTGCAAAGTATAATGATACAAAATTGTGAGACCGTACTAGTACTTATGTTCAAGGTCTAGTGCAACATCAAATCATCATTACATTGAAAATTGTGTTACCATGATCATGATCTATCTCTGAATTTGGCGCATCCGCTAAATCTCGCAAAGTATAATGATAAAAAAATTGTGAGACTGTACTAGTACTTATGTTCAAGGCCGAGTGCAGGATCAAATCATCATCATGTTGAAATTTGTTACAACGATCATGACATATCTCTAAAATTGGCGCATCCGCTAAATCTTGCACGTGGCGCATCTCGGTGCGGAGCAACAAGCCGGTGCTATCAAGGTTGAGGCGTCGGTAGCGTCATCGGGCTCTCCTCTTTTGATAGATCTTCTACATGGCGTGGCGCACCGCCCACCGAGAAGCAGTCATATGTGAGATCGAGGTGGAGACGTCGCCGGCATCCTCGAGGCGCGACCGCCCTTCTACGAGCCAGAGTCGACTCAAGGTATGAATCCATGCGCTGTCGCGTCCCTTCTGCATATGAAGTGGAATGCCTTAGATTTATTGTTCTTCTCTTACGATTATTTGCCGGACATGTGTGCTCTTTCTCTGAATATATTGCTTGAAAAGCTAACCAAGTTACTTAAATTCACTTCGTTCTTAATCTTGCGTGCCAATTTTGTTATTTTTGCTGACAGTGGTGCGCGCAAGGAAATTTATTTCTGGGTGTGCTGAGCTGTTAGGCCTAAGTCGAAATCCTCAGCTAAACAAGGCCTCAGCTTAACACATAAAAAGGTGTTCAATCTCGCCCACAATGTCCTCTTCTTTCCTCTTCCTTTATTGGAACTTGTTTTGCAGACAAGGAAAGTGGCACGTGTAATGTGAGTAAAACCCTCTTAGCCAAAATCAGCTACGAGCAAGATTTTATGTATTGTAGATTCCCCAATTGACTCTCATCCCCAATGTAGTCTTTTTTATGTCAGTATAGACTTCTTTACTGGATGTATACTATCGTACATGGCATGCATTTGCCTAATGAGGAGCATTGTATTGCCATTCTAGCCAACCTGATCGATCTGTCAAGCTTCATGCACGAGATGCCATGTTTAATTTACTCCCTCGCTCCGATCCATATTTATTGGTGTAAAATGAATGTGAATCGGAGGGAGTACTCTTCTTAGATAGTACTATACCAGTTCAAAAAAAAGTACTGTACTACTACATCACAAATGCATCAAAAGAGTACTACATCACAAGACCACCACGGTTGTACTAGTAGAGTTTAATGCTTAACTTCCAAAGGGAATAAGATTACACATATGAACTTTAAACAGGCGCTGTCCGATGTCTGCTTGTTTGGGAGCACAACATAAATAATACTACCCCCGTCCATACATAAGTGACTAAACTTTGTCTGAAGATGTTTCATCTATATATGTTTTTAGTGTGTAGATACATCCGTATCTTGAAGGAAAAAGGTGAGCCGCTAACTTTTTGAATAGAGTGAGTAATACAATTCGGATAAACAATGGTGTAGTAAAACAAATACTCCTGCCCATCATAAAACAAAACACAGACTGACTCAAATATATGTACAGATCACAAAAAAGGTTTCATCAGAACCCGAACATATACATGCAGAAATGACCGTTTGATCACATAAAACAAAGGTTTCGTGGCATATTTATGCCCCCAAAACAAGCAGACGTAGGACAGCGCCAACGTACTAGCAGCTAGCACTATGGAGCTGCAGTACAAACAAATGGTGCAGCGACATTTCCACCAGAACGAAAACTAAAAGACATCAGACCAAACAAAAGCTGGGCTATCACTTCTTGCCCAAACAAGCCTTGCTCCTTCATATGCGACTTCCTTTTCTCTTATGGATGTTGAACTTTGAATTAGATGGGTTCCTGACAGCGCGTTCTTTTTCGTGTCCTTGATGTTGCACTCTGGATCAGGTCGGTTACTGTCAGGAAATGAACAAATTGATCAGCAAAAGTCATATGTAAATGAATGCAAAGGTTACATATGAATGACTAACCCGGTCTAACTGAGTAGGGATGTAAAGTGCACCAACGTCTAGCAGAATTGTACTTTCTCCACTGCCAGTTGCTCATATCTAATTGGAATACTCCCTCCTTTGCCCGTACAACCAGCTCATTTTTGTCCTCAAATACGCAGAGTAACCTTACTGCATGTTTCCAATTGTATGGAAATGATGTGTCAAGGCCAAAAAAAGTATCCAATTCAAAATTTATATGACATGTCCATGACTCGTGATCGCCTGTTGATGATCTTGTACTGGTCCATGTTTGTAGGGTGAAGTCTCTTATAACAGCAAGGGCAACATCTCCATTATGTCCCTTGAAGATGTGAATGTTAAGCATGAATATATCATGCGTCTCATGAGGGCACTGAATATATTTCAGAGTCTTCTTTGCATGGTCAAGCTCAATGATATATCTAGACTTCGTTGGCCAGTACAAAATACCCCCTATGAGAGTTGCCGGTCTACGGTCAATCTCTGACAGCATCGGAGTTGATCGAGCTAGAAACTCCCATTCTTTTGAATCTGGTGAGTAGATATGAGCCTGTGCATCGTAACGTTTAGTTGTTATCCAAACAACCGAGAACTTGCCACAATGTGTAAACGGTTCAGAGTTGTTTCTCGAACAGAGAATTGAGCCGCTGCTTTCAATTGTGTGATTGCGCCACAATGGTGGTTCTGGTATCGCTGTGAGAACTTGCCTAATTGGATCCCAGACTGATATATACCCTCTGGATACATTAGAATGGAGTAGCACCATACCATCGCGGCATCCCAGGACATAGATTTTGGGACCGTTCACTTGAGACGGGATTGCCAGCATCTTCAAGATGGCCGGGTGAAGATCATGCTCTGTGATGAATCGATTGTCCTCGGAGTTGTTGGTGAAAAACCCTAGCAACGGGTTTCCTCCGTTGTGTGACACAGTTAGCTTTCTGAAATAATTGCTTCCCATACATTGCCTCCATGCTTTCTTGGTGCCTGATGCAGCTAGTAAGCAGGTTGGATGGGGAGGAAGCCTGACAAGAATCTGAGAGACTACATCTCCAGGCAGATCGTTGATTGTTGTGGGTGTCCTTCGACTGAAGCTGGTAGGATTATGCAAATCGCACGATGCATCGTCAAAATTATGTAAACAGCACACTGCATCATCTATTTTTTAAAACAAAATGCAACATCTAATTTGACTAAGCAGCAAAATGCATCATCTAATTCATCATCAAAGTTTCCTAAACTGCACGGTGCATCAGCAAAATCAAAATAGTGTAAACAGCACAATGCATCAGCAAAATCAAAATAATGTAAACAGGACAATGCATCAGCAAAATCAAAATAATGTGAACAGCACAATGCATCAGCAAAATCAAAATATTGTAAACAGGACAATGCAATTGTAATCCTGTTGCATAATCAATGAAGCCCTTAATTTGCAAAAAAAACACCACAAAAATAGGACGCACCAACGGAAGGCAATCTCGCATATACAGTAATAATTGCTAACGTGTCAACACGATTGGAGGAAAAAGAGACCTCTACAGGACCCAAAACGCTGTGGTAACATCAGATGGGGTTAGCTTTGATATAGGTAATAAAATGTAAACAGCACAATACATCATCTAAGTTGACAGCAAAATTCTTCATCGAAATTTCCCACACTGTTCAAGGAATCAGAAAAATTACCTAAAAGGCTAAAAGAGCAAAATGCATCATCAGAGTAAAATATATGTAAACAGTACAATGCATCATCCAACTTTTGGCTAAACAGCAGAGAGCATTAGCTAGGTTGACAGAAAAACAAAAACAAAAAAAACCATGAAAAATTCCTGAAGAGGTGAGTGCATCAGAAAAATTACTACCTAAAAAGCATAATGAATCACCCAAATTACAAAAGAAGCAGAATGCATCATCAAAAATACAAAAACATCTCAATGCATCATCACGTCTGGTTTGGGCAAAAAACCCCAATCCACCAGATCTAACCTCATTGCAGTTGGGGAAGGTAGAACTTACAAAGGGGTTGACGAGTCACGATCATATGCAACAAGCGCCGCCTTAGATGAAGTCACCATCCAAGCTCTCGACGCGTTCAAAGCAGCCAGCTTCGAAGCCTCCGACGGTTCTCCCGGCTGCGCCGCCAAAACTCTCGAAGCACGCGCCAAGACTTTCCAACAAAATGCAGCTTCGATACGAGCATTTGCCAGCGCCACAGCGCCCGGGCCCGTCCTAGCCACCGCCTTCGCCTTTGCCTCCGCATCCGCTTTACATGTCTCCGCCGATGCATGCAGAGCATCCGTCTCCGCTTTCCATGTATCCGCCGACGCAGTGTAGGCATCGAGCGACGCCGTTTTCATTTCCTAGAAAACCCAGTAAGTTACTCACATTGCAATCCCCAAATTAAGGTTATATCGAACACAATGACCGATGAACCTCTGTACTCGCCGGAGGTTGGAGATGTACATACCTGCGAAGATCGGTCCGGTGGTGCTTGACGGTGGTGCGTCGGGGACGGGGGAGAACTCGGCGGGGAGAATGGTGGCGCGGCCCAAGACGGCGGCGCGGAGAGGGGCGACGGTGCGGTCATCGAACCTCGGCAGACAGTATTTTGTATATATATATGAGAAGAAGAATAAAGTCTGGTCGAATGAGGCAGCGCGACCGGCAGAGTACAACCGAAGGCTACTAGTGCTACCTTGGAGTATTGTAGTAATATAACATAATAAAAATAATGGCCTTGTTTAAACCACTCTTGTCAGTGTGGCATCGCGTCCAAATTTAATGCATTCTGTGGAAATCGGAATAATGCTGTAAAAACTCTCATACTAGTGTGGTATATATAGCATGCACCGACACTTTTCAACAAAATGTCGTCTCCATTTCATAGGAGACTGCTTGCACACTGGGATACGATGCTGACATGACGAAGGGCGCAGAAGTATTTTGGAGTATTTCATTCGAGCAGATCGGGGCGACGGTGCGTCTTTGGAGGGAATACCGTGTGGTGTGTCTTTGGAGGGAATACCGTACGTACTTAGGAGTATTTCATTCGAGCAGACTGCTTGCACACTGGGATACGATGCTGACATGACGAAGGGCGCAGAAGTTTGCGAAAATGGTTGTACTACCATCCGACCATTAGTATAATCGAGCAGCCTAGTATAATCATTGCGCGATAGCTTACACGAGAAGGAAAAGAGCCGAACAGCTGTGGATAATAAAAGCATTTGGCTCTTCGAGGATCCTTCTTCTACTGCCTTCTCAAAGGAGTACTACTATTGTAATCTTTTTTTTGTTTTTCTGGGACCTTCGGGTCCCTTCCCCGTTGAAAAGTGAAGTGTTTCGAATACATTCATATGCCTATGTTTCTATTTTTACAAGCAAATAAATAACAAAGGATGACTCAATGCACAAGTTGATCTCATTTTGAATTTTTTAAAACTTCTTCTATTGTATTCAAATTTGATTAGAAGGAGTCGATCGATTGTACATGCCAATCGTATAGCTTGGTGGGTGGATTGGCATTTGAAGTTTGGTCATTGTGTTCTTGTTTGTTACCACCCTCGCAAGGCACGTCCAAGTATTTCCTGTCAGAATTTATGGCATGTATGTAGTTAAATAACCTACATTATTTCAATTATGAGTTTAATTACTAGGCAAAAGCTTAAAAATCCATATATAGTTCCAGATTAAGATGAACAAATCCTTGAACCTATATCTACAAAATTGATGGCACTAACACATCCTACCAAGCGGAAAGCATGTCTACCCTACTGCTTCCAAAAGGTGGAATTATGACAATAATGTGCAACTGTTAAAATTTGGTAGCCCTCCTTCACAATTAACACACATCTAGCCATTTTTGTACAGTAATAAAAAAGGGAAATCATTCTTTCATGCATGCATATAATTGTTAGAATCTCTTGTTTGTGAAGTTGCTTAAAATACGATCTCTTCCAAACTTGAGGTCATATGATAACTAAAAAGTTTTGTATGGCGGGATTTTGCATCAAAGTACATGCGCACAATACTCACTTGTGGGCAGAAAGCCAAACAAACTCATATTACTAGGTTTGTATTAATTTGTTCAAGAAATTTCACCATCACACATGATTTTGTGCTTGCGTTAATTTTACTTTAAAAACTTCTTCCAAATTCAAATTTTCTTCAAACATGCCAACGGTACATGTCTACCAATTAATAATTAAGGGTACACCACACGTACTGCCTCGTAGGGTACATAAAAAATTATACTATATTTTATGGCATGTACTAATTTCACATAATCTACAACTCAACGTTGAGTTTAATGATCAGCCCAGAACTAGAAAACAAATATACATATAGTTGCAAATTAACCTAGAAAAGCTCTAGTATCCTTTAAAACCCTAGAAAATGGACATGCATGCATGCATCCTACTCATAATAATTAATTAAGGTCTCGATCTCTATACTGCTCACGAAGTTTGGAATTCTGGCAAATATGCAACTTGTTTCATTAATTTACCATGGCGAGATAGATGCATGCACATCGATCACTTAAAAAATATAAAGTTTGTAAAGGATTTGGCATCCATATATGCTCACCGGATATATAGATAAGGCCAAGCAAACACATCGAATATTTCTGAAGAAATGTTTTTGCTAGAACCTTCAAATTTTTAGATTTACATCACACACAAAGAACACACCTTTAATTTCGCCAGGTTTGTGCACTAATAAAGTACTCCTACAGTACTAGAAATTGGATTGTTCTACTCCGGAGTGATATGCTCACCGGAGTATTTTTGGATCTTAGCTGGAGCGGCGTTTGGCGGTTGCACGAAGCCGTGCTGGATGTTAAGCCTGTCGAGGCACGCCTGGTGGAAAGCGTGCGCCACCTTAGCCTCATCGGCGCGCCGCTGCAATGCTGCGTCCCTGGGATTTGCAGCCGCCGCATTCTTAGCCTGCACGAAAGCTTGCAGAGCATCCCGGCATCTATAGAGTGCCGGGAACATCACGTTATATACGAGCTCCTTGGCGGTGTTGCTCCTGCAAAGGGCGTCGCCGTGATGCGCTTCGAAAGAACGGCCTGGCTCCACGGCCGGCACCGCCTGAAGTGCGGTCGGATTAGGCGGCTGGCCACGGGAGCTCCCTGCCTCCGCATCGTTCGCGCCGGCCGGGAAGGGGATCTCACCTGCTGGCAAAGAAAACCATGCGGCATGCGCGGGCGGAAAAGCCGGCCAGGGCCGAGCGGGCGTCGCATGCGGGGTTGCGTGGGAGATCCCTGCCTCTGCATCCATCGGCCCGCACGGGAAGCGGCTGGCGAGGGGCTCCACGGCCAGCGCCGCCGCCGCGGGCTGAACAACCGGCCAGTGCAGAGCGGGCGGGTTATGCCTTGGTGCGCGATGGACGAAGCGAAGGCGGCGCTGATGCTCCGCTTCCTCGTCGGTGGTAGGACTACGCGCGCGGCGACCAGAGCCAAGTCGGAAGGCCATAGATATGTCGATTGGTCACTTAAGCTGGAGAGGTTCTCTTACCATTTCGGAGAAGCGGAGTAAGAGGAAGTTGTTGCTTATACGGGTTCACTGCCACGTTGGGTTAAGAGGGGCAAAGTTGGTCAATGCCTAGGAAGTTGGAATCGTTTTGGCCCCAATTTTTTAATTACCTTGCGGTTCATCTCTCGGTCTCTCCCACCTCTTCACTATCCCTCCCCTTGCCTCCTTTCATGCTTCATCGTAGTGCATCTTGTTTTTCTAGCACCTTCACAAAAATCATACACATTTGGCCGATTCTGTCATTGTGTGCACTAATAAAGTAAAAAATCCATTATATGTGAATAAACGTTTAATACACTAGCTCGCAAAGATGTTTCTCAAGGCGATATGCACAATGCCTGCCAAAAATGGGTCATGATAACTAAATTTCGTGTTAATTTTTGCATGACATGTACTCACTTGTGTATGAAGCCAAGCAAACTCATAATCTATACCAAAAAAATGTGAAAGAGTTCTTTTTAGTATCCTTCATACATGGGGTTCCTATTTTTACTTTCTATTTTTACTAGTTACAAGTACTCATGCATGAAAACTTTTGAAAATATGTGCATTTTGGGCTGTGTGGAGACATGGTACAATAATATATTCAAGTTGATATACAAAGTCTAGACATATTCAAACTAGACAAATAATGTATCTAACCCCCTAACCCTAAACTCTGTCTTATGAAGTCAAGCATGCATGAAGAGAATTGGTTTTGGGTTTCAAACATGGAAATTTCAAAATCATCCCAAAAGCTTCATTTTAGAGCGACTAAGAAGGATCCAGGCTTACCTTTCCATTTTCATGTTTTAAACTTGTTTAAATCTTGGTCAAATCCTAGATTTGACCAAGATTCAAATGGGCATAAAATAAAAAAATGAAAAAATGAAAAACCAAAGCGCACATAGTCTTCTTATATGTCATATAGTAAGCATTAAAGTTGGTAAACAAGGTCTAGACATATTCAAACTAGACAAATCATGTATCTACCCCCTAACCCCTAAACTCTATCTTATGACGAAGTCAAGCATGAAGATTAAGTGGTTTTGGGTTTCAAACATGGAAATTTTGAAAACCTCCCAAAAACTTCATTTTAGGGTGACTAAGAAGGATACAGGCTTCCCTTTTCATTTTCATGTTCTATACTTGTTTAAATCTTGGTCAAACCTAGGATTTGACCAAGATTCAAATGTGCATCAAAATTCCAAAAAAATCAGAAAAATGAAAAACCAAAGCACATAGTTTTCTTATGTCATATAGTAAGCATTAAAGTTGATAAACAAGGGTCTAGACATATTCAAACAAGAAAAATCATGTATCTACCCCCTAACCCTAAACTTTGTCTTATGTAGTCAAGCATGAAGAGAAGTGGTTTTGGGTTTCAAATATGGAAATTTCAAAAACCTATCAAAAGCTTCATTTTAGAGTGACTAAGAAGGATCCATGCTTGCCTTTTCATTTTCATATTTGAAACTTGTTTAAATCATTGTCAAACCTAGGATTTGACCAAGATTTAAATGGGCATAAAATTAAAAAATCGGAAAAATGAAAAACAAAAGCACATAGTCTTCTTATGTCACATATATATATAGTAAGCATTCAAAAGTTGATAAACAAGGTCTAGCTAGACATATTCAAATAAGACAAATCATGTATCTACCCCTCTAACCCTAAACTCTGTCTTATGAAGTCAAGCATGAAGAGAAGTGGTTTTAGGTTTCAAACATGGAAATTTCAAAAACCTCCCAAAAACTTCATTTTAGAGTGACTAAGAAGGATACATGTTTCCCTTTTCATTTTCATGTTTTAAACTTGTTTAAATCTTGGTCAAACCTAGGATTTGACCAAGATACAAATAGGCACAAAAAATGAAAAACAAAAAGCACATAGTGTTCTTATGTCATATCGTAAGCATTCAAGTTGATAAACAAGGTCTAGATATATCCAAACCAGACAAATCATGTATATATGTACCCCGTGTCGATCTTATGAAGTCTAGCATGAAGAAAAGTCGTTTTGGCCGGGTTTCAAACATGGAAATTTCAAGAACATCCCAAAAGCTTCATTTTAGAGCGACTAAGAAGGATCCAGGCTTACCTTTCCATTTTCATGATTTAAACTTGTTTAAATCTTGGTCAAATCTTGCTCAAGCATGAAGATAAGTGGTTTTGGGTTTCAAACATGGAAATTTCAAAAACCTCCCAAAAACTTCATTTTAGGGTGACTAAGAAGGATACAGGCTTCCCTTTTCATTTTCATGTTCTATATATACTTGTTTAAATCTTGGTCAAACCTAGGATTTGACCAAGATTCAAATGTGCATCAAAATTCTAAAAAAATCAGAAAAATGAAAAACCAAAGCACATAGTCTTCTTATGTCATATAGTAAGCATTAAAGTTGATAAACATGGTCTAGACATATTCAAACCATACAAATCATGTATCTACCCCTAACCCCTAAACTATGTCTTATGAAGTCAAGCATGAAGAGAAGTGGTTTTGGGTTTCAAACATGAAAATTTCAAAAACCTCCCAAAAACTTCATTTTAGAGTGACTAAGAAGGATACATGCTTCCCTTTTCATTTTCATGTTTTAAACTTGTTTAAATCTTGGTCAAACCTAGGATTTGATAAACATGGTCTAGACATATTCAAACCAGACAAATCATGTATCTACCCCCTATCGACCCTAAACTTCGTCTTATGAAGTCAAGCATGAAGAGAAGTGGTTTTGGGTTTCAAACATGGAAATTTCAAAAACCTCCCAAAATTAAAGCTTCATTTTAGAGTGACTAGTTAAGAAGGATCCAGGCTTACCTTTTCATTTTCATGTTTTAAACTTGTTTAAATCTTGTTCAAACCTAGGATTTGACCAATATTCAAATGGGCATAAAATAAAAAATAAATAAAATAAAAAACCAAAGCACATAGTCTTCTTATGTCATATAGTAAGCATTCAAGTTCATGAACAAGGTCTAGACATATTCAAACCAGACAAATCATGTACCCCTAACCCTAAACTTTGTCTTAATTATATATGAAGTCAAGCATGAAGCAGAGAAGTGTGGTTTTGGGTTTCAAACATGGAAATTTCAAAAACCTCCCAAAAAGCTTCATTTTAATTAGACTGGCTGGTTAATTAAGAAGGATCCATGATTAATTACCTTTTCATTGTCATGTTTTAAACTTGTTTAAATCTTGGTCGAACCTAGGATTTGACCAAGATTCAAATGGGCATAAAAATTCAGAAAAAATCGAAAGAATGAAAAACCAAAGCACATAGCCTTCTTATGTCATATAGTAAGCATTCAAATTGATAAACATGGTCTAGACATATTCAAACCAGAAAAATCATGTATCTACCCCTAACCCTAAACTCTGTCTTATGAAGTCAAGCATGAACAGAAGTACGGTGGTTTTGGGTTTCAAACATGGTAAATTCAAGAACCTCCCAAAAGCTTCATTTTAGAGTTACTAAGAGAAAGATCCAGACTTAATTACCTTATCATTTTCACATGTTAAACTTGTTTAAATCTTGCTCAACAAACCTAGGATTTTACCAAGATTCTCAAATGGGCATAAAAATCAAAAAATGAAATACCAATGCACATAGTCCTCTTAAGTCATAAAGTAAGCATTCAAGTTGATAAACAAGCTATAGACATATTCAAACAAGACAAATCATGTATCTACCCCCTATCGACCCTAAACTTCGTCTTATGAAGTCAAGCATGAAGAGAAGTGGTTTTGGGTTTCAAACATGGAAATTTCAAAAACCTCCCAAAATTCAGCTTCATTTTAGAGCGACTAAGAAGGATCGATGCTTACCTTTTCATTTCCATGTTTTAAACTTATTTAAATCTTGGTCAAACCTAGCTAGGATTTGACCAAGATTCAAATGGGCATAAAAATTCAGACAAAAAATCTAAAGAATGAAAAACCAAAGCACATAGCCTTCTTAATTATGTCATATAGTAAACACTCAAGTTGATAAACAAGCTAGGTCTAGACATATTCAAACCAGAAAAATCATGTGTATATCTACCCCTAACCCTAAACTCTGTCTTATGAAGTCAATCATGAAGAGAATTGGTTTTGGGTTTCAAACATGGAAATTTCAAGTACGTCCCAAAAGCTTCATATATTTTAGAGTGACTAATTAAGAAGGATCTTGGCTTACGTTTTCATTTTCATGCTTGAAACTTGTTTAAATCTTGGTTGAACCTAGGATTTGACCAGAATCAAATGTGCATAAAATTCTTAAAAAAATAGAAAAATGAAAAACAAAAGCACATGGTCTTCTTATGTCATATAGTAAGCATTCAAGTTGATAAACAAGGTTTAGACATATTCAAACCAGACAAATCATGTATCTACCCCCTAACCCTAAACTCGGTCTTATGAAGTCTAGCATGAGGAGAAGTCGTTTTGGGTTTCAAACGTTTAAGCCAAAAGCCCCATTTCAAATATTTCAAACTTATTCAAATTTGAAAGACACACAAGTTATAGCACACATAGTGCATACATTCTCACACATACTGCACTAGATGCTAACCCGGCCTATAGTTTGAGGCCATTGGATGAGGTCGAAAAAAATCTTGGATTAGAAATGGGGTTGTTCGAACCCCGTAGTTGGATTTTTTGAACCTTGATCTGTAGTACTGGGCAAAGCCCTAGTTTAACCTATTTAATTATAGATTCGTAGGTCGATTTTTCTACCTTTTTATTATTACTATGCAGCACATGTGTGTTTGCCCGTCGAGTGAAACTCGGAGGAAGAGGGATCACTCGGAAGGAGAGAAGAAGTGTTTTTCGGGTGATGATGTTGACTTTTGTGCAGGGTTTGTCAGTGAGCAGGAGGTGCGAGCGAGCGAGCGAGCGAGTCGAGCGAGGCCGAGAATGAGAGAGATTTGTTTTTTTTGAGAGGGACGACCGAAGGATCCAGAAGGACCCACAGACTTCCAATACGCATCCTGATGCGTCTTCTCTTGACAAAGAAAATGTCTGGGAGTTTGCGTACCTATTGCACGTGACTTGTGCTCACTGAAGTGTGGGACCTCACGCATGGGCACCACACGTAAGTGACAGACCTGTTGGTGTAAAAACTCGGTTGATTATTATAGTGCATTAGAACAAAGTTTCCTATGGATTCAAGGGTAGGAAATCCAAGTTAACTCATTTACATGACATTATTTTTTCCATGAAGCAAAGTTAACGCACCTATCAATTGGTACATTTTGGAGTGACTAAGAAGGATCCAGGCTTACTTATTCGTTTTCACGTGTAAAACTTGTCTAAATCTTGGTCAAACAAAATTGGCAGAAAATTCAAAAAAAAAACAGAAAAATGAAAAACCAAAGCACATAGTCTTCTTATGTCATGTAGTAAGCATTAAAGTTGATAAACAAGGTCTAGACATATTCAAACCATACAAATCATGTATCTACCCGCTAACCCCTAAACTATGTCTTAAGAAGTCAAGAATGAAGAGAAGTGGTTTTGGGTTTCAAACATGGAAATTTCAAAAACCTCCCAAAACTTCATTTTAGGGTGACTAAGAAGGATACAGGCTTCCCTTTTCATTTTCATGTTCTATACTTGTTTAAATCTTGGTCAAACCTATGATTTGACCAAGATTCAAATGGGCACAAAAAAATAAAAAAAAGCACATAGTGTTCTTATGTCATATCGTAAGCATTCAAGTTGATAAACAAGGTCTAGATATATCTACCCCCTATCGACCCTAAACTTCGTCTTATGAAGTCAAGCATGAAGAGAAGTGGTTTTGGGTTTCAAACATGGAAATTTCAAAAACCTCCCAAAATTCAGCTTCATTTTAGAGCGACTAAGAAGGATCGATGCTTACCTTTTCATTTCCATGTTTTAAACTTATTTAAATCTTGGTCAAACCTAGCTAGGATTTGACCAAGATTCAAATGGGCATAAAAATTCAGACAAAAAATCTAAAGAATGAAAAACCAAAGCACATAGCCTTCTTAATTATGTCATATAGTAAACACTCAAGTTGATAAACAAGGTCTAGACATATTCAAACCAGAAAAATCATGTGTATATCTACCCCTAACCCTAAACTCTGTCTTGTGAAGTCAATCTCTAGGATTTGACCAAGATTCAAATGGGCATAAAATAAAAAAACAGAAAAATGAAAAACCAAAGCGCACATAGTCTTCTTATATGTCATATAGTAAGCATTAAAGTTGATAAACAAGGTCTGGACATATTCAAACTAGCTAGACAAATCATGTATCTACCCCCTAACCCCTAAACTCTGTCTTATGACGAAGTCAAGCATGAAGATAAGTGGTTTTGGGTTTCAAACATGGAAATTTCAAAAACCTCCCAAAAACTTCATTTTAGGGTGACTAAGAAGGATACAGGCTTCCATTTTCATTTTCATGATCTATACTTGTTTAAATCTTGGTCAAACCTAGGATTTGACCAAGATTCAAATGTGCATCAAAATTCCAAAAAAATCAGAAAAATGAAAAACCAAAGCACATAGTTTTCTTATGTCACATACATATATATAGTAAGCATTCAAAAGTTGATAAACAAGGTCTAGCTAGACATATTCAAATAAGACAAATCATGTATCTACCCCTCTAAAACCATAAATAACTCTGTCTTATGAAGTCAAGCATGAAGAGAAGTGGTTTTTGGTTTCAAACATGGAAATTTCAAAAACCTCCCAAAATTAAAGCTTCGTTTTAGAGTGACTAGTTAAGAAGGATCCAGGCTTACCTTTTCATTTTCATGTTTTAAACTTGTTTAAATCTTGGTCAAACCTAGGATTTGACCAATATTCAAATGGGCATAAAATAAAAAAATAGATAAAATAAAAAACCAAAGCACATATTCTTCTTATGTCATATAGTAAGCATTCAAAAGTTCATAAACAAGGTCTAGACATATTCAAACCAGACAAATCATGTACCCCCTAACCCTAAACTTTGTCTTAATTATATATGAAGTCAAGCATGAAGCAGAGAAGTGTGGTTTTGGGTTTCAAACATGGAAATTTCAAAAACCTCCCAAAAAGCTTCATTTTAATTAGACCGGCTGGTTAATTAAGAAGGATCCATGATTAATTACCTTTTCATTGTCATGTTTTAAACTTGTTTAAATCTTGGTCGAACCTAGGATTTGACCAAGATTCAAATGGGCATAACAATTCAGAAAAAAATCGAAAGAATGAAAAACAAAAGCACATAGCCTTCTTATGTCATATAGTAAGCATTCAAATTGATAAACATGGTCTAGACATATTCAAACCAGAAAAATCATGTATCTACCCCTAACCCTAAACTCTGTCTTATGAAGTCAAGCATGAACAGAAGTACGGTGGTTTTGGGTTTCAAACATGGTAAATTCAAGAACCTCCCAAAAGCTTCATTTTAGAGTTACTAAGAGAAAGATCCAGACTTAATTACCTTATCATTTTCACATGTTAAACTTGTTTAAATCTTGCTCAACAAACCTAGGATTTTACCAAGATTCTCAAATGGGCATAAAAATCAAAAAATGAAATACCAATGCACATAGTCCTCTTAAGTCATAAAGTAAGCATTCAAGTTGATAAACAAGGTCTAGACATATTCAAACAAGACAAATCATGTATCTACCCCCTATCGACCCTAAACTTCGTCTTATGAAGTCAAGCATGAAGAGAAGTGGTTTTGGGTTTCAAACATGGAAATTTCAAAAACCTCCCAAAATTCAGCTTCATTTTAGAGCGACTAAGAAGGATCGATGCTTACCTTTTCATTTCCATGTTTTAAACTTATTTAAATCTTGGTCAAACCTAGCTAGGATTTGACCAAGATTCAAATGGGCATAAAAATTCAGACAAAAAATCTAAAGAATGAAAAACCAAAGCACATAGCCTTCTTAATTATGTCATATAGTAAACACTCAAGTTGATAAACAAGCTAGGTCTAGACATATTCAAACCAGAAAAATCATGTGTATATCTACCCCTAACCCTAAACTCTGTCTTATGAAGTCAATCATGAAGAGAATTGGTTTTGGGTTTCAAACATGGAAATTTCAAGTACGTCCCAAAAGCTTCATATATTTTAGAGTGACTAATTAAGAAGGATCTTGGCTTACGTTTTCATTTTCATGCTTGAAACTTGTTTAAATCTTGGTTGAACCTAGGATTTGACCAGAATCAAATGTGCATAAAATTCTTAAAAAAAATAGAAAAATGAAAAACAAAAGCACATGGTCTTCTTATGTCATATAGTAAGCATTCAAGTTGATAAACAAGGTTTAGACATATTCAAACCAGACAAATCATGTATCTACCCCCTAACCCTAAACTCGGTCTTATGAAGTCTAGCATGAGGAGAAGTCGTTTTGGGTTTCAAACGTTTAAGCCAAAAGCCCCATTTCAAATATTTCAAACTTATTCAAATTTGAAAGACACACAAGTTATAGCACACATAGTGCATACATTCTCACACATACTGCACTAGATGCTAACCCGGCCTATAGTTTGAGGCCATTGGATGAGGTCGAAAAAAATCTTGGATTAGAAATGGGGTTGTTCGAACCCCGTAGTTGGATTTTTTGAACCTTGATCTGTAGTACTGGGCAAAGCCCTAGTTTAACCTATTTAATTATAGATTCGTAGGTCGATTTTTCTACCTTTTTATTATTACTATGCAGCACATGTGTGTTTGCCCGTCGAGTGAAACTCGGAGGAAGAGGGATCACTCGGAAGGAGAGAAGAAGGGGTGTCTCCCCTTTTTCGGGTGATGATGTTGACTTTTGTGCAGGGTTTGTCAGTGAGCAGGAGGTGCGAGCGAGCGAGTCGAGCGAGGCCGAGAATGAGAGAGATTTGTTTTTTTGAGAGGGACGACCGAAGGATCCAGAAGGACCCACAGACTTCCAATACGCATCCTGATGCGTCTTCTCTTGACAAAGAAAATGTCTGGGAGTTTGCGTACCTATTGCACGTGACTTGTGCTCACTGAAGTGTGGGACCTCACGCATGGGCACCACACGTAAGTGACAGACCTGTTGGTGTAAAAACTCGGTTGATTATTATAGTGCATTAGAACAAAGTTTCCTATGGATTCAAGGGTAGGAAATCCAAGTTAACTCATTTACATGACATTATTTTTTCCATGAAGCAAAGTTAACGCACCTATCAATTGGTACATTTTGGAGTGACTAAGAAGGATCCAGGCTTACTTATTCGTTTTCACGTGTAAAACTTGTCTAAATCTTGGTCAAACAAAATTGGCAGAAAATTCAAAAAAAAACAGAAAAATGAAAAACCAAAGCACATAGTCTTCTTATGTCATGTAGTAAGCATTAAAGTTGATAAACAAGGTCTAGACATATTCAAACCATACAAATCATGTATCTACCCGCTAACCCCTAAACTATGTCTTAAGAAGTCAAGAATGAAGAGAAGTGGTTTTGGGTTTCAAACATGGAAATTTCAAAAACCTCCCAAAACTTCATTTTAGGGTGACTAAGAAGGATACAGGCTTCCCTTTTCATTTTCATGTTCTATACTTGTTTAAATCTTGGTCAAACCTATGATTTGACCAAGATTCAAAAAAAAAATAAAAAAAGCACATAGTGTTCTTATGTCATATCGTAAGCATTCAAGTTGATAAACAAGGTCTAGATATATCTACCCCTATCGACCCTAAACTTCGTCTTATGAAGTCAAGCATGAAGAGAAGTGGTTTTGGGTTTCAAACATGGAAATTTCAAAAACCTCCCAAAATTCAGCTTCATTTTAGAGCGACTAAGAAGGATCGATGCTTACCTTTTCATTTCCATGTTTTAAACTTATTTAAATCTTGGTCAAACCTAGCTAGGATTTGACCAAGATTCAAATGGGCATAAAAATTCAGACAAAAAATCTAAAGAATGAAAAACCAAAGCACATAGCCTTCTTAATTATGTCATATAGTAAACACTCAAGTTGATAAACAAGGTCTAGACATATTCAAACCAGAAAAATCATGTGTATATCTACCCCTAACCCTAAACTCTGTCTTGTGAAGTCAATCTCTAGGATTTGACAAAGATTCAAATGGGCATAAAATAAAAAAACAGAAAAATGAAAAACCAAAGCGCACATAGTCTTCTTATATGTCATATAGTAAGCATTAAAGTTGATAAACAAGGTCTGGACATATTCAAACTAGCTAGACAAATCATGTATCTACCCCCTAACCCCTAAACTCTGTCTTATGACGAAGTCAAGCATGAAGATAAGTGGTTTTGGGTTTCAAACATGGAAATTTCAAAAACCTCCCAAAAACTTCATTTTAGGGTGACTAAGAAGGATACAGGCTTCCATTTTCATTTTCATGATCTATACTTGTTTAAATCTTGGTCAAACCTAGGATTTGACCAAGATTCAAATGTGCATCAAAATTCCAAAAAAAATCAGAAAAATGAAAAACCAAAGCACATAGTTTTCTTATGTCACATACATATATATAGTAAGCATTCAAAAGTTGATAAACAAGGTCTAGCTAGACATATTCAAATAAGACAAATCATGTATCTACCCCTCTAAAACCATAAATAACTCTGTCTTATGAAGTCAAGCATGAAGAGAAGTGGTTTTTGGTTTCAAACATGGAAATTTCAAAAACCTCCCAAAATTAAAGCTTCGTTTTAGAGTGACTAGTTAAGAAGGATCCAGGCTTACCTTTTCATTTTCATGTTTTAAACTTGTTTAAATCTTGGTCAAACCTAGGATTTGACCAATATTCAAATGGGCATAAAATAAAAAAATAGATAAAATAAAAAACCAAAGCACATATTCTTCTTATGTCATATAGTAAGCATTCAAAAGTTCATAAACAAGGTCTAGACATATTCAAACCAGACAAATCATGTACCCCCTAACCCTAAACTTTGTCTTAATTATATATGAAGTCAAGCATGAAGCAGAGAAGTGTGGTTTTGGGTTTCAAACATGGAAATTTCAAAAACCTCCCAAAAAGCTTCATTTTAATTAGACCGGCTGGTTAATTAAGAAGGATCCATGATTAATTACCTTTTCATTGTCATGTTTTAAACTTGTTTAAATCTTGGTCGAACCTAGGATTTGACCAAGATTCAAATGGGCATAACAATTCAGAAAAAAATCGAAAGAATGAAAAACAAAAGCACATAGCCTTCTTATGTCATATAGTAAGCATTCAAATTGATAAACATGGTCTAGACATATTCAAACCAGAAAAATCATGTATCTACCCCTAACCCTAAACTCTGTCTTATGAAGTCAAGCATGAACAGAAGTACGGTGGTTTTGGGTTTCAAACATGGTAAATTCAAGAACCTCCCAAAAGCTTCATTTTAGAGTTACTAAGAGAAAGATCCAGACTTAATTACCTTATCATTTTCACATGTTAAACTTGTTTAAATCTTGCTCAACAAACCTAGGATTTTACCAAGATTCTCAAATGGGCATAAAAATCAAAAAATGAAATACCAATGCACATAGTCCTCTTAAGTCATAAAGTAAGCATTCAAGTTGATAAACAAGGTCTAGACATATTCAAACAAGACAAATCATGTATCTACCCCCTATCGACCCTAAACTTCGTCTTATGAAGTCAAGCATGAAGAGAAGTGGTTTTGGGTTTCAAACATGGAAATTTCAAAAACCTCCCAAAATTCAGCTTCATTTTAGAGCGACTAAGAAGGATCGATGCTTACCTTTTCATTTCCATGTTTTAAACTTATTTAAATCTTGGTCAAACCTAGCTAGGATTTGACCAAGATTCAAATGGGCATAAAAATTCAGACAAAAAATCTAAAGAATGAAAAACCAAAGCACATAGCCTTCTTAATTATGTCATATAGTAAACACTCAAGTTGATAAACAAGCTAGGTCTAGACATATTCAAACCAGAAAAATCATGTGTATATCTACCCCTAACCCTAAACTCTGTCTTATGAAGTCAATCATGAAGAGAATTGGTTTTGGGTTTCAAACATGGAAATTTCAAGTACGTCCCAAAAGCTTCATATATTTTAGAGTGACTAATTAAGAAGGATCTTGGCTTACGTTTTCATTTTCATGCTTGAAACTTGTTTAAATCTTGGTTGAACCTAGGATTTGACCAGAATCAAATGTGCATAAAATTCTTAAAAAAAAATAGAAAAATGAAAAACAAAAGCACATGGTCTTCTTATGTCATATAGTAAGCATTCAAGTTGATAAACAAGGTTTAGACATATTCAAACCAGACAAATCATGTATCTACCCCCTAACCCTAAACTCGGTCTTATGAAGTCTAGCATGAGGAGAAGTCGTTTTGGGTTTCAAACGTTTAAGCCAAAAGCCCCATTTCAAATATTTCAAACTTATTCAAATTTGAAAGACACACAAGTTATAGCACACATAGTGCATACATTCTCACACATACTGCACTAGATGCTAACCCGGCCTATAGTTTGAGGTTTTTGAAATTTCCATGTTTGAAACCCAAAACCACTTCTCTTCATGCTTGGCTTCGTAAGATAGAGTTTAGGGTTTGGGGTAGATACGTACATGATTTTTCTAAGTATTTTTACGCCCATTTGAATCTTCGTCAAATCCTAAGTTTGACCAAGATTTGAACAAGTTTAAAAACATGAAAATGAAAAGGGTAAGCCTGGATCCTTGTTTAGGGTTAGGGGGTAGATACATGATTTTTGTGGTTTGAATATGTCAGACCTTGTTTATCACCTTGATATATGACATAGGAAGACGGTGTGCTTTTGTTTTTCTTTTTTTTGAATTTTTATGCCCATTTGAATCTTGGTCAAGTCATAGGTTTGACCAAGATTTAAACATGTTTAAAACATGAAAATGAAAAGGTAAGCCTGGATCCTTCTTAGTCACTCCAAAATGTACCAATTGATAAATGAGTTAACTTGGCTTCATGGAAAAAATAATGTCATGTAAATGATTTAACTTGGCTTTCGTACCCTTGAATCCATAGGAAACTTTGTATAAATGTAGTAGTATAATAATCAACCGAGTTTTTACATCAACAGGTCTGTCACTTACGTGTGGTGCCCATGCGTGAGGTCCCACACTTCAGTGAGCACAAGTCACGTGCAATAGGTACGCAAACTCCCAGCCATTTTCTTTGTCAAGAAAAGACGCATCAGGATGCGTATTGGAAGTATGTGGGTCCTTCTGGATCCTTCGGTTGTCCCTCTCACAAAAAAAACAAATCTCTCTCATTCTCGGCCTCGCTCGACTCGCTCGCGCTCGCTCGCTCGCACCTCCTGCTCACTGACAAACCCTGCACAAAAGTCAACATCATCACCCGAAAAAGGGGAGACACCATAATTCTCTCCCTTCTTCTCTCCTTCCGAGTGATCCCTCTTCCTCCGAGTTTCACTCGACGGGCAAACACACATGTGCTGCATAGTAATAATAAAAAAGTAGAAAAATCGACCTACGAATCTATGATTAAATAGGTTAAACTAGGGTTTTGCCCACTACTACAGATCAAGTTCAAAAATATCCAACTACTAGTTCGATTTTGGGCTACTAATATAAAATTAAAATAAGTTGAACTAGTATTCCTCTAAAAAATCATTTTGGTATGCATTGTTTGATACTTTTCATAGCTATAGTGCATCACAAATTTATGATTTCATGCTTTGCTTTGCCAATTTCGATTTTTTCTAACCACCTTCTCTTTGATTTCAAATTTAGGTCAAACTATCGATGCCTACTATGTGTTCTACTTGAATTGGATGCAGCGTGCGCACATGTTTTGCCATTGTTCTGGGCTTCCACACATCTTTGGGGCATCCAAGTATTTAAGTTACCTTGTTTTTTTGAATTGTAATTCATACCCTTCCTCCCAATTTTTATGCCCATTTGAATCTTGGTCAAATCCTAAGTTTGACCAAGATTTGAACAAGTTTAAAACATGAAAATGAAAAGGTAAGCCTGAATCCTTCTTAGTCACTCAAAAATGAGAAGCTTTTGGGAGTTTTTTGAAATTTCCATGTTTCAAACCCAAAACCACTTCTCTTCATGCTTGACTTCATAAGACAGAGTTTAGGGTTAGGGGGTAGATACATGATTTGTCTAGTTTGTTGTTTAGACCTTGTTTATCAACTTGAATATAATGCTTACTATATGACATAATAATACTATGTGCTTTGGTTTTCATTTTTTTTTGATTTTTTCTGAATTTTTATGCCCATTTGATCTTGGTCAAATCCTAGGCTTAACCAATATTTAAACAAGTTTAAAACATGAAAATGAAAAGGTAAGCCTGTATCCTTCTTAGTCACTCCAAAATGAAGCTTTTGGGAAGGTTTTTGAAATTTCCATGTTTGAAATCCAAAACGACTTCTCTTCGTGCTTGACTTCATAAGACAAAGTTTAGGGCTAGGGGTAGAAACATGATTTTTCTGGTTTGAATATGTCTAGACCTTGTTTACCAACTTGAGTGCTTACTATATGACATAAGAAGGCTATATGCTTTGGTTTTTCATTTTTTTGAAATTTTATGCCCATTTGAATCTTGATCAAATCCTAGGTACGGTTTGACCAAGATTTGAACAATTTTAAAACATGAAAATAAAAGGTAAGCCCAACCTGGATCCTTTAGTCACTCTAAAATGAAGCTTTTGGGGGGTTCTTGAAATTTCCAAGTTTGAAACCCAAAACCACTTTTCTTCATGCTTGACTACATAAGACAGAGTTTAGGGTTAGGGGTAGATACATGATTTTTCTTGTTTGAATATATCTAGACCTTGTTTATATCAACTTTAATGCTAACTATATGACATAAGAAAACTATGTGCTTTGGTTTTTAATTTTTCTGATTTTTTTATTTTGATGCACATTTGAATCTTTGTCAAATCCTAGGTTTGACCAAGATTTAAACAAGTATAAAACATGAAAATGAAAAGGGGAAGCCTGTATCCTTTCTTAGTCACTCTAAAATGAAGTTTTTGGGATGTTCTTGAAATTTTCATGTTTGAAACCCAAAACCACTTCTCTTCATGCTTGACTTCATAAGATAGAGTTTAGGGGCTAGGGGATAGATACATGATTTGCCTAGGTTTGAATATGCATGTCCAAACCTTGTTTATCAACTTGAATGCTTACTATATGACATAAGAAGACTATATGCTTTTGTTTTTCATTTTTCTGATTTTTTTAAAATTTTATGCCCATTTGAATCTTTTGGTCAAATCCTTGGTTTAATTTGACACGGATTTAAACAAGTTTAAAATATGAAAATGAAAAGGTGGTAAGCAGGCATGGATCCTTCTTATATATATTAGTCACTCTAAAATGAAGCTTTTGGGAGGTTTTTGAAATTTCCATGTTTGAAACCCAAAACCACTTCTCTTCATGTTGTTGACTTCATAAGATAGAGTTTAGGGGTTAGGGGTATAGATACATGATTTGTCTTGTTTGAATATGTGTCTAGACCTTGTTTATCAACTTTAATGCTTACTATATGACATAAGAACACTATGTGCTTTAATTTGGTTTTTATTTTTTTTAAATTTTGATGCACATTTTGAATCTTGGTCAAATCCTAGGTTTGACCGAGATTTGAACAAGTTTAAAACAAGAAAATAAAAGGTAAGCCCGCCAGACTGGATCCTTCTTAGTCACTCTATAATGAAGCTTTTAGGGGGGTTGTTGAAAATGTAAGCATGTATCCTTCTTAGTACGTCACACCACAATGCTTTTGGGAGGGTTTTTGAAATGTCCATGTTTGAAACCCAAAACGACTTCTCTTCGTGCTTGACTTCATAATTAAGACAAAGTTTAGGGTTAGGGGTAGATACATGATTTTTCTGGTTTGAATATGTCTAGACTTTGTTTATCAACTAGCTTGAGTTTTGGGTTTCAAACATGGAAATTTCAAGAACCTCCCAAAAGCTTCATTTTAGAGTGACTAAGAAGGATCCAGGCTTACCTTTTCATTTTCATGTTTTAAACTTGTTTAAATCCTGGTCAAACCTAGGATTTGACAAAGATTCAAATATATGGGCATAAAATTCAAAAAAAATAGAAAAATGAAAAACCAAAGCACATAATCTTCTTATGTCATATAGTAAGCATTAAAGTTGACAAAAAAGGTCTAGACATATGCAAACTAGACAAATCATGTATCTACCCCCTAACCCCTAAACTCTGTCTTATGAAGTCAAGCATGAAGAGAAGTCGTTTTGGGTTTCAAACATGGAAATTTCAAGAACATCCCAAAAGCTTCATTTTAGAGTGACTAAGAAGGATCCATGATTACCTTTTCATTTTCATGTTTTAAACTTGTTTAATCTTGGTCAAACCTAGGATTTGACCAAGATTCAAGTGGGCACAAAATTTAAAAAATCAGAAAAATGAAAAACCAAAGTACATAGTCTTCTTATGTCATGTAGTAAGCATTCAAGTTGATAAAATGGTTCATGCAGGCGTCTTAGCTCCTAAAAAAAATTATACACCAATTGATTTGACGAATTGATGATTTACTCTAGTCTGCTTCTAGACCATGCAGCTAGCGAGTATTCATATGTACTGCATGGAGCCCCCAACTTTTGACTTCCCGTGTCGGAAAAGGCCTGTCTAATAATGTGGGGCAGTGAGGTATCCCGAAGTATCTAGAGGGTTCCAGTGTTTCAGGCTTTCAGCATCGCCAGTCCAAGGGAAGGATGGGTGACGAATCCGTGCATTCACAGCCGTTTAGATCTGAAGAGTCCTTGTATGATGAGCGGTAGATAGCACCTCTAAGCTGCAAATCAACAGCTTCAATTACTTCAAATGAGCATTGGCCGGAAGGCTGACAGAGTGAAAAAATTCAATTTCAAAAACTCATGTATAGAATAGAAAAAAATAAAAAACATGTAGATAGAATAGAGGTATAGATAGATTAGCCCAAAAAAGAAGAGGACGGGGAAATTTCGAACGCTCGCCTTTAACTCAGCACAGCAGACACCTCCCTCGCGCACCTAAACTTTCGAACGCGCGCCCAATATTTCGAACGCTCGCCTTTAACTCAGCACCCAGCCCACCTTGTTCTTCTCTAGACACCTCCTTCGGCGCCCTGTTCTTCTCTAGACACACCCTCGGTGAACCAGGCCGCGCACCAAAACTTCCCCACGCTGTCTATCAGCCGCGTCAGCCGGCGACTGCTGGTGGCGCCGTTCTTCTCCAGCCGCACCGGCAGGCGCGGTCAGCTGGTAGATCCTCACGGTATGCATGCTATCTTCAGGCCTGGGCAAGTACGATTCATTATAGCTCAATCGAAGTCAGTCGCCGTCGCCCAGCCCTTATAAGTTCGTTAGTTCGTTCGAATCGATCGGTTGATATTGTTTTCCTCTCGATGTGTTTGTTTGACATTGTTTTCCGCTTTACCTATTTGCTCGAATTCGTTCGTACTGTACACTGTACTGCTCACCATTGCCCAATGTCTGTAGTCGTCGCTTGGTGCCAGTCCTCTATGGACCTGTTTGTAATCTTATTACTTCTGGGTTCTTTGCACTGCTAATACATCGGTGGATTTACGGCCAAAAAGAAGAAAGAATTTGTTGGTATTATATTGCTTTCGATTGATCTGTTCGCCCCCAAGCTTTTACAGAAGCCGCAAGAGATTCAAGGATGAAATGGCTCTCCTTGTTTGCGGTGGCGGATCTACAGGGTATGCCGTATATGCCACGGCATACCCTGCGTCCAAGCCGTGCAAGATCTTTGATAGTTTAATGAGCTGAGCAATTAATCAAGATGAGTGATGTATATGTATACATGCGGTGCTAATACATGTGGCGTGCAGCCATGCGAACACTGAGCTAGTGCATGTAACCGATTGATTAGACATCCGATTGATTTGGCCAAAATCCGGTGATAACACATGCCCCCCTGGTTTTGGTAATGATAATATCAAAACCATCTGTTTTTCCTTCGAGGGGTCATGTCGTGGCAGAGCAGAACCGTCGCAGTATTCTTCATCATGACGCCTTGCCTTCTCAACTTCTCTGCACGATTTGACAGTTTTGAATATTTTATGATTTGCCACACTTTTCTTAAAAGTGTCTATTATTTGCCACATGACCACCACATGTCTCTTTTTATTTAACCGCATCGAACAGTTCACTTCTTCATCCTCCTGCTTCAAACCAGCCATCGGCCCAAAAACCCTCCTCCTCTGTAACCATGTCTTCCTCTTCCTCCTCCCAATCCTTTTCCTCGAGTGAGCTGGAGCCAGAGGTCAGCCAGATGGAAGCGTACAATAGGCGCGCTCCCAAGCATTGGGACGAGCAAGAGTTCGACTTCGACTTCGTACCAGAGGGTCGACCCGAGGACCTCGTCTGGTCGGATGGCGACATGCCCCTGACTGACGGGGAAGATGACCTCCGATTCCTGATTGACGGAGAACTGGAGGCGGAGAGCGACGACGACGACCCTCTCTTCCGGGGTAAATTCACTTCCTCCACCAAAGAAGAAGAAGAAGAAGAAGAGGACGACGAAGACGAAGACATCTCCTCCGACACGAAGAAGGAACCAGAGGACGACACCTCCTCCGATGAACCGCCACCAAAGCGCATCCGTGGCTGGGCCTGGTCCGATGAGGAGGATGATGATGAAGAGGAAGAGGCCTCCGCTGAAGGTCACAGTAGCAGCGACGAGGAATTCGTCGACAGTAGCAATGACGGCAGCTACCCCAGCGACGACGAAGACGGCAACAGCCCTTAGAGTAGGGATTTACTAGCATAAGACTAGCCGTAGCAATCTGTTCCCCTTTTGTTGAGCAATCAGCTTCTCCTTGTAAGAAATCCCCTTTTAAATCAATGAAGATGGATAGATTCTTCCTTTTGAGGGCAATCAGCTCTTCTATGTAAGAAATCTGATCATCGATGAAGAATTTCCTCTAATTTGACTTTGTCGATTTTCTTCAAATTGATTTAGCCGATTTTCCCTCAATACTCCACTATAATAAATATAGCATATCTATGATAGTACTCTATGATACCACCCACTATGCACCCATGTTCCAAACACCACTCCCGCTGACTGTACCTTATTGTATCGAGCGATAAGCTTGATGAGCAACCCAAACAAACAAAAAAAAGACTGTACCTTATTGTACTTGCTCTTACCCGTATCTTCTCTTTCTCTTTCATCGCGAGTGCAGCTAATTCAGTTAGTCTTCCAATGAATATTAATATTTTGTCTCAATGATGTCATGTTTCGACTAACAATTAGCACTTTTGAATTCTTAGATTGCCTTTTCACACGATGCACTTCTTTTAATTTATTTTACCACATTTCAATGTGAACCTTGACCAAATAAATAGGACAACAATATCACGATCATATAATACATAAGCAGCATTGTTAGAATCGTGTTGGAAAATACTTTCTAATGATACCAGTTTTATATCAATTTTTTTATATACTTCATCCTGAAAAATATGTTTCAACTTCATCAAAACTTGCATGTATCTGCAAACTAAACTCATCTAAATACATGTATATCTACATAAAATTGAAACATCATTTTTAAATAGAGAGATATAGATTAATATTTTTTCGAAGATAAAATACGAAAAACAAGGGTGCATTGTTTATTGAAATGGAGTGAGTAGTATATATAAAATCATTTTAGTTGCCAATGATCATGTTGAGGGCCTCTATTTCTTGTTTTGCTCAGGCCCTCCGTATTCTCAGGTACGGCCCTGGTGGTCTATGAACCTGTATGTAATCTTATTACTTTTGGCTTCTTTGCACTGCTAATAGATCGGCGGAATTACGGCAAAAAAGAAGAAAGAATGTGTTGGTATTGTATTGCTTTCGATAGATCTGTTCGCCCCTCCCCCCCAAGCATTTATAGATGGCACAAGAGATTCAAGGATGAAATTGCTCTCCTTGTTCATAAGGCAAAGAGGAAATCATATCATGGGTAGAACATTATATATATATTTTGCTGCTTGGGATCTATGATCCTTTTAGTTGCTGCTCTCCAGCAACTTTTGTACATATTTCCCTCTTTTTATTAATAAAAAAATAATAAGTGGGGAAACCCAGTGGTCAGCCTAAAAAAATCTGTTCGCTAGGTAGCCGTAGTTTTGCACTCAGTTTGTTTGCTGAAATCGGCTCAAATAATGTAGCATTTATAGTTTTATATTCGACCTGTTTGCTCAGGTATGCTTGCTTACATTCGTAGGTGACCTGTTTGTTGAAATAGCTTATCGCTTCTCTGACCATCTATCTCCTCAACAGATGGACAGAACTTGGATATTATTTGACTCATTAACCACACCAACATATTTGAGTGGTATTGAAGACTTCATGAAGCACGTTAGTGATTTTACTGACGGCGACAAGACAAAGGAAGTGATTTGTCCATGCCGCGTATGTTTGAATATTGGGTCCAAGCCTCAACATGTAGTCTCAGATCATTTATTCGTTTATGGGATGGACCAGACATATATCAGGTGGATTAACCATGGTGAACACTATGATCAGCCTGACATTATTGATCCTCTTTATTCTGATGGTTATCAGCCTGAAGATCTCGTCCAGGATGAGGCTACTGCTAATTTGTTACGGGATCTGTATCCATATGCAAGCCAACAGCCCCATGGTTATCACAAAAAGCCTCTTTTCCATGACCTGATAGAAGATGCTAAGCGCTTAGTGGCCCCTGGTTCTGTTGTGTCAAGATTCGAATTAATTGTGAAATTACTTCATGACAAGTCATACCAGGGGATTACCAATAAAGCGTTCAATGCAGTTGCGAAGACATACAGCGATGCACTCCCTGGGGCTGGACTGCCAAAATCCTTTTATGAGGTGAAGCAGTACATCAAGGTACTGGGACTTGGATATGAGAAGATTGATTTTTGCAAAAATAACTGTGCACTGTTTTGGATGGAGTATAATGACCTCGATGAATGTCCAGTATGTAAGGAATCAAGATGGAAACATGATGGAGCTGGTGGTAAGAAAAAGATTCCTTGGAAGGTTCTGAGATACTTTCCACTTGTACAAAGATTGCAGAGGTTGTTTGCTTCAGAACAAACATCTCGGGAAACAAGATGGCACAAAGAGATTCTCACGCCCGACCCTGATTTACTGAGGCATCCTGCTGATGGCGATGAATGGAAGCAATTCGACCTGGATCATCCAGATTTTGCTGCAGATCCAAGGAACCTGAGACTTGGCCTTGCTACAGATGGATTCAACCCATTTGGCAACATGAGCAACTCGTATAGCATGTGGCCAGTACTAGTTACACCTTACAACCAGGCTCCCTGGACATGCACCGATCAGTCGAACTGTATGATGGCCTTACTCATCCCAGGTCCCAAATCTCCTGGGAAGGATTTTGATGTGTTCATGCAGCCTCTTATTAGAGACTTGCAAACATTATGGGAGGGTGTCCCTACACGGGATGTGTGTCAACCTAAAGAACAAAATTTTCTATTACGTGCTGCTGTACTGTATTGCACCCATGATTATCCAGCTTTGGGCACTATGTCAGGCAGAGTAACATCAGGTTATAATGCATGTGTTCACTGTGATACTGATCAGCTGGCAGTGAGGATAATAAACAAGATATGCTATATGGGCCATCGCCGTTTCCTTCCATTAGATCACAGTTTCCGAAAAAATAGAAAAAAATTGCAATTTATTGGTGATCAGGCCTGTAAAAAGACTAAACCGCAGCACTTTAAGAGTCACGAGTTGGAGGCGCACCTAGAAGCGGTCAGAAATGTTAAACCAGGAAAACCACCAGCCGCCACAGCAGGTACAGCAGAGAAGAATACAGAAGATGCAGCAGCAGTAGTAGCAGATAGAAAAAGGAAGAAGAGACGAGATGAACTGAGTCTAGCAGCTACCAAAAGGAAGATGGGAGGTGAAATAGCAGCACGTACCAAGAGGAAGGAAATGGAAAATGATAGACCGAGAATATTTTATAAGCGCAGGACCACTCTTTGGGACTTGCCGTATTGGGCTGGTAAGAAGCTTCGGCATAATATTGATATCATGCACATGGAGAAGAATATATGTGACAGCATTGTCGGCACATTACTCAACATTCCATCCAAGACAAAAGATAGCTCAAATGCTAGGATTGATTGTGCAACATTGAATGTTAACAGGCACTTGCAACTGGATCGTAATGACAAAGTGAACAAAGGCAAGGAAAAACATTATAAATTTCGAGGCGCGGAATTCACATTGCCGATGCCTAAAAGGAGATTATTTTGTGAGTACCTCCGAGGTGTGATGTTCCCGTTCGGATTTGCTTCCAACATTGCAAATTGTCTCAATGCTGAAGGAAACAAGCTCCAAGGGTTGAAAACTCACGATTGTCACATCCTGCTGCAAAGGCTTTTAGCTATTGGCATTAAAGATTTAGTGAAGCCAAATATGTACAACGTGATTGCAGAGTTGGGAAGGTTCTTTAGGGAAATATGTAGTAAAACTCTAAGCAGAGCTGTTGTAGAACGTCTTAAGGTGGACATAGCAGTAATCCTGTGCAAGCTGGAGCTGATATATCCTCCAGCCTTCTTTGATGTGATGGTGCATTTGGCTGTTCATCTACCTGATGAGGCACTTTTAAGAGGTCCGGTACAGTATGGATGGATGTACCCTATAGAACGTCGACTGTGCACTTTCAAGAATACAGTTAGGAACAAAGCTAGACCGGAGGCTTGCATTGCAGTGGCGTATATTGCTGCTGAAGCATATACATTTGCCTCAAGATATATTCCTGATATTGAGACCAGATTCAATCGGGGTCGCAGAATTTTGGAAGTTGGAGGATCTGTTTTTAAACATGGTGTTGAGCTAATAGGAAAGAGGACCGAAAAAACATTAGAGCAGTCTGAATTTGAACAGCTGTCTTGGTATGTGCTGAATAATGCTACAGAGGCTGATGAATATGTTAAGTGAGTACTATGCACACGAACTACTCAGTTCCTCGCATATACTATGAACTTGTATCAAAATGAAATATATTCAGCTGACTTGGCTATGTTTTGCAGGTTGTACATGGAAACGAATGGAAAGCTATCGGCACGTGGGAGTGGGTTTCAGGACTGGTTTGAGAAATATGTAAGATGTTCAATTGCACTCTGACTTGTCTATGTGTTTTCACATGAGATGACCTCTTGTCTATTTTGTAATCGTAGATCTCGAAACTCCATGCGGAGAATCCAGGCGCTGTTAGTGCTGATCTCCTTGTCCTATCACGTGGTCCAGATAAGAGGGTGTTGGTAGCTGCAGCTTGCAATGCCAATGGTGTCCATTACAGCTCCTATGAGCGTGAACAACATTTGAAGACACGAAATAGTGGCATCACAACCAGTGGAGATCACTTGACAACCAGAAAAAAGAGATCAGAGTCATTTGACCATTATGGTCACATAGAAGAGGTTATTCAGTTGTTCTATAGTGATAAGGTTACTGTCCGATCTGTGGTTCTATTTAAGTGTTATTGGTACAACCAAGATCCAAACAAGGGCAAAGGTGCCAGAAATGATGGGTATTTCATATCAGTCGATACTACTGCTCAGTGGTACAAGGATGATCCTTATATTTTGGTACCTCAAGCGGCCAAGGTACTTTTCTTGGAAGACAGATCTAGAAAAGGATGGCAGTATGTGCAAAAGTTTGTGGCAAGGAACATATATGATTTGGATGAGAATGCGGATCCAATAATTGGTGCCCAGCAAGATGATTTCGCTGGTTGTATGCAAACTAAAGTTGCTGACATTGATGAAACCTCGTTGGATACAGGTATCCCTGCACATGATGGAGAAGTAGATTTCACTGTTGAGGTTAGCATAGTCGACAAAGAGATGGATAAACTGAAGCTACCTGGTGAATCTCAGGAGGAGAATGGACAGGACGAGCAGGATGAGACCATGCACGAATATCAGAATGAAGACGGAGGTGATGATGATGATGATGATGATGATGATGATGATGATGATGATGATGATGATGATGATGATGATTAGACTCTTGTCTCTGTATCATGCTGTGAGATGAAGAACCATGATTTGTTTTGATTTTTCTATTTGGAAAATGTATGAGTCCTGAAGACAATTATCTGTTGGATTGTAATCCCATGATGACTAATTATTTATGTTTGTTGTCCTACTAAAAGTTGGTCAAACTTAATTGTGTGGAAGTAATCACATGCTGTTTGATTCATAGGGTCATATCCCATAGGAAAATAGAATGATAATAGATCAAACTAATGCAGAATATCTTATAACCACAATCAAATAGAATTTCTCTTGACATAGGATTCAAGTTGGCATGGCATCCCTATCATACAGGGTTTTTATTCATACTATGCTACAAATCGAAAATAAGATGGGTCAGCACTTTATCGCGGCAGATAGGGCAGCTGGCGTTCGTTACAAACCAGGAGAAGATGCACTTCCTATGGAACGGGTGTTTGCATCCCCGGAGACGCACCGTTGTGCGCTGCGACAGCCCCAGCATGCATATGCTGCAGTGGCCGTCCTCCGGCGCAACTAGGACCCAACTGTCCTGCAGCGCCGGCAAGTTGACGATGAGCCGGTGGTCCACCCTAAGGGTGAGGTCGAAGTGGAGGCCACCGAGCCGACGACACGCCTGCTGCCACATCAGGTGCATAACATCGTAAGGCATGATGATGTCCCACTCCTCCTCCGTGAGGTTCAGGTTCTTGAGCAGCCATACACGGGCAAGAATCTCGCGCATAGTTCGCACGACATTGCCCCCACTACGCAGCTTCCTCGGAGGCAAGCTAAGATCCAGCACCACCTCTTCGCAGGGTGTAGTGGTGATATCGTCCTCATCCAGTGGGGCAGGGAGGGGGCCGGCCATCCTCCTGAGCTCGTACGTCCTCGAGAAGAAGATGTGCACTGTCATAGTGTACGGGGACGCCTCGCCCTCGCCCACGGCCGGCGGCTCGCCGACGGAGAAGTCGGTCGTGCTTGCCGACACACGGCAGGCACGGAAGACATGTGGGCCAGACTCGATGATGCGCTCGCGTGAGGAGCGCTCTAGTAGGGGCGTCGCCGCCATTGGGGATTCTTCGGAGGGCTGTAGACAGGCGGCTAGTCGACGGTGAGGTGGTTGGTGTGAGATCTCTGGGATGAGGCCAGGGGAAGTGGGCGAAGTGCTCGGGACTAGGGACTGCCCTCAACTTTCCGCAGTAGTATGATAATAATTGGTGGACGAGGGAGACTAGTCCAGAGACTACCCAAAGTTGATAAATCATGTTCGAGGGAAAATGCCCAAGATTTATTATCAAAATTCAAGCTAATTTCGCCGATTTTGTTCTGCCGTTCATTAGACATCATCCAACGGCCTTGGTCTCTGGGATTCGCTGCTACAGTGTCATCTACTATTTTCTACCCAATTCCAGAAACATCCATAAAGCTAGTAGATAGCTTTCCTGCTTGTTGGCCCCACCCCATTTTTTAAATCTTTTCTTCCTTATCCCCTTCGCTCATGCTAGCAGCTACTTGCAGCCATTGCTACACCAGCGAGGTGATCTCTATATGATAGGCACGGTTTTAGTAAGACAGCAAGTTGTAGATAGCTAACCATGAGACACATGCCTCTCTGGTTGAGACTGAGCTCGCTATTGTGATTGGGCTCCAATGGTCGAGGTGAGTCACAGCTGCAATGACAGAGGTTTGTGCTGAATTAATTAGCACAGAGGCGTAACTAGCACTAGATGGAGAAGGCATAGTACACATATCGGACACGAAGTCGCGTCTGGCGAGCAGCTCGCATTCACTTGCATCAGTGCGGTACAACAAAGATGATGAAGAAGGATTGGAGCTTTGAAGGTAGTCAGAAAAGTTACAAAAAATAATACGTGCAAAACTTAACCTGTATAAACGCACATGCATGGATAATTTTACATTTCTGCATGAGAAAGACATGTCAATTTTCAGTACGACATGGTTTGATTTGTCAAATTTGATGCTCCTTAATGCATTTTAAGTGAAAATTACAGGTTTATTCATTATAATTGCCGATTTTTAACGTTACGTGCAGCTGACTAGCAAACTATAAGTGTGTGATTGCTTGCTTCCAAAATAAGGATATGTAATCATTTTGTATAAGGTAGTACCAATTAGTCGTTATATTGCAGAACTTAAAGAGTTTTGAGAGATTCAACTCGTTGCTACTCCATAAGAATGGTCATGTTGACAAATTTGATCCAGTGTTGAACAGAGCCAGAAACATTTCAAAAACTTGAGCATGGAAGAGGCTAGGGGTAAATGCCCCAAGGCCAGCCGAGCCTATCGTAGGTGCCGTCCCGAGGAGGAAGTACCTTAATTTGGGGCGCGCGCGGACGCTGCTGTACCCCGAGCTCGAGACGCCGCCGTACCGGTAGCTCGACCCGCGACGAGGCATGGCGGCGGCGGCGGAAGCGGAGCGGCGGCGGCGGAAGGTAAAGCTCCTGCTGACAAACATATTAGGCACAAATGGGCAACCTTCAGTAACCCATGTTCCATTTTTTTTGTCAGGATAACCCCATGTACCACCTTCCCAATAGAAAAAGTACTGTTCAACCTTCCCCTGTTGGGCCCAATATTTCACTTTTGGGTTGCCAAGGAACATCTACATGGTAATTGTTATCGGTCTACTTGCTCCGGCCGTCGAAGCCCAATAACTTCAAATGGGCCTTTCTGCTCATGCAATTTCGGCCCTTTTCTAATGAAACACAGATCCTATGATTGGCAAAAAAAAATACACGGAGATTCTACATAAAAGTTGTTTTTATTTATTTTGAATTATAGGGTTCCAATTTTTGAAACTGCTCATGCCCAATATGAAAATCCTTGATCGCTCCATACCCACATGGATAACGGTATTTTTAAAAATTCATAAAGTGGATTTGAAATTTAAAACATATCCTAATAATTCCTTGATTTAATCTATCAACTTGCAAGATCTTGGAGCCAAAGAGCTTGTATTAGTCTGCGAAAATAATACTGATAAACCTGTCGTTAACAAGAAATGAAGGTTTATCGTTCAGAGAGGATGCCATGTGGGACCCATGAGACAGTAGCGTCCTCAACGTTTCAAAGAAAAAGGCAAGTAGCCCGAAAATAGGGGTAAAAAATAAATCCTACAAAGGAAACATTTATAGTTCATAGAGGCTGACATGTGGGACCGATCTGCCAGCTGCATCCTCATCATTTCGAAGTCGGCAGGGATCAGAAGAAAAAGGCAAATAGCCAGAAATTAGGGGTCAAAAATAAATCCAAAAAGGAAACTTATATTCTTCATAGAGGATGACATGTGGGACCGACCTGCCAGCAGCGTCCTCATCGTTTCAAAGGCCGCAGGGGATCAAAAGAAAAAGGCAAATAGCCAGAAATTAGGGGTAAAAAAAATACAACAAAGGAAAGGTTTATTGTTCATAGAGGCTGACTTGTGGGACCCATGAGCCAGCGGCGACCTCAATTTCAAAGGCGGCATATGATCGAAAAGAAAAAGGCAAGTTAGCAAAAATCAGTGGGTAAAAAAAATCTAAGAAATGAAACTTTATTGTACAGTCCCATGAGCCAGCACCTTACTCAACGTTTCAGTGGCGGCATGAGATAGAAAGAAAAAGGAAAGTGACCAAATATCAGGAGCAAAAAATAATCCAAGAAAAGAAACTTTTATTGTACATAGATGATGACATATGGGTCCCACTTATACAAGCTCTTTCGCTCGAAGATCTTGCAAGTTGATTGTACATAGAGGATGACATGCGGGCCCCTTGTGTCAGCAGCTTACTCAACGTTTCCAAGGCGGCAGGGGATCAAAAGAAAAAAGGAAGTAGCCAGAAATTAGCGGTAAACAATAACTCCAAGGAAGGAAACTTTTATTGTTCATAGAGTATGACATGCGGGACCCATGCGCTAGCAGCTTCCTCAACGTTTCAAAGGGGGCATGAGATCGAAAGAAAAAGACAAGTGACCAAATATCAGGAGCCAAAAATAATCCAAGAAAAGAAACTTTATTGTACATAAAAGATGACATGCGGGTCCCATTTTGCAGCAGCGGTGTCAACGTTTCAAATGCGGCTTGAGATCAAAAGAAAAAGAGTAGCCAGAAATTAGGGGTAAAAAAACTCCCAGAAAAGAAAGTTGATTGTACATAGAGGATGGCATGCGGGTCCCATGACCCAGCACCTTACTCAACGTTTCAGAGGCGGCATGAGATCGAAAGAAAAAGGAAAGAGACCAAATACCAGGAGCAAAAAATAATCCAAGAAAAAGAAACTTTTATTGTACATAGAGGATGACATATGGGTCCCACTTATACAAGCTCTTCCGCCCCAAGATCTTGCAAGTTGATTGTACATAGAGGATGACATGCGGGCCCCTTGTGTCAGCAGCTTAATCAATGTTTCCAAGGCGGCAGGGGATCAAAAGAAAAAGGAAACAGCCAAAAATAAGAGGGTGAAAAAATCCAAGAAAAGAAACTTTTATAGTATCGAGGATGACATGTGGGTCCCATGAGCCAGCAGCTTCTCAACGTTTCAGAGGCTGCATGAGATCGAAAGAAAAAGGCAAGTGACCAAAAATAAGGGGGTAAAAAAAATCCAAGAAAAGAGACTTGATTGTACATAGAGGATGACATGCGGGTCCCACCAGTCAGCAGCTTACTAACGTTTCCAAGGCGGCAGGGGATGAAAAGAAAAAGGAAATAGCCAAAGATCAGAGGGTGAAAAAAATCAAAGAAAAGAAACTTTTATAGTACATAGAGGATGACATGTGGGTCCCATGGGCCAGCAGGTTCCTCAACGTTTTCAAGGGCGGCATGAGATCGAAAGAAAAAGGCAAGTGACCAAAAATCAGAGGGTGAAAAATAATCCAAAAAAAGAAACTTTTATTGTACATAGAGGATGACATGCTGTCCCAACGTTTCAAATGCGGTTTGAGATCAAAAGAAAAAGAAAGTAGCCAGAAATTAGGGGGTAAAAAAACTCCAAGAAAAGAAAATTGATTGTACATAGAGGATGACATGCGGGTCCCACGAGTTTGCAGCTTACTCAACGTTTCCAAGGCGGCAGGGGATCAAAAGAAAAAGGAAATAGCCAAAAATCAGAGAGTGAAAAAAAACCCAAGAAAATAAACTTTTGTAGTACATAGAGGATGACATGCGGGTCCCATGAGCCAGCAGGTTCCTCAACGTTTCAAACGTGGCATGGGATCGAAGGAAAAAGGCAAGTGACCAAATATCAGGAGCCAAAAATAATCCAAGAAAAGAAACTTTATTGTACATAGAGGATGACATGCGGGTCCCATTTTGCAGCAGCGGTCCCAACGTTTCAAATGCGGCTTGAGATCAAAAGAAAAAGAAAGTAGCCAGAAATTAGGGGGTAAAAAAACTCCAAGAAAGGAAAGCTTTATCGTTCATACAGGCTGACATGTGGGACCTATGAGCCAGCAGCTTACTCGAACGTTTCAAAGGCGGCAGGGGATCAAAAGAAAAAGGAAATAGCCAAAAATCAGAGGGTGAAAAAAATCCAAGAAATCAAACTTTTATTGTACATAGAGGATGACATGCGGGTCCCATGAGCCAGCAGATTCCTCAACGTTTCAAACGTGGCATGAGATCGAAAGAAAAAGGCAAGTGACCAAATATCAGGAGCCAAAAATAATCCAAGAAAAGAAACTTTATTGTACATAGAGGATGACATGCGGGTCCCATTTTGCAGCAGCGGTCTGAACGTTTCCAAGGCGGCACAGGACCAAAAGAAAAATGAAGTAGCCAGAAATCAGGGGGTGAAAAAAATCCAAGAAAAGAAAGATTTCAATTGGGCTGCATCTAGACATCTGGGCCTTCGAACTATCCTTCTGGGCCTTTTGACACGTACAATTTCAGCCCACTCCAGAACATGATAGTTCGGATTTTTCTCAAAAAAAAAACAGGAAAGTCCTATGCTTCGCCAAAACAAAAAACAAGGAGATTCAAGATATATGTTGTAAAAATAAAGATTTAATTTATCCGTTTGCAATAGCTCAGAGCGAAATACACTGTTTATTGTCTGCAAAATAATCAAGATATCACATGTTTCTTGTACGGGGAGGCTGACATCGTGGACCCATGAGCCAGCAGCGTCGTTTTAAAGGCGGCAGGGGATGGAAAGAAAAAATAAACCAAAAATCTGTTGGTAAAAAATCCAAGAAAAGAAACATTTTCGTTCTGAGAGGATGACATGCGGGACCCATGAGGCAGCAGCGTCCTCAGCGCTTATTGTTCATAGAGGCTGACATGTGGGACCCGTGAGCCAGCAGCGTCCTCAACGTTTTAAAGGCGGCAGGATATCGAAAGAAAAAATAAGCCAAAAATCATTTGGTAAACAATATCCAAGAAAAGAAACATTTACCGTTCTGAGAGGATGACATGCGGGACCCATGAGGCAGCAGCATCCTCAACGATTCCAAGGCGGCAGGGGATCAAAGAAAAAAAGGAAATATCCAGAAATTAATTAGGGGTTCAAAAAAATCCATCAAAGGAAACTTTTATTGTTCATAGAGGATGACTTGTGGGACCGACCTGCCAACAGCGTCCTCATCGTTTCAAAGGGGCAGGAGATCCAAAGAAAAAGGCAAATAGCCAGAAATTAGGGGTCAAAAATAACTCCAAGAAAGGAAACTTTTATTGTTCGTAGAGGATGACATGCGGGACCCATGAGCCAGCAGCTTACTCAACGTTTCAAAGGCGGCATGAGATCGAAAGAAAAAGGCAAGTGACAAAATATCAGGAGCAAAAGATAATCCAAGAAAAGAAACTTTATTGTACATAGAGGATGACATGTGGGTCCCATTTTGCAGCAGCGGTCTCAATGTTTGTAATGCGGCTTGAGATCAAAAGAAAAAGAAAGTAGCTAGTAATTAGGGGGTGAAAAAAAATCCAAGAAAGGAAAGTTGATGGACATAGAGGATGACATGCGGGTCCCTTGAGCCAACAGCTTACTCAACGTTTCAAAGGGGGCAGGGGATCAAAAGAAAAAGGCAAGCCAAAAATCAGAGGGTGAAAAAAATCCAACAAAGGAAACTTTTATAGCACATAGAGGATGACATGCGGGTCCCATGAGCCAGCAGGTTCCTCAACGTTTCAAACGTGGCATGAGATCGAAAGAAAAAGGCAAGTGCCCAAATATGAGGAGCCAAAAATAATTCAAGAAAAGAAAGTTTTATAGTACATAGAGGATGACATGCGGGTCCCATTTAGCAGCAGCGGTATCAGCGTTTGAGAGGTGGCAGGGGATCAAAAGAAAAAAGAAATTGCCAAAAATCAGATGGTGAAAAAAAACCAAGAAAAAGAACTTTTATAGTACATAGAGGATGACATGCGGGTCCCATGAGCCAGCAGGTTCCTCAACGTTTCAAACGTGGCATGAGATCGAAAGAAAAAGGCAAGTGAAAAAATATCAGGAGCCAAAAATAATTCAAGAAAAGAAAGTTTTATAGTACATAGAGGATGACATGCGGGTCCCATTTAGCAGCAGCGGTATCACCGTTTGAGAGGCGGCAGGGGATCGAAAGAAAAAGGCAAGTGAAAAAATATGAGGAGCCAAAAATAATTCAAGAAAAGAAAGTTTTATAGTACATAGAGGATGACATGCGGGTCCCATTTAGCAGCAGCGGTATCACTGTTTGAGAGGCAGCAGGGGATCGAAAGAAAAAGTCAAGTGACCAAATATGAGGTGCCAAAAAAATCCAAGAAAAGAAAGTTTTATAGTACATAGAGGATGACATGCGGGTCCCATTTAGCAGCAGCGGTATCACCGTTTGAGAGGCGGCAGGGGATCGAAAGAAAAAGGTAAGTGACCAAATATGAGGTGCCAAAAATAATTCAAGAAAAGAAAGTTTTATAGTACATAGAGGATGACATGCGGGTCCCATTAGCAGCAGCGGTATCACCGTTTGAGAGGCGGCAGGGGATCGAAAGAAAAAGGCAAGTGACCAAATTTGAGGTGCCAAAAAAACTCCAAGAAAAGAAAGTTGATTGCACATAGAGGATGACATGCGGGTCCCATTTAGCAGCAGCGGTCTCAACGTTTCCAAGGCGGCAAGGGATCAAAAGAAAAAGGAAGTAGCCAGAAATCAGGGGGTCAAAAAAATCCAAGAATAGAAAGAATTTTGGTTCATAGAGGATGACATGCGGGACCCATGATCCTGCATCGTAAACGGCTCGATCGGAGAACGTTGAACGAGATGGCGCGATGTAGAAAAAAAACAATGCCAGAGAGGCTGCCATCTGGGCCCTACATCCCTCGGCGGTGCGGATTTGCGTTGACTCGGCCGGCGAACCCGAGATTTCGAGATGCACCACGTCCCGGGCCACCATACGCCACGTTTTGGCCGCTTTCGTCGGGCTAGGTGGCCTCAAAAACGAGAAAAAAAAGTTTTGACATGCACCACGGAGGGACCAAAATCGTCGGCCATGGTACACCAGCAACCACGGCGCGACTTCAACTTCGTCGGCCATGGCAACTTTTCTTGTAGTGTGCCACTTTATTGATGATATCTACATGTTTTATGCACACTTTATGTCATATTCGTGCATTTTCCGGAACTAACCTATTGACGAGATGCCGTTGTTGTTTTCTGCTGTTTTTGGTTTCAGAAATCCTAGTAAAGAAATATTTTCGGAATCGGACGAAATCAAGACCGAGGACCTTATAATTCCCGGAAGCTTCCAGAGCACCGGAGAAGGACGAGAGGAGAGCCGGGGGCCCCACACCACACCCGGCGCCTGTGGGGGCGCGCCCGTGGTGTGGGCACCCCGTGGCCCTCGGACTCCACCTCTTCGCCTATTTAATCGTCCCTGACCTAAAAACACCGACAGAGGAAGCCACGGTACGCGAAACCTTCCAGAGCCGCCGCCATCGCGAAGCCAAGATCTGGGGGACAGGAGTCTCTGTTCCGGCACCCTGCCGGGGGAAGTGCCCCGGAAGGCTTCTCCATCGACACCGCTGCCATCTCCACCGCCATCTTCATCACCGCTGCTGCTCCCATGAGGAGGGAGTAGTTCTCCATCGAGGCTCGGGGCTGTACCGGTAGCTATGTGGTTAATCTCTCTCCTATGTACTTCAATACAATGATCTCATGAGCTGCTTTACATGATTGAGATCCATATGATGAGCTTTGTATCGCTACTAGTTATGTGCTACTCATGTGATGTTATTAAAGTAGTCTATTCCTCCTACTTGGTGTAAAGGTGATTAGTGTGTGCACCGTGTGGTTCTTGTCGTAGGCTATGATCATGATCTCTCGTAGATTGTGGAGTTAATTATCATTATGATAGTATTGATGTGATCTATTCCTCCTTTCATAGTGTAATGTGGACAGTGTGTGCGCTATGTTAGTTCTTGGTTTATTTTGCAATGATCTATTATGCTCTAAGGTTACTTAAACATGAATATCGAATGTTGTGGAGCTTGTTAACTCCGGCATTGAGGGTTCGTGTAATCCTACGCAACGAATGATGTTCATTATCAAACAAGAGTGTATGTAGCACATATGAGAAGAAGTATTTATTATGCGATCAATGTTGAGAGTGTCCACTAGTGAAAGTATGATCCCTAGGCCTTGTTTCCAATACTGCAAACACCGTTTACTTACTGTTCTGTTGCATGTTTACTCGCTGCCATATTTTATTCAGATTGCTATTACCACTCATATACATCCATACTACTTGTATTTCACTATCTCTTCGCCGAACTAGTGCACCTATACACCTGACAAGTGTATTTGGTGTGTTGGGGACACAAGAGACTTCTTGCTTTGTGATTACAGGGTTGCTTGAGAGGGATATCTTTGACCTCTTCCTCCCCGAGTTCGATAAACCTTGGGTAATCCACTTAAGGGAAACTTGCTGATGTTCTACAAACCTCTGCTCTTGGAGGCCCAACACTATCTACAAGAATAGAAGCACCCGTAGACATCAAGCACTTTTCTGGCGCCGTTGCGGGGAGGAAAGGTAAAAGGCACTCATACTTCGGTTCCAGGTAACAGTACTTTTCTGGCGCCATTGTGTGTGTGCTCGAAGCTATTTCCTTTAGACTCTGCAATTGCGACATTTGGTTTCTTGTTTACACTAGTTAGGTATAATGGACAACAATGACCTTTTTATTCTATTTCCTGATTTAAGACATGGATGGTTTGATGCAAAAATTAAAAAACCCATGGAACATATTAATATGAATGCTTTGAACACTATTGTTGCTAATGCTATGGAAGATTCTAAGCTTGGGGAAGCTGGCTTTGATGAGCATGATATTTTTAGTCCCCCAAGCATTGAGGAGAAAATTTACTTTGATGATACTTTGCCTCCCATTTATGATGATTATAATGATAGTAGTCTTTTGTTACCACCTGTTATGGAGGATAAATTTGATTATGATTACAATATACCTCCTATATTTGATAGCTACTTTGTTGAATTTGCTCCCACTACAATTAATAAGAATGACTATGCTTATGTTGGGAGTAGTAATAATTTTATGCATGAGACTCATGATAAGAATGCTTTATGTGATAGTTATATTGTTGAGTTTGCTCATGTTGCTACTGAAAGTTATTATGAGAGAGGAAAATATGGTTGTAAAAATTTTCATGTTACTAAAACACCTCTCTATGTGCTGAAATTTTTGAAGCTACACTTGTTTTATCTTCCTATGCTTGTTACTTTGCTCTTCATGAACTTGTTTATTTACAAGATTCCTATGCATAGGAAGCATGTTAGACTTAAATGTGTTTTGAATTTGCCTCTTGATGCTCTCTTTTGCTTCAACTTCTATTTCTTGTGAGTGCATCATTAAAACTGCTGAGCCCATCTTAATGGCTATAAAGAAAAGAACTTCTTGGGAGATAACCCATGTGTTTATTTTGCTACAGTACTTTATTTTATATTTGTGTCTTGGAAGTTGTTTACTACTGTAGCAACCTCTCCTTATCTTATTTTTATTGCATTGTTGTGCCAAGTAAAGTTTCTATGTTAAAGTTGATGTTATATTTAGGATCGCTGCGCAGAAACAGCATTGCTGTCTGTCACGAATCTGGGCACAGGCCTCTGTAGAAAATTCGAAAAAATCTGCCAATTTACGAGCGTCCTCAGATATGTACGCAACTTTCATTAGTTTTGAGTTTTTCCATTTGAGCAAGTCTGGTGCCATCTTTAAATTCGTCTTTACGGACTGTTCTGTTTTTGACAGATTCTGCCTTTTATTTCGCATTGCCGCTTTTGTTAAGTTGAATGAGTTTCTTTGTTCCATTAATGTCCAGTAGCTTTGTGCAATGTTCAGAAGTGTAAATAATGTTTGTGTCACCTCTGAACATGTGAATTTTTAATTATGCACTAACCCTCTAATGAGTTTGCTTGAAGTTTGGTGTGAAGGAAGTTTTCAAGGGTCAAGAGAGGAGTATGATATACTATGATCAAGAGGAGTGAAAGCTCTAAGCTTGGGGATGCCCCCGTGGTTCATCCCTGCATATTTTAAGAAGACTCAAGCGTCTAAGCTTGGGGATGCCCAAGGCATCCCTTCTTCATCGACAACATCATCAGGTTCCTCCCCTGAAACTATATTTTTATTCAGTCACATCTTATGTTCTTTACTTGGAGCGTCTGTGTGCTTTTATTTTTGTTTTTGTTTTGTTATCTTAGTTCTCTGAATAAGTTCATCCTTGTGTGGGAGAGAGACATGCTCCGCTGGTTCGTATGAACACATGTGTTCTTAGCTCATAATATTCATGGCGAAGTTTCCTCTTCGTTAAATTGTTATATGGTTGGAATTGGAAAATGCTACATGTAGTAATTGGTAAAATGTCTTGGATAATGTGATACTTGGCAATTGTTGTGCTCATGTTTAAGCTCTTGCATCATATACTTTGCACCCATTAGTGAAGAAATACATAGAGCATGCTAAAATTTGGTTTGCATAATTGGTCTCTCTAAGGTCTAGATAATTTCTAGTATTGAGTTTTGAACAACAAGGAAGACGGTGTAAAGTCTTATAATGTTTACAATATGTCTTTTATGTGAGTTTTGCTGCACCGGTTCATCCTTGAGTTTGCTTCAAATAACCTTGCTAGCCTAAACCTTGTATCGAGAGGGAATACTTCTCATGCATCCAAAATCCTTGAGCCAACCACTATGCCATTTGTGTCCACCATACCTACCTACTACATGGTATTTCTCCGCCATTCCAAAGTAAATTGCTTGAGTGCTACCTTTAAACAATTCAAAATTTATTACCTCTTATTTGTGTCAATGTTTTATAGCTCATGAGGAAGTATGTGGTGTTTTATCTTTCGATCTTGTCATTTACTTTTGACAGACTTTCACAATGGACTAGTGGCTTCATCCGCTTATCCAATAATTTTGCAAAAAGAGCTGGCAATGAGGTTCCCAGCCTCAATTAATTAACTTGCATTAATAATTCTCTTCACATGTTTTGCTCTGATTCATCAGTAAGCAACTTAATTTTGCAAATAGACACTCCTCCATGGTATGTGAATGTTGGAAGGCACCCGAGGATTCGGTTAGCCATGGCTTGTGTAAGCAAAAGGTTGGGGGGAGTGTCATCTAATAAATAAAACTAAAGTACATGTGTAAACAAAAGAGAAGAGGGATGATCTACCTTGCTGGTAGAGATAACGTCCTTCATGGGAGCCGCTCTTGAAAGTCTGGTTGATAAGGTAGTTAGAGTGCCCACTACCATTCGTTGACAACAACAAACACCTCTCAAAATTTTACTTTTATGCTCTCTTTATGTTTTCAAAACCAAAGCTCTAGCACAAATATAGCAATCGATGCTTTCCTCTTTGAAGGACCATTCTTTTACCTTTATGTTGAGTCAGTTCACCTATCTCTCTCCACCTTAAGAAGCAAACACTTGTGTGAACTGTGCATTGATTCTTACATACTTGCATATTGCACTTGTTATATTACTTTATGTTGACAATATCCATGAGATATACATGTTATAAGTTGAAAGCAACCGCTGAAACTTAATCTTCCTTTGTGTTGCTTCAATACCTTTACTTTGATTTATTGCTTTATGAGTTAACTCTTATGCAAGACTTATTGATGCTTGTCTTGAAGTACTATTCATGAAAAGTCTTTGCTTTATGATTCAGTTGTTTACTCATGTCATTACCTTTGTTTTGATCGCTGCATTCATTACATATGTTTACAAATAGTATGATCAAGATTATGATGGCATGTCACTTCAAAAATTATCTTTGTTATCGTTTTACCTGCTCGGGACGAGCAGAACTAAGCTTGGGGATGCTGATACGTCTCCAACGTATCGATAATTTCTTATGTTCCATGCCACTTTATTGATGATATCTACATGTTTTATGCACACTTTATGTCATATTCGTGCATTTTCCGGAACTAACCTATTGACGAGATGCCGAAAGGCCAGTTGCTGTTTTCTGCTGTTTTTGGTTTCAGAAATCCTAGTAAAGAAATATTTTCGGAATCGGACGAAATCAAGACCGAGGACCTTATAATTCCCGGAAGCTTCCAGAGCACCGGAGAAGGACGAGAGAGGAGCCAGGGGGCCCCACACCACACCCGGCGCGGCCCGGGGGCGCGCCCGTGGTGTGGGCACCCCGTGGCCCCTCCGACTCCACCTCTTCGCCTATTTAATCGTCCCTGACTAAAAACACCGAGAGGAAGCCACGGTACGCGAAACCTTCCGAGCCGCCGCCATCGCGAAGCCAAGATCGGGGGACAGGAGTCTCGTTCCGGCACCCGGAGCGGGGAAGTGCCCCCGGAAGGCTTCTCCATCGACACCGCTGCCATCTCCACCGCCATCTTCATCACCGCTGCTGCTCCCATGAGGAGGGAGTAGTTCTCCATCGAGGCTCGGGGCTGTACCGGTAGCTATGTGGTTAATCTCTCTCCTATGTACTTCAATACAATGATCTCATGAGCTGCTTTACATGATTGAGATCCATATGATGAGCTTTGTATCGCTACTAGTTATGTGCTACTCATGTGATGTTATTAAAGTAGTCTATTCCTCCTACTTGGTGTAAAGGTGATTAGTGTGTGCACCGTGTGGTTCTTGTCGTAGGCTATGATCATGATCTCTCGTAGATTGTGGAGTTAATTATCATTATGATAGTATTGATGTGATCTATTCCTCCTTTCATAGTGTAATGTGGACAGTGTGTGCGCTATGTTAGTTCTTGGTTTATTTTGCAATGATCTATTATGCTCTAAGGTTACTTAAACATGAATATCGAATGTTGTGGAGCTTGTTAACTCCGGCATTGAGGGTTCGTGTAATCCTACGCAACGAATGATGTTCATTATCAAACAAGAGTGTATGTAGCACATATGAGAAGAAGTATTTATTATGCGATCAATGTTGAGAGTGTCCACTAGTGAAAGTATGATCCCTAGGCCTTGTTTCCAATACTGCAAACACCGTTTACTTACTGTTCTACTGCATGTTTACTCGCTGCCATATTTTATTCAGATTGCTATTACCACTCATATACATCCATACTACTTGTATTTCACTATCTCTTCGCCGAACTAGTGCACCTATACACCTGACAAGTGTATTTGGTGTGTTGGGGACACAAGAGACTTCTTGCTTTGTGATTACAGGGTTGCTTGAGAGGGATATCTTTGACCTCTTCCTCCCTGAGTTCGATAAACCTTGGGTAATCCACTTAAGGGAAACTTGCTGCTGTTCTACAAACCTCTGCTCTTGGAGGCCCAACACTGTCTACAAGAATAGAAGCACCCGTAGACATCACCGCCGTACCGCGCACCCGCCGCCGCCGCCGTACCGCGCGTCTGCGGGAGAGAGAGAGAGAGGCCGTGATGCGCGTAAATGTACACGTCCGTTGGGAACCCCAAGAGGAAGGTATGATGCGCACAGTGGCAAGTTTTCCCTCAGAAAGAAACCAAGGTTGATCGAACCAGGAGGAGCCAAGAAGCACGTTGAAGGTTGATGGTCGCGAAATGTGATGCGGCGCAACACCAGGGATTCCGGCGCCAACGCGGAACCTGCACAACACAACCCAAGTACTTTGCCCCAACGAAACAGTGAGGTTGTCAATCTCACCGGCTTGCTGTAACAAAGGATTAAACGTATCGAGTGGAAGATGTTTGCAAAGAAAACAGTAAACACAATTGCAGTAGATTGTATGCTATGTAAAGAATAGGACCGGGGTCCACAGTTCACTAGAGGTGTCTCTCCCATAAGATAAAGCATGTTGGGTGAACAAATTACAGTCGGGCAATTGACAAATAGAGAAAGGCATAACAATGCATATACATGATATGATAAATATAGTGAGATTTAATTGGGCATTACGACAAAGTACATAGACCGCCATCCAACTGCATCTATGCCTAAAAAGTCCACCTTCAGGTTATCATCCGAACCCCTCCAGTATTAAGTTGCTAAGCAACAGACAATTGCATTAAGTATGGTGCGTAATGTAATCGACAACTACATCCTTAGACATAGAATCAATGTTTTATCCCTAGTGGCAACAGCACATCCACAACCTTAGAACTTTCTGTCACTGTCCCAGATTCAATGGAGGCATGAACCCACTATCGAGCATAAATACTCCCTCTTGGAGTTAAGAGTAAAAACTTGGCCAGAGCCTCTACTAGTAACGGAGAGCATGCAAGATCATAAACAATAGATTGATAATCACCATAATCATAGTACTCTCTATCCATCGGATCCCGACAAACACAACATATAGAATTACAGATAGATGATCTTGATCATGTTAGGCAGCTCACAAGATCCAACAATGAAGCACAACAAGGAGAAGACGACCATCTAGCTACTGCTATGGACCCATGGTCCAGGGGTGAACTACTCACTCATCACTCCGGAGGCGACCATGGCGGCGTAGAGTCCTCCGGGAGATGAATCCCCTCTCCGGCAGGGTGCCGGAGGCGATCTCCTGAATCCCCCGAGATGGGATTACGGCGGCGGCGTCCTGGAAGGTTTTCCGTATCGTGGCTCTCGATCGGGGTTTCGCGACGGAGGCTTTAAGTAGGCGGAAGGTCAACGCGGGGGCCACACGAGGTGCCCGGGGGTAGGGCCGCGCGGCCAGGGCTGGGCCGCGCCGCCCTAGCTCCTGGCTGCCTCGTGGCCCCACTTCGTTATCTCTTCGGTCTTCTGGAAGCTTCGTGCAAAAATAGGACCCTGGGCGAAAGTTTCGTCCAATTCCGAGAATATTTCTTTACTAGGATTTCTGAAACCAAAAACAAAAACAGCAACGGCTCTTCGGCATCTTGTTAATAGGTTAGTTCCAGAAAATGCGTAAATATGACATATAATGTGCATAAAACATGTAGGTATCATCAATAAAGTAGCATGGAACATAAGAAATTATCGATACGTTGGAGACGTATCAGCATCCCCAAGCTTAGTTCTGCTCGTCCCGAGCAGGTAAAACGATAACAAAGATAATTTCTGAAGTGACATGCCATCATAATCTTGATCATACTATTTGTAAACATATGTAATGAATGCAGCGATCAAAACAAAAGTAATGACATGAGTAAACAAGTGAATCATATAGCAAAGACTTTTCATGAATAGTACTTGAAGACAAGCATCAATAAGTCTTGCATAAGAGTTAACTCATAAAGCAATAAATCAAAGTAAAGGTGTTGAAGCAACACAAAGGAAGATGAAGTTTCAGCGGTTGCTTTCAACTTATAACATGTATATCTCATGGATATTGTCAACATAAAGTAGTATAACAAGTGCAATATGCAAGTATGTAGGAATCAATGCACAGTTCACACAAGTGTTTGCTTCTTAAGGTGGAGGGAGATAGGTAAACTGACTCAACAATAAAAGTAAAAGAATGGTCCTTCAAAGAGGAAAGCATCGATTGCTGTATTTGTGCTAGAGCTTTTATTTTGAAAACATGAAACAATTTTGTCAACGGTAGTAATAAAGCATATGAGTTATGAAAATTATATCTTACAAGTTGCAAGCCTCATGCATAGTATACTAATAGTGCCCGCACCTCGTCCTACTTAGCTTGGACTACCGGATCTTTGCATGCCATGTTTCAACCAAGTGTCACAAAGGGGTACCTCCATGCCGCCTGTACAAAGGTCTAAGGAGAAAGCTCGCATTTTGGATTTCTCGCTTTTGATTATTCTCAACTTAGACATCCATACCGGGACAACATGGACAACAGATAATGGACTCCTCTTTAATGCATAAGCATGTAGCAATGATTATTATTCTCATATGAGATTGAGGATATATGTCCAAAACTGAAACTTCCACCATGATTCATGGCTTTAGTTAGCGGCCCAATGTTCTTCTCTAACAATTTTGCATGCTCCAACCACTAAAATGATAGATCCTTCAGACAAGACGGACATGCATAGAAACTCACATGATATTCAACAATAGTTGATGGCGTTCCCCAGAAGCATGGTTATCGCACAACAAGCAACTTAATAAAAGATAAAGTGCATAAGTACATATTCAATACTACGATAGTTTTTAAGGCTATTTTGTCCCATGAGCTATATATTGCAAAGGTGAATGATGGAATTTTAAAGGTAGCACTCAAGCAATTTACTTTGGAATGGCGGAGAAATACCATGTAGTAGGTAGGTATGGTGGACACAAATGGCATAGTGGTTGGCTCAAGGATTTTGGATGCATGAGAAGTATTCCCTCTCGATACAAGGTTTAGGCTAGCAAGGTTATTTGAAGCAAACTCAAGGATGAACCGGTGCAGCAAAACTCACATAAAAGACATATTGTAAACATTATAAGACTCTACACCATCTTCCTTGTTGTTCAAAACTCAATACTAGATATTATCTAGACCTTAGAGAGACCAAATATGCAAATCAGATTTTAGCAAGCTCTATGTATTTCTTCATTAATGGGTGCAAAGCATATGATGCAAGAGCTTAAACATGAGCACAACAATTGCCAAGTATCACATTATCCAAGACATTTTAGAATTACTACATGTAGCATTTTCCAATTCCAACCATATAACAATTTAACGAAGAAGAAACTTCGCCATGAACATTATGAGTAAAGCCTAAGGACACATGTGTCCATATGCAACAGCGGAGCGTGTCTCTCTCCCACAAAGTGAATGCTAGGATCCATTTTATTCAAACAAAAACAAAAACAAAAACAAACCGACGCTCCAAGTAAAGAACACAAGATGTGATTGAATAAAAATATAGTTTCAGGGGAGGAACCTGATGATTTTGTCGATGAAGAAGGGGATGCCTTGGGCATCCCCAAGCTTAGACGCTTGAGTCTTCTTAGAATATGCAGGGATGAACCACGGGGGCATCCCCAAGCTTAGAGCTTTCACTCCTCTTGATCATAGTATATCATTCTCCTCTCTTGACCCTTGAAAACTTCCTTCACACCAAACTTCAAGCAAACTCATTAGAGGGTTAGTGCACAATTAATAATTCACTCATTCAGAGGTGACACAATCATTCTTTACACCTCTGGACATTGCATAATGCTACTGGACATTAGTGGATCAAAGAAATGAATCCAACATAGCAAAAGAGGCAATGCGAAATAAAAGGCAGAATCTGTCAAAAACAGAACAGTCCGTAAAGACGAATTTAAATCTGGCACCAGACTTGCTCAAATGGAAAAACTCAAAACTAATGAAAGTTGCGTACATATCTGAGGATCACGCTCGTAAATTGGCAGATTTTTTGAATTTTCTACAGAGAACTGTGCCCAGATTCGTGACAGACAGCAATGCTGTTTCTGCGCAGCGATCCTAAATATAACATCAACTTTGACATAGAAACTTTACTTGGCACAAAAACATGATAAGGAGAGGTTGCTACAGTAGTAAACAACTTCCAAGACTCAACAAAACAAAAAATTGCTGTAGGTAAAAACATGGGTTGTCTCCCATAAGCGCTTTTCTTTAACGCCTTTCAGCTAGGCGCAGAAAGTGCAAATCAAGTAACATCAAGAGTAGAAGCATCAACATCATAACTTGTTCTAATAATAGAATCAAAAGGCAACTTCATTCTCTTTCTAGGGAAGTGTTCCATACCTTTCTTGAGAGGAAATTGATATTTAATATTACCTTCCTCATATCAATAACAGCACCAACGGTTCGAAGAAAAGGTCTTCCCAATACAATAGGACAAGATGCATTGCATTCGATATCCAAAACAACAAAATCAACGGGGACAAGGTTATTGTTAACCGTAATATGCACATTATCAATCCTCCCCAAAGGTTTCTTTTTAACATTATCGGCAAGATTAACATCCAAATAACAATTCTTCAATGGTGGCAAGTCAAGCATATCATAAATCTTTTTAGGCATAACAGAAATACTTGCACCAAGATCACATAAAGCATTACATTCAAAGTCATTGAATTTCATTTTAATGATGGGCTCCCAACCATCTTCTAACTTTCTAGGAATAGAAGTTTCAAGTTTTAGTTTCTCTTCTCTAGCTTTTATGAGAGCATTTGTAATATGTTTTGTAAAGGCTAAATTTATAGCACTAGCATTAGGACTTTTAGCAAGTTTTTGTAAGAACTTTATAACTTCAGAGATGTGGCAATCATCAAAATCTAAATCATTATGAGCTACAGCAATGGGATCATTGTTCCCAAGGTTGGAAAAAATTTCAGCAGTTTTATCACAAGCAGTTTCAGCAGTTTTAGCAATTTCAGGCAGTTTTGTTCGCTTTGCACTAGGAGTAGAAACATTGCCAACACCAATTATTTTACCATTGATAGTAGGAGGTGCAGCAACATGTGAAGAATTAGCATTACTAGTGGTGGTAATAGTCCAAACTTTAGCTACATTATTCTCTTTAGCTAGTTTTTCATTTTCTTCTCTATCCCACCTAGCACGCAATTCAGCCATTAATCTTATATTCTCATTAATTCTAACTTGGATGGCATTTGCTGTAGTAGTAATCTTATTATCAATATCATTATTAGGCATAACTTTCAATTTTAAAAGATTAACATCGGAGGCAAGCCTATCAACTCTAGAAGCAATAGTATCAATTTTATCAAGCTTTTCCTCAACAGATTTGTTAAAAGCAGTTTGTGTACTAATAAATTCTTTAAGCATAGCTTCAAGACCAGAGGGTACACTCCTATTATTGTTGTAAGAATTCCCATAAGAATTACCATAACCATTACCATTAGCAGAAGGATATGGCCTATAGTTATTACCAGAGTTGTTCCTATAAGCATTGTTGTTGAAATTATTATTTTTAATGAAATTCACATCAACATTTTCTTCTTGAGCAACCAATGAAGCTAAAGGAACATTATTAGGATCAACATTAGATCTACCATTCACAAGCATAGACATAATCACATCAATCTTATCACTCAAGGAAGAGGTTTCTTCAACAGAATTTACCTTCTTACCTTGTGGAGCTCTTTCCGTGTGCCATTCAGAGTAATTTATCATCATATCATCAAGAAGTTTTGTAGCCGCCCCCAATGTGATGGAAATAAAGGTACCTCCAGCAGCTGAATCCAATAAATTCGCGAAGAAAAATTTAGTCCTGCATAGAAGGTTTGGATAATCATCCAAGTAGTCAGTCCATGGGTTGGGCAATTCTTTACTAAAGATTTCATTCTCTCCCATGCTTGAGCAAAATGTTCAGTATCTAATTGCTTAAAATTCATTATGCTACTTCTCAAAGATATAATTTTAGCGGGAGGATAATATCTACCAATAAAAGCATCCTTACATTTAGTCCATGAATCAATACTATTCTTAGGCAAAGATAGCAACCAATCTTTAGCTCTTCCTCTTAATGAGAAAGGAAACACTTTCAATTTAATAATATCACCATCTACATCTTTATACTTTTGCATTTCACAAAGTTCAACAAAATTATTGAGATGGGCAGCAGCATCATCAGAACTAACACCAGAAAATTGATCTCTCATGACAAGATTTAGTAAAGCAGGTTTAATTTCAAAGAATTCTGCTGTAGTAGCAGGTGGAGCAATAGGTGTGCATAGGAAATCATTATTATTTGCATTTGTGAAGTCACACAACTTAGTATTTTCAGGGGTATTCATTTTAGCAACGGTAAATAAAACAAACTAGATAAAGTAAATGCAAGTAACTAATTTTTTTGTGTTTTTGATATAGAGAGCAAGACAGTAAATAAAGTAAAACTAGCAACTAATTTTTTTGTGTTTTGTTTAGGTGCAGCAAACAAAGTAGTAAATAAAATAAAGCAAGACAAAAACAAAGTAAAGAGATTGAGAAGTGGAGACTCCCCTTGCAGCGTGTCTTGATCTCCCCGGCAACGGCGCCAGAAAACAGTGCTTGATGCGCGTAAATGTACACGTCCGTTGGGAACCCCAAGAGGAAGGTATGATGCGCACAGTGGCAAGTTTTCCCTCAGAAAGAAACCAAGGTTGATCGAACCAGGAGGAGCCAAGAAGCACGTTGAAGGTTGATGGTCGCGAAATGTGATGCGGCGCAACACCAGGGATTCCGGCGCCAACGCGGAACCTGCACAACACAACCCAAGTACTTTGCCCCAACGAAACAGTGAGGTTGTCAATCTCACCGGCTTGCTGTAACAAAGGATTAAACGTATCGAGTGGAAGATGTTTGCAAAGAAAACAGTAAACACAATTGCAGTAGATTGTATGCTATGTAAAGAATAGGACCGGGGTCCACAGTTCACTAGAGGTGTCTCTCCCATAAGATAAAGCATGTTGGGTGAACAAATTACAGTCGGGCAATTGACAAATAGAGAAAGGCATAACAATGCATATACATGATATGATAAATATAGTGAGATTTAATTGGGCATTACGACAAAGTACATAGACCGCCATCCAACTGCATCTATGCCTAAAAAGTCCACCTTCAGGTTATCATCCGAACCCCTCCAGTATTAAGTTGCTAAGCAACAGACAATTGCATTAAGTATGGTGCGTAATGTAATCGACAACTACATCCTTAGACATAGAATCAATGTTTTATCCCTAGTGGCAACAGCACATCCACAACCTTAGAACTTTCTGTCACTGTCCCAGATTCAATGGAGGCATGAACCCACTATCGAGCATAAATACTCCCTCTTGGAGTTAAGAGTAAAAACTTGGCCAGAGCCTCTACTAGTAACGGAGAGCATGCAAGATCATAAACAACACATAAACAATAGATTGATAATCACCATAATCATAGTACTCTCTATCCATCGGATCCCGACAAACACAACATATAGAATTACAGATAGATGATCTTGATCATGTTAGGCAGCTCACAAGATCCAACAATGAAGCACAACAAGGAGAAGACGACCATCTAGCTACTGCTATGGACCCATGGTCCAGGGGTGAACTACTCACTCATCACTCCGGAGGCGACCATGGCGGCGTAGAGTCCTCCGGGAGATGAATCCCCTCTCCGGCAGGGTGCCGGAGGCGATCTCCTGAATCCCCCGAGATGGGATTCGCGCGGCGGCGTCTCGGGAAGGTTTTCCGTATCGTGGCTCTCGGTAGGGGGTTTCGCGACGAGGCTTTAAGTAGGCGGAAGGTCAACGCGGGGGCCACACGAGGTGCCTGGGGCCGCGCGGCCGGGCCTGGGCCGCGCCGCCCTATCGCCTGGCTGCCTCGTGGCCCCACTTCGTTATCTCTTCGGTCTTCTGGAAGCTTCGTGCAAAAATAGGACCCTGGGAAAGTTTCGTCCAATTCCGAGAATATTTCTTTACTAGGATTTCTGAAACCAAAACCAGCAGAAAACAGCAACTGGCTCTTCGGCATCTTGTTAATAGGTTAGTTCCAGAAAATGCATAAATATGACATATAATGTGCATAAAACATGTAGGTATCATCAATAAAGTAGCATGGAACATAAGAAATTATCGATACGTTGAAGACGTATCAGCGGAGCGAGACACGCGCCCTGCCTCTCTCGTTTTTTTTTGTTTTTTTAACTTAACTAAAAAAATTATACTAATATAATTTTGACTTAACAAAATTTAACAAATATGTAATATATATTGTATAATGTATATAATTTTGGATACTTAACAAAAAATTTACTTAACAAAATTTTGACTTAAGAAAATTTAACAAATATGTAATATATATAGTATAATGTATATAATTTTGTATACTTAACAAAAATTTTACTTAACAAAATTTTGACTTAAGAAAAATTAACAAATATGTAATATATATAGTATAATGTATATAATTTTGTATACTTAACAAAAAATTTACTTAACAAAATTTTGACTTAAGAAAATTTAACAAATATGTAATATATATAGTATAATGTATATAATTTTGTATACTTAACAAAAATTTTACTTAACAAAATTTTGACTTAAGAAAATTTAACAAATATGTAATATATATAGTATAATGTATATAATTTTGTATACTTAACAAAAAATTTACTTAACAAAATTTTGACTTAAGAAAAATTTTACTTAACAAAATTTAGACTTAACAAAATTTTAACTTAACAAAATTTAGACTTAACAAAATTTTAACTTAACAAAATATCGAGAGGGGGTGGCGAGGGTTATGTGTCCTCGGCACCGCCACCGCCCTCTCGGTCACCGCCACCGTTCTCTCGGTCACGCGCGCGGTCACTGCGTCCCCCCTTTCGCCACCGCCCTCTCGGTCACCCCTCTCTTTATATGTAGAAGAGATGTGATAGATAATGCATATACACAATTAATTTGTTTTTACTACATGTTTTCAGGACTGACATATGGCGGACGATAGAGCTGACCCGATTCTGGACAACTATGATCTGGACGCTGAAGACCATATATTCGGCATCATAAAAGGCGATATTCCATATGTGCCGACCGGACAAGAAGAAGATGATATCTCTTCTTATCTGAACCTTGACGGTGAAGATGAAGGGCGCCGTCAGCAAGATGATGCCGAAGAAACGTCGATAAACGACGATCTTCAATTGGAAGTAGCAACCACCTCCGGCGCCGAGGTATATATATACATTGAGCCTCTGGTGATACAAACTAACTGATTTGAATAAATATGTGTGTACTAACGCGCGCGACTCTCTTTCTTATTTTAGCCCTCGGCCGGATCATCGAAACAATCGAGTACGTCGTCAAAGCGTGGCGCAACCAAGACGCTGAAACAAGGAGAAATATATACCATCGAGGTTATCGACAGTGCAACCGGCAAGCCGCTGGAGCCCGAGAAGAACGCCACCAAGTTTATCAACCAATGCGGAGCCGTTGTTAGAGACAACGTCTCGATCACCGTCCAGGAGTGGAATGAGCCAAAGAAGGCACGTCTTGGTTTCACTTTTGTCGACAAGAGAACAAAAAAAGATTGCTTGCAAAAGCTTCTGCAACATGTCGTCCTACCTCCGGAATACCACAAATTGGATGAGGAGGGTAACAAGATTGCGGAAAACAAGAAGAGGAGGAAGCTACTCAAACAGTTCGCTCTTGGAAAGATGGCCAGTGCATTCCGGAAATTCAAGCAAAATCTAGCCCGTGACTATGTCAACCAGAACAAGACTCCGGATTTCAAAGGACAATATGAGAAACTGAAACATGATTGGCCAGAATTTGTGAAGCAAAAGAAATCGGAGCAGTTCCTTGAACTATCGAAAAAAATAAGGAAAATGCGGCTAAGAAGGAGTACAATCATATTATGGGGCCAGGAGGGTATCGCCTTTGGGAGCCTAGGTGGGAGAAGATGGAGAACGAGCTGAGGGCGCGAGGAATCCGTCCAGGTACGGAGGGATGGGACCCAAGGGCCAAAAGCTGGTGGTACGGGCATGGGGGATCGCTGAACCCGGAGACAGGAGAGTGTGTTTACCGGGGCAAAATAATTAAACCCACCGAAAAGCTTATTGAGGCAATGAGGGATGCTCAAGAGGGGAAGATCAAGTTCAACAGAGAGAACGACGCGCTGACGAAAGCCCTCGGGAATCCTGAACACGGAGGACGTGTACGAGGCATGGGGCACATTCCGTGGAAAATAGGGTTCCCCCAGAACGATGACCCGTACGGTTACAGAAGCCGTAAGAGAAAGATGGATCGGGATGCAGATGTTGTGGCGCGGTTGGCATCGGAAATGGATGTGATGAAGAAAACCGTGAGTGTACTAGTAGCCGAAAGAGATGCAGCTCGGGCGCAGCATGAAGATCATCCAATGGATCTCGGAAGCCAGGAGCAGAGAAGAAGCAGCGTGGCTTCCACGGAGGCCCCACCGGCTGGTGCACCGACGATCGAAATTACTGCACCGGAGCCTCTGGTGGTCGAAATTACTGCACCGGAGCCTCCTCGCTACCCCGTGGACGATATAAAGGAGATGAAAGCATGTCATCTGTATTATCCTATCGGGAACATGTCCATGAAGGTAGCCATCGGCAGTGCTTTACCACCTGGAGCACTCCACCACAACAACCCCATTCCAGATGGCTATGCTCGTGTCACGGTGGAGGACATAGTCCAAGGGTTTGAGGACCTGGACATTGACATTGCTACACCTGAAGGGGCGACAAGACTTGGAGATGTCAAGCGCCAGTTCATTCTATGGCAGAAGAAGTTTATCAAGTTTCCAGGCGAGGCGCCAAGGCAAACAAGTCCACCCCCCTCCGGTGGTGGTGGCGGCGGCGGTGGTGGTGGTGGTGGTTCACCTACACCTCCGGCGGGTAAGCCGACGCCGCCCCCCAATTCACCTCCGGCGGGTAAGCAGACGCCGCCCCCCAGTCCTCGTCCGGCGGGTGATCAGACGCCGCCCCCCAATCCACCTCCGGCGAAGAAGCAGAGGCAGTCTTGGGTTATTAACCCGGAGCCTTATGTACCTGCAACCACAAAGATACCAGAGCCATCACTAAAGCCTCTCACCCCGAGGCCTTGGGAACTTAGTGTGGAGCAAAATGCAGCGGTCGTGGCTGCTCAGCATGAGAAATGGCAGGCGGACTGCAAGAAGAAAAGAGAGCCCGAGCCCAAACAAGTATTTTCTGAGAAGGAAAAGAGCTGGGCTAAGTCATTTTTGAACACACCGTCCCAGGCCGCGAAGAATCTGCCTGACGACTATGAACGTGAACTTCGTAGTCAAGCACTCGCGGTCGGGGGGAAACAAGTTGCCCAGCTCGGGGAACAAAGTAAACAGTCGATCGCCCCGCTCATAGTGAAAGCCGCAGGTCCGGAGGACGATGCCCCTGATGTCATAGCAGCTGCGGCAGCACAGGGATTGACTGTAGCGAGAGCCAAAGAACAAGCGGCAGACTTAGGTCTGACTCTTCGTGCAGCGTTAGGCCTTGATGACGTGGCAATGAAGGACGTAGTATTTACATATGTGAAGGATGGTCCTCTCGTCGAGCCTGCGCAGGAAGAGGATCTACCTCGACAAATGAAAGGTCTGCTAAATTGGTACAAGGGTTACATAAAACTTAAAAACGCCAGAGAATATATTTATGCGGAAGTTAGACCTGAGCATCACTTCAAACATTACTATATAACAATTCATCGGAGTGAATTGTTCCAGCTGTTCAATCTGCGCGAGCTCGACAAATCTATCATCAGTTGCTATGTTCTGTAAGTGATTTATTAATTTCTACCCCATCTCGTTCATTGCCTGCACTATAAATATATATATTGTCCTAACTATCTTGTTGTGTACGCTATTATGCAGAATGAAGAAGCGGGAAATGCGAATAAGGCGCACCCATGATGTTGGGTTCATTGACCCACAAATCGTTAATTCATATGTGTTAGAACACCACCCCAAAGACGTGGAGGATGACCTGTGGCGGTTTCTTACAAAACAGGAACTCAAAAGTGATATTCTATTTCCTTACCATTTTGGGTGAGTGTTTCTGTCTTGAGCACATTCTCTTTTGTTTACTCCATGCATGGTATGTGGCTAATCGATGAGTTATGCATGACTGTGCATGTATCGTGTCCGCAGGTTCCACTGGATTCTGCTAGTAATTCAAATTCAGAACTCCACAGTTCTCGTCCACGACTCTCTGAATATGGATCCGAAGCTTTGGGCCGACATGAGAAAAATGATGCAAAAGTAACTACTTTCATTCGTTTGCGCTCTATATCGATCGGCCTATTTCGTTCATCATTTCCTAATATCAAGTAACTAATTAATAACTCTCTTGTTCATTTAATTTTCCTTGCCTCGTAGGGTTTGGAGACGGTTCGTAGATCAAAAGGTCGGTGAATTCAAAAAAGAGCTACATTTTAAAAGGGCAAAGGCTGCGACCGGGGATATTCAGCCACCGGGGACCAATCTATGTGGATACTATGTTTGTGAGAGGATCCGGAGATACACCACTGAGCGGCAGCCGTCTGAGAACAACATCAGGAGGAATAACCTCCGGACGACGCTTACTCCAGAAGCTCGCTTCCGACCACTTCAAGAGGAACTAGCTGGATGGTTCGCGAGGGAAGTCATCGATCCTAGAGGAGAACACTATGTAGAGGACGTAGAACTTTATATGCACTAAATATGTATGGAAACTTGTTCAAAATTGTATATGGTCATCCGATATCGAATATATATTGTATATTCCTCTTGAATTCTTTTTGGTTCTAATTTCAAATTTGTTTGAAATTGTACATTCATATGCATGTATGTAGTACGGTAGAATATGTGAAACTCCTTCAAAATTAAAACCCAAAAGAAATAAAACAATACAAATTAAAAAGAAACCAGATTTAGGGGGAGGGGGGCTAAACCCTAAACCCTGCGGAGGCTTTAGTCGCGGTTGGCCAGAAGAACCGCGACTAAAGGTCCTCCGCCCTGGCGCTCGCCTGCCGCCCACGTGGACGGGCCTTTAGTCGCGCCTAATTGGTCGCGGTTGCGCAACCGCGACTAATGGCAGTTGCCAACCGCGACCAACCATTTTTCTACCAGTGCGGCCCGACTTTTCCCGTGTGTTCATGTTTCAGTTTCTCTCTTTACTTCTGCCATGCACCTGGTTCTAATATGCTACAGGCCTACAGTATAATTTTTATGCAGGGCTGAGTCCAATTGAACGCATACATGCCTTGGCTGATGTTCTAGGTTGTTTGCTACCGTGATATATATATACATGCTTTTGACCGTGTGTTTGTCTCTGCCATGCATCCGATTCTAATATGCTTTCTTTATGTAACATGTAAAAACTACCTCACTTGAATATTCAGATGTATTATGTTGGTCCGCGGAGAAAAGTATTTCTGAGATCGGTGTAATGTGCAGGCATATGTCCTTGTACACTTTAATATAGAGATGTTATTTTTTACATATACGTAAAGTTTATATTGTTCAAACATAGCAAAACATCAAATTTTATGGGTTGTACATCCAAACAGGAATTGGAATTGGGTACACCCTTTGATTCGAACAACAAATTCCTAGCGCACCCAAACAACAGAATTCAAATTGGAGCCAATTTTCTATCATAGATTTGGTATTTCCTATCTAATTCAATTCCAGATCTAATTCGATGCATCCAAACACAGCGCATTATTAGGAAAGAAGATATACTCGGTATTGAGATGATACACAGATGCATTATTAGATATGGAACTAAACTGTTTCACCAAGGCAAAGCTTGCCACCCCAGAATCTGAAACCGGCTGAACTCGAAGTGTCTGGCCTTGCGACCTCGTGCACACTTGATTGTGAACATTATGACACCAATTTATTAAAGCATCACTAGATGAATCCTCCCAATAGTCCATCTTAATTCATATGAGGAAAAATACATTCTTTTCTTAGTATCAAGTTATTTTATGAAGCAAGTTACCGGGTCTCATTTGGTTTTACACAGCATAGAAGGACCTGGGATCTATGATGCCGCGATAGAGATAAAAAAGAGCAAACACTTTTTGTTCATTTTCGATATGGTTCTTCCACTAGGACTAAAATTGCCTCATTCGTTAGCTATCTCCTTCAACCGACTAGAAAGGCATTGTCTTGGACTCACCGGCGACAACGTACATTGCGCCTCCGAAGATTAACTTGGGCAGCGATGAACACCGGAGGAGAGCAATCTAGGACCTTCATGCCGTGTCTCCAAACACGATACTCTCAACAGAGGAATGGCGTCGAGGACGCCGCCATCGCGCCGATCCAACTCATAATCTAGGCTTTCGCCCGGAGATAACTGCCCACACCCAAGAGAGAGCGAGGGATGCCGACACACCTCGACGGCGCCTCCAAGGAGGAGACGACACCCACGGCCGCCGATGTTGCCGACCCAATACACGTCGGGCTGGATTTTCATCCGCCTCTTTGCACATGCCCCACCTCCGAGGATTGAGCCACCAAGTCCAAAAGCCTCACACCGCCGCCACCGCAACCTTTCTGCCGTAGATGCAAGCCGTGGTCAACGATACCCCACACAGTAGAGGGCCATGTCCAACTCCCGCCTCCATCCCGACAAGAATCCGCAGCCTCCTCAACTCCGGCATGAGCTAGGGCCGTCTGCCAGGTTGTCACCCACTCCAGGTGATCTACGTGTTGTAGCAGCAGCAACCCAGCCCCTTCGGCCCAGCATGAGCCCGTGAAGGCCAAGATTGGGCCCGCCCTTCTCCTCCAGATCTTGCGCTGGCAGCCATAGGGAGGGCGCCCGCACGCCCGCATCACCTAGGCGGCCAGCCTCTGCTCACCATGAGCTCCTTCCTCGCGAGACATTCCGTGCTTTCACCGCCCGACCTTGGACGCCTCACCGTCGCCGGTGCTTGCCGATGCTCCACCCAGCTCTGCCGACCCTGCTGCTTCTCCTACCGAGCTACTCCGTGTGTCCATGGTCTCAGCTGTGCGCCAAAGGGCACCTCCACACCCTCATGCCGCCGCCCACTTTCCACCATCGTCGCCTAGGATGACGTCCGCCTTTGCGCACAGGGGGGGCCGTCTGAGGGGCGCCGCCCTCACCTCCCACCTTTGGTGGCCAGCTGTGGCCGCCACCGCCGCAACCGGCGACGGCAGCAGCCGAGGATGTTGGTTGGGGCGGGCTTCTAGGGTTTGGGGAGGGGAGCTTTCGGAGCCGCCTCGCGCGAGGCGATCCAACGTTGAGCACGAGCTTTGCTCTCAGCCTATTGAAAGCTGGCAAGCCTCAGCCCTTGTCTGCGGAGCTATGAGGCCAAAACAGACAAGAGACTTCATTCTCTTTCCGTGAAAAAACAGACACTTTGTGTTTCACTGGAATGAAAACAGCCACTTTCTTTCCTTGGTCGACCATATGGCAGCTACTTACAAAAGTGCAGACACTACGCTTGGACGCACAGCGGTACTGCTCCTGTCTGATGTTCACTAGCAGTAGCAAGAGAACAGACTCGGGAGCATGCAAACCATGCGGAAGTGGAGAGCCGTACTACTGACGTTGTCTGGAAGACTACCTGAACTGCGAAAACTAGAAGGATAATCCATCTCTAGTTAACCACCATGTTGATGTTACATCGTGTACAAACAAAGGTCAACGCGGTGAGTGATCCTGATGCTTCCAAATCCTACAATACCTTATAGATTTCGACAATATTTAAAAGCAACTCTAGCTAAGAAAAGAATGTGTGTACACTAGCAACAGCCAAGCTATAATCCTTGTTCACGTATGCCAGTTGTTTATCGTAAATATGAAACTTGTGTATCATAACATTTACTTTTGATATCATTTGATGCAACAACCATGCATTTAATCCCATAAGGAGCACATGGCTTTCATTTAAGATATACCTACTCCGAGCATCCCCTCCTTCCTATATAGAAGCTCCCCTACAAATATATTGATATTGATTGTATCAACCATAATTTCAAAATTCAGTTCCTTTCTCTGAATGACCATAATTTTCTTTGCATTATGTAAAAAATCTCAGTCTCTCTTGGCAAGCAAAGAGAGGCCAGCTCTGAACATCCGAGTGTCAAGGTGGGGCGGCTGAACGGCTGAAGCATGAAGGGGAGGGGGCAACAGATTCACCCAAGGGAAGACCCAAGATTCAGTCAATTCCTAAGCAGCCACCTCCTCGTGTTTCCCTAAATAAACACACACTTGCATGTTTGTCCTCGAAAGAAAGTAACCACTTTCTATCCTGGGTATTGCTGGGCGCGTGGTGCGACGATAGGCAGCTACGAAGAAGAGAAAAGAGAGTGGTACAAAAGTGCTGAAGTTTATCCCTTTTCGCTAGCACATAAAGTGAGTCCCCATCAGTCATCAAATAAAATGGCACAAAGTGAAGCCTCGCCAAATAAAAGGGCAGAAAGTGCGACGTGGATGATGAAAACGCGTGCGTGATGGCCGAAGCTGGCGCAGTGGCAGTCTCGTGGTTTAGCTCAGACAGAGCGCATGGCCAAACTATCAAGTGCAGTGGTGCACCGGCCGGGAAGCTTCTGGATGCCCCGCCTGGACCGCATCGGACGTGTTTCCGGCCACCCGTAAGGCCTCATTCGGTAGGCAGGGATTGAGGTGTATTATGCCTAGTGTTTTGGGTGGAAACACTTGTTTACTCAGGGTTTGTTTAGATTAAACTAGCTACTGGTTTGGGAGCGTGCTGATTTCCTAGCTTTTGAGGACCAGGTAGCAATCATGACGCATCATCATGCGTTGAGCTGGTGTTTCTTGAGACCGGCCAGTACCTGCAGTATGCAACTCGTCAGCATCTACAGCAGGCAAATCGTGAGGAAAGACTAGCCAGAGAAAACGCGAGGGGGACTAGCGTTTAGATTCACACGTGCGTCGGCGTGTTTTACGGGAATATTTGAGACTGGACACTTCCAAACCTGTTGAAACCCAGGGTGCCGAACAGCTCAGCTAGCGTTTTCGGAGGTCTTGGGCTGGCTCGACGAAGCGATACACTCCAATCCCTGAGAAAACCTGTGTGCCGAATGAGGCCTAACTTGAGATTACTCGGACCCATGCGGCGGTGGATCCGGAGAGAGTTTCATTTCTCGCCGCGCTCGGCTTCTTTGTCTTAAATGGTAGTATTTTTTTGAAACTTTAGATTACTTTTGGCTTCTTTTAAAATTTTACTACCTCCGTTTAAAAATGAAAACATAAATTTAAAATCTTGTAAGATGTAAAATTATTTACTATAAATAATATTTATTTTGGCAAGTATCACCATTTTTGTTGTAGCCCATTATATTGCGTTTCACGGATGGATCTCCTGTTACATAGATATAAATTGAAGGCAGTTAAGATTCAACCACTAGTTGAATAGATTATCTATATTTTCTATAATTTTTTCTTGGTTTCTTACACACTTTCTCCCCCCCCCCCCACCCATGTAAGCTGACCCTTTTGGCTGTGGTTGTAACATTTTTTTAAAATAATATATATAAGTTTACACGTAGATGATTCCCCTATTGTAAAGACGTAAAATAAATAGCTTATAATTTGTTTTATTTATGTTGGCGTCAGAAACCCACCGGCGGGCAGCGACTGGCCAACACGGTAGAGCCGGGAATGACTAGGGCGGCGGTCCCTAGCGACGGCCCGCAAAGCCTCCTGGTCGCGCGCCGATGCGGGTCGCAAGCGTGCCACCGACCTATACCTGGTCGAAGGTGTGGATGATGCCTCGCTTAGTTTCCTGCAGGCACACACGTACACGTTAAATACGAGCCTCGATCGGCTCAAAGTTGTCCTGTGAATCGGCTCGGGAGCCGATTCACCCATGATTCGTCCAAGGTGGCCGAATATATGGTGGTCCTGCTTGATCAGATAAAGCGTATGAGATCCACGACGATCTAGGGTTTTCACCGCATAATCGGATCATCCTACTCACGATTGGGCCTCGCGCTCACGCACGGTAAACGTAAGCCAGCCCTAGACAAGGCCTAAAAACCAACACAAGGTTGATCCTCGGAACGTCCTGTCTAGGGGCAGCAAACTACACCCCGCATGCCGCTGGATCCTCCAACCCTTTGTAAGGCCTAACTATTGCAGATATTAAACTAATCCTTGATGAATCAAGGATCGACCATAACGGATCAGATCTACTAAATAAAGATCAAGCGGGGTGCCGCCCCTGCACCCATGATGAGGCACAAGGACGGCTAGACGCGCAAGGGTTGCACTACGCGAGCATATGATGCTAAGAACGATGCTAACCCTAACGCGTCTACGATAACTACGTCGCTCGCCATCAAAAAGGCTTCAGTACGAGCAACGCATGAACAACTAGGCAGGCTCGTGCTGCCTAGATCGCGAGATGCGATCTAGGCAGCATGATGCTTACCGGAGGAACCCTCGAGACGAAGGAGTTGGCGATGCGCCGAGATTGGTTTGTGTTGAACGTTGGTTGTTGTTTATTCCATAAACCCTAGGTACATATTTATAGTCCAGGGGACTTTCTAATGTGGGCGTGCACTAAACCGTGCACGAGATAAACTCTAACCTCTACGTAACCTACTATATAAAGATACACGGGCTAACTAGCCCAAACTTGATACACGAGGCCGGTTCACAATGTATCTCCACGAATATATCTTCAAATCCATCTTGATCGCGGCCCACCTCTGACTTGGTCAAATTCTGGTGATAACACATGCCCCCCTGGTTTTGATAATGATAATTGCAAAACCATATACATTCTTCAAAGGGTCATGTCGTGGCAGATCGAACTGTTGCAGCACCGTCTATGACTTGACAATTCTGGCAGTCTTCGAGCAATCGGCTCTTTCCTTCCACGTGATCGGCTTCTAGTTAGCCGATAGTCAAAAACCACACAAACCCCAAAAAGAGCCGATGGCGTCGCACCGGCCCCTTCCATATAACAAACAGGGGCAAACCTGGCTATCCCTCCAAACGGTCACCTGCAACCTCCGTCTGAGAAAGCAAACTCAGATCCCCAAAATCCGCCACCTGCGCAATCTCGCGAGCTTCAGATCTTCAACCGCACCGCCCCAACTCCGCAGCGCATCAAATGGCGGAATCGTCCAACGTCGACACCATGGTCTCCGGCTTGAAGGTAATACTCCCCCGCTTCTTCGCCATTAGGGCCACTATCAGGGTCGAACAGAAGAACACCTGACTTAATGTTCTACTCCGCCATTGATTTTAGGTTTCCGACATCCTATTGCCGCATCCTTCTCTCTCAAATTCCATGTGTCTTGGCCCCCGATCTTCCGAGAGTCCTGCTCATTTAATCTCCTGTGAAGCTAACAGAATCCCCTTCGTGACTCAGCACTTAGATCTGACCTCCTGGGCCGACTGCCTACGAGCCTGGCCTAATCCCCCTGAAGGTTGGGTGTCATGGTACAATAGAGTATCCAAAATCCATTACGCCACCTGGGAATCTATAGGGATAGCCGATGCCTTATCATTATCACTGTCTCCTCTCGAGAAGAATGAAAATATTCTGAAAACCATCGGCTACTTCTGGTCTGACGCGCTGAACTGTTTCATTTTCGGCCACGGCCCGATGACACCAACCCTGCTGGATGTGGCCATGATCACAGGCCTGGACATTGCTTCCCCAAGCCCTTCTGCTTTCAAACTGCCGAAAGTTCCTTTCACCCTTTCTTCTAAAAAAGAGTGCACCAGCTGGGGCGCCTACCTTGATCGTTACATGAAAACCAAAGGCCCCGTGACAGAGCGAGAGCACACAGCTTTCCTAAACTTTTGGTTGGAACACTTCATATTCTGCGGTCCATCACTTGCCCCTACCAAGAACTATCTTTCCCTAGCCTATGAACTGGCCAAAGGTACCCATCTCGGTATCGGCAAACTGTTCCTTGGAGAGGTATATCGATCTCTTCAACTGATGTCTGTCAAGCTGTTTTCTCAGAAGACAGTTAAAACTGGCGGCCCCTGGTGGTTCATTCAGCTATGGGCACAGTTATATTTTCGGGACCAGATCCCAGACTTCCCACCTTTGACCTCCTGCACCTTCCCAGATGTGAACGGGAAGGATATTCGATGCACCAGTTATGGCCAAGCCCTGTATGGCCTCCCAGGCAGTAGGCTGATCCCTAAGGAAGCAGCAGGGTGGTTCAAGATCTTCTCCCAAGGTTTGGACAACCCCCTGTTCTTTCCCTACACTGAAACGGAAGACTTCGAAAATCCAGTCTCCTTCCGATTAGATAGCTTTGCCGATGACGATAGCACTCGGCATCTGTATTCCATCATGGTCCGTCCTTGCTTTCTCCCTGTCGGAATGAGCACCTCAAACCGGATCATCAAACCTGGTTATGAGTGTTATCAACCGGTAGTGGTAGCCCGTCAGCTCGGCCTCGGACAAGTGCCTCCACACTTATTCTTACACCACCTAACCGCAAGCAGAGCCGAACTGCCTGACCTCCTCACCAGTCATAGGTGCTACACCTTCTTCGATGCTTTGACCCTTCCAATCCCTCACAACCTCCGTTTCTCCTCCACTACTGATGGCTTCGAGACTTGGTGGTCCATGTGGAAGACCCATGTTTTTCGGAGGGCGTTGGGGCCGCAATTGAAACAACTTGACGCCGCGCATGAAATCTCTGCTGACCAGGTAATATTCCTCAAAATATTGCCCGTGACCACTTAATAGTGATTCGCCTGCGAACTGACTTCACCCCTTGGCAGGAACAAGACGGCCCAACTCCCCTGCAAGCTGATGGATCTCCCTTCGAATTTCTTCCTCCGGCTCCAGTGGTCCTCTTCTGTCAGAGTTCGCCACCTCTGAAGAAAGTAATAATGGACGGTCAGCCGATTTCACTATAATCGGCTCTGTTACGTCTCCAACGTATCGATAATTTCTTATGTTCCATGCTACTTTATTGATGATACCTACATGTTTTATGCACATTATATGTCATATTTACGCATTTTCTGGAACTAACCTATTAACAAGATGCCGAAGAGCCAGTTGCTGTTTTTTTTTGGTTTCAGAAATCCTAGTAAAGAAATATTCTCGGAATTGGACGAAACTTTCGCCAGGGTCCTATTTTTGCACGAAGCTCCCAAGACCGAAGACCTAACGAAGTGGGGCCACGAGGCAGCCAGGTGGCCGGCGCGGCCCAGCCCCCGGCCGCGCCGACCTAGCCCCCTGGGCCTCGTGTGGCCCCTCGCGTTGACCTTCCGCCTACTTAAAGCTCCCGTCGCGAACCCCCAGACCGAGAGCCACGATACGGAAAACCTTCGAGACGCCGCCGCCGCGAATCCCATCTCGGGGGATTCGGAGATCGCCTCCGGCACCCTGCCGGAGAGGGGATTCATCTCCCGGAGGACTCTACACCGCCATGGTCGCCTCCGGAGTGATGAGTGAGTAGTTCACCCCTGGACCATGGGTCCATAGCAGTAGCTAGATGGTCGTCTTCTCCTTGTTGTGCTTCATTGTTGGATCTTGTGAGCTGCCTAACATGATCAAGATCATCTATATGTAATTCTATATGTTGTGTTTGTCGGGATCCGATGGATAGAGAGTACTATGATTATGGTGATTATCAATCTATTGTTCATGTGTTGTTTATGATCTTGCATGCTCTCCGTTATTAGTAGAGGCTCTGGCCAAGTTTTTACTCTTAACTCCAAGAGGGAGTAATTATGCTCGATAGTGGGTTCATGCCTTCATTGATACCTGGGACAGTGACAGAAAGTTCTAAGGTTGTGATGTGCTGTTGCCACTAGGGATAAAACATTGATGCTATGTCTAAGGATGTAGTTATTGATTACATTACGCACAATACTTAATGCAATTGTCTGTTGCTTTGCAACTTAATACTGGAGGGGGTTCGGACGATAACCTGAAGGTGGACTTTTTAGGCATAGATGCAGTTGGATGGCGGTCTATGTTCTTTGTCGTAATGCCCAATTAAATCTCACTATATTTACCATGTCATGTATATGCATTGTTATGCCTTTCTCTATTTGTCAATTGCCCGACTGTAATTTGTTCACCCAACATGCTTTTATCTTATGGGAGAGACACCTCTAGTGAACTGTGGACCCCGGTCCTATTCTTTCCATAGCATACAATCTACTTGTTTTACTGTTTTCTTTGCAAACATCTTCCACTCGATACGTTTAATCCTTTGTTACAGCAAGCCGGTGAGATTGACAACCTCACTGTTTCGTTGGGGCAAAGTACTTTGGTTGTGTTGTGCAGGTTCCTAGTTGGCGCCGGAATCCCTGGTGTTGCGCCGCATCACATTTCGCGACCATCAACCTTCAACGTGCTTCTTGGCTCCTACTGGTTCGATTAAACCTTGGTTTCTTTCTGAGGGAAAACTTGCTACTGTGCGCATCATACCTTCCTCTTGGGGTTCCCAACGAACGTGTGAGTTACACGCCATCAAGCTCTTTTTCTGGCGCCGTTGCCGCGGAGATCAAGACACGCTGCAAGGGGAGTCTCCACTTCTCAATCTCTTTACTTTGTTTTTGTCTTGCTTTATTTTATTTACTACTTTGTTTGCTGCACTAAATCAAAATACAAAAAAATTAGTTGCTAGTTTTACTTTATTTGCTATCTTGTTTGCTATATCAAAAACACAAAAAAATTAGTTACTCGCATTTACTCTATCTAGTTTGCTTTATTGTCCTGCACTCTATATTTAAAATACAAAAAAAAAATTTTAGTTACTTTTATTACCATGTCTAGCTCTGAACCTGTTACTTCTTCACCTGAAGACTTAGTTTTCACTTTCAAGCAAGGGGATGAGGAGAGTTTTAAGGATGCTTGGTCTAGAATTTTTACTTCTTATCGTAAAACTGAACCTCAAATGACTCTAAGTTTGCTCCTTAGTAATTTTTATTTTGGTCTTATGGTTCGCTATAGATATGCTTTGGACACTTTAGTAGGAGGAGATTTCCTTCATTGTAATGGGGATCAAGCTTTTAATGCCATAAAGAAATTGGTTGCATCACATGATTCAGCTAATAACTTTGATTCAGCCCTTATTAGCATTCATAATAGATTGAACAATCTCGAGATAAGTACATCTCGCTTAAATGATAATTATCACTGTGTTCGTAATCGTCTTGAACAAGTCTTAGAGAATCCTAAACCTTCATCATGGGACCCTTCTGTTAAAATTGTCATCGGTGATCGAACTCTTCATGCCTATTGTGATATTATGTATGAATTTTGCCTTATGCCTGAAAACATTTATAAATCTTTGAAACTTTGGGGAGTCGATAAAGGGGGAGAAGAAATAGCTCTTATTGATAACTCTATCATAATTCCTAAGGGAATAGCTGCAGGTGTGCATACAACCATTCGTGGAAGAACAATATCCATTGATTATCTTATTATTGAAACAGGAAAAATCATATTCGGAAGATCCTTGCTGAAATTATTGGGAGCAGTCATTGATGTGGGAGAAGGCACTCTGAAATTCACCTCTATACCAGGGGGGAATCATATATTTCCTAAACCAAAAGGAAAGAAAAACATTAAGAAAGGTAAAGATGAAGCCCAAGGTAAGGTTGACACACCATCTCTCGATAATACTTGATTTGCACTTTCTGCGCCTAGCTGAAAGGCGTTAAAGAAAAGCGCTTATGGGAGACAACCCATGTTTTTACCTACAGCAATTTTTTGTTTTATTGAGTCTTGGAAGTTGTTTACTACTGTAGCAACCTCTCCTTATCATGTTTTTGTGCCAAGTAAAGTTTCTATGTCAAAGTTGATGTTATATTTGGGATCGCTGCACAGAAACAGCATTGCTGTCTGTCACGAATCTGGGCATAATTCTCTGTAGAAAATTCGAAAAAATCTGCCAATTTACGAGCGTGATCCTCAGATATATACGCAACTTTCATTAGTTTTGAGTTTTTCCATTTGAGCAAGTCTGGTGCCATTTATAAATTCGTCTTTACGGACTGTTCTGTTTTTGACAGATTCTGCCTTTTATTTCGCATTGCCTCTTTTGCTATGTTGGATTTATTTCTTTGATCCATTAATGTCCAGTAGCATTATGCAATGTCCAGAAGTGAAAAGAATGATTGTGTCACCTCTGAATGTGTGAATTATTAATGATGCACTAACCCTCTAATGAGTTTGCTTGAAGTTTGGTGTGAAGGAAGTTTTCAAGGGTCAAGAGAGGAGAATGATATACTAAGATCAAGAGGAGTGAAAGCTCTAAGCTTGGGGATGCCCCCGTGGTTCATCCCTGCATATTTTAAGAAGACTCAAGCGTCTAAGCTTGGGGATGCCCAAGGCATCCTTCTTCATCGACAACATCATCAGGTTCCTCCCCTGAAACTATATTTTTATTCAGTCACATCTGGTGTTCTTTACTTGGAGCGTCGGTTTGTTTTCGTTTTTGTTTTTGTTTGAATAAGATGGATCCTAGCATTCACTTTGTGGGAGAGAGACACGCTCCGCTGTTGCATATGGACACATGTGTCCTTAGGCTTTACTCATAATGTTCAAGGCGAAGTTTCTTCTTCGTTAATTTGTTATATGGTTGGAATTGGAAAATGCTACATGTAGTAATTCTAAAAATGTCTTGGATAATGTGATACTTGGCAATTGTTGTGCTCATGTTTAAGCTCTTGCATCATATGCTTTGCACCCATTAAGAAGAAATACATAGAGCTTGCTAAAATTTGATTTGCATATTTGGTTTCTCTAAGGTCTAGATAATATCTAGTATTGAGTTTTGAACAACAAGGAAGACAGTGTAGAGTCTTATAATGTTTACAATATGTCTTTTATGTGAGTCTTGCTGCACTTGTTCATCCTTGAGTTTGCTTCAAATAACCTTGCTAGCCTAAAACCTTGTATCGAGAGGGAATACTTCTCATGCATCCAAAATCCTTGAGCCAACCACTATGCCATTTGTGTCCACCATACCTACCTACTACATGGTATTTACCCGCCATTCCAAAGTAAATTGCTTGAGTGCTACCTTTAAAATTCCATCATTCACCTTTGCAATATATAGCTCATGGGACAAAATAGCCTTAAAAACTATCGTAGTATTGAATATGTACTTATGCACTTTATATTTTATTAAGTTGCTTGTTGTGCGATAACCATGTTTCTGGGGAACGCCATCAACTATTGTTGAATATCATGTGAGTTGCTATGCATGTCCGTCTTGTCTGAAGGTCTATCATTTTAGTGGTTGGAGCATGCAAAATTGTTAGAGAAGAACATTGGGCCGCTAACTAAAGCCATGAATCATGGTGGAAGTTTCAGTTTTGGACATATATCCTCAATCTCATATGAGAATAATAACTTTGCTACATGCTTATGCATTAAAGAGGAGTCCATTATCTGTTGTCCATGTTGTCCCGGTATGGATGTCTAAGTTGAGAATAATCAAAAGCGAGAAATCCGAAATGCGAGCATTCTCCTTGGACCTTTGTACAGGCGCATGGAGGTACCCCTTTGTGACACTTGGTTGAAACATGGCATGCAAAGATCCGGTAGTCCAAGTTAAGTAGGACGAGGTGCGGGCACTATTAGTATACTATGCGTGAGGCTTGCAACTTGTAAGATATAATTTACATAACTCATATGCTTTATTACTACCGTTGACAAAATTGTTTCATGTTTTCAAAATAAAAGCTCTAGCACAAATACAGCAATCGATGCTTTCCTCTTTGAAGGACCATTCTTTTACTTTTATTGTTGAGTCAGTTTACCTATCTCCTTCCACCTTAAGAAGCAAACACTTGTGTGAACTGTGCATTGATTCCTACATACTTGCATATTGCACTTGTTATATTACTTTATGTTGACAATATCCATGAGATATACATGTTACAAGTTGAAAGCAACCGCTGAAACTTAATCTTCTTATGTGTTGCTTCAACACCTTTACTTTGATTTATTGCTTTATGAGTTAACTCTTATGCAAGACTTATTGATGCTTGTCTTGAAGTACTATTCATGAAAAGTCTTTGCTATATGATTCAGTTGTTTACTCATGTCATTACCTTTGCTTTGATCGCTGCATTCATTACATATGTTTACAAATAGTATGATCAAGATTTTGATGGCATGTCACTTCAGAAATTATCTTTGTTATCGTTTTACCTGCTCGGGACGAGCAGAACTAAGCTTGGGGATGCTGATACGTCTCCAACGTATCGATAATTTCTTATGTTCCATGCTACTTTATTGATGATACCTACATGTTTTATGCACATTATATGTCATATTTACGCATTTTCTGGAACTAACCTATTAACAAGATGCCGAAGAGCCAGTTGCGCTGTTTTTGGTTTCAGAAATCCTAGTAAAGAAATATTCTCGGAATTGGACGAAACTTTCGCCAGGGTCCTATTTTTGCACGAAGCCCAAGACCGAAGACCTAACGAAGTGGGGCCACGAGGGCCAGGGGGTGGCCGGCGCGGCCCAGCCCTGGCCGCGCCGCCCCTGGGCCCCTCGTGTGGCCCCTCGCGTTGACCTTCCGCCTACTTAAAGCTCCCGTCGCGAAACCCCCACCGAGAGCCACGATACGGAAAACCTTAGCCGCCGCCGCGAATCCCATCTCGGGGATTCGGAGATCGCCTCCGGCACCCCGAGAGGGGATTCATCTCCGGAGGACTCTACACCGCCATGGTCGCCTCCGGAGTGATGAGTGAGTAGTTCACCCCTGGACCATGGGTCCATAGCAGTAGCTAGATGGTCGTCTTCTCCTTGTTGTGCTTCATTGTTGGATCTTGTGAGCTGCCTAACATGATCAAGATCATCTATATGTAATTCTATATGTTGTGTTTGTCGGGATCCGATGGATAGAGAGTACTATGATTATGGTGATTATCAATCTATTGTTCATGTGTTGTTTATGATCTTGCATGCTCTCCGTTATTAGTAGAGGCTCTGGCCAAGTTTTTACTCTTAACTCCAAGAGGGAGTAATTATGCTCGATAGTGGGTTCATGCCTTCATTGATACCTGGGACAGTGACAGAAAGTTCTAAGGTTGTGATGTTGTTGCCACTAGGGATAAAACATTGATGCTATGTCTAAGGATGTAGTTATTGATTACATTACGCACAATACTTAATGCAATTGTCTGTTGCTTTGCAACTTAATACTGGAGGGGGTTCGGACGATAACCTGAAGGTGGACTTTTTAGGCATAGATGCAGTTGGATGGCGGTCTATGTTCTTTGTCGTAATGCCCAATTAAATCTCACTATATTTACCATGTCATGTATATGCATTGTTATGCCTTTCTCTATTTGTCAATTGCCCGACTGTAATTTGTTCACCCAACATGCTTTTATCTTATGGGAGAGACACCTCTAGTGAACTGTGGACCCGGTCCTATTCTTTCCATAGCATACAATCTACTTGTTTTACTGTTTTCTTTGCAAACATCTTCCACTCGATACGTTTAATCCTTTGTTACAGCAAGCCGGTGAGATTGACAACCTCACTGTTTCGTTGGGGCAAAGTACTTTGGTTGTGTTGTGCAGGTTCCTAGTTGGCGCCGGAATCCCTGGTGTTGCGCCGCATCACATTTCGCGACCATCAACCTTCAACGTGCTTCTTGGCTCCTACTGGTTCGATTAAACCTTGGTTTCTTTCTGAGGGAAAACTTGCTACTGTGCGCATCATACCTTCCTCTTGGGGTTCCCAACGAACGTGTGAGTTACACGCCATCAGGCTCCCAAAAACAAAGCATCCTTGGGGTCGGTTGCCCCCCGAGCCTCGACCCGGCGAGGACAGCGGTGAGGAAGGTGGCTGCCAGAAAGACCCTGACGCGTAAAACTCCTGCCCAAGCGAGTTCACAGGTAAGTCGTATCAAATTCCGATTGATCGCACTTGCCTTCCCAGCCTTTGTGACATGGTCGTACCCCTTATTCCAGACTTCCACCGAAGAGAACTCCAGCGAGGGAGAACAATCCAGTCCCAGGGGTTCCTACCTACGCGGTACGGGCAGGTCCACCACACAGAGCCAGACGGACTCGCCAACCCCGGCTTCTAGAAAAAGGTCGACTCCCGAGCCTGCCGTCCTTCAGTCCTCGGTCCAAACGAGGTCGCGCATCAAACGCCGATGCGTCAAAAGGGCTCGCACGGGCCCACAAACCTCTTCTCCTAGCCAAGAAGTTTCCAAGGTACTCCTGCTGACAGCTCGTGCTCCCTGTTGTCTTGTTGCTAACCGGACCACTTTACCATTCCTCTTGCAGATTAATGATACTTCCAGCGGGGCCGTTGAAGAGGTACTGATGCCATCCACTGCCCCTGGTCCCTCCAACTCGCCACGCGCGACAGACCAGTCGTCTGATCAGCAAACTGCAAAGCCGATTGTTACCACCTCGGCTTCCCCTCCTTTCCTGGGGGAGGTACACCCTCTTTTCTCTCTCGAGCCTACTTTTTCATCTGTCGTATGCCCATACCGCCCTTGTTCTTTTGCCAGGGGTGCGATCCTTCAAGCTTGCTGACATTCGACCCCGATTCCATCGAGCCAGCCGCACCTAAAATAGGTGACGAGCCAAACCTTGGTGCCGTCGTTGGTCCGCTACAGCGTCTCAAGGTCCTGCTCTCCTCCCCAGTTGATACTCTGGTTGAGGATCCTGAGACGATCAGGGGCATCCTCGTGGACATCCAGCCTCGTCTCCCAGTGGCGCTGGTTGCTAAACTCTGGCCGACAGTGACTTTGTCAGTTTTCAAGTCAAGGGTGCAGTCGGCTCGTCAAAGGATCACTCTTCGCCGCGCTCAACTCCCGCTGAGAGCCGATATTGCAGAAAAATGCCAGCGGCTCAACGAGAAGAAGGCTGCTTTAGACGCAAAAACCGCCGCCTCTACTCATAGCGCCAGACTTGAGACCTTACGCAAGGAGCTGGAAGATCTCGAAAGGAGGGCCAGGGAGACCAAACAACTCATCGAAGACGAGGAATCCCTCATTGCTCGCTCCCAAGAGGAAGCACAAGGTCTCACCGCTGATCTGAAGACCGATCTAGCTGAAATCCGTGCCCTAAGCAGCCAGCTGGTGATGGGGAAAGACGAGGATGATGAGGTCGAGATCGCTGAGGTGGATCGAATCCGTGCCGATGCTCTTCACGCTCTTAATGCATTTCTTCAGTAGAGCTCGATACTTGTAAAAAAATTTTTTTATATCAACTCAGCTGTCGCGCGCTGGCTCCGGTTGTATCCGAAAAATTGTTTATTATTCGGCTACCAAAATTTCTCCACACATGCCCAGTGGCGTCGCGCGCGCTCCTTGATTAGGTGCCCCCCGAGCCGATTCTGCCAGATGACTGCTGAAATCGGCTCTATGTTCTGCCAAGGTGGCGTGGTGCGAACGTCGGCTTCATCAGGAATAACGTGGGCTCCTTCCAACGCCATAGACGACGCATCCCTTTGTCCATCAGACCAACGCTGAGCCCGGGTCGGAAGCACGATTTTAGCTGACTCCTAGAATCGGCTCCTGCGTTCGTAGGCCGACGAGAGTCTGATGATGTCACTTTTTCGAGCCCGTCGGGTAGCTTTTGCCTTTGAATTGGTCACGGCGGTATGTAAGCCCCACCGTTCTGCTGCCAAAGGGGAACTCTAGCTTCCTTACGCAGTGGTTATGATCCGCCATGTTGACACCAAGATGCGGGTGCGTGCCCCCGTCGCTCGATGTCACGCAAACGGGTCTCCCTTCCGAGGACCGCCTAGACCTTGTCATGCTTCTTCTTGAGCTTGCCAGCCAGGTCCTCGTATGTGACCGGAGTTTCTTCCGTCATCTCTGATGTAGATGGCGAGGTGGTTGTCATTTGAAGATTGTCGTTGAAGATGGTCCCACCGGGCGTGCCAGAATGTGTTGGCGTCAGAAACCCACCGGCGGGCAGCGACTGGCCAACACGGTAGAGCCGGGAATGACTAGGGCTGCGGCTGGCCCCAGTCCCTCAGAGCGACGGCCCGCAAAGCCCCCTGGTCGCGCGCCGATGCTGGGTCGCAAGGGCGTGCCACCTGACCTATACCTGGTCGAAGGTGTGGATGATGCCTCGCTTAGTTTCCAGGCACACACGTACACGTTAAATACGAGCCTCGATCGGCTCAGGTTGTCTCGTGAATCGGCTCAGTGGAGCCGATTCACCCATGATTCGTCCAAGGTGGCCGAATATATGGTGGTCCTGCTTGATCAAATAAAGCGTATGAGATCCACGACGATCTAGGGTTTTCACCGCATAATCGGATCATCCTACTCACGATTGGGCCTCGCGCTCACGCACGGTAAACGTAAGCCAGCCCTAGACAAGGCCTAAAAACCAACACAAGGTTGATCCTCGGAACGTCCTGTCTAGGGGCAGCAAACTACACCCTGCATGCCGCTGGATCCTCCAACCCTTTGTAAGGCCTAACTATTGCAGATATTAAACTAATCCTTGATGAATCAAGGATCGACCATAACGGATCAGATCTACTAAATAAAGATCAAGCGGGGTGCCGCCCCTGCACCCATGATGAGGCACAAGGACGGCTAGACGCGCAAGGGTTGCACTACGCGAGCATATGATGCTAAGAACGATGCTAACCCTAACGCGTCTACGATAACTACGTTGCTCGCCATCAAAAAGGCTTCAGTACGAGCAACGCATGAACAACTAGGCAGGCCGTGCTGCCTAGATCGCGAGATGCGATCTAGGCAGCATGATGCTTACCGGAGGAACCCTCGAGACGAAGGAGTTGGCGATGCGCCGAGATTGGTTTGTGTTGAACGTTGGTTGTTGTTTATTCCATAAACCCTAGGTACATATTTATAGTCCAGGGGACTTTCTAATGTGGGCGTGCACTAAACCGTGCACGAGATAAACTCTAACCTCTACGTAACCTACTATATAAAGATACACGGGCTAACTAGCCCAAACTTGATACACGAGGCCGGTTCACAATGTATCTCCACGAATATATCTTCAAATCCATCTTGATCGCGGCCCACCTCTGACTTGGTCAAATTCTGGTGATAACAATTTATAAATAGCTTATAAATGTCTCTGAATTTCAACAATATTGCAAAGTGGCTACCTAAGTTTAAATGTGTGTACATCATGTACGATAGCAACGAATGAGCTCTACTACTCGTCGGGATCAGCTGTGTGTCATGGAAACTTGTGGATGATAATCATATGCCATCCCTATTCTCATGTTAAATATGTCTATTATAGCATTCACTTATACCACGTGATTCAACAACCATGTTTCTTCCATGCATTTTAGTTTTGCCAGGAGGAGCACTTGACATTCACATAAAATGTAATATCATAAGCAAGACGCATGTGTAAAGAGATTCCCTCGGCGCAGGTAGGTAGGTGAGAGCGAGAGCGTGTTTCGGCCCCTGGTAGGTTTCCCTCGCCGTCGCCGCCGCGGCGCCGCTCCGGCGCCGCCTTTTTCCTTCTCCCCCAGTTCGTCCCCATGGACTCCATCGCCTCTCATCCCCCGGGCTTCTCTCGCCGGGAGGCGGAGGGGAGCGCGTCGGCCTCGTCGGGATCGCCGCGGCGCAACGATCACGTCTCCGGGCTGGGCCTCTCGTCCGCTTCGTCGGGTGAAAGCGTCGCGCCATGCCCGGAGCCGAGGATGGCGGCTCTGCCCGAGGAGCGGGCAGAGTGCAGGATCGCTTGGTTTGGGAGCAACCTAGGCCTTCCAAGGGGAAGCGCTGGACTCGCCGTATCGAGGCTCGGCATGATGCGGGTGCCGCTGGCTGGGGCGCCCGTCGCCGGGGATGGCGGGGCTCTGCTCGCTGTTTCCTGCCGGGGCATCGCAAGGTTGACTGCACCAACGCAGAGGTGTGCTTGAGGTGTTGGCAGCGAGGTCACCCGGCCAAAGACTGCAAGCGTCCTCGTAGTCCGTCGCCGGAGTCGGAGGAGGAGTTGCGGATGCGGGCGTTGGCCAAGCTGGCCCGCCGGGGTTCTCCCGTGAGGGGGCAGCCTGGGAGGCTTCCCGCGCGTGGCATGAGGCCACCTTCTCCGCCGCCGCTTCCACCGCCTCCCCGCCTCCTCCCATGGCTCCGGCCCTCCCGCCACCTCCGCCAGGCCCGCCCCCGGTTGCGTCGAGGCTTCCACCCATGGAGGCTTGGCCTCCCCTGGCGGTGGAGCAGGGCGGCGTGCTGCGTGGTCCAGGGCTGGAGCAGCCGTTGCTGTGCGTGGTGCGGCGGTCGGCCGCCATGTGCGATCTGGAGCAGAGGCTCCGGTTCGCCCTGGTGGCCTCCGTCGGTGGGCGTCGGCCTGTGGTTTCTTGCGAGCAGGTGGCGGCGGCGCTGCGCTGGCGTGGTGTGCCGGAGGGTGCGGTTTCAGTTCACTCGTTCGCCCCTGAGGATTTCCTTGTCATCTGCGAATCGGAGGAGCTCAGGAGCCATGTGGCGGGGATGCCGTCGGTGCTGGTCGCCGGAGCGCCGCCGTCGTTCGGCAGTGGAACCGGCAAGCGCAGGCCAGCCTTGTCCCGTTGAAGTCGAGGGTGCTGCTGGCCATTGAGGGTCTCCCGCCGCACGCTGGGACACCGCCGTCGTCGAGGACATCCTTGGGAAGAGTTGCGCCGTTGATGAGATCGCGCCGGAGACGAAGGCAAGGAGCGACCTTCCCTCTTCAAGCTAACTGCTTGGACGTCGGAGCTGGAAGCGATTCCGGTGGCGAGGAGGCTGGCGGTGCCCGAGCCGATCGCGGGCGGTGGTGCTTCGTCGGCGGCGGCGGTGCGTGACGCCGGAGGGATCAAAACCCTCCAGTACCGTGTGCTTGTTCATCTGGTGAGGGTGGAGGAAGAAGTGGAGGGTGGCCTGGTCCAGCCGTTCGGTCCGTTCAGCCGTGGGCCGGCGGGGTCCAGGGACGGTGGAGGTGAGGGCGACGGAGGCGGCAGGGACAAGGGTGCGGAGCCTCGGAGAGTTTGCCGTGACCTTCCTTGGACGCGTGGTGTGCCCGATCGTCGCCGTGGTCCGGGGGAGGAGAGGGCGCGGCGCAGCTGTGCGCGGTCCGTCTCTGCTGCGGCGGCGCCGGTGCCGGCGAAGAGCTGGGCCCTTCCACGGGTCTGCAGTCCGGCGCCCTTGACCGTTCAAACTCCGCTCGTCCGGTCGTCGCTGGCGCAGGCTGGGGCTGGCAAAGCTGCTGGTCCTGTGGCGGGGAGTGCTGCTTTTGGTCAGCAGGAGCAGGCCGCGCCTGGCAAAGCTGCGGGTCTTGCAGCGCGGAGTGTTGCCGTTGGTCAGCGTGTTTCAAACGAAAGTGGTAAAGCTGATAAGAGGATGGGACCCGCGGTGTTGGAGGAGGCGGTGCCGTTCGTTGCGGAACGCGTGGAGGTGCGGGAGCAAGCGGGCCACGCGGCGGACCAGGTGCTTTGGGAGGACGCACCCGACTCGCTGCCGTGCGCCGATCCCGAGCCGGTCGCGCCTGTGTGCGTCCAATCGGCGAGTCAAGGCTCGGAGCAAAAGACGATCCCTTCCCCGTCCCTTTCCTCGGTGGGGTCCACGGATCGGTCGCTTTCCACTGAGCTGGAGGAGGCTTGTGATAGCGAGATGGAGAATCACCCGGTGCATGCAGAGGGGTACGTGGAGATCAGTGTGTCCGATCAGCGGGCGGCGCACAGGAGCCCAGGGCTTCGCCCAGATCGTGCGGCTCCCCGATGGAAAGTCAGGCCCATACATCCTTCACGGGCCCCAACAGCGCCATGCAACTTGTCCCTAGAGGGTTGGCAACTCAGCAGGTGCACGCTCAGAGCCCTTCAGAGGTGCACCTTGAGCAGGTTTCGGAGAGGGAGGCGGCAGACAGAGAGTCGGAGAAGCTGGAGCTGGCCCGTATCAAATCCTTCTGCTCTTCGATGCTCAAGGCCATTGCACCTCCCCTGTTGCATGAGTATGAGAGGACTACGGGTCTCAGAGCGGATGCGGAGCCTTTCACTCCTAAAAGGGTGACAAGGAGGTCGACGGCGGCACTAGCAGGCACTCACGTCAAGATGGCATCCGCGGCGGAGAGCTCTTTGCTCAAAGCATTGGGTTTCTGCCCGGAGAACCTCGCGGTTGATGAGAGTGACCTGAGGCGCTTCAAGGAGTTCTTCAACTCCCCGGTACAGGACACACACCTGAGAGTGATGGCGGCCATTTTTGGCAAGGAGATTCCCAGAGCTTGGAGAGCGAGATGCACTGCAGGGTGGCAGTGGCGGCGCAGTAGGGCGCAGGAGCGTGGCGGAGTGAGTTAGTCTAGATCCATGGATGTTTTCCTAGAGGTTTTGTGCTGGAACGTCAGAGGTTTGAACGATCCAGCTAAGAGAGATGCGGTGCGTGAGTTCATTTCGAGTCTTAGAGTTAGTGTCGTGTGCCTCCAGGAGACGAGGTTGGATGTAATTGATGATTTCCTTAATGCAATGCCTGGGACCATCGTTTGATGGGTATGCTTTTTTGCCTGCGGTGGAGACGAGAGGAGGGATCTTGTTAGCTTGGAACAAGTCCGTGGTGGACATCACGCGTATAAGCTTCGATGAGTACGCGGTGACCGGGGAAGTAAACCCCAGAGATAATAATAGATGGTGGTTAACTACGGTTTATGGGCCGCAAACCCATGAGGACAAGTTGAGCTTCTTACGTGAGCTTTCGGAGAGGAGAAGTCTATGCCCTGGGCCATGGCTGCTCCTTGGGGACTTCAACATGATCCTTTATGCGGAGGAGAAGAATAATGATCGCCTAGATAGATTCATGATGACGACCTTTCGGCACTTTGTCCAAGAGCAGGAGATCAAGGATCTCTATCTTCATGGCAGGAGGTTTACTTGGAGTAATGAGAGGGCGGTGCCCACGCTTACTCGCATTGATAGGGCCTTTGTTTCGGTGGACTGGGATCTGATGCACCCAGATTCTATCCTGCAGGCCCTGTCCTCGTCGGTCTCGGATCATGCCCCGATTCACTTGTCCCTTAGCGCGGCTTTCAAGCCGAAGAAGAGGTTCAAATTTGAGGCCTTCTGGCTTAACCTTGAGGGGTTTGATGAGGCCCTGAGAGAGGCTTGGATCTGCGATCCCAGCATCGTAGACCCCTTTAGACGCCTTGATGCCCTTTTTACGCAATGCGGCGGAATTCTTCCAAGCGTGGGGTGAGAAAAAAGTGGGAAACATCAAGCTAAAAATTGCGATGGCAAACACTTTGATCCTGAGGTTTGACGTTGCGCAAGAAACGAGAGCGCTTTCCCTCGAGGAAGCTGATACGTCTCCAACGTATCGATAATTTCTTATGTTCCATGCTACTTTATTGATGATACCTACATGTTTTATGCACATTATATGTCATATTTATGCATTTCTCGGAACTAACCTATTAACAAGATGCCGAAGAGCCCTGTTGTTTTCTGCTGTTTTTGGTTTCAGAAATCCTAGTAAAGAAATATTCTCGAATTGGACGAAACTTTCGCCTAGGGTCCTATTTTTGCACGAAGCCAGAAGACCGAAGACCTAACGAAGTGGGGCCACGAGGTGGCCTAGGCCGGCGCGGCCAGGCCCTGGCCGCGCCGACCTGCCCCCTGGGCCCCTCGTGTGGCCCTCGCGTTGACCTTCCGCCTACTTAAAGCCCCGTCGCGAAACCCCCAGATCGAGAGCCACGATACGGAAACCCTTACGAGACGCCGCCGCCGCGAATCCCATCTCGGGGATTCTGATCGCCTCCGGCACCCTGCCGGAGAGGGGATTCATCTCCCGGAGGACTCTACACCGCCATGGTCGCCTCCGGAGTGATGAGTGAGTAGTCACCCCTGGACCATGGGTCCATAGCAGCTAGATGGTCGTCTTCTCCTTGTTGTGCTTCATTGTTGGATCTTGTGAGCTGCCTAACATGATCAAGATCATCTATATGTAATTCTATATGTTGTGTTTGTCGGGATCCGATGGATAGAGAGTACTATGATTATGGTGATTATCAATCTATTGTTCATGTGTTGTTTATGATCTTGCATGCTCTCCGTTATTAGTAGAGGCTCTGGCCAAGTTTTTACTCTTAACTCCAAGAGGGAGTAATTATGCTCGATAGTGGGTTCATGCCTTCATTGATACCTGGGACAGTGACATAAAGTTCTAAGGTTGTGATGTGCTGTTGCCACTAGGGATAAAACATTGATGCTATGTCTAAGGATGTAGTTATTGATTACATTACGCACAATACTTAATGCAATTGTCTGTTGCTTTGCAACTTAATACTGGAGGGGGTTCGGACGATAACCTGAAGGTGGACTTTTTAGGCATAGATGCAGTTGGATGGCGGTCTATGTTCTTTGTCGTAATGCCCAATTAAATCTCACTATATTTATCATGTCATGTATATGCATTATTATGCCTTTCTCTATTTGTCAATTGCCCGACTGTAATTTGTTCACCCAACATGCTTTTATCTTATGGGAGAGACACCTCTAGTGAACTGTGGACCCCGGTCCTATTCTTTCCATAGCATACAATCTACTTGTTTTACCGTTTTCTTTGCAAACATCTTCCACTCGATACGTTTAATCCTTTGTTACAGCAAGCCGGTGAGATTGACAACCTCACTGTTTCGTTGGGGCAAAGTACTTTGGTTGTGTTGTGCAGGTTCCTAGTTGGCGCCGGAATCCCTGTGCGCCGCATCACATTTCGCGACCATCAACCTTCAACGTGCTTCTTGGCTCCTACTGGTTCGATTAAACCTTGGTTTCTTTCTGAGGGAAAACTTGCTACTGTGCGCATCATACCTTCCTCTTGGGGTTCCCAACGAACGTGTGAGTTACACGCCATCAAGCTCTTTTTCTGGCGCCGTTGCCGGGGAGATCAAGACACGCTGCAAGGGGAGTCTCCACTTCTCAATCTCTTTACTTTGTTTTTGTCTTGCTTTATTTTATTTACTACCTTGTTTGCTGCACCTAAAGAAAACACAAAAAAATTAGTTGCTAGTTTTACTTTATTTCTTGTCTTGCTCTATATCAAAAACACACAAAAAATTAGTTACTTGTCTTTACTTTATTTGCCTAGTTTATTTTATTGCTACTAAAATGAGTAATCCTGAAGTTGAAGTTCGTTCTTTTAAGCAACAAGGTGGAGAAAGTTTTAAAGATGCTTGGTATAGAATTAGTAATGCTCATCAAAGGTGCATTAAGAAACACTCCACCACTATCCTTCTTAGGAACTTTTATGTTGGTTTATCTAGTTGGAATAGATATGTTCTTGATACTCTTTCGGGAGGTAATTTCCTAGGTACTCCCGCTTTAGAAGCTAGTTGCATCATTGAGAGTCTAGTTGGAATACCACCTGTTAATGAAGTTAAAATTGAAATCTCTATTGAAGATGTTATGAAAAAATTGGAAACCATAGAGAAAATTTTTTCAAGTGTTGAAACTAAATTGGGAATGTTATTTGACAAAACTTATGAACTTGATAAATCCTTAGGAGGAATTGATGAAAGAATTAGTGTCCTAGGAACTTGTGTTGTCCATGATAATCAAACCAATAGGATTGATGAACTTGAAAAAGCTATGGGAACCTTGGGTTCAACCTTTTCTTCTCTCAAGTATAATGAGAAAGCTTATGTGGGTAAAGAGCAAAAATTCATGTACGCCTCTAAAGTGCCTAAACAAAAGAATTATTATAGGCCTAAAATTTCTAAAACCCCTAGCACCACCATAGAGAATTTAGATAATGGAGCACCTAAAGTACCCTCTGCAACAAGTTGTGTTTGCATGAAAAATAATGATGTTGATGCTTCTACTCTCGATGTTACTTGATTTGCACTTTCTGCGCCTAGCTGAAAGGCGTTAAAGAAAAGCGCTTATGGGAGACAACCCATGTTTTTACCTACAGCAATTTTTTGTTTTATTGAGTCTTGGAAGTTGTTTACTACTGTAGCAACCTCTCCTTATCATGTTTTTGTGCCAAGTAAAGTTTCTATGTCAAAGTTGATGTTATATTTGGGATCGCTGCACAGAAACAGCATTGCTGTCTGTCACGAATCTGGGCATAATTCTCTGTAGAAAATTCGAAAAAATCTGCCAATTTACGAGCGTGATCCTCAGATATATACGCAACTTTCATTAGTTTTGAGTTTTTCCATTTGAGCAAGTCTGGTGCCATTTATAAATTCGTCTTTACGGACTGTTCTGTTTTTGACAGATTCTGCCTTTTATTTCGCATTGCCTCTTTTGCTATGTTGGATTTATTTCTTTGATCCATTAATGTCCAGTAGCATTATGCAATGTCCAGAAGTGAAAAGAATGATTGTGTCACCTCTGAATGTGTGAATTATTAATGATGCACTAACCCTCTAATGAGTTTGCTTGAAGTTTGGTGTGAAGGAAGTTTTCAAGGGTCAAGAGAGGAGAATGATATACTAAGATCAAGAGGAGTGAAAGCTCTAAGCTTGGGGATGCCCCGTGGTTCATCCCTGCATATTTTAAGAAGACTCAAGCGTCTAAGCTTGGGGATGCCCAAGGCATCCCCTTCTTCATCGACAACATCATCAGGTTCCTCCCCTGAAACTATATTTTTATTCAGTCACATCTGGTGTTCTTTACTTGGAGCGTCGGTTTGTTTTCGTTTTTGTTTTTGTTTGAATAAGATGGATCCTAGCATTCACTTTGTGGGAGAGAGACACGCTCCGCTGTTGCATATGGACACATGTGTCCTTAGGCTTTACTCATAATGTTCAAGGCGAAGTTTCTTCTTCGTTAATTTGTTATATGGTTGGAATTGGAAAATGCTACATGTAGTAATTCTAAAAATGTCTTGGATAATGTGATACTTGGCAATTGTTGTGCTCATGTTTAAGCTCTTGCATCATATGCTTTGCACCCATTAAGAAGAAATACATAGAGCTTGCTAAAATTTGATTTGCATATTTGGTTTCTCTAAGGTCTAGATAATATCTAGTATTGAGTTTTGAACAACAAGGAAGACAGTGTAGAGTCTTATAATGTTTACAATATGTCTTTTATGTGAGTCTTGCTGCACTTGTTCATCCTTGAGTTTGCTTCAAATAACCTTGCTAGCCTAAACCTTGTATCGAGAGGGAATACTTCTCATGCATCCAAAATCCTTGAGCCAACCACTATGCCATTTGTGTCCACCATACCTACCTACTACATGGTATTTACCCGCCATTCCAAAGTAAATTGCTTGAGTGCTACCTTTAAAATTCCATCATTCACCTTTGCAATATATAGCTCATGGGACAAAATAGCCTTAAAAACTATCGTAGTATTGAATATGTACTTATGCACTTTATATTTTATTAAGTTGCTTGTTGTGCGATAACCATGCTTCTGGGGAACGCCATCAACCATTGTTGAATATCATGTGAGTTGCTATGCATGTCCGTCTTGTCTGAAGGTCTATCATTTTAGTGGTTGGAGCATGCAAAATTGTTAGAGAAGAACATTGGGCCGCTAACTAAAGCCATGAATCATGGTGGAAGTTTCAGTTTTGGACATATATCCTCAATCTCATATGAGAATAATAACTTTGCTACATGCTTATGCATTAAAGAGGAGTCCATTATCTGTTGTCCATGTTGTCCCGGTATGGATGTCTAAGTTGAGAATAATCAAAAGCGAGAAATCCGAAATGCGAGCATTCTCCTTGGACCTTTGTACAGCGGCATGGAGGTACCCCTTTGTGACACTTGGTTGAAACATGGCATGCAAAGATCCGGTAGTCCAAGTTAAGTAGGACGAGGTGCGGGCACTATTAGTATACTATGCGTGAGGCTTGCAACTTGTAAGATATAATTTTCATAACTCATATGCTTTATTACTACCGTTGACAAAATTGTTTCATGTTTTCAAAATAAAAGCTCTAGCACAAATACAGCAATCGATGCTTTCCTCTGCGAAGGACCATTCTTTTACTTTTATTGTTGAGTCAGTTTACCTATCTCCTTCCACCTTAAGAAGCAAACACTTGTGTGAACTGTGCATTGATTCCTACATACTTGCATATTGCACTTGTTATATTACTTTATGTTGACAATATCCATGAGATATACATGTTACAAGTTGAAAGCAACCGCTGAAACTTAATCTTCCTATGTGTTGCTTCAACACCTTTACTTTGATTTATTGCTTTACGAGTTAACTCTTATGCAAGACTTATTGATGCTTGTCTTGAAGTACTATTAATGAAAAGTCTTTGCTATATGATTCAGTTGTTTACTCATGTCATTACCTTTGCTTTGATCGCTGCATTCATTACATATGTTTACAAATAGTATGATCAAGATTTTGATGGCATGTCACTTCAGAAATTATCTTTGTTATCGTTTTACCTGCTCGGGACGAGCAGAACTAAGCTTGGGGATGCTGATACGTCTCCAACGTATCGATAATTTCTTATGTTCCATGCTACTTTATTGATGATACCTACATGTTTTATGCACATTATATGTCATATTTATGCATTTTCTGGAACTAACCTATTAACAAGATGCCGAAGAGCCAGTGTCTGCTGTTTTTGGTTTCGAAATCCTAGTAAAGAAATATTCTCGGAATTGGACGAAACTTTCGCCCAGGGTCCTATTTTTGCACGAAGCTTCCAAGACCGAAGACCTAACGAAGTGGGGCCACGAGGTGGCCAGGCCGGCGCGCCAGGCCCCGGCCGCGCCGACCCTCCCCCGGGCCCCTGTGGCCCCTCGCGTTGACCTTCCGCCTACTTAAAGCCCCGTCGCGAAACCCCCACCGAGAGCCACGATACGAAAACCTTACAGAGACGCCGCCGCCGCGAATCCCATCTCGGGGATTCGGAGATCGCCCGGCACCCTGCGGGAGAGGGGATTCATCTCCCGAGGACTCTACACCGCCATGGTCGCCTCCCGAGTGATGAGTGAGTAGTTCCCCCGGACCATGGGTCCATAGCATAGCTAGATGGTCGTCTTCTCCTTGTTGTGCTTCATTGTTGGATCTTGTGAGCTGCCTAACATGATCAAGATCATCTATATGTAATTCTATATGTTGTGTTTGTCGGGATCCGATGGATAGAGAGTACTATGATTATGGTGATTATCAATCTATTGTTCATGTGTTGTTTATGATCTTGCATGCTCTCCGTTATTAGTAGAGGCTCTGGCCAAGTTTTTACTCTTAACTCCAAGAGGGAGTAATTATGCTCGATAGTGGGTTCATGCCTTCATTGATACCTGGGACAGTGACAGAAAGTTCTAAGGTTGTGATGTGCTGTTGCCACTAGGGATAAAACATTGATGCTATGTCTAAGGATGTAGTTATTGATTACATTACGCACAATACTTAATGCAATTGTCTGTTGCTTTGCAACTTAATACCGGGGGGGTTCGGACGATAACCTGAAGGTGGACTTTTTAGGCATAGATGCAGTTGGATGGCGGTCTATGTTCTTTGTCGTAATGCCCAATTAAATCTCACTATATTTATCATGTCATGTATATGCATTATTATGCCTTTCTCTATTTGTCAATTGCCCCGTAATTTGTTCACCCAACATGCTTTTATCTTATGGGAGAGACACCTCTAGTGAACTGTGGACCCCGGTCCTATTCTTTCCATAGCATACAATCTACTTGTTTTACTGTTTTCTTTGCAAACATCTTCCACTCGATACGTTTAATCCTTTGTTACAGCAAGCCGGTGAGATTGACAACCTCACTGTTTCGTTGGGGCAAAGTACTTTGGTTGTGTTGTGCAGTTCCTAGTTGCCGGAATCCCTGGTGTTGCGCCGCATCACATTTCGCCATCAACCTTCAACGTGCTTCTTGGCTCCTACTGGTTCGATTAAACCTTGGTTTCTTTCTGAGGGAAAACTTGCTACTGTGCGCATCATACCTTCCTCTTGGGGTTCCCAACGAACGTGTGAGTTACACGCCATCAGAAGCCTGGTTAAGGAAAACCCTAAAGCATGTGGTGCTAGGGTTGGCGTCCCTTGAGCGTACCATTGCGAGACAAAGATCGAGAATCAGATGGTTGAGAGAGGGGGATGCGAATACTAAATTGTTCCATACCGTGGCTAATGGAAGGAGGACGAAAAACTATATTGCAGCGGTGAGAGTGGGAGATGAAACCGCGACCACTCAGGAGAGGAAGAATGAGATGTTTACGGAGGAGTTTGAGAGGCTTATGGGGAGCTTGCAAACTAGAGCCCACTCCATCGACCGGGAGGCTCTTGATATTCCGGTGGCGGACCTAGCAGGGTTAGACAACATGTTCACCGAGGAGGAGGTCTGGAACACTATCCGCGATATGCCTCATGATCGTGCACCTGGACCGGATGGCTTCACTGGAGCGTTTTATCAAAGAGCCTGGCCAATCATTAAGCATGACATCTTGGCAGGGATCATGAAGTTGGGAGTGGGAGATGGTAGGGGCTTCGCCAGGCTAAACAGAGCTTTGATCACGCTCATCCCCAAGAAGCCCGAGGCCATTGAGACTAAGGATTTCAGGCCCATCAGCCTTGTCCATAGCTTTGCGAAGCTGTTCTCTAAAATCATTGCAAACCGTCTCCGATCGAGGCTCGGGGAGGTTGTGAGTATGAATCAGTCGGCTTTCATCAAACATCGGAGTTTACATGACAACTTTGTGCTTGTGAGACAAGTGGCCAGGAAAATTAACATGAGGAGACAGACGGGAGTGCTTCTGAAGCTAGACATTGCGAGAGCGTTCGATTCCATCTCCTGGAGCTTTCTGTTTGAGGTGTTGAGGAGAATGGGTTTCGGCGTGCGATTCCTAAAGTGGATCGCCCTGCTGTTATACACGGCAAACACGAGAGTCATGGTAAACGGAGTGCCTGGGGATAGGGTCTACCATGGGCGAGGTTTGAGGCAGGGAGACCCAACCTCCCCCATGCTGTTTGTCGCTGCTATGGAGTCCTTGTCTGCCATGATTACCAAGGCGGCTGAGATCGGGCTTTTTGGGAACCTGGCGGCTATTTCGCCCTTACAGAGGATATCGATTTATGCGGATGATGTGGTGATTTTCCTTAAGCCGGAGTACTCGGAGTTATGGGCTGTGAGGCAGATCCTAGACCTTTTTGGCGAGGCCTCGGGTTTGAAGGTTAACTATAGGAAGACCTCGGCCACCCTGATCCGCGGCACGCGGGAGGATGAGGAGAGGGCAACCAGGATTCTTGGCTGTGAGTTGGCACGGTTCCCTATAAGATATTTGGGGCTTCAGTTAGCACTTCGACCGCTTACGAAAGCGGAATGGCAACCGATGCTGGACCAAGTGGTCAAATGCGTGCCATCGTGGCAGAGAGGGCTCATCCGGAGAGAGGGGAGGCTTGTGCTGGTAAACTCAGTGGTGGCGGCTAGGGCGGTGCACCAGATGGTTGTAGCTGAGGCCCCTATATGGCTGCTGGAAGAGATTAACAAATGGATGAGAGCATTCTTCTGGGCTGGCAAGGAAGAGGTCCAAGGGGGCCAGTGCCTTGTGGCGTGGAAATCCATTTGCAAACCAAAGAAGTTTGGGGGCCTTGGTGTTAAGGACCTGAGACTGCAAGGTTTGGCGCTGCGAGTGAGATGGTGCTGGCTACGACGTACAGACAGGACAAGGCCATGGCAGGGCTTACCAGGGCTGAAGGACCCAGAGGCGGAGGAGGTGTTCCAGAGCCTTGCTCAATACCGAGTAGGGGATGGTCGCTCAACTTACTTCTGGAAGGATAGATGGATTAGCGGTTTTACCGCAGTGGAGTTAGCACCAGAAGTTGTGGCGAGGGTCCCAACTAGAAGGAAGAATGAGAGGCTTGTGGGAGATGCGCTGCCAGAGGATGGATGGATAGATGACATATCGGGAGAGATGACGGAGGAGCTCTGGAGGGAATGTCTGAATCTTTGGGAGGCTGTGGTTTCGGTGCATAGGGAGGATGGTCGCCCGGACCACATCTCCTGGAAAGGTGCGGCATCCGGAAAGTATACGGCGAAACATACTTATGACATGCTATGTCAGGGGAGCTTGAGATGGAGCATGTGTAGGCCAGTGTGGGGTTCCTTCTCGCCCATGAAATGTAAGATGTTTGCATGGCTGGCGCTGATGTATCGGTTGTGGACCTCGGACAGAAGGGCGAGACATGGGCTCCAGGAGCGCCCGGACGTTTGCTACACATGCCTCCAAGAGGAGGACAATGTGGATCATATCCTAACCCTTTGTCCCTACGCGAGACAGGTTTGGTGCAGGGTGCTCCACAGCGCGAGCCTGCAGATTGCGGACCCAGGTTGTGTAGGAAACCTGCAGAGATGGTGGACGGAGGCCCGCAAGCGAGTCAGGAGGATTGATAGGAAACGCTTCGACTCCATGGTGATTTGCACGACATGGACGCTCTGGAAGCAACGCAACTCGAGAGCTTTCGGGGACATAAGAAGGCAGAAGAATATTGAGCAAATGCTGCAAGAGATTAGAGACGAATTCCAGCTTTGGGAGAGAGCCAGGAGAGGGAGGAGTTTAGATGTCGCGAGAGAGTAGGTTTAGAGGGAGTTAGCGCGTGTGTGGGTCCTCGGGCATGATGTTCGCATCTGGGCGCCGAGTCTTGTAAATGATGTTTGCTTTCTTCTATAAAGATGCGCACGCCCGCTCTCGAAAAAAAGTAATATCATAAGCATTATTATAGAAGCTTAGTAGTAAAAAATTCTATGTCTCCTATAAAAAATACAAATTTTGATGCTACAACACGACTACGTACATGTCATTTTTTTTGTCTTTTTGGTACATGCCACGTAAAATGTTGTACTTGTGTACGCACATAAAATGTCACGATATGCACCATAAATTTTATGTCAGAATTTTTTAACATTTGTAAAATTATTTTTTAATTATTTTGCATAATGGGTGCAAATGCCCCTGTGAGCCAAAACGCCTCCTCCCTTTAAGTTTTCGTACTACTACATTTCTTAGTACAAGTATATAAATAGTCGCAGCCCGGCAAGGCGCGGCAGAACACGTAAAACCAAAGCCAGGAGAAAAGTTGGCATGCACAAAAGAGAAAAATACTCGTATTAAAAAGGCAAGTGGGCATCATGGCAGTCCTTCCAGAGGCTTCCGCAGCGGGCAGTGCGTGGAGGCGAGCGACCTGAGCCGAGACCGAGAGAGAGGCAAACCAAACAACAGGAGCCACCTCCCTCCTCCGCTCCTCCTCCTCCTCCCTCCCCCCTGCGCATCCTCGCGCGCCGCCCCCGCCCCGTCGAGCATCCTCGCGGCGGCGTGCGCACGTACGGCCGCATGGCCAGCGGCGGCGACAGGTGCGGCGGGGAGCCGGCGGCCGGCGCCGGCGGCGATCTGTACGCCGTGCTGGGGCTCAAGAAGGAGTGCTCCGACGCCGACCTCAAGGGCGCGTACCGGAAGCTCGCTATGGTGAGCAGTTACACGGACTCCCCCTCCTCCTCCTCCTCCTCCTCCTCCGGTGTATACGTTTCTTGAAAATTTCATCTGCATCTGCGACGTGCCCCTGTTCTTGACCGGGGAATTGGCGGTACGGCCATGGACTAGACCTCGCACCCCGTTATTAGGATTTAATTTTGGTTTTTCAATCGCTGATCTGGAGTTCGGAGGCAGAGGTTGGCGCCAAAGTTCGTATCTGGCAGCTGACAGCGCTACAGTGCTCGCCCCTGCCTTTTTCTTTTCCAGAACCTTCTGACCTTTCTTGCTGATCTGGGATTATCCAGTGATTTCCGATCTGCAATCTCCCATGCCTGTAACCAATTGTCTACCTGTTTCATAGTCCCGTCATGTCTCGAACATTGTTTTTCTCTGATCTGATTCTGACCATGTTCTGTTTTGCTCTTTTCCACTTCTGACGATGCTTTGTTTTCCTCTGCTCCGACTATTACGATGCTCTGTTTTCTTTTCTTTCTTTCTTTCTACGAATTTATCTGAATTCGCGGTGCAACTTGTTGCAGAAATGGCATCCGGACAGATGCTCCTCCTCCAGCAGCACCAAGCACATGGTGGAAGCCAAGGAGAAGTTCCAGCAGATCCAGGGCGCATATTCCGGTCTTAATCTTCCTTACCTCAATCTCCACCCATTCCCCCACATTTATGTTTTTGCAATCCACCCCCACATCACTCTCTACATGATGCAATAACAACGCCCGGGTTTCCTTAAATCAATCTGGAAACTCTCTTCTTCTTAATTAATGAAAATGGCAATTTTCTTTGCCTCGTTTCAAAAATCAGCAATTAACCCACCCTGCCGATCTAGCAAGCTAGTTGGTGAACTTATCGCATGGAGCCCTCGTGCTCCGATCCCATTGTTGTTCTTGTGCAGTCCTCTCTGATGCCAACAAGCGGTTCCTTTACGACGTTGGCGTCTATGAAGAAGAAGAGGATGAAGACAGTGTAAGAATTACGCATTGTAATCATGTTTATCGTTGGTATTGCTTATAGGGGGATTGACGTTTTCTGCTATTGTTGCAGTTGCAGGGGATGGGGGACTTTCTCGGTGAGATGGCTCATATGATGAACCAGACGCGGCCAACGGTAAGAACCGATAGCACCAGGGCCCTTGATTTAGATGATTGACATGGGATCTAGCAGAGTGCTTGCACACTAGTACCACACTCGTAGCGTAGCTCGTAGCTGCTTTTGGCGTTGATTGGATGCGAAAGTGTTGCTTGGTGCTTGTTTGTTGTCATGTGCATGGTCTGGTTTGTATATTGTAGGGAATTATAGTTAGTATGTGTTGTCAGTATATCTTTTATGTTAGGTTTTGACACTGTTATTATGACCATATTCCGCCAACCACCATTTTGTCTGTTCAGTTGATGTAACATGTATCCTAATATGGATGAAAAAATAATTTTCTATTTTTGGGCTGAAGCTCTGCCAATGCAAGGGCTGCCAGTGTGAGCGCTTATCTGAGTATACATTAAGCACCTCTTCTGCTTTTGTGGTTCTCAGAACCTCCATGATGATTTGTTTGTTCTATCAGGTGTCCACGTTTGTTTGTGTGGATTTTTTCGCTATTATGAAAAAAATGTTGGCACTTAGGGATATGGGTTTTTGAATTTTTGTTGCAAAGTTGTGATCTAAGCATCGAGTTGAAGTTTTTGAGTTATTTATGTACATGATACCACATCATAACTATATGGTATGCGTACAATTTTTTCTTGTTCATAATTCTGCATAACGTAACAGTTGTCCAATATGAATGCAAAGTCATCAAAGGCTTGCTTTGATTTATCATTTATGTGAAAGAATACTATAGATTCAAGTTACTGTTGCATAGTTTTCGCTTAATATTGTTTGTTCTGTGTTCTAGAATCGAACCAGAAAACCACCTATTTTTCCCAGGACTCCATTTATACGAGATAAAATATGGCAATAACAATGGACCATTGGATTTGCAGAGGCAGGAGAGCTTTGAGGAGCTGCAGCAGCTATTTGTGGACATGTTCCAGTCTGATATTGACTCGGGATTCTGTAATGGTTCTGCCAAGGATCAGTTTGACCCGTTTCAAAGACAGACTCGAACATCCTCGACCTCTCCTTCGTCGTCACCATCTCCGCCACCTCCGTTAGCTACGGAGGTAGATGTACCATCATTTAACGGAATTAACAAGCGTGGCTCTTCAGCAATGGGCTCTGGGAAGCCTCCAAGAGCTGGTGATGTGGGGGCGGGTCATGCCCAACCTGAGTTTTGTTTTGGGGTAAGTATCTTGCGAGTTTCTATTCATATTTTAGTTGGTGATTAACTGATTATGCACCAAGTTGGGACCATCATTATGTAGCTACTGTCATTTGATTTTGTTGATGATGTTTATTGTTGATGACGGTCATGCAGTGGTCCATGCATGATGCATGTATGTTGTAGGGACATCTTCATTAGGAGATATAATGATCTAATCTGTGAGCAAGATTTAAAATTGTTGTTTATGGGCTGTGTTTACAATCCATGCTATGAGATGCTTGCACTTAGCTTAAAAAGCAATAGTTATCTGGTAAGAAATAGTCTGGTTAAGTAAAGATTAACAAGATCTAGCATCTGGCGCTCCCTTAGGTAGCTTTTTCCCCTTAAGTGTACTTTTTTTGCTTAATAATTAAGCTTTTCTTTTTGCGAATGAATTAAGCATCTGATACCCAATCACAAGTTTCTATGCTGTGGGATAGATAGGTGGTTTGTAATGGTCCTTTTGCCTACTTTTGAGTACCTTTTCCATCGTTCAACATGACTAGCCATTCATCCAAGAAAGGGTGTGTTCTAGGTAGCGACCTTTTGGCCTCGTGCAAGTTACCTGCATTGGATGGTGAAAGGGAACTAAAGGGTCCCAGCTTGCAGCATCCACTAGATGTTCTTGTCTAAGCAATTTAGGAATTACATTGTCATAAATCGTAAAATGTTCTGACCAAAATAAATGTTGGGGGTCCCGCTGAAACTTTTGCATTGGATGGACCACCAACCAAGTGATATAAAATCTAGCTCCACCACTGGATGTATTCTTTGCATGAGGGCTTGCTTATCAGGTATGAGGTTTCTGGATAGGGCCTTCTGAATGGATCCATACATCACTATCTTTGGTGTGGCTCACATGGTAGAACAGTCCGCTGTGCTACTTTCCTCTCATAGGTTAATTGGTTATTATGGATGGACTTTTTGTATTGACGACATGACTTGTCTTATGTTCTACTCCCTCCGGTCTGAATAAATTGACGCGAAATTGCATAGGTAGTAGCTCAGTTCCGCGTCGATTAAACACGTACGGAGGTAGTATGTGCTTTACGGAAATTGCAAGGTTTCAATGAGATCATAGCTAGAACTCAACAGATAGATGGACCCCACATGCCAGTTTTACTTTACAATTTCCGCCTTTTTTTCAGTTCTTATATGTTGTCTGGTGCTGTTGTTGTCATCAGAACACACTTTGTTCCTCCTACCTTAAATTGCCAACCAATTGAATGCTTCATGATCAGGCCGTGTATATTATCTGATATTCTATACTTTGCTATTGTTCTTTTAAGAATCTTCAAAGTAGCGGTGCCGGTTGAATTGGCTGATGCTCAACTTGCTGTGGTGTACAGCGGCATGCAACAGTTGATCCTGGATGTCCTGATGGTTTAGTAACCATATGGGACAGAAAAATTGTGTTTGTATAATCCCTTCACATAGGTCTCTGTATTGAGGTTCACTGATACGCGTGGAGTGCTAATCAGTATGTGTGTGAATCATTTCCGAGCTGATCATTCCATGTCATCTTTCTGCAGAAGAGCGACGCCAAGCAAGCGCCAAAGGCGCGAGGCGCGAATGCTAGCGGGAGAAGGAACGGGCAGAAGCAGAAACTATCGTCGAAGCACGATGTTTCATCTGAGGACGAGATGCCGAGTCCGCAGCAGTATACTGTATCTTAACGGTTGATGTGATTTGGCTGCTCCTTGATGTCCAGACCGTATCAACGATCACTAGTATTGCAGCCAGCAAGCGGACCGCTGGCGCCGGATGGTATTACATAGAGGCGATTGCCTCGTGGAAGGCTGCCTCGTATGCCTGTAAGAGATCATGGCGTGTAAAACGTCAGTAGATGCTACCAAATTAGTTTCGCTCGGCTTGTGCCGCTATGTTGTAATGTACCGTGGCATTGGATTCTCGATTGATGTTCATTGCTTATATGGTAAAGACCCCCTTTATGGATATAATTGAGAAAAATGTTTAACTGATATTTTCCTTTACTAGGTTTTTTTTTGTAACCAATATTGTCCCTTAGACTAGCCACAATGGGAGTATCATAGGTAGTATCATAGGTAGTATCATGCATTCCATGCATGCAAAATGCTGATGTGGCAGTGCAATTAAGGATGAGAGAGGGTACTAGTATCATAGGTAGATCATAGCACATACTACTAGAAAAATTAATGTCAAGTAAATCTTGTACATATATTTGCATTGAGATTCTACAAAACAATTAATATATGGAGACTATGATACTAGTATATGATACCATGCATTGTGGAGATAGTAACATCTAGTAGTATCATAGGCATGATATTTCTATATGATACTATGCATTGTGACTAGTCTTACTAGATAATAAAAAAGGGTGCCATCACACCTACTCCAGCTTTCGAGTGAAAAAGAGAAAGCACCATCTGAGACACAAATTCATAGTCAGCACCAGTATTTACGTCCAGGCAATCAGGAATAGTTAACCAATATATTGGAATGACACGGCACTCAAAGAACAATCCATGGCACTCAAAGAACAAAAATATACTGTCAATTTCAATGGCATTGCACATTAAACAGGTTTCCATGTCACTGCACATCAAACAAGGTGGATCAGATAGATTTTGTCTGAGAAGATGGCTCAGATAGATGTTTTCTGCTTGTCAATTTCAATGTCATTGCAGATTAAACAGGTTTCCATGTCACTGCACATCAAACAAGGTGGATCAGATAGATTTTGTCTCAGAAGATGGCTCAGATAGATGTTTTCTGCTTGTTCTTTAACCGAGGGAATAGCACTTCACACCACTTGTTGAGGCTAAAATTGCACAAAACCACAACTTCAGTTTGTTGTTGCATAAAACACCACTTTTTCATGCAGTTTTTTTTGCAAAAAACACAATAGTATTAATTAAGAAGCCTAATCAGCCATTAACAAATTGGGCGCACCTTTAGGAGCCCAAGTCAAGCTAAATGTGACCAAACTGGTGTGCTGAAATTCTTCAACGAGTTAAGCACACATGTGTTGCACAACAGTTTGTACAAATCTAGAGAAAACACTTCTACGCCGATGGTACTTGCCGCCGGCATAGCGCACAAAATCGGCGGCACATCCCTATGCCGACGGTCACCGTCGGCCCACCATCCACGGCAAAATGTGTGTCGACGGCACAACGGAAGAACCATCGGTACAATATAACCGTCGGCATATACCAGCTATGCTGACGGGTTTCTTTGGTCGTCCGCACAAATGTGGTCGTTAGGGCTCCAACACTAACAGATGGGGGTAACGATGCATGACCTATGCCGACGGTCATAGGTTGGCCACGTGTCAGGCGCTCACACCCTCGTGGACGGTTCGCCTGCAGGAGCTATGCCGACGGCCTGGTGACCCCGACTGCAACAGGGAGGGAGCTATGCCGACGATTTAACCGTCGGCACCTATGTCCATCTGGACTGTGCCAGCGGTTAAACCGTCGGCATAGCTCTTAGTTTTTTCCCCAGCTTTGACAGTGCATAGAGCATATCAAGAATTCATCATATAAAACATGCCCATCATATAAAATCACACATGCGAACGAATCTTACCTGTTGAATGAGATGGTGTTGACGGATTCCACTGCCGGCGCCCACGCCCTGGTCACTGGCTTGATTGGAGGCTGTTGAATGATGATACTATGATACTATCTTATGATACTATGCATTGTGGGGGTAGTATCATAAACTAGTATCATGTGCATGATACTAGTGTATGATACTTCCCATTGTGACTAGTCTTAACCATACTATTTGAATGGCAAGGCATTAATTAAAAAGATAAAAGTCTCAAATTTTCGTTGTCATTGCACATTAAACAGGACAGATCAGATATGCATTGTCTACTTGTATTTTCACCAGAGCATCCCTAGCCGGCACTCGATTGTGAGTCAACCACCACTAAAACACCTACACTTTGGGAGGCACAGCATGTACATCATCAGTACATGTACATGCCAAATACCTCGAAAACTGATGATGGACAAAGAAACCAAGCTGGTAATAAGGGTGCTTCGCCGGACCAGTTTGTTGTGTAGTACTATCATATAAGCTGGATTATGAATGATCTTAGTGAATCCTGAGGACTTTGGAAGTCAAATAAGATTACAGTCTGCATAGCTAATTGGCCATATAAATGGCACAATTCAATTAGTACTTGCACGTACCAAACTGTATTTTTTTATCATGTAAACCACGTATTAGTGGAGTAATTGCTGGACAGTTAATACATCACAAGCGTGTGACCAGAAGTCTAATCAGATGAACTAGATGCCACGGCACAGAAGTGCACTCCCCCACATCTTTGCGCCCCAGAAACATATCACCAAGAGTTACGGTTCGTACAAAACTGAATGCCTCCTGTGAGACTTCCTTTCCCCATGGCTCCCATACCTAGCAGCCTAGGGCCTCGAAACGGTTCTCCTTACAGATAAACAAGATCCCATGCATGACCATGATGCCCCGATCTCCTGATTTACACTCTTCTTCAGGTTTCATGGAGAGGATTAGACGATGGAGAAGCAACAGTAGGCATGAGATGGATACGAAAGTTGGAAGGTGAGGGGATAGAGATTTGCTAGGATATTAATGAGAAATGTAACTTAGCTAGGGAAGATCACTTAGTTCAACTATAGCAGTTGTGCGATGCAAGGAGAAAGAAAGAAGAACTTAGCTAGAATGTAGAGCTCGGGAAGGTGTGTGAGGGACATCTATAAGTTAGGACCTGTGTAGCGAGATGTGGATGGAGTGTCACGTCTTGCAATCATCCAAAATACATTTCACACAACATGCATATATGATCAGTTCGTGCACATGCAAGTAGTACTACTCCATCAAGGATGGCCTCATAAGTCTAACATCAAACAAACCTGACACATGCAACTACCACTTCAGCTCTGTTCGACCAAGACGGCACCGTTACTCTATCTCTTGCTACACCTATGATGCTCGATTACTTTTGTTAATGGTTCCCCAACTATCACACTGTTTATTATAAACTAGATTTAGATGTGCGCCTTGGCGCACGATCCCGTGGAATTCGCGTAGATTTACATTTTATATAACAACAGAGATAATGTGTGAAAATAATAATATGTTTTTAAAATTTACAGATTTGTGTCAATAAGATGAAATTAAAATAAAGCTTTCAAAATCACAAATGGAGTAGCGTACAATTATATGAACATGATGGACCATCAACTCAATTTAACTAACTTCTGAAGGAACGGGGTTTCTTATATATGTTTCTCTATTTTAATTTAGCCTTGCTTACAAAACATAATCTATTTAATTAATTTTTTGTAATGAAGGTACTAAACCCATCTTCTTCTGAACTTAGGAACCAACTTGATACCTTCACGATCCTTATCACCATTAGTCCTTTCTTTATTTCTTCAAAATTCTTCATTTCTTCCGTTTCTACATGCAGCAGTCCTTCCCACAAAATTCTTCCTTTCTTCCGTTTCTACATGGAGCAATCCTTTCCACATTGTACACCGGCTTCCCCGAAAATGGGCATTGAGCTGCATGAAGGAAGATAAATGACTTGATCAAGCGGTGAATTACACAATTCAAAGAAAATGGTTGGCATTTTTTGGGCTCACTATTTCTAACATGGTGCAGTATCAACTTTAAAGTACCATGAGATTCAAATTAGACTAAAATGTTGAAACAAGTTGTTTGAACAAAATACATATATCTTTATATTCTATCAAAGGCGATGCAAATGACTATCGTGGTAAGGTATCATGTTGAATATGGTACTTCTTCATGGCACGCGCTCAACAACAAAAAAATCTGACCGCTGTACAAAGAAGCATCAGCGCGAAATAGATTCACAATTGTTGAAATAAAACATATCATGAGTAATCAATTTTTAAGATGGGAATTAATTTTTAAGATGGGAATAAAAATGTCAATGAGGTTACCTTTTTATGGCAATGGTATTAAAAACTGAACGTAAACATTAGTCTATAGTGAGGGTGTCAAGTGGGATCCCACTTTTGTCCCACTTATAGTATAATTTGAATTTTTTAGTACAAATTTTGACATCAAAATTTGAACTACATAGTACAAAATGACATCCCACCGGGATCCCACCTTGACACCCTAGTCTATAGCCTAAAAGTTCCAAATTGGACTGTTTGGAAATAACCATCAGAAAATTAGTTACCGGTGGCTGCCGAAGACTATGCTTACATAAATGTTTAATCAATCATCAACACTTATCTAAGGACCTCCATATTTTTAAGAAAAAAATCATAAATATGAGAGTATTTTATATGGTGTGTCTGTAAGAACACGTAAGCACATCCCTCCATTTAGTCTGTAGTAAGACATTACAGTTTACTAAAAGAATGTCGAATTCACAGAACATATTTCCACTATAAACATATTTCTATGTCTAGTTAGGTACTGTAAACGAAGAGCAAACTAACCAGGAGTGAAAGAACAATGTAGGGAACATTATCACTGCCTTACTTCAATAAGCCAGATTATCCTCGTGCACTCCTCCGTCCTGCATCTTTGGATATTGATATTTTGCACCGATGATCCTTTTTTATTACACTTGATAGTAAGCGTTAGCATTTATACAAGTTTACAATAAAATGCTATTTCGAAATCTACCTATTATTCTTGGTCAGCTAGTTAACGTGACTATCACGCAGTAGCATGGTTTGATTTTGAATAGAGACAATCAAATCTGAGTAAACTCATTTCTTGGTTATCAATACCATTCGATCGGTTAACAAACCTGTTTAATTCATATATAAATAAATATAAGACATCAAAGTGAGAAATTAAAAAACATTAGAGTACTGCTACAACTGTGTAGAAATGACTTGGCTGGACCCAGGCAAGCTATGTGCACCGAAGGTAACATGTATCAAACGAAATAAGACACGTCTTCATCTCTCCTTCCGATCCACATTTCTTCTCTCTTCATCATCTCTACCACACATCTACTGGCCAAGTGGTTTTTACCTCTCTCCCTCCTTGGAAATGAAGAATCCTCACCGTCGCGGTGGATTTCCGCTCCAGATTTGAATACCATGGTGAATCCTAGGTGGCACCGCTCTAAGCCATGGCGCTGCAATAGTCAGCGGTGGTAGCTCCCAGTCGTCCACCAGGTTAGTTTTGATGCTGCCATGGGCTGCCTACCCCCCAAGTCATAGCATAAGGCAGCTGCTCCGCAGCTTGAGCGCTTGGCCGTGCTGCTTCAGCATGAAGAGAGTGGCCAATACAACTCGATTACCAAGTGATAAAAACAGATGTACAGGTATGAAGTATGTCCTTTGTGGCCTCTTTATACTTGGATTATAATTTGTTAAGTTCTTAATCTTAATATCAACTAATATCATCAAAATACACAAGCACCCCTTCGTAGTGATGATGAGAAGAACTACATGTCGGTAGTAACTTCGAAGAGGCACTTATTATTATTTTGGGTAGAAGAGGAAGTGCATGCATATATTATTTCTTAAACATATGACAAACATAAGAAGGCAGAAGAGAAATGTAGCCATAGAAGGCATGAGGTGCCAGTGTTTGCATATGCATAAAGATACATAAAAGTGGTAGCAATCATTTGAGTAAAGCACTGGCAGTAGCCACTTCAACCAAATAAAATGCAGGTGATGTGAAAAAGAAAACAAAGGGCATCAACATACATAGAGGGTGAAACAAAAAGAGAGATAGATCATAGATTTATACGCCGCATACAAAGAAACAAAACACATCTATATTGGTGCTGCATAAGAAAGTATGTACAACAGCAACGAAAAGGCAAAGGGAGAAAAAAAGAGTTATCCAAGTCTATCTATCCAGGCCTCTAGGACATTACTCTGTGGAAGACCATATGCATAAACTATTTGAAGATTTTCATGCATCTCTAAAGGCTTGGTTGAATCTTTTGACCATAAAGTTGTTTGTGCAGCACCATCCACTCATGAAGGCACCAATGAAATAATTTGCATATGGAAAGGAATAGCCTTACTATTAACAAATATGTAGCTCTAGAATCTTGTTACAGATATTTACACCATGTCCCGGCCTAACTGGCCTTTCCAGAATGACAACATTTCTTTATCTTCAGTTCATTGCAGTAGGCACACATATGTATAATCTTCCAAAACGAAGATTTTACGCTGGAGCATACCTCGTGTATTATACTTATCCCAAGTAAGCTAGATGAAAATTTGCTTGCAATCTACATGATTTCCATAATCAAGAACTTGCTTGGATAATGGATAGTTGAGTGTCTACTGAGAACTTTATAAACCTTAGAAGTTCCAAAACCTGTAGTTCTTAGTTAATTTATAAGACCAATTGTGACTTTCATTATTGAGAGGTAGGCTTTCCTACGAATAAAACCTTGGTATTTACAAAATTGTAAAAATGACCCAAGGAAAGGCTCTTGCCTGGGGTCGTGGAAACAGCCTCTTGCAAAAATTGCTAGGAAAGGCTGCGTACAATGACCCAATGTGATCCGACCCCACATTTGTTCAAGCAATTCATACAAGAGTTGATAGAACAAAGATTTGTTCAAGCAATTTCATTATCTATAAACCAGAGGTCTAAATAGAACACAATATTTCTGAAAAATCCTCCTCTGATGCAATTTGCAACTATTCCCTACCTGGTACCATAGAGTTTGATGAATTTGCTCAGCTACATGTCAGACATCAATCAAAACCATAAATTAGCAAGCTCAAACTCACCTGGCATAAGAAGACTGAGGCGGCTGAGTTGTGAACAATGTCACGGCACGCGAGAGGTCTGAGAACCCATTTGCCCGTCTTCCAGAAACCGTGCTCCATCTCCACGGCCCCCTGCATCTAAACCAAAATATGCTATTGGGCACCAAATGGGAAAGAGATATAAATGTTTAAGTCACAACTTGAATCACCTAGAGAAAATAAAGCATGATAAACCAATCCGTTATAACTATTTGCTGGAACAGGCCAAAAATTACATAATAAAGTATTGTAGTTTGTTAGGCGTATTTTTCATCCTAATTATTTTATTATTCTTGTTAAGTAGCCATAAAATAATGTAAATCTAAAAGACTTTTATGGTTATTAATATGAATAGAAGGTTAACATAAGAAAAATGCATTGGTCAACCTGAATGGTGCCTATGCTGAAATTAGGTCTATGAGCATACTGAAATTTATATGTATGCAGGTAGAAGTAACACGTTTGAAGCATTTGAAAATACATATATGCACTAATAAAGAACAAATCCATTATCATTACCTTTAAAAAATTGTTATCAGTAATAGGAACCAGACTATAGCCAAATATATTTTCTCACTTTAGTGGTGTCGACCCTAAAATTTAGTTTCTCTGAATAGCACGTGATTCAGAAGCAAAACTGAAATATAGGTATATGCATATGCCAGTAGAAGCGGCATGCCTGAAGCACACCGCAACTTGAAGTTGTACTTTTTATACTACAATGATTAGTAATCACATAAGAAGTCTAAGAACTAATCACCTCTAGATAGTATACTGACGATCCCAACATTTGCATAGCTCAGTTACATTATAAGGTTGCTCTACTATATGCACAAAAGTGGGAAAAACACGCTATGAATTCTCCTGCACCGAGCATTGTTGAGGCCACAACCTTCAGAACAAAGCATTCAAGAGCAGATGCTTACACTCAAACATACCACACTAAGAATATTAGTGCTCTGCTATATGCACAAAAGTGGGAAAAAACACGCTATGAATTCTCCATTTCTCCTGCACCGAGCATTGTTGAGGCCACAACCTTCAGAACAAAGCATTCAAGAGCAGATGCTTACACTCAAACATACCACACTACAAATATGTGGCTTCTCTCCTCGGCACTGTTTCCTTTCTTCTCTTCTTTTAATCCGTACAGATTTCACGAAGTCGATTTCAAATCCTAAAAATTAATTCAGAAACAATTATTATATGATAATTATCATTTATATAAAACTACATGTAATAAAATGTATTATATTTCACCTTCAGTTAATTAGCAAAGTTCCGGTGATATGAACTCTATACCACCTCAGATATTTTGCACCATCAAAAATGGAGCATAACATGGAAGCAGCATATCAAACAGAAAAGGAAGCATTTAAGCACTGGTATAAGAGCAGTGAGAACGCCTAGAACTGAAGTACTCCAATGCAGCTCCACGCAGCATAAGTGCATAGGTCTTTTGGGTTATCATATATAGTTTAATAGTACAAAAAATAAATAAGCTGATATGAAGCTTACCAAATAACAGCTCTGCCGACACTATTGATCCTAGACCAAGCTAGCCTACTGCTGCTATCCCTTGCCGCCATTCATCTCTTTTAGTGCTAGCTGCAAAGCACACAATAAGCACTTCAGCAAAGAAATTTCAAACTAATGGATCAAAAAAACATAGTGGGTGTTAAATGCAAAGTGAAGTAAATATATGGAAAGTGGGGCGGAACAAACAAAAAAAAGATCTTATCAACGCAAAGCCTTCTGTTATAAATTTATAATTGCAAATCATAAACAATCTTGCACTTCGGAATATTTCTCCATAATGCACCTCAACACATTCTGCAGAAAAACCCACGGTACCTTGTACAGACGGTTGCTATATGGACTAATGATGTAATAATAAGGATAGATGAGTACTGGAAAAGCAATTTACTTGGAAATAATTTTTCCATCAAATCTACTTAATCTAGAATACCAATAGAACCTGAATAGCTGCTGGAAACAATAGCCAGAACAGAAGCAGTTAAGACGTTATGCACACATTTTGAGCCAATCTAAGTTCACTTTTCAGTCTTACAATACAAATCAGTAACAAAAGCATCCAAGCAAAATTTTAGTTTGAAAGGAAATCCTCAATTAAACTGAGCAAATTGAAATTCTGTAGGGCCAAATTTACTAAGTGGCTGTAAATTGCTTTTTTGTGATTCAAAGTGATAACCTACCCAAGATATAATTGTCAGTAGTCGTCATATTGATAAGAGGATCGTTCCCTAAATATCAACAAAAGAACAGCGTTAATAAACATCCATCATAAGATTTACAAATCCTGGTCCAAGATACGACAGGTACGACATATATAACTATGTGATAAATTGTCCAAGAAGTTCTGCACACCACCTAGAATAAAATCAAGCTTACCATATGGTTCATTCTTGCAATTTATCCATAATCTCTCGACTGAGTGAGAATTGTACAAAATTTGCAGCGAAGAAGAAACCAGCAACCACTAACCATTGCACTAAGCGCCCATAGTCAATTAATTGTTGGTTTTTATCAATCTGCAGTCACACAAAGCTAGGGAAAATGTGCCTAACCTATAATGGTTGAAAAAGATGCAAAATATGCAAAAAAAAAAAATCCACACACAAAATCAATAGTCCAATTTGGCGGATGAGCAAATGAAAGCAATTAGGTGGGAGGACCTAGCATATTCATGCCTTGTTCAGATACTACCGAGCTCTCCAATTGAGTTTTTATTTTCGAAAAGGGGAAGCCCCAGCCTCTGTATCAGTTAATGCATATACCATAGCTTCCTAATTGAGTAGATTAAACATCTATTGAAACAAAAACGTATACCAACAATTAATGTTGTGTTCCCTAGTCAGGGAGAATCAGAACTCTAGGACAATAGCTCACCGACTTATAGAGTTGGAATTCTCTGCCCCTGCCGTCAATTGCAACACTGATTGGCTGGTTTGAAACTGCCTTTTGCAGGCTCTTTTCACTGTACATAGGCACATCATTGCAGTCATCAATTGTAACGGCCGTCTTGTTCTGCTTACATGAATTTGCTGTCACAAAGAGCTTGCATGAATGAGCCGGAAATGAGCCGGAAACCCTCACCCGAGAAACAGGAAAAGAAAGAGGGCAAAAAATTGGGCAAAATGATGCCGGCAAGAAATCCCCATCGGTGAAGGAGGACCTCACCTTAACCCAATCCACGATAGAGCACCGCCATGGGCTAAGACCGGCCACCGTCGGCGGCTGCGGGCGGAGCGTGCGGAAGACGTGGACGACGGCGGATCTGCACGCCCAAGACCGGCGCTGCTCCAGGCCAGGCATGGCGACCATGGGAAGCGCCGCTCGCGCCCAAGGCCGGTGCTGCTCCGGGCCAGTCATGGCGACGGCGGGAGGCGGCCTGCTCATGCCGCACGCGGCGGTCGCGCCCAAGACCGGCGCTGCTCCGGGCCAGCCATGGCGACCATGGGAAGCGCCGCTCGCCGGTCGCCGTGGAACCAGGGATGGCGGCGGTTGGGGGCCTCCCGTGCTCCTGCCCACGGGACGGCCACAAAGGGGAGGTGTCGTGTGGAGGTCTGGGCGCGAGGTATGCGGGCGCCGCCGGTTGGGTGGAAGGAAGCCACTCCTTCTCCCTCTCTGCTCCTCCTCTTCCTCTCAACAGCGACGAGAACGGGGCCTTGATGAGCGGGAGGACACAGCCGACAACGCTCGCCGGAGAGGAGAGCGGCGGCGGCTCGCCGGAGAGGAGAGCGGCAGCAGGGAGAGGGAGCTGGGGAGGCGGCGGCTGCATCTGCGGGATTGGAAGGGGAGAGGGAGCGACGGGATTGGAGAGGAAGCGGCCTTTTCCCTCAGCTCGCAGCCACGCGCGACGCGAGAGGCTGGGCCGAGCGGGCTTTCACACGACCCATGGATAAAACGCGGGTTCGTGGGAGGGCCTCGCGCCCTGGACGAAATCGACGGCGGAGATCGCGCCACGTCAGCTCGATCTGACGGCCGAAAATCCAAAGCGCTGTGAGACCCCTATGGGGGGCATCATATACACCTTTAGATTCAGAGTGATTAATAGGTATGTGTGAGTGATTCCTTATTTAGCACACTAGTTAAATGCATGTGCGTTGTTACATGATAAAACAATATATATACACACTCATCAAACCATTGTCCTAATTCAACATTTCGCCTCGAACATGATGACATGTGGTTCTGTTCATATTATTGCAGCAAATATCAACTCTTCCCTTGCAATTTCAAAAATACGTCATCACTCTCTTTACCATGGTCTAGGTTAGATGGTTCGAATTTTCTTAGTTACAAATGAAACCGCTCTTACCCACCACATGACATGATGGTATACTTATTTCTTATTTACAAATAATAAATATACACCTAGTGCAATGACAATGTCAGTCCATAATTATTCTTCAGCGACAACAAAGATAACACTTTTTTACGGTGGTACCGTAGGGGAAAACACCTACAGTGTAAATTTCATTTAAATAAGATATTTACAACGGGCCTTAAAGAAAACAAACAGGGAGTACATGTGAGAAAATTAAACTAATAAAAACCTAATTAACTAAAATTCCCTCTTCCTCACTCTTACCCAATTTCATTGTGGTCTACCACCACCATGACTTCGGATGTACAAATTTAATTGTACCTCATGGATGGTCCGAACCCATAGTCATGTTCATTTTCCTTAAACATTCATCCCCTACCAGCAAGCAGCATAAGCTCTTGCCGGGAGGTCTTCCATGTGCACATGAGATGGAGAAGCTGTTGAAATATTGGGCCCACTTTCAGTGGCCCATACTAGATTTTAGTTTTTCCTATAAATCTCAAAGCCCACATAGTGGCAGCCTTGTGAGTTTGAGTCCAGTTGGTGGCAGCTCACTAGGGAGTGGCAAGAGGTGGGAAGTTTAGTCCCACATGGAAAGTTGGGAGGAAGTTAGACCACCTTATAAGGTGGGTTGTTCCACCACTAGTAAGTGAGTGAGAAAATGAGTGGTACACGCGCGCTCCTCCTCCTCCTCGCTCGTCTCGACTCGACTCGACACGTCACGACACGCGCCGCGCTCGTGGTGAGTGGATTGAGTCGAGACTTTCCTTTCTTTTTGCAGTTCAGGAAAACGAATAGAGTCCTAGACGGACGCGTCGCAGTTAGTCGGTTCGGGTCGCCCCCGGACCGTGGGTATCTGTAACCGACTCGAAACGTGCGCGCCGACTACCGCAGAAACACATCTAATACAGGTCTCCGGAACGGGAGAGCAGGTCTCTGGAACCGCTCGTCCTTGCGATCCTGTACGGGAGAGGGTGAATTAGGTTTTTGGGAAGCGCTCTGCACGACGCTCAAGCTCTTCATCACAGTCGCCTTCCGTCCAAGTCGAGCGGTGCGCCTACCATCGTCTTCAACCGTCTACTTCGACCCGTCGTCCCTGTCGTCAACAACGTTGTCATCAACAACGTTACTGCTGCGACATCATCTGCTACACTTCCACCGCCACCTCCATCAGATCGGTACGTGCGACATATCTTGATCTGTTTAGCGATGGATGCTTTACCATTTGCGCTGCTACTACTCATGTTGATTAATGCATCTAGTATGTTTGAGTTTCACATGTTAGTACTTGATGTCATCATGTTTTCTATTCTGGAATTAATCATGGAAATTGTGCCTAATTATCCAACAATCCAAAAACCTAATTGTAGGCAATTTCCTGAGTTAACAATGGCTGGTTTTGCTGATGCACTGAGGCCGGATAAGTTTACCGGTGTGCACTTTAAGAGGTGGCAGATTAAGGCCACGCTCTGCCTTACTCATCTGAAATTGTTCGAAGTTAGTAATGGTTTACCTGAAGGAACTATATCGGACCAAGATCAGAACAAGTTCAAGGAAAACAATAGTCTCTTCATCGGATGCGTTCTGAGTATTCTTGCTGATCGTATGTGTGATGTGTACATGCACATAACAGATGGTAAAGAGCTTTGGGATGCACTGAATGCTAAATTCGATGCAACCGATGCAGGCAGTGAACTGTACATCATGGAGAGCTTCCATGACATCAGGATGGTAAACAACCGTTCTATAGTCGAACAAGCTCTTGATATACAGTCCATTGCGAAAGAGCTTGAACTCCTTAAGTGTGCCTTACCTGAAAAGTTTGTGGCTGGATGCATCATCGAAGTTGCCCCCTTCATGGAGGAACTTTGCCACAACTCTCAAACACAAGAGACAGGAGATATCAGTTGAAAATCTGATAGCGTCTCTTGATGTTGAGGAGAAAGCTCGGGCTAAGGATACCAATGAGAAAGGAGATGGTCAGTCTAGCGCCAACATGGTGCAGAAGAAACCCTACAACAAGAAAAAAGGGAATAACAAACCCTCCTTCAATAAGCCTATGAAGACTACAACCTTCAAGAAGAAGAAGATGATAAACAAAGCACATCTAAGCTGCTTTACCTGTGGAGAGACTAGCCATTATTCTAAGGATTGTCTAGAGAGGGCAGACCGCAAGAAAAAGGCGAGGCAAGTCAACACGGTGACCGCTGGCAATGCTGATGGGTACGGTAATCTTTTTACCATTGTTTCGGTATTTCAATCTCCATGTTGGTGGATTGATACAGGTGCTAATGTTCATGTGTGTGCTGACATATCCATGTTCACTTCTTACCAGGTCGCCCGGGATTCTTCCGTCTTGATGGGGAATGGGTCACATGCTTCTGTTCGTGGTGTTGACACGGTAGATCTGAAGTTCACTTCGGGGAAGATCGTGCAGCTGAGGAACGTGCAGCATGTCCCTACTGTGAACAAGAATCTCGTTAGCGGCTCCCTTCTATGCAGAGATGGGTTTAAGGTTGTTTTAGAGTCGAATAAAGTAGTTGTTTCCAAGTTTGGACAATTTATTGGTAAAGGCTATGAGTGCGGAGGCTTGTTCCGCTTTTCGCTTTCTGATTTCAGTAATAAGTCTGTGAACCATATTTGTGGCAATGTTAGTGATGATACCAGTGTTTGGCATTCTCGTTTATGTCACATTAATTTTGGTTTAATGTCTCGGCTATCTAGTTTGAGTTTAATTCCGAATTTCACCATTGCCAAAGGTTCTAAGTGCCATAGTTGTGTGCAATCAAAGCAACCTCGGAAGCCTCACAAGGCGGCCGAGGAGAGAAACTTGACACCTCTAGAACTCATACATTCTAATCTATGCGAGATGAATGGTGTGTTGACAAAAGATGGAAAGAGATATTTCATGACATTGATTGATGATGTGACTATATTTTGCTATGTTTATTTGTTGCGAACTAAAGATGAAGCTTTAGACTAATTTAAATTTTATAAGGCCAAAGTTGAAAATCAACTAGAGAGAAAGATCAAGCGTCTTAGGTCGGATCGTGGTGGTGAATATTTTCCTAAGATCTTTCATGAATTTTGTGAGGAACATGGCATTATTCATGAGAGAACGCCTCCCTATTCACCCCAATCAAACGGGATTGCCGAGAGGAAAAACCGCACGCTGACTGACTTGGTAAATTCCATGTTATCCACTGCTGGTTTATCAAAGGCATGGTGGGGGGAGGCTTTGTTGACTTTGATACGTCTCAAACGTATCTATAATTTCTTATGTTCCATGCTAGTTTTATGACAATGCTCACATGTTTTATACACACTTTACATCATTTATATGCATTTTCCGGCACTAACCTATTAACGAGATGCCGAAGCGCCAGCCTGTTTTGTGTGTTTTTGGTTTCGAAATCCTACACAGAAATATTCTAATTGGACGAAACGAACGCCTGTGGTCTTATTTTTCCACGGAGCTTCCGTAAGACCGAAGAGGATACGAAGTGGGGCCACGAGGTGGCGACACCACAAGGCGGCGCGGCCAAGGAGGGGCCCGCGCCGCCCTATGGTGTGGGCCCCTCGAGCGCCTCCCGACTCTGCCCCTTCGCCTATAAATTCTCTCCGTCGCGAAAACCCTATTACCGAGAGCCACGATACGGAAAAGTTCCGAGACGCCGCCGCCCAATCCTATCTTGGGGGATTCGGAGATCGCCTCCGGCACCCCGCCGGAGAGGGGAATCATCACCGGAGGGCTCTACATCACCATGCCCGCCTCCGGACTGATGTGTGAGTAGTTCATCCTTGGACTATGGGTCCATAGCGTAGCTAGATGGTTGTCTTCTCCTCTTGTGCTATCATGTTTAGATCTTGTGAGCTGCCTATCATGATCAAGATCATCTATTTGTAATGCTACATGTTACGTTTGTTGGGATCCGATGAATATTGAATACTATGTCAAGTTGATTATCAATCTATCATATATGTGTTGTTTATGTTCTTGCATGCTCTCCGTTGCTAGTAGAGGCTCTGGCCAAGTTGATACTTGTGACTCCAAGAGGGAGTATTTATGCTCGATAGTGGGTTCATGCCTCCATTGAATCTGGGACAGTGACAGAAAGTTCTAAGGTTGTGGATGTGTTGTTGCCACTAGGGATAAAACATCAATGCTTTGTCTAAGGATATTTGTGTTGATTACATTACGCACCATACTTAATGCAATTGTCTGTTGTTTGCAACTTAATACTGGAAGGGGTGCGGATGCTAACCCGAAGGTGGACTTTTTAGGCATAGATGCATGCTGGATAGCGGTCTATGTACTTTGTCGTAATGCCCTGATTAAATCTCATAGTAGTCATCATGATATGTATATGCATTGTTATGCCCTCTCTATTTGTCAATTGCCCAACTGTAATTTGTTCACCCAACATGCTATTTCTTATTGGAGAGACACCACTATTGAACTGTGGACCTCGGTCCATTCTTTTACATCTGAAATACAATCTACTGCAATCTCTGTTCTCTGTTGTTTTCTACAAGCAAACATCATTCTCCACACTATACGTTTAATCCTTTGTTTACAGCAAGTCGGTGAGATTGACAACCTCACTGTTAAGTTGAGGCAAAGTATTTTGGTTGTGTTGTGCAGGTTCCACGTTGGCGCCGGAATCCCTGGTGTTGCGCCGCACTACACTCCTTCACCAACAACCTTCACGTGGCCTTCATCTCCTACTGGTTCGACAACCTTGGTATCATACTGAGGTAAACTTGCTGCTATACGCATCACACCTTCCACTTGGGGTTCCCAACGGACGTGTGCTTCACGCGTTATCAAGCTAAATTTCTGGCGCCGTTGCCGGGAGATGAAGACACGCTGCAAGGGGAGTCTCTCACATCCAATCTCTTTACTTTGTTTATTGTCTTGCTTTACTTTATTTTATTTACTGTTTTGTTTGCTTTCTTTATATCAAAACACACAAAAAATAGTTACTTGTTTTACTTTACTTAATTTAGTTTGCTTTACTTGTCTTTATTACTATTAAAATGAATACTCCTGAGAACACTAAGTTGTGTGATTTCACTAGCACCAATAATAATGATTTTATATGCACTCATATTGCTCCACCTGCTACTACAGCAGAATTCTATGAAATTAAACCTGCTTTACTAAATCTTGTTATGAGAGAGCAATTTTCTGGTGTTAGTTCTGATGATGCTGCTGCCCATCTTAATAATTTTGTTGAACTTTGTGAAATGCAAAAGTATAAGTATGTAGATGGAGACATTATAAAACTTAAATTGTTTCCTTTCTCCTTAAGAGGAAGAGCTAAAGATTGGTTGCTATCTTTGCCTAAGAATAGTATTGATTCATGGACTAAATGTAAAGATGCTTACATTGGTAGATATTATCCTCCTGCTAAAATTATATCTTTGAGAAGTAGCATATATAATGAATTTTAAGCAATTGGATAATGAACATGTTGCTCAAGCATGGGAAAGAATGAAATCTTTGGTAAAGAATTGCCCTACCCATGGACTAACTACTTGGATGATCATCCAAACCTTTTATGCAGATGAATTTTTCTTCGCGGAACCTATTGGATTCAGCTGCGGAGGTACTTTTATGTCCATCACCTTAGGCGCCGCAACAAAGCTTCTTGATGATATGATGATCAATTACTCTGAATGGCACACGGAAAGGACTCCACAAGGTAAGAAGGTAAATTTTGTTGAAGAAACCTCCTCCTTGAGTGATAAGATTGATGTTATTATGTCTATGCTTGTGAATGGTAGATCTAATGTTGATCTTAATAATGTTCCTTTAGCTTCATTGGTTGCTCAAGAAGAGAATGTTGATGTGAACTTCATTAAAAGTAATAATTTCAACAACAATGCTTATAGGAATAATGGTAACAACTATAGGCCATATCCTTCTAATAATGGTAATGGTTATGGTAATTCTTATGGTAATTCTTACAACAATAATAGGAGTACACCCTCTGGTCTTGAAGCCATGCTTAAAGAATTCATTAGTACACAAACTGCTTTTAACAAATCTGTTGAGGAAAAGTTCGGTAAAATTGATATTCTTGCTTCTAAGGTTGATAGTCTTGCTGCTGATGTTGATCTTTTAAAATTGAAAGTTATGCCTAATGAAGATAAAGATATTAAGTCATTTGCTACAGCAAACGCTATCCAAGTTCGAATTAATGAAAATATTAGATTGATGGCTGAATTGCATGCTAGGTGGGAAAGAGAAGAAAAATTTGCTAAAGAGAATAATGTAGCTAAAGTTTGGACTATTACCACCACTAGTAATGTTGATGCTTCACATGTTGCTAAACCTCCTACTATAAATGGTAAAATAATTGGTGTTGGCAATGTTTCTACTCCTAATGCAAAGCGTGCAAAACTGCTTGAAACTGCTAAAACTGCTGAAACTGTTTGTGATAAAACTGCTGAAATTTTTCAAAATATTGGGGCCAATGATCCCATTGTTGTAGATCATAATGATTTAGATTTTGATGATTGTCATATCTCTGAAGTTATTAAGTTCTTACAAAAACTTGCTAGAAGTCCTAATGCTAGTGCTATAAATTTGGCCTTTACAAAACATATTACAAATGCTCTTATAAAAGCTAGAGAAGAGAAATTAAAACTTGAAACCTCTATTCCTAGGAAGTTGGAAGATGGTTGGGAGCCCATCATTAAGATGAAGGTCAATGATTTTTATTGTAATGCTTTATGTGATCTTGGTGCAAGTATTTCTTTTATGCCTAAGAAACTCTATAATATGCTTGACTTGCCACCATTGAAAAATTGTTATTTGGATGCTAATCTTGATGATAATTCTACAAAGAAACCTTTGGGGAGGATTGATAATGTTCGCATTACGGTTAACAATAACCTTGTCCCTGTTGATTTTGTTGTCTTGGATATTGAATGCAATGCATCTTGTCCCATTATTTTGGGAAGACCTTTTCTTCGAACTGTTGGTGCTATTATTGATATGAAGGAAGGGAATATTAAGTATCAATTTCCTCTCAAGAAAGGTATGGAACACTTCCCTAGAAAGAGAATGAAGTTACCTCTTGATTCTATTATTAGAACAAATTATGATGTTGATGCTTCATCTCTCGATAATACTTGATTCACACTTTCTGCGCCTAGCTGAAAGGCGTTAAAGAAAAGCGCTTATGGGAGACAACCCATTATTTTACTTGCACTTTTGTTTTATATTTGAGTCTTGGAAGTTGTTACTACTGTAGCAACCTCTCCTTATCTTTACTTTATTGCATTGTTGTGCCAAGTAAAGTTTCTAATAGTAAAGTTGATACTAGATTTGGATTGTGCAGAAACAGATTTCTACCTGTCACGAATTTGAGTAGATCTCTCTGTAGAAGAATCAAAAAAAATCTGCCAATTTACATGCGTGATCCTCAGATATGTACGCAACTTTCATTAGTTTTGAGATTTTTCATCTGAGCCTGTTAAGTGCCTCTAAAAAATTCGTCTTTTCGGACTGTTCTGTTTGACAGATTCTGCCTTTTATTTCACATTGCCTCTTTTGCTATGTTGAATGGATTTCTTTGTTCTATTAACTTTCAGTAGCTTTGGGCAATGTCCAGAAGTGTTAAGAATGATTATGTCACCTCGAACATGTGAATTTTTGATTATGCACTAACCCTCTAATGAGTTTGTTTTGAGTTTGGTGTGGAGGAAGTTTTCAAGGATCAAGAGAGGAGGATGATACAATATGATCAAAAGAGTGAAAAGTCTAAGCTTGGGGATGCCCCCATGGTTCATCCCTGCATATTTCAAGAAGACTCAAGCATCTAAGCTTGGGGATGCCCAAGGCATCCCCTTCTTCATCGACAACTTATCAGGTCACCTCTAGTGAAACTATATTTTTATTCCGTCACACCTTATGTGCTTTGCTTGGAGCGTCTGTTTGCTTTTATTTTTGTTTTTGTTTGAATAAAATCGGATCCTAGCATTCTTTGTGTGGGAGAGAGACACGCTCCGCTGTTTCATATGAACACTGGTGTTCTTAGCATTACTTTTAATGTTCATGGCGAAGGTTAAAACTGCTTCATTCATTGTTATTTGGTTGGAAACAGAAAATGCTTCATGTGGTAATTGGTATATTGTCTTGAATAATTTGATACTTGGCAATTGTTTTGCTCAAATAGATCATGTTTAAGCTCTTGCATCATGTACTTTGCACCTATTAATGAAGAACTACCATAGAGCTTGTTGAAATTTGGTTTGCATGATTGGTCTCTCTAAAGTCTAGATATTTTCTGGTGAAGTGTTTGAACAACAAGGAAGACAGTGTAGAGTCTTATAATGCTTGCAATATGTTCTTATGTAAGTTTTGTTGTACCGGTTCATACTTGTGTTTGCTTCAAACAACCTTGCTAGCCAAAGCCTTGTACCGAGAGGGAATACTTCTCGTGCATCCAAATCCTTGAGCCAAAACCTATGCCATTTGTGTCCACCATACCTACCTACTATGTGGTATTTCTGCCATTCCAAAGTAAATTACTTGAGTGCTACCTTTAAAATTTCATTCTTTGTCTTTGCAATATATAGCTCATGGGAAAATAGCCTTAAAAACTATTGTGGTAAAGAATATGTAGCTTATGTATCTTATTTCTTATAAGTTACTTGTTGAGCGGTAACCATGTTTCTGGGGACGCCATCAACTTTTACACCTTTGTTGAATATCATGTGAGTTGCTATGCATGTTCGTCTTGTCTGAAGTAAGGGCGATTTATCATGATCAAATGGTTTGAGTATGCATATTGTTAGAGAAGAACATTGGGCCGCTAACCAAAGCCATGGATCATGGTGGAAGTTTCAGTTTGGACATCAATCCTCAATCTCTTATGAGAATATTATCTGTTGTTGAATGCTTATGCATTAAAGAGGAGTCCATTATCTGTTTTCTATGTTGTCCCGGTATGGATGTCCTTAGTTGAGATCTATCAAAAACAAGAAATCAAATGCGATTTATCTCCTTGGACCTTTGTACAAGCGGCATAGAGGTACCCCTTTGTGACACTTGGTTGAAACATATGTTATGCAATGATAATCCATGTAAATCCAAGCTAATTAGGACAAGGTGCGAGCACTATTGGTATTCTATGCATGAGGCTTGCAACTTATAGGATGTCTTATGCATAACACATATGAATTATTACTACCGTTGACAAAATTGTTTCTATGTTTTCAAAATAAAAGCTCTAGCACAAAAATAGTAATCCATGCTTCCTCTCTGCGAAGGGCCTTTCTTTTATTTTATGTTGAGTCAGTTTACCTACTTCTTTCTATCTTAGAAGCAAACACTTGTGTCAACTGTGTGCATTGATTCCTACATACTTGCTTATTTGCATTCATCATATTACTTTGTGTTGACAATTATCCATGAGATATACATGTTGAAGTTGAAAGCAACTGCCGAAACTTATATCTTCCTTTGTGTTGCTTCAAAACTTTCTACTAAGAATTTATTGCTTTATGAGTTAACTCCTATGCAAGTCTTATTGATGCTTGTCTTGAAAGTACTATTCATGAAAAGTCCTTGCTATATGATTCAGTTGTTTAATCATTGTCTTTACCATTGCTTTGAATCACTTCATTCATCTCATATGCTTTACAATAGTATTGATCAAGATTATGATAGTAGCATGTCACTTCGAAATTATCCTTGTTATCGTTTACCTACTCGAGGGCGAGTAGGAACTAAGCTTGGGGATGCTTGATACGTCTCAAACGTATCTATAATTTCTTATGTTCCATGCTAGTTTTATGACAATACTCACATGTTTTATACACACTTTACATCATTTATATGCATTTTCCGCACTAACCTATTAACGAGATGCCGAAGCGCCGCCCTGTTTTGTGCTGTTTTTTGGTTTCAGAAATCGTACACGGGAAATATTCTCGGAATTGGACGAAACGAACGCCCAGGGTCTTATTTTTCCACGGAGCTTCCAGAAGACCGAAGAGGATACGAAGTGGGGCCACGAGGTGGCGACACCACAAGGCGGCGCAGCCAAGGAGGGGCCCGTGCCGCCCTATGGTGTGGGCCCCTCGAGCGCCTCCCGACTCTGCCCCTTCGCCTATAAATTCCCTCCGTCGCGAAAACCCAATTACCGAGAGCCACGATACGGAAAAAGTTCCAGAGACACCGCCGCCGCCAATCCCATCTCGGGGATTCAGGAGATCCGCCCCCTGCCGGAGAGGGGAATCATCACCGGAGGGCTCTACATCACCATGCCCGCCTCCGGACTGATGTGTGAGTAGTTCATCTTTGGACTATGGGTCCATAGCAGTAGCTAGATGGTTGTCTTCTCCTCTTGTGCTATCATGTTTAGATCTTGTGAGCTGCCTATCATGATCAAGTCATCAAGATCATCTATTTGTAATGCTACATGTTACGTTTGTTGGGATCCGATGAATATTGAATACTATGTCAAGTTGATTATCAATCTATCATATATTTGTTGTTTATGTTCTTGCATGCTCTCCGTTGCTAGTAGAGGCTCGGCCAAGTTGATACTTGTGACTCCAAGAGGGAGTATTTATGCTCGATAGTGGGTTCATGCCTCCATTGAATCTGGGACAGTGACAGAAAGTTCTAAGGTTGTGGATGTGCTGTTGCCACTAGGGATAAAACATCAATGCTTTGTCTAAGGATATTTGTGTTGATTACATTACGCACCATACTTAATGCAATTGTCTGTTGTTTGCAACTTAATACTGGAAGGGGTGCGGATGCTAACCCGAAGGTGGACTTTTTAGGCATAGATGCATGCTGGATAGCGGTCTATGTACTTTGTCGTAATGCCCCGATTAAATCTCATAGTAGTCATCATGATATGTATGTGCATTGTTATGCCCTCTCTATTTGTCAATTGCCCAACTGTAATTTGTTCACCCAACATGCTATTTCTTATTGGAGAGACACCACTAGTGAATTGTGGACCCCGGTCCATTCTTTTACATCTGAAATACAATCTACCGCAATCTCTCTGTTCTCTGTTGTTTTCTACAAGCAAACATCATTCTCCACACTATACGTTTAATCCTTTGTTTACAGCAAGCGGTGAGATTGACAACCTCACCGTTAAGTTGGGGCAAAGTATTTTGGTTGTGTTGTGCAGTTCCACGTTGGCGCCGGAATCCCTGGTGTTGCGCCGCACTCACTCCTTCACCAACAACCTTCACGTGGCCTTTCTCCTAGAGGAACAACCTTGGTTTCACCTGAGGAAACTTGCTGCTATACGCATCACACCTTCTACTTGGGGTTCCCAACGGACGTGTGCTTCACGCGTTATCAGACTTCATGTCATGTCCTGAATAGAGTTCCTAACAAGAATAAAGATAAAACTCCTTACGAGGAGTGGTCTGGGAGAAAACCATCACTTTCGTATTTGCGCACATGGGGATGTTTGGCGAAAGTCAATATTCCAATTACTAAGAAGCGCAAACTCGGACCAAAGACAGTGGATTGTATCTTTCTAGGTTATGCTCCGCGGAGTGTAGGCTATAGATTTTTAGTAGTTCAATCTGAGGTACCTGATATGCATGTTGATACTATTATGAAATCTCGTGATGCAACATTTTTTGAGAATATGTTTCCCATGAAAGATATGCATAGTATTGCTAGAATTTATACTGAGATAGTTCCTGAATCTAGTACATCTAATGAGTATTTTGAACAATCACATGAGAATATTACTGAGAAGGATGACAATGAAGCTCCTAAACGGAGCAAGAGACGGAGGATTGAAAAATCCTTTGGTGATAATTTCATTGTGTAACTTGTGGATGATACTCCCACATCCATTGCAGAGGCATATGCGTCTCCAGATGCAGATGACTGGAAAGAAGCTATCCATAATGAGATGGACTCGATTCTTTCTAATGGAACTTGGGAGCTATCAGAACGACCCCATGGATGCAAGCCTGTGGGCTGCAAATGGGTGTTCAAGAAGAAGCTAAGACCTGATGGTACTATTGAGAAGTACAAGGCGCGGCTTGTAGCTAAAGCTACACACAGAGAGAAGGCGAAGATTACTTCGACACCTATTCACCTGTCGCTAGACTTACCACCATTCGAGTACTACTGTCCATGGATGCCTCCTATGGTCTTATTGTTCATCAAATGGACGTAAAGATAGCTTTTCTTAATGGAGAGTTGGAAGAGAAATCTATATGGATCAGCCTGATGGGTTTGTAGTAAAAGGTGAAGAAAAAAGGTGTGCAAGTTGCTGAAATCTTTATATGGCCTGAAACAAGCACCTAAGCAATGACATGAGAAGTTTGACAGAACTTTAACTTCTGTAGACTTTGTTGTCAATGAGGCTGACAAGTGCGTTTACTATCACCATGGTAGGGGCGAAGGTGTTATACTGTGTTTGTATGTGGATGATATTCTGATATTTGGTACAAACATGAAAGTAATACATGAGGTCAAGTCTTTCTTGTCAAAGTGCTTTGATATGAAAGACCTAGGAGAAGCTGATGTGATTCTGAACATCAAGCTTATTAAGAACGAGAGTGGGATTACTCTAACACAATCCCATTATGTTGAGAAGATCTTGAGCCGGTTCGGCTATATTGATAGCAAGTCTTCTCCAACACCTTATGATCCCAGTGTGACATTACGAAATAATCGGAGGATTGCCGTAGATCAATTGAGACATTCTCAGATCGTTGGCTGATACGTCTTAAACGTATCTATAATTTCTTATGTTCCATGCTTGTTATATGGTAATACTCACATGTTTCATATACACTTCACATCATTTTGATGCAATTTTCGGCACTAACCTATTAACAAGATGCCGAAGCGCCAGTTCCTGTTTTTAGTTTCAAATCCTACATAAAATATTCTCGGAATTGACGAAACAAAAGCCCACGGTCTTATTTTCCACGGAGCCTTCCAACACCCAAGGAGACGAAGAGGGGCCACGAGGGCCACCCTGGCGCGCGCGCGGTGGGCCCCGGCCGCCGGCCTATGGGTGGGCCTCTGGCGCCCGACTCTGCCCTTCGCCTATTTATTCTCTCCGTCGCGAAAACCCAATCACCGAGAGCCACGATACGAGAAAAGTTAGTGAGACGCCGCCGCCGCCGCCAATCCCATCTCGGGGGATTCAGGAGATCGCCTCCGGCACCCTACCGGAGAGGGGAATCATCACCGGAGGGCTCTACATCACCATGCCCGCCTCCCGGACTGATGCGTGAGTAGTTCATCCTTGGACTATGGGTCCATAGCGTAGCTAGATGGTTGTCTTCTCCTCTTGTGCTATCATGTTTAGATCTTGTGAGCTGCCTATCATGATCAAGATCATCTATTTGTAATGCTACATGTTGTGTTTGTTGGGATCCGATGAATATTGAATACTATGTCAAGTTGATTATCGATCTATCATATATGTGTTGTTTATGTTCTTGCATGCTCTCCGTTGCTATTAGAGGCTCTGGCCAAGTTGATACTTGTGACTCCAAGAGGGAGTATTTATGCTCGATAGTGGGTTCATGCCTCCATTGAATCGGGACAGTGACAGAAAGTTCTAAGGTTATGGATGTGCTGTTGCCACTAGGGATAAAACATCAATGCTTTGTCTAAGGATATTTGTGTTGATTACATTACGCAATACTTAATGCAATTGTCTGTTGTTTGCAACTTAATACTGGAAGGGGTGCGGATGCTAACCCGAAGGTGGACTTTTTAGGCATAGATGCATGTTGGATAGCGGTCTATGTTCTTTGTCGCAATGCCCTAAGTAAATCTCATAGTAGTCATAATGATATGTATATGCATCTCTATTTGTCAATTGCCCAACTGTAATTTGTTCACCCAACATGCTATTTATCTTATTGGAGAGACACCACTAGTGAACTGTGGACCTCGGTCCATTCTTTTACATCTCGTTGTTCTTTGCAAACAAACATCATTCTCCACACCATACGTTTAATCCTTTTTTAGCAAGCGGTGAGATTGACAACCTCACCGTTAAGTTGGGGCAAAGTATTTTGATTGTGTTGTGCAGGTTCCACGTTGAATCCCTGGTGTTGCGCCGCACTACACTCCTTCACCAACAACCTTCACGTGGACTTCATCTCCTACTGGTTCGATAACCTTGGTTTCTTACTGAGGGAAAACTTGCTGCTGTACGCATCATACCTTCCTCTTGGGGTTCCCAACAGACGTGTGCTTTACCGTCTTGGAGGTTGTTACTACTGTAGCAACCTCTCCTTATCATGTTTAATTCGTTGTTGTTCCAAGTAAAGTCTTTGATAGTAAAGTTGGTACTAGATTTGGATTCCTGCGCAGAAACAGATTTTTACCTGTCACGAATTTGAGCAGATCTCTCTGTAGGAAACTCGTAAAATGCTGAAAAAATTCATGCGTGATCCTTAGATATGTACGCAACTTTCATTCAATTTGAGCTTTTTCATCTGAGCCTGTTAAGTACCTCGAAAAAATTCGTCTTTACGGACTGTTCTGTTTTGACAGATTCTGCCTTTTATTTCGCATTGCCTCTTTTACTGTGTTGAGTGGATTTCTTTGTTCCATTACCTTTCAGTAACCTTGCAATGTCCAGTGTTAAGAATGATTGTGTCCTCTCTGAACATGTGAATTTTTGATTATGCACTAACCCTCTAATGAGATTATTTTGAGTCTGGTGTGGAGGAAGTTTTCAAGGGTCAAGAGAGGAGGATGATATGATATGATCAAGAAGAGTGAAAAGTCTAAGCTTGGGGATGCCCCGTGGTTCATCCCTGCATATTTCAAGAAGACTCAAGCATCTAAGCTTGGGGATGCCCAAGGCATCCCCTTCTTCATCAACAACTTATCAGGTCACCTCTAGTGAAACTATATTTTTATTCCGTCACATCTTATGTTCTTTACTTGGAGCGTCTGTTTGTTTTTGTTTTTGTTTATGTTTGAATAAAATTGGATCCTAGAATTCCTTGTGTTGGAGAAAGACACGCTCCACTTTTTCATATGAACACTAGTGTTCTTAGCTTTACTTTAATGTTCATGGCGAAGTTGAAAGCCGCTTCATTGATTGCTATTTGGTTGGAAACAGAAAATGCTTCATGTGGTAATTGGTATATTGTCTTGAATAATTTGATACTTGGCAATTGTTTTGAGCTCTCAAGTAGATCATGTTTAAGCTTTTGCATCATGTAGTTTAAACCTATTAGTGGAGAACTACTGTAGAGCTTGTTGAAATTTGGTTTGCATGATTGGTCTCTAAAGTCTAGATATTTTTTTGTAAAAGTGTTTGAGCAACAAGGAAGACAGTGTAGAGTCTTATAATGCTTGCAATATGTTCTTATGTAAGTTTTGCTGTACTGGTTCCTACTTGTGTTTGCTTCAAACAACCTTGCTAGCCAAAGCCTTGTACTGAGAGGGAATACTTCTCGTGCATCCAAAACCTTAAGCCAAAACCTATGCCATTTGCGTCCACCATAACTACCTACTATGTGGTATTTTTCTGCCATTCCAAAGTAAATTGCTTGTGTGCTACCTTTAAAATTTCATTCCTTGTCTTTGCAATACATAGCTCATGGGAAAGTAGCCTAAAAACTATTGTGGTAATGAATATGTCGCTTATGTATCTTAGTTCTTATAAGTTGCTTGTTGAGCGGTAACCATGTTTCGGGGACGCCATCAAATTATTACTTTGTTGAATATCATGTGAGTTGCTATGCATGTTCGTCTTGTCTCAAGTAAGGGAGATTTCTCATGATTAAATGGTTTGAGTATGCATATTGTTAGAGAAGAACATTGGGCCGCCAACCAAAGCCATGTATCATGGTGGAAGTTTCAGCTTGGACATTAATCCTCAATCTCTTATGAGAATATTATTCTGTTGTTGAATGCTTAAGCATTAAAGAGGAGTCCATTATTTGTTTTCTATGTTGTCCCGGTATGGATGTCCTTAAGTTGAGATCTATCAAAACTGAGAAATCAAATGCGATCTATCTCCTTGGACCTTTGTACAAGTGGCATAGAGGTACCCCTTTGTGACACTTGGTTGAAACATATGTAATGTAATGATAATCCATGGAAATCCGAGCTAATTACGACAAGGTGCGGGCACTATTGGTATTCGATGCATGAGGCTTGCAACTTATAGGAGGTTTTATGCATAACACACATATGAATTATTACTACCGTTGACAAAATTGTTTCCATGTTTTCAAAATAAAAAGCTCTAGCACATGAGTAATCCATGCTTCCCTCTGCGAAGGGCCTTTCTTTTACTTTATGTTGAGTCAGTTTACCTACTTCTTTCTATCTTAGAAGCAAACACTTGTGTCAATTGTGTGCATTGATTCTTACATGTTTACTTATTGCACTTGTTATATTGCTTTATGTTGACAACTATCCATGAGATATACATGTTACAAGTTGAAAGCAATTGCTGAAACTTAATCATCCTTTGTGTTGCTTCAAAACCTTCTATTAAGAATCTATTGCTTTATGAGTTAACTCTTATGCAAGACTTATTGATGCTTGTCTTGAAAATACTATTCATGAAAAGTCTTTGCTATATGATTCAGTTGTTTAGTCATCATCTAGACCATTGCTTAGAATCACTTCATTCATCTCATATGCTTTACAATAGTATTGATCAAGATTATGATAGTAGCATGTCACTTCAGAAATTATCCTTGTTATCATTTACCTACTCGAGGGCGAGTAGGAACTAAGCTTGGGGATGCTTGATACGTCTCAAACGTATCTATAATTTCTTATGTTCCATGCTTGTTATATGATAATACTCACATGTTTTATATACACTTTACATCATTTTGATGCATTTTCCGGCACTAACCTATTAACAAGATGTCGAAACGCCAGTTCCTGATTGTTTTGGTTTCGAAATCCTACACAGAAATATTCTCGAATTGGACGAAACAAAAGCCCACGGTCTTATTTTCCACGGAGCCTTCCAACACCGAAGAGGAGACGAAGAGGGGCCACGAGGCGGCCACCCCACAAGGCGGCGTGGTGGGGCCCCTGGCCGCGCCGGCCTATGGGGTGGGCCCTCGGGCGCCCCCCGACTCTGCCCCTTCGCCTATTTATTCTCTCCGTCGCGAAAACCCTATCACCGAGAGCCACGATACGAGAAAAGTTACTGAGACGCCGCCGCCGCCAATCCCATCTTGGGGGATTCAGGAGATCGCCTCCGGCACCCTGGAGAGGGGAATCATCACCGGAGGGCTCTACATCACCATGCCCGCCTCCGGACTGATGCGTGAGTAGTTCATCCTTGGACTATGGGTCCATAGCAGTAGCTAGATGGTTGTCTTCTCCTCTTGTGCTATCATGTTTAGATCTTGTGAGCTGCCTATCATGATCAAGATCATCTATTTGTAATGCTACATGTTGTGTTTGTTGGGATTCGATGAATATTGAATACTATGTCAAGTTGATTATCAATCTATCATATATGTGTTGTTTATGTTCTTGCATGCTCTCCGTTGCTAGTAGAGGCTCTGGCCAAGTTGATACTTGTAACTCCAAGAGGGAGTATTTATGCTCGATAGTGGGTTCATGCCTCCATTGAATCTGGGACAGTGACAGAAAGTTCTAAGGTTATGGATGTGTTGTTGCCACTAGGGATAAAACATCAATGCTTTGTCTAAGGATATTTGTGTTGATTACATTACGCACCATACTTAATGCAATTGTTGTTTGCAACTTAATGGAAGGGGTGCGGATGCTAACCCGAAGGTGGACTTTTAGGCATAGATCCATGCTGGATAGCGGTCTATGTTCTTTGTCGTAATGTGATAACACGTGAAGCACACGTCCGTTGGGAACCCCAAGAGGAAGGTGTGATGCGTAAGAACAAGTTTACCTCAGCAAGAAACCAAGGTTTATCGAATCAAGAGGAGTCAAGGGCCACATGAAGGTCGTTGGTGACGGAGGTAGTGCGGCGCAACACCGGGATTCCGCGCCAACGTGGAACCTGCACAACACAATCAAAATACTTTGCCCCAACGTAATGTGAGGTTGTCAATCTCACCGGCTTGTGATGTCTACGCACGCTTCTATTCCTGTAGAGATGTTGGGCCCAAGAGCGAGAGGTTTGTAGAACAGCAGCAAGTTTCCCTTAAGTGAATCACCTAAGGTTTATCGAACTCAGGGAGGTAGAGGTCAAAGATATTCCTCTCAAGCAACCCTGCAATTAAGATACAAGAAGTCTCTTGTGTCCCCAACACACCTAATACACTTGTCATATGTATAGGTGCACTAGTTCGGCGAAGAGATAGTAAAACACAGGTGGTATAGATGGTAGTAATATTGCAGGAAGTAAAGATGCAGTAAAATAGTAAACAAGCGATGTTTGCAGTGTTTGGAAACAAGGCCTAGGGATCATACTTTCACTAGAGGACACTCTCAACATTGATCACATAACAAATAAATAACTTCTCCTCACTTGTGCTACATACACCCTCTTGTTGGATAACAAACACCATTCATTGTGTAGGGCTACAAGAGCTCCCTCAAGCGAGTTAACAAGCTCCACAACATTCGGCATTCATATTTAAGTAACCTTTAGAGCATAATAGATCATTGCAATTTAGACCGAGTACTAACATAGCATACACACCGTCACCAATAAGCTATGAAAGGGGGAATAGATCACATCAATACTATCATAGTAATAGTTAACTCCATAATCTACAAGAGATTACAATCATAACCTACGCCAAGTACTACATGATGCACACACCGTCACCTTTACATCATGAAGGAGGAATAGACTACTTTAATAACATCACTAGAGTAGCACATAGATTAATAGTGATACAAAGCTCATCATATGGATCTCAATTATGTAAGGCAGCTCATGAGATCATTGTATTGAGGTACATGAGAGAGATATTAACCACATAGCTACCGGTAGAGCCCTGCTCGATGGAGAACTACTCCCTCCTCATCATGGGAGCAAGCGGCGGTGAAGATGGCGGTGGTGTTGATGGAGATGCCTTCCGGGGCAATTCCCCGTCCCGTGGCGTGTGAGACTTCTGTCGTCTCGAATCTTGGCTTCGCGATGGCGGCGGCTCTGGAAGGTTTTCCGTATCGTGGCTTATTGTTTTAGGGTTTTCGCGACGGAGGCTTTAAGTAGGCGGGCAGCCTCGGAGGAGTCCTGGTGGAGCAGGACCATAGGGGCGCCCCCCTGGCCGCGCCGCCGGTGGGGTGGGCCTCTGTGGCTCCTCCGGTCCCTCTCTGGCTCTCTGGAAGCTTCCGTGAAATATAAGACCCTGGGCGTTGATTTCGTCCAATTCCGAGAATATTTCCTTTGTAGGATTTCTGAAACCAAAACAGCAGAAAACAGGAACTGGCACTTCGGCATCTCGTTAATAGGTTAGTTTCGGAAAATGCATCAAAACGATATAAAGTGTGAACAAAACATGTAGGTAATGTCATAAAACTAGCATGGAACATAAGAAATTATAGATACGTTGGAGACGTATCAAGCATCCCCAAGCTTAGTTCCTACTCGCCCTCTAGGTAAACGATAACAAGGATAATTTCTTAAGTGACATGCTACCAACATGATCTTGATCAATACTATTGTAAAGCATATGAGATGATTGAAGTGATTCGAAGCAATAGTAAAGATAATGACTAAACAACTGAATCATATAACAAAGACTTTTCATGAATAGTACTTTCAAGACAAGCATAGTATTGCATAAGAGTTAACTCATAAAGCAATAGATTCAAAGTAAAAGGCATTGAAGCAACACAAAGGATGATTAAGTTTCAGCAATTGCTTTCAACTTGTAACATGTATATCTCATGGATAGTTGTCAACATAAAGTAATATAACAAGTGCAATAAGTAAACATGTAAGAATCAATGCACACAGTTGACACAAGTGTTTGCTTCTAAGATAGAAAGAAATAGGTAAACTGACTCAACATAAAGTAAAGAATGGCCCTTCGCAGAGGGAAGCATGGATTACTATTTTTGTGCTAGAGCTTTTATTTTGAAAACATAGAAACAATTTTGTCAACGGTAGTAATAATTCATATGTGTTATGTATAAGACATCCTATAAGTTGCAAGCCTCATGCATAGAATACCAATAGTGCTCGCACCTTGTCCTAATTAGCTTGGATTTACATGGATTATCATTGCATAACATATGTTTCAACCAAGTGTCACAAAGGGGTACCTCTATGCCGCCTGTACAAAGGTCTAAGGAGAAAGTTCGCATTGGATTTCTCGCTTTTGGTTATTCTCAACTTAGACATCCATACCGGGACAACATAGACAAGATAATGGACTCCTCTTTAATGCATAAGCATTCAACAACAGATAATATTCTCATAAGAGATTGAGGATTAATGTCCAAACTGAAACTTCCACCATGATTCATGGCTTTAGTTATAGGCCCAATGTTCTTCTCTAACAATATGCATACTCAAACCGTTTGATCATGATAAATCACCCTTACTTCAGACAAGACGAACATGCATAGCAACTCACATGATATTCAACAAAGGTAAAAAGTTGATGGCGTCCCCAGAAACATGGTTACCGCTCAACAAGCAACTTATAAGAAATAAGATACATAGCAACATATTCAATACCACAATAGTTTTTAAGCTATTTTCCCATGAGCTATGTATTGCAAAGACAAGGAATGACATTTTAAAGGTAGCACTCAAGTAATTTACTTTGGAATGGCGAGAAATACCATGTAGTAGGTTGGTATGGTGGACACAAATGGCATAGGTTTTGGCTCAAGGATTTGGATGCACGAGAAGTATTCCCTCTCACAAGGCTTTGGCTAGCAAGGTTGTTTGAAGCAAACACAAGTATGAACCGTACAGCAAAACTTACATAAGAACATATTGCAAGCATTATAAGACTCTACATCGTCTTCCTTGTTGTTCAAACACTCCACCAGAAAATATCTAGACTTTAGAGAGACCAATCATGCAAACCAAATTTCAACAAGCTCTATGGTAGTTCTTCATTAATAGGTGCAAAGTACATGATGCAAGAGCTTAAACATGATCTATTTGAGCACAACAATTGCCAAGTATCAAATTATTCAAGACCATATACCAATTACCACATGAAGCATTTTCTGTTTCCAACCAAATAGCAATTAACGAAGCGGTTTTCAACTCCGCCATGAACATTAAAAGTAAAAGCGAAGAACACTAGTGTTCATATGAAAAAGCGGAGCGTCTCTCTCCCACATAAGCATGAATTTATTCAGAGAATGAAAATAACAAAACGAAAATAAAAGCACACAGACGCTCCAAGTAAAGTACATAAGATGTGACGGAATAAAAATATAGTTTCACTAGAGGTGACCTGATAAGTTGTCGATGAAGAAGGGGATGCCTTGGGAATCCCCAAGCTTAGATGCTTGAGTCTTCTTGAAATATGCAGGGATGAACCACGGGGGCATCCCCAAGCTTAGACTTTTCACTCTTCTTGATCATAGTATATCATCCTCCTCTCTTGACCCTTGAAAACTTCCTCCACACCAAACTCAAAACAAACTCATTAGAGGGTTAGTGCATAATCGAAAATTCACATATTCAGAGGTGACATAATCATTCTTAACACTTCTGGACATTGCACAAAGCTACTGAAAGTTAATGGAACAAAGAAATCCATCAAACATAGCAAAAAAGGCAATGCGAAATAAAAGGCAGAATCTGTCAAACAGAACAGTCCGTAAAGACGAATTTTCCGGGGCACTTAACTTGCTCAGATGAAAAAGCTCAAATTGAATGAAAGTTGCGTACATATCCGAGGATCACGCACGTAAATTGGAAGATTTTTCTGAGTTACCTACAGAGAGTTCTACTCAAATTCGTGACAGTAAGAAATCTGTTTCTGCGCAGTAATCCAAATCTAGTATCAACCTTACTATCAAAGACTTTACTTGGCACAACAATGCAATAAAATAAAGATAAGGAGAGGTTGCTACAGTAGTAACAACTTCCAAGACACAACAAAACAGTAGCAAAATAAAAACATGGGTTATCTCCCAAGAAGTGCTTTCTTTATAGCCATTAAGATGGGCTCAGTAATTTTAATGATGCTCGTGCAATAAGAGTTGAAGCAAAAGAGAGCATCAAAAGAAAATAAGAAACACTTTTAAGTCTAACCCACTTCCTATGAAAAGGAATCTTGTACACAAATAAATTCATGAAGAACAAAGTGACAAGCATAAGAAGATAAAACACGAGTAAATTCAAGATTCTCAACACAAAGAAGGGAAACTTAATATTATTAAGATACATATAACCATGTTTCCCTCTCTCATAATAACTTTCAGTAGCATCATGAACAAATTCAACAATATAACTATCACATAAAACATTCTTATCATGAGCTACATGCATAAAATTATTACTCTCCACATAAGCATAATCAATTTTATTAGTAATAGTGGGAGTAAAACTACCATAACCATCATTGTAATCATCATAAATTGCAGGCATGGTATAATCATAATAACCTTTATCCTCCATAGTAGGTGGCACCAAAATACTACTATCATTATAATCATCATAAATAGGAGGTAAAGTATCATCAAAGAAAATTTTCTCCTCAAAACTTGGGGGACTAAAAATATCATGCTCATCAAAACCAGCTTCCCCAAGCTTAGAATTTTCCATAGCATTAGCAACAATGGTGTTCAAAGCATTCATACTAATAACATTCCCATTAGCATGCATATAAAGTTCCATGGGTTTTTTAATTCTCTCTTCAAACACATCATGTCCTAATTCAAGATAAAGTTCATAAAGATCTCTCATTTTGTTGTTGTTTTCCATTAAGCCTAACTAGTGAAAACAAGAAACAAAAAGATATAATTGCAGGATCTAAAGGAAATATCTTCGAGCACTCACACACCGGCAACAGTGCTAGGAAATAGCTTAGTAGTCGTAGGATGTGAATACCTTTTACCTTACCTCCCCGGCAACGGCGCCAGAAAATAGCTTGATGTCTACGCACGCTTCTATTCCTGTAGACAGTGTTGGGCCTCCAAGAGCAGAGGTTTGTAGAACAGCAGCAAGTTTCCCTTAAGTGAATCACCCAAGGTTTATCGAACTCAGAGAGGTAGAGGTCAAAGATATTCCTCTCAAGCAACCCTGCAATTAAGATACAAGAAGTCTCTTGTGTCCCCAACACACCTAATACACTTGTCGATGTATATGTGCACTAGTTCGGCGAAGAGATAGTAAAACACAGGTGGTATAGATGGTGGTAATATTGCAGGAAGTAAAGATGCAGTAAAACAGTAAACAAGCGATGATTCGGTGTTTGGAAACAAGGCCTAGGGATCATACTTTCACTAGTGGACACTCTCAACATTGATCACATAACAAATAAATAACTTCTCCTCACTTGTGCTACATACACCCTCTTGTTGGATAACAAACACCATTCATTGTGTAGGGCTACAAGAGCTCCCTCAAGCCGGAGTTAACAAGCTCCACAACATTCGACATTCATATTTAAGTAACCTTTAGAGCATAATAGATCATTGCAATTTAGACCGAGTACTAACATAGCATACACACCGTCACCAATAAGCTATGAAAGGGGGAATAGATCACATCAATACTATCATAGTAATAGTTAACTCCATAATCTACAAGAGATTACAATCATAACCTACGCCAAGTACTACATGATGCACACACCGTCACCTTTACATCATGAAGGAGGAATAGACTACTATAATAACATCACTAGAGTAGCACATAGATTAATAGTGATACAAAGCTCATCATATGGATCTCAATCATGTAAGGCAGCTCATGAGATCATTGTATTGAGGTACATGAGAGAGAGATTAACCACATAGCTACCAGAGCCCTCGAGCCTCGATGGAGAACTACTCCCTCCTCATCATGGGAGACAAGCAGGCGGTGAAGATGGCGGTGGTGTTGATGGAGATGCCTTCCCGGGCAATTCCCCGTCCCGCGGCGTGCGAACAGAGACTTCGTCTCCCGAATCTTGGCTTCGCGATGGCGGCCTGAACTTTTCTCGTATCGTGGCTTATTGTTTTAGGTTTTCGCGACGGAGGCTTTAAGTAGGCGGAAGGGCAGCCTCGGAGGAGTCATGGTGGAGCCAGACAGGCGCGCCCCCTCGCGCCCGCCTGTGTGGGGTGGGGCCCCAGTGGCTCCCTCCGGTCCCTCGCCGGCTCTCCTGAAGCTTCCGTGAAATATAAGACCCCGGGCGTTGATTTCGTCCAATTCCGAGAATATTTCCTTTGTAGGATTTCTCGAAACCAAAACAGCAGAACGAACCGACACTTTATCTCGTTAATAGGTTAGTTTCGGAAAATGCATCAAAACGATATAAAGTGTGAACAAAACATGTAGGTAATGTCATAAAACTAGCATGGAACATAAGAAATTATAGATACGTTGGAGACGTATCAGCTTGCTGTAAACAAAGGATTAAATGTATAGTGTGGAAGATGATGTTTGTTTGCGAAGAACAGTAGAGAACAATGATTGCAGTAGATTGTATTCAGATGTAAAAGAATGGACCGGGGTCCACAGTTCACTAGTGGTGTCTCTCCCATAAGATAAATAGCATGTTGGGTGAACAAATTACAGTTGGGCAATTGACAAATAAAGATGCATACATATCATGATGATTACTATGAGATTTAATCAGGGCATTACGACAAAGTACATAGACCGCTATCCAACATGCATCTATGCCTAAAAAGTCCACCTTCGGGTTAGCATCCGCACCCTTCCATTATTAAGTTGCAAACAACAGACAATTGCATTAAGTATGGTGCGTAATGTAATCAACACAAATATCCTTAGACAAAGCATTGATGTTTTATCCCTAGTGGCAACGAGCACATCCACAACCTTAGAACTTTCTGTCACTGTCCCAGATTCAATGGAGGCATGAACCCACTATCGAGCATAAATACTACCTCTTGGAGTTACAAGTATCAACTTGGCCAGAGCCTCTACTAGCAACGGAGAGCATGGAAGAACATAAACAACACATATATGATAGATTGATAATCAACTTGACATAGTATTCAATATTCATCGGATCCCAACAAACACAACATGTAGCATTACAAATAGATGATCTTGATCATGATAGGCAGCTCACAAGATCTAACATGATAGCACAATGAGGAGAAGACAACCATCTAGCTCTTGCTATGGACCCATAGTCCAAGGATGAACTATCACACATCAATCCGGAGGCGGGCATGGTGATGTAGAGCCCTCCAGTGATGATTCCCCTCCTGGCAGGGTGCCGGAGGCGATCTCTCGAATCCCCCGAGATGGGATTGGCGGGCGGCGGCGCTCCGGGAAGTATTTCCATCGTGGCTCTGTAATAGGGTTTCGCGGCAGAGAGTTTAACTAGGCGGAAGGGCAGAGTTGAGGCGCAGGGGCCCCACACCATAGGCCGGCGCAGCCCAGGCCCCCGCGCCGCCCTATGGTTACGGCCCTCGTGGCCCCACTTCGTATGCTCTTCGGTCTTCTGAAAGCTCCGTGGAAAAATAAGATCCTGGGCGTTGATTTCCAATTCCGAGAATATTTCTTTGTAGGATTTCGAAACCAAAAAGCAAAAACAGCAACTGGCGCTTCGGCATCTCGTTAATAGGTTAGTGCCGGAAAATGCATAATAATGATGTAAAGTATGTATAAAACATGTGAGTATTGTCATAAAACTAGCATGGAACATAAGAAATTATAGATACGTTGAGACGTATCAAGCATCCCAAGCTTAGTTCCTACTCGCCCTCGAGTAGGTAAACGATAACAATGATAATCTCGAAGTGACATGCTATCATAATCTTGATCAATACTATTGTAAAGCATATGAAGTGAATGAAGTGATTCGAAGCAATGGTAAAGACAATGATTAAACAACTGAATCATATAATAAAGACTTTTCATGAATAGTACTTTCAACACAAGCATCAATAAGACTTGCATAGGAGTTAACTCATAAAGCAATAAATTCTTAGTAGAAAGTTTTGAAGCAACACAAAGGAAGATATAAGTTTCAGCAGTTGCTTTCAACTTCAACATGTATATCTCATGGATAATCGTCAACACAAAGTAATATGATGAATGCAAATAAGCAAGTATGTAGGAATCAATGCACACAGTTGACACAAGTGTTTGCTTCCAAGAGAGAAAGAAGTAGGTAAACTGACTCAACATAAAGTAAAAGAATGGCCCTTCGTAGAGGGAAGCATGGATTACTATTTTTGTGCTAGAGCTTTTATTTTGAAAACATAGAAACAATTTTGTCAACGGTAGTAATAATTCATATGCGTTATGTATAAGACATCTTATAAGTTGCAAGCCTCATGCATAGAATACCAATAGTGCTCGCACCTTGTCCTAATTAGCTTGGATTCACATGGATTATCATTGCATAACATATGTTTCAACCAAGTGTCACAAAGGGTACCTCTATGCCGCCTGTACAAAGGTCTAAGGAGAAAGTTCGCATTGGATTTCTCGCTTTTGATTATTCTCAACTTAGACATCCATACCAGGACAACATAGAAAACAGATAATAGACTCCTCTTTAATACATAAGCATTCAACAACAGATAATATTCTCATAAGAGATTGAGGATTAATGTCCAAACTAAAACTTCCACCATGATTCATGGCTTTAGTTTGCGGCCCAATGTTCTTCTCTAACAATATGCATACTCAAACCATTTGATCATGATAAATCGCCCTTACTTCAGACAAGACGAACATGCATAGCAACTCACATGATATTCAACAAAGGTGTAAAAGTTGATGGCGTCCCCAGAAACATGGTTACCGCTCAACAAGCAACTTATAAGAAATAAGATACATAGCAACATATTCAATACCACAATAGTTTTTAAGGCTATTTTCCCATGAACTATGTATTGCAAAGACAAGGAATGAAATTTTAAAGGTAGCACTCAAGTAATTTACTTTGGAATGGCAGAGAAATACCACATAGTAGGTAGGTATGGTGGACACAAATGGCATAGGTTTTGGCTCAAGGATTTGGATGCACGAGAAGTATTCCCTCTCAGTACAAGGCTTTGGCTAGCAAGGTTGTTTGAAGCAAACACAAGTATGAACCGTACAGCAAAACTTACATAAGAACATATTGCAAGCATTATAAGACTCTACACTGCCTTCCTTGTTGTTCAAACACTTCACCAGAAAATATCTAGACTCTAGAGAGACCAATCATGCAAACCAAATTTCAACAAGCTCTATGGTAGTTCTTCATTAATAGGTGCAAAGTACATGATGCAAGAGCTTAAACATGATCTATTTGAGCACAACAATTGCCAAGTATCAAATTATTCAAGACAATATACCAATTACCACATGAAGCATTTTCTGTTTCCAACCATATAACAATGAACGAAGCAGTTTCAACCTTCGCCATGAACATTAAAGATAGAACTAAGAACACCAGTGCTCAAATGAAACAACGGAGCGTGTCTTTCTCCCACACAAGGATTGTTGGGATCCGAATTTATTCAAACAAAAACAAAAATAAAAGCAAACAGACGCTCCAAGTAAAGCACATAAGATGTGACTGAATAAAAATATAGTTTCACTAGAGGTGACCTGATAAGTTGTCGATGAAGAAGGATGCCTTGGGCATCCCCAAGCTTAGATGCTTGAGTCTTCTTGAAATATGCAGGGATGAACCACGGGGGCATCCCCAAGCTTAGACTTTTCACTCTTCTTGATCATATTGTATCATCCTCCTCTCTTGATCCTTGAAAACTTCCTCCACACCAAACTCAAAACAAACTCATTAGAGGGTTAGTGCATAATCAAAAATTCACATGTTCAGAGGTGACATAATCATTCTTAACACTTCCGGACATTGCACAAAGCTACTGAAAGTTAATGGAATAAAGAAATCCATCAAACATAGCAAAACAGGCAATGCGAAATAAAAGGCAGAATCTGTCAAACAATACCGTAAAGACGAATTTTTCTCGGGGCACTTAACTTGCTCAGATGAAAAGCTCAAATTAAATGAAAGTTGCGTACATATCCGAGGATCACGCACGTAAGTTGGCAGATTTTTCTGAGTTACCTACGACGGGGTTGCTCAATTTCAGACAAGAAGAAACTGTTTCTCATGCAGAATCCAAATCTAGTATCAACCTTACTATCAAAGACTTTACTTGGCACAACAATGCAATAAAATAAAGATAATGAGAGGTTGCTACAGTAGTAACAACTTCCAAGACTCAAATATAAAACAAAAGTGCAGAAGTAAAATAATGGGTTGTCTCCCATAAGCGCTTTTCTTTAACGCCTTTCAGCTAGGCGCAGAAAGTGCAAATCAAGTATTGTCAAGAGGGGAAGCATCAACATCATAATTTTCCTTACAAACACAACTTGTCGCAGAGGGTACCTTAGATGCTCCATTATCTAAATTTCCCATAGTGGTACTAAGGGCTTTATCAATTTTAGGCTTATAATAATTCTTTGGCTTAGGCACCTTAGAGACATACATGAATTTTTGCTCCTTACCCACATAAGCTTTCTCCTTAAACTTGAGAGAAGAAAAAGTTGAACCCAAGGTTCCCATAGCTTTTTCAAGTTCCCCAATACTATGGGTTTGATTATCATTGATAGCAATAGTTTCTAGGATAGCAATTCTTTCATTAATTCCTCCTACGGATTTATCAAGTTTATCAGTATTATCAAGTAATATTCCCAATTTAGTCTCAATACTTGGAAGATTTTTCTCTATGACTTCCAACTTTTTCATGACATCCTCAAGAGAGATTTCAATTTAGCTTCATTAACAGGTGGTATTCCAACAAGACTCTCAATAATGCAACTAGCTTCTAGAGCAGGAGTGCCTAGGAAATTACCTCCCGCAAGAGTATCAAGAACATACCTATTCCAGCTAGAGATACCAACATAAAAGTTCCTAAGTAGGATAATAGTGGAGTGTTTCTTATGCACCTATGATGAGCATCACTAATTCTATACCAAGCATCTTTAAAACATTCTCCCCCTTGTTGCTTAAAAGAACGAACTTCAACTTCAGGATTACTCATTTTTAGCAATAGTAAATAAAGCAAACTGAATTAAGTAGAGTAAATGCAAGTAACTAATTTTTTTGTGTTTTTGATATAAAGAAAGCAAATAAAACAGAAAATAAAATAAAGTAAAGCAAGACAATAAACAAAGTAAAGAGATTGGAAGTGAGAGACTCCCCTTACAGCGTGTCTTGATCTCCCCGGCAACGGCGCCTTAAAAAGAGCTTGATAACGCGTGAAGCACACGTCCGTTGGGAACCCCAAGAGGAAGGTGTGATGCGTACAGCAGCAAGTTTTCCTCAGTAAGAAATCAAGGTTTATCGAACCAAGGAGTCAAGGGCCACGTGAAGGTCACAGACGGAGTGTAGTGCGGCGCAACACCAGGGATTCGGCGCCAACGTGGAACCCGCACAACACAATCAAAATACTTTGCCCCAACGTAATGTGAGGTTGTCAATCTCACCGGCTTTGTAAACAAAGGATTAAATGTATAGTGTGGAAGATGATGTTTGTTTGCGAAGAACAAGAGAGAACAGATTGCAGAGATTGTATTCGATGTAAAAGAATGGACCGGGATCCACGGTTCACTAGTGGTGTCTCTCCCATAAGATAAATAGCATGTTGGGTGAACAAATTACGGTTGGGCAATTGACAAATAAAGATGCATACATATCATGATGATTACTATGAGATTTAATCAAGCATTACGACAAAGTACATAGACCGCTATCCAAACATGCATCTATGCCTAAAAAGTCCACCTTCGGGTTAGCATCCGCACCCCTTCCAGTATTAAGTTGCAACAACAATTGCATTAAGTATGGTGCGTAATGTAATCAACACAAATATCCTTAGACAAAGCATTGATGTTTTATCCCTAGTGGCAACAACACATCCACAACCTTAGAACTTTTGTCACTGTCCCAGATTCAATGGAGGCATGAACCCACTATCGAGCATAAATACTCCCTTGGAGTTACAAGTATCAACTTGGCCAGAGCCTCTACTAGCAACGGAGAGCATGGAAGAACATAAACAACACATATATGATAGATTGATAATCAACTTGATATAGTATTCAATATTCATCGGATCCCAACAAACACAACATGTAGCATTACAAATAGATGATCTTGATCATGATAGGCAGCTCACAAGATCTAACATGATAGCACAATGAGGAGAAGACAACCATCTAGCTACCGCTATGGACCCATAGTCCAAGGATGAACTACTCACGCATCAATCCGGAGGCGGGCATGGTGATGTAGAGCCCTCCGTGATGATTCCCCCTCCCAGGTGCCGGAGGCGATCTCCGAATCCCCCGAGATGGGATTGACGGCGGCGGCGTCTCTGGAAGTATTTCCGTATCGTGGCTCTCGGTAATAGGGTTTCGCGACGGAGAGTTTAAGTAGGCGGAAGGGCGAGTTGGAGGCGGCGAGGCCCCACCATAGGCCGGAGCCCCTGCTGGCCGCGCCGCCCTATGGTTACGGCCCCTCGTGGCCCCACTTCGTATGCTCTTCGGTCTTCTGGAAGCTCCGTGGAAAAATAAGACCCTGGGCGTTGATTTCGTCCAATTCTGAGAATATTTCCTTTGTAGGATTTCGAAACCAAAAACAAAACAGCAACTGGCGCTTCGGCATCTCGTTAATAGGTTAGTGCCGGAAAATGCATAATATTGATGTAAAGTATGTATAAAACATTTGAGTATTGTCGTAAAAGTAGCATGGAACATAAGAAATTATAGATACGTTTGAGACGTATCATAATGCCCTAAGTAAATCTCATAGTAGTCATCATGATATGTATATGCATCTCTATTTGTCAATTGCCCAACTGTAATTTGCTCACCCAACATGCTATTTATCTTATTGGAGAGACACCACTAGTGAATTGTGGACCCCGGTCCATTCTTTTACATCTGAAATACAACCTACTGCAATCATTGTTCTCTGTTGTTCTTTGCAAACAAACATCATTCTCCACACCATACGTTTAATCCTTTGTTTACAGCAAGCCGGTGAGATTGACAACCTCACGGTTAAGTTGGGGCAAAGTATTTTGATTGTGTTGTGCAGGTTCCACGTTGGCGCTGGAATCCCTGGTGTTGCGCCGCACTACACTCCTTCACCAACAACCTTCACGTGGCCTTCATCTCCTACTGGTTCGATAACCTTTTCTTATTGAGGGAAAACTTACGCACGCATCATACCTTCCTCTTGGGGTTCCCAAAGGACGTGTGCTTTACCGTCACAAGCATTGGCTCACTCATGTACTTAGCGAGCGCGACTAGACCTGACATCTCTTTTGCTGTTAGCAAGTTGAGCAGGTTCATGTCAAACCCGGGTACTGATCATTGTCATGCACTTGATAGGGTCATGCGCTACCTATGTGGTACAATGAGTTATGGGATTCACTATTTAGGGCACCCAGCTGTGCTTGAAGGATATAGTGATTCAAATTGGATCTCTGATGTAGCTGATCTCTACGCCACTAGTGGGTATGTATTTACCTTTGGAGGTGGCACAGTGTCATGGAGATCTTGCAAGCAAACCATATTGACGATGTCAACTATGGAAGCAGAACTTACTGCTTTGGACACAACCACTGTTGAATCAGAATGGTTGTGTGAGCTCTTGATGGACTTGCCTGTGGTTGAAAAACCTGTTCCGGCAATCCTTTTGAATTGTGACAATCAAACTGTAATTGTCAAAGTGAACAATTCTAAGGATAACACGAAGTCATCAAGACACGTCAAAAGACGTTTGAAGTATGTCGGGAAATTGCGAAACTCCAGAGTAATAACTGTTACATATATTCAAACAAACAAAAATCTAGTAGACCCCTTTACAAAGGGACTATCACGTAATGTGATAGAAAGTGCATCGAGGGATGTTACACCATAGTGGTAACCCAACCTTTGTGATCGGAGATCCCGTGAATTAGGACCTGGGAAGAACAAACTAGTGGTTTAATTGAGGAGAGTATTATGTAACCATCTCTATGTGAAGATGCACAACTCTCAATTGCTGTAAGGCAGGTTGGCAACAAGCCTTAATGTGTTTATGTTGGCTATTTTAGCAAAGATGCTGTCCTACAGAGCATTCTTGAAATAACACACCTATATGAGTCCGATTGTTAAACGTCGCAATCTATGAGATCTGGGTGATCTCTAGTAAACTCATGAAGAGACCATGAAGTATGACGCATATGCTTCATCCGTAGGGTAGGCTACTGGCAGCCATGTACTGGTCATGACTTTGAGTGAAACCCTGTTCATGCAAAACTTGCAATTCAAGGCTTACTCCATTGTTCAAGTGTGAATGGATGTAGCTTAAGGTTCTAGGCGGAAGTTCAACTTAACAGTCTTCGCTGAAACACTGGTATATAAACAAGCAATGAGTATTGGTAAATCTCTAAATGGGTATTTGAGATCTGGTGGGGGATTGTTGAAATATTTGGCCCACTTTCAGTGGCCCATACTAGATTTCAGTTTTCCCTATAAATCTCAAAGCCCACATAGTGGCAGCCTTGTGAGTTTGAGCCCAAATTGGTGGCAGCTCACTAGGGAGTGGCAAGAGGTGGGAAGTTTAGTCCCACATGGAAAGTTGGGAGGAAGTTAGACCACCTTATAAGGTGGGTTGTTCCACCACTAGTAAGTGAGTGAGAAAAGGAGTGGTACACGCGCGCTCCTCCTCCTCCTCGCTCGCTCGTCTCGACACGTCACGTCACGTCACGACACGACGCGCGCCGCGCTCGTGGTGAGTGGATTGAGCCGAGACTTTCCTTTCTTTTTGCAGTTCAGGAAAACGAATAGAGTCCTAGACGGACGCGTCGCAGTTAGTCGGTTCGGGTCGCTCCCGGACCGTGGGCTATCTGTAACCGACTCGAAACATGCGCACGACGTGGGCGTGCCCCACGTTGCCTAGGGTTTCCTGAGCCTATATATTCTCTTGCCCGGCTACCGCAGAAACACATCTAATACACGAGTTAGGGTTTTGCCACCTCTCTCTGCTTGCGCCGCCATCGTAGCCTACTCCATCCCACGCGCCGACGTGCATCGGCGAACGGGAGAGCAGGTCTCCGGAACCGCTCGTCCTTGCGATCCTGTACGGGAGAGGGCGAATTAGGTTTTTGGGAAGCGCTCTGCGCGACTGCTCAAGCTCTTCATCACGGGTCGCCTTCCGTCCAAGTCGGGCAGTGCTGCCTACCGTCGTCTTCAACACCGTCTACTTCGACCCGCCGTCCTGTCATCAACAACGTTGTCATCAACAACGTTACTGCTACGACATCATCTGCTACACCTCCACCAGATCGGTACGTGCGACATATCTCGATCTGTTTAGCGATGGATGCTTTACCGTTTGCGCTGCTACTACTCATGTTGATTAATGCATCTAGTATGTTCGAGTTTCACATGTTAGTACTTGCCGTCATCATGTTTTATATTCTGGAATTTATCATGGAAATTGTGCCTAATTATCCAATAGAAGCTGGACATGAACCTCCATCAGCTTGTCTCTCCCCTTCTACGCCTCTCATCTCCACCCAGGTCAAGCAACAATCTAGATCTAGTCAGTCGTTGTTCCGTCATCCTCCATGGTGGCCAAGAGTTCTCTCCACCTTGTTTTTTTGTTGGTGGAATGCTCGAGATTCCAAGTCCCTACTCATGACCATTAGTTCTTACTTAATTGATCCACAAATAATATGAATGAATGAACACTATTTAATATCTCATTGCTTTAAATATCAAGATTTCAAACAACACAGTTCCAAAAGTATGGAGTGATTAATAGGTATGTGAGTGATTCCTTATTTAGCACATTTTAGAAACAATAGTGATGCTCAATTATGTTTGTTAACCGTCTTGTTGTGGTTTACTCCATTTATAATGTACGGTTTACTTGTCGATAAACATCAGCTAACCATGTCATGGATATCAATGTGTTAGCTACCGTGTTGTTCTATGCAAATAAAAGTATTGTCACGACCAGGCAATCAGAATAGTTAACCAACATACTTGAATGACATGGCACTCAATGAACAACAATATCTACTAGCATGCAGTTTCAATGTAACTGTACATCAAACAAGATGGCTCAGATATATGTTCCCTGCTTGTTCTTTAATCAGATTGTCCCTGCTTAACCAAACTATTTGAATGACAAGGCATTAAAAAGGCAAAAGTCTCAAATCTTCGGTGTCATTGCACATCAAACAGGACCCATCAAATACACGTTGTCTACTTGTAATTTTAACCAGACCATCCCTAGCCGACACTCTATTGTGAGTCAACCACCACCGAAACACCTGCACTTTGGGAGGCACAGCAAGTTTCCCATCACAAGCGTGTGTGAAAAGAAGTCTAACCAGATGGAGTGGATGCCAGCGCACAGATATGCATCGTTTCACATCTTCGCTCCCCAGAAATATATCACCAAATCTCCAAGTAATGCCATCAGTACAAAACTGAATACCTCCAATGACACTTATTTTCCCCGTGCCTCCAATGCCCAGGGGCTCGAAATGGTTCTCCCTTACAGATAAACAAGAGCCCATGCATGACCATGAGTCCACGATTTCCTGATTTACACTCTTCTTCAGGTTGCAGGGAGAGAGGATTAGACGATGGAGAAGCAACACTAGGGATGAGATGGATATGAAGGTGACGGTAGAGAGATTTACTAGGATATTGATGAGCAGTGTAACGTAGCTAGGAAAATCACTTAGAGCCAACCTTATGCTTTAGTTCAACTATAGCAGGCGTGCGATGCAAGGAAAAAAGAAAGAAGAACTTAGCTAGAATGTAGAGCTCGGGAAGGTGTGTGAGGGACGTCTATAAGCTAGGACCTACGTAGCGTCGGTGTGGATGGAGTGTCAAATCCTGCAATCATCCAAAAATACATTTCACACAGCATGCATATATGATCGGTTCTTGCACATGCAAGTAGTACTACGCCATCAAGGTTGGTATCATAAGTCATCAATCCTCAGCTAACGTCAAATAAACCTGGCACATGCAACTACCTCTTCAGATGTGTTCGACCAAACCGGCACCGTTACTCCATCTATTGCTACACCGATGATGCTCGATTACTTATGTTAATGGTTCCCCAACTATCACACTGTTTGTTATAACATTGGAATGATTAATAGGTATGTGATTGATTCCTTTATTTAGCACATTTTAGAAACACCAGCAATGATGCTGAATTATGTTTGTTAATCGCCTTGCTGTGGTTTACTCCAGTTATATTGTACGGTTTACTTGTCGATAAGCACTAGCTAACCATGTCTTGGATATCGATGTGTTAGCTATCGTGTTGTCCTATGCAAAGAAAAGTAATGTGACTTCTTTCTTACGAGAAGAACTTCTTGCATTGATATTTTACATTAACAATGTTGCATGGCAGGTTCGATCCTGAGTCGGAACCATGCATGTGTGGATGACAAACCACGCGGCCTTCCATTGACTTTAGTAGTTATGGTCTTTATGAATATTTTAAAACTGACATTAAGAAGACAGATTATTTTGTATTGTTGGATCCGTCCTGCATCATTCACTTTAGGCAACAAAATCTTCTCAGCATTAAGGAAGAAAGCCATTGTGGGGTTTCTAGTGTTTTGTGGACTTAAAGCGAGTATGTATTTGCCTAGTTTCTGAACCTCTAGCTATTTATAATTAAAATATGTGGGCCGTTTCTTCTAGGAATCTGTCCACGCACAATATTGATTTGTATATGAAAATGTTGATATGAAGTGCTTCATCATTCTGATTTTTCATTTAGCACTTTAATGCATCAATCTCTAGGAAAATAGGAACAACATGGATGACTTTGAGACCTCTATGCTAGTGCTGAGTGGTTTCAAACTGACATCACCTAAAAAATGAATGATATGGGAAAAAAGCACTTGCTTTTTCTTTGAACTGGTTAAATACAATTCTATGGAAAGTGCTTTTAGCTTAGCTATCAAATTTGCTTTAACATTTCCGGCAATATGCAGTTAGCAGTAACATCATCTAACAAAAGGGCCGTATCAGTTTACAAGGGTAAACAAATATCCACGGCCCCTGATATTAGATTTGTACCTAAATTGGTGACGAATAATTTGGATCGAAGGCAGTACCAAAATTCATAGTTATCTTCCTATGGTTCACCCCATTTTTCTTGTGCAGCTCACATGTTTACATAGTAATGTTGATCTGGTTTTAGGAGTAGATAGCGATGTACCAACAATATACGAATATATTGTTCTACGTCAAAAGAAAATTTCATGTACCAACAATATATGATTTTTTTATTTATTTAACAAATCCTTCTGCTAGCCTCCCGGGTCGCTTGTGGCGACTCCGGAGGCATCGCCACCGCAACCTCAGGAGGCGCCCCACCACCGGCCCGTTCTGCTCGCCTTCGCCGGAGGAGGCCTTCCGGCGGTGGCGAGGCGCTCGTTTTTTCTCTTCTCCCGCCTGATGGTCCTCCTCATCCTCCATCGTACCAAGTCTTGTGTGGCTGGCCTCAAGATCTGGCCGCTGACGTCTTGTGTCGCTGGCCTCAAGATCTGGCCGCTCCCGTCCTGTGAAGCTGGCCTCAAGATCTGACCACCGCCGTCCTGTGAAGCTGGCCTCAAGATCTGGCCGCCGCCTTTGCTATGCCGCTGGCCTCAAGATCTGGCCGTCACCTTCCTGCGTCGCGGCCTCCCGATCTAGCAGTTCACTGGCGTTCCAATCTGTACACCGGAGCTGGATGCACGTGCACGACCGTGGCAGCAAGCCACCAAGACATACTTGCATGTGGGACTGTATGCATCCTGACTCATGCTCATACACCATGGCGTTGGGCTGTGTTTGTGCGCGGACATGATCAGTGAAAGGCCACGTCCAGAGTGCCGTGATGAAAAACAGCTTGCTGGAATCGTCATTGATTTGGGCGGATTACCGAGTTTCGAAAGACTCTGCCGGCAACTTCCAAATGGACGACATGTCTGGAGTTTACCGGAGCAGGCGGTGTTTCGATCGCGCGCAACCATATTTTTATCTGACCATTTGGTATCAGAGGGGGCGTTGTGAAGCTCTGCGGTCTATTGCCATCATGGGACATGTCTTAGTTCCAGGGTGAAGTCAGACCGGAGAATGGCATGGAAGCTGGAAACTGAAGACTGGCAATGAAAGTTTGAGTCATGGAGGTGTAGGGATTATGACTTGGTGATTTGTGATTTGAAGCAGTGGAATTGGCAAGTGGGGGCGACAACATAGGAGGAATTCAGTGTTTAAACCGGCAGGGTGAAAATCCAAGGTCTGACCTTAATTGATTGTGTCTGGCAATGACCTTGTTGAAGACATTGTTTTGTTAGTGCAGGCTTTCTCCGGGGTGAAAACCCATGGTCTTTGACCAGGGCGATGACGGTGCTTGTGCACTGTTTCCTTCGTGGAGGCATCGTTTTTGGAGTTGATGGATTTCTGGTGTTGATTTGGTGGTGTTTGGTCCGCTGCTTTGAGAAACTGATCACTGTGGTGGGACTTTTCTTTTATGTAATTTTTTTTGGTGCATCTGTATTGCCATTAGGGCACTACGTTGTTGCAGAGACTGGGTGTAGTTTGTATCTCCGCGATATTAATATACTCTCTTTATTGAAAAAATGTGCCTAGGCTGGAAGAAAAGGTTACCCTTTTTTTAGCAAAAAAGTATTCGTTTAGTTTTTTTAGGGTGTCATTCTGTCAGCTAAGACTACTCATAGTGGGAGTAACTTCACTAGTAACTAAGTGTCCAACTCAGCAAATTTGCTTATGTGGCAGTGAGTTAATGAGGAGAGAGGAGGATAGAGTAACATAGCTAGTTACTGTAACATCACACTTTCCAAGAGACAATGAGTCTATAAGCTAATTAATGAAGACTATTAGACATGTAATCCTACCCGTATACTAGATGGTGTAGTACACCACATGTATACGTATACAATCTTGTATTACCCTGTGAGGGGTTATTCCTCACCTATATAACACGTACCCGGTGGCCCAGGAGGGCAACACCGTTCCACCCTACGACAATAGATTTTAACATGGTATCAGAGCCAAGAGGTCTCAAGTTCAAGACCCTGCTCACGCAGTTTTAAAAACAAAAGAAAAAAGATTCTGCGGCCCGCACCGAACCCACGCTAAGGACTAAAATAGCCTAGACGTGAGGGGGAGTGTTGAATATAAATACACTGCCTAGTCTATTTCCATCAGTTCGGACTTTTGGTTCAATTGGCTAGTGCAGCAATCTTTCATGGCCCTTCCTCTCCGCTTCGTCTAGCGCCGCCGGTGCTCCCTTCGCCGTGCCGCCAGAATCCGATCGACGAGATCGGAAAGGACAGGAATTGATCGACGAAGATCGGACAGCTCTTTTCCCCGTCTTCGATCGCAGGACCAAGTTTTTTTTCCCATCGTCGTGTTTTCGCTCGACTGCCAGGATCCGATCGTTCCGATGGGGAAGGCCAGGACTCGCTCGCCAGGAACTTTTTTTTTTCTCGCATCAAGGATTACCTTCGTCGCTCCGCTCTTGCTAGCTGATGGCGTCGTCGTCTACTTCGTCCGGGACGACCACCATTGGTGCCCCGCCGGCCATGAAGTTGACCCGCGAAAATTTTCTCTACTGGCAGACTCAGGTTTTGCCCACATTACGCGGTGCTCGGGTCATGGGACTTCTTGAAGGAACTGATGCCGCCCCATCTGAAACCCTGGAGGTTGAAGATGAGAATAAGAAGAAAATCTCTGTTTCAAATCCGGCCTATGATACTTGGGTCACCAAAGATCAGCAGGTGGTCAGTTTTCTTGTCAATTCCCTCTCTGAGGATGTGTTGCCTCATGTCTTCGGTCTTCATCATGCTGTGGATGTGTGGCGTGCGCTGCATAATATGTACTCTACACAGTCCAAGTCTCGGGTTTCTACACTCCGTGGCGCTCTCACCAACACAAAGAAGCTCGATATGACCGCTCAACAATACATCACCAAGATGAAAGGCTTTGCCTCCGAACTCGCTGCTGCCGGAAAGACAGTTGATGATGATGAGCTTAAGGATTATATCTTGAACGGTCTTGATGGCTCGTTTAACAGCTTAGTTGCCGCCATTAACGCTGTTCCCTCCACCTCCCTGAATGACATGTGCTCTCAGTTATTGTCCTGTGAGACTCGTGATGCTATGCTGCAATCTACTGGCCAAGGACATGGGGGTTTTTCATCGTCTGTCAATGCTGCTTCTCGGCGTCCTCCTTATGGACCTCCACCTCCACGCCCTTTCCCATCTCCACCATACAACCCACCTCCGCCCCCTTACCAGCAACCATATATGCCTCCTACATCTGCCTATCCAGCACCCTATGCTCCTCCTCCACCATACCAACATCCATATATGCCTCCGCCATACCAGCAACATCCCACCTACCCTCACTACCCACACCCATACATGCCACCCGCCCCTTACCAGCATCCCTATATGCCGCCACCTATGCGTCAGCCCCAACAACCACCCCGCCAGCCCACACCTCCTCCAAACCGTGGCCAACCCAAGCCGGACCAGCAGCGTCGGCCCAAGGGGGGCGAGGAAAGAAGGACCGTGTAGCTACGCCTTGGCAGGAGGGTGTTCTCTGTCAGATATGCAAGAAGGAAGGACATCAAGCTAGTGACTGTTGGTGGCGCTATGGTGATGATGATGATGAGGACACTCCCCCAGACCACACCAAAGGTGCATATGGTGTTGATACAAATTGGTACATTGACACTGGAGCCACAAACCATGTGACTGGACAACTCAACAAGCTTCAAGTCCATGAGCCTTATCAAGGACGTGATCAAGTTCACAATGCTAGTGGACAAGGTATGGATATTGCGCATATTGGCCATTCTGTTTTGCACACCCCAACTAGTTCTATACAACTTCGCAACATACTACATGTTCCTGATGCTTCCATGAATTTGCTTTCTGCTCATAAAATTGTTCTTGATAATAATACCTTTATGGAAATTCACCCATTCTTTTTCTTGATTAAGGATCAGGAAACCAAGCAAGTCGTGTTTAAAGATCCTTGTCATGGTGGCTTATATCCTCTAGTTCCTGTTTCTTCGGGGTCTTCCAAGCATGCTCTAGTCAGCATCAAGCCTTCATCCTCTACGTGGCATCGTCGTCTAGGACATCCTTCATCTTTTATTGTTCAGCAAATACTTAGGAAGAATAAGTTATCGTATTCCTCTGAAATAAATCCTTACATATGTGATCCATGCCAACAGGCTAAGAGTCATCAGCTACCCTATCCTGTTTCTACCAGTGTATCTACTGTTCCTTTGGAACAAATTTTCTCTGATGTATGGGGTCCAGCTCCTCTCTCTATAGGCAAACATGCATATTATGTAAGCTTCATTGATGATTTTAGCAAGTTTACTTGGATATATTTACTCAAGAAACGTTCAGATGTGTATCAAGTGTTTCTTGATTTTCAACAATATGTTGAGCGCCAATTTGGTCGCAAAATACTCACCATGCAAACTGATTGGGGAGGTGAGTATGAAAAATTACATGGGTTCTTTCAACGTGTAGGCATTGTTCATCATGTCTCATGTCCTCATGCTCATCAACAAAACGGTTCTGCTGAACGCAAACACCGTCATATTGTTGAAGTAGGTCTTGCTCTACTTGCCAATGCTTCCATGCCTCTCAAATATTGGGATGATGCTTTTCTCACAACCACTTTTCTCATAAATATGCTTCCAACCAAAGTCCTCAATTTTGAGACTCCTACAGAAAAACTTCTCCAAATCAAACCCAATTATGAGTCACTTCGAGTTTTTGGTTGTGCTTGTTGGCCTAACTTGCGTCCTTACAACAAACATAAACTCTCTTTTCGCTCCAAACGTTGTGTTTTTCTTGGATATAGTCCTCGTCATAAAGGAGTAAAGTGTCTCGATGTCACCACTGGTCGTGTCTATGTTTCTCGTGATGTTGTGTTTGATGAGAATCTTTTTCCTTTTGCTTCTCTTCATCCTAACGCTGGTCGTCGTCTTCGTGAAGAAATTCTTCTTTTTCAAAGTGACACCTCCTCTTCGGAATCTAGTGAGAGGGGTGTGCATACTAATGATCACTACTTGCATCTTCCTCTTGTTGATTTTCCTCAGGTTGCTGCTCCTACACATTCTGGAGATGAACCTCATCAAAATTCTGAAGAAACTGCTGCAAACAACACATCAAATAATGCCACAGATCAGTCCAACAACACAGCAGAAAATGCCAGCACTAGCAGCGATCCCGAGGCTGATTCTGGGCAGAAATCACCTTTGGATCACGTGCTGCCAGATTCTCCTGCGCCTGGCTCCACCGACCGTGCGGCGTCCGGTCCGCACCAATCAGCTGGCGCCCCGTCGCGACTGGAGACGTCGTCTGCACCCGCATCGGCTAGCGCCTCCCAGTCTTCTGCTGCCACGTCGCTGCGGTCCCCCTCCACTGCTGAGCCTGGGCGCGTGTCACTTCCTGTTTTTTTCTGCTGACACAGACAATGCTGCTCCTCATGATGATTCAGAAAATAATGAGGCTGACAGCGGTAGTGATGCTGCCTCTGCTGCCCCTGGTGGTTCCTCCGGATTCTCTGTTCCGGCTGATGGTGCTGCCCAGCCTGTGGCTGCACCTAGAGTTCAGACTCGTCTTCAAAAAGGTATCCGTCAACCGAAAAAATATACCGATGGCACTGTTCACTATGCTTTGCTTACGTCTACAGGAGAACCAACAAAACTCAATGAGGCTTTAGCTGATCCAAATTGGAAGCTAGCCATGCAAGATGAATATGATGCTCTTCTTGCAAATAACACCTGGCATCTTGTGCCCCCAAACTCTTCAAAAAATGTTATTGACTGCAAGTGGGTCTATCACATCAAGAAACATGCTGATGGTACAGTGGATAGGTACAAAGCTCGTCTTGTGGCAAAAGGATTCAAGCAACGTTATGGTATAGACTATGAAGATACTTTTAGTCCTGTTGTTAAGATTGCTACTATTCGACTTGTTCTGTCCATATCAGTCTCTAGAGGATGGAGCTTACGGCAGCTAGATGTTAAGAACGCGTTTTTACATGGTGTTCTGGAAGAGGAAGTTTACATGAAGCAACCACCTGGTTTTGAGTCTTCCGCTACTCCAAATTATATTTGCAGACTTGACAAGGCTTTATATGGTCTGAAACAGGCTCCTCGTGCTTGGTACTCTCGGCTCAGTTCCAAGCTCTACACCCTTGGTTTTCTTCCATCTAAGGCTGATACTTCTTTGTTCCTATATAACAAGTCAGGTCTCACTGTGTATATTCTTATTTATGTCGATGACATCATAGTGACGAGTTCCTCTAATCAGGCCATCTCAGCTCTTCTTCATCATTTGAGTTCAGAGTTTGCTCTTAAGGATCTTGGGGATCTTCATTATTTTCTGGGACTCGAAATTCATTCACAGTCCAATGGCTTGCTCATGACTCAGGACAAATATGCTACAGATTTATTGACACGTGTTGGTATGAGCTCCTGCACGCCATGTCCTACACCACTTTCTCCTACTGATACGCTGGCCTTGACTGATGGTTCTCCTCTTGGCCCTGATGATGTTACTAGATATCGGAGTATTGTTGGTGCTCTTCAGTACTTGACAATGACTAGACCTGATATTGCTTTTTCAGTTAATAAGGTATGTCAGTATCTTCATGCTCCCACAACTGTACATTGGACTGCTGTCAAGAGGATTTTGAGGTATATTCAGGGTACAAGCCGAGTTGGTCTCACCTTTCAGAGGTCTCCGTCCACTCTTCTTAGTGCTTATTCTGATGCAGACTAGGCAGGTGATTTAGATGACAGACGCTCCACTGGTGGATTTGCTATCTTTTTTGGTCCCAATCTTATTTCTTGGAGTGCCAGGAAACAACCTACTGTGTCTCGTTCTAGCACAGAGGCTGAGTATAAAGCAATTGCAAATGCCACTGCTGAGCTTATATGGGTTGAAGCTCTTACTCGTGAACTAGGTGTGACACTTAAGGAAAAACCATGCTTATGGTGTGATAATCTTGGCGCCACCTATCTGTCTGCTAATCCAGTTTTCCATGCTCGCACTAAGCATATTGAGATTGATTTTTTCTTTGTTAGAGAACGAGTTGCTCGCAAGCAACTTGATGTCAGGTTTATTTCTAGCAAGGATCAGATTGCCGATGGTTTCACCAAAGCTTTATGTACCAAGAAACTGAATGAGTTTAAGCGTAATCTAAACCTCTCCCAGGTCTAGATTAAGGGGGGTATTAGACATGTAATCCTATACGTATACTAGATGGTGCAGTACACCACATGTATACGTATACAATCTTATATTACCCTGTGAGGGGTTATTCCTCACCTATATAACACGTACCCGGTGGCCCAGAAGGGCAACACCGTTCCACCCTACGACAACAGATTTTAACAAAGACATCTATGATACTACTTTGATGTTACTAACCACTATGAAGGTAGTAACATAGAGTAGTAACATGTGCATGTTACTACTCTATGTTATTTCCCACTACGACTAGTCTAAGATGCGTTCGTAGTTATGGGTTGCTCTCCACTGTATGCGGCCTTTAATTGTTAGGTTGGGCTTAATTTGGAGCCTGCACTGCGCTGCCTCTTAGCGCCGCGATGGCAAGGAGCCAGAAGGATTTGAATGTTCGGACAATGCGTATCGCGAGTGATTGCATCAATGTAATCTAAAAACTGGAGGAAGGAACTATGGGCTTGTATGAGCACATAGTTAGTGAGATTATGGAGTCGAGGAGAGATTTCGACGAGTTTCAGATTCGTCATGAGCGGAGACGAGGACCTACCACGTGGGTCGGCGGAGAAATGAGGCTGTGCACTGCCCAGTGAGGACCTAGCTACGCGGTGGAGGCGAGCTGGGCTAGGGGCCGTCTTGGTAAGAGCATCTCCACTCCTTTGTTCTCCTCACGCCGAAATCCGGGAAAATTTACGTCTGGATTGGACGTAAATTTGGCGTGGGGAGGAGTAGTTTCCCAGCCGCGATCTCAGGCGAAGACGGCGATCTAAATTTGAAAAACGGAAACTTGACAAACTACGGCATAAAACGGTCGAATTTAGACTAAATTTAATGATATTTACTATATAGAGGGCGAAGTTCATACATAGAGGACCGAATTCGACTATATTTCGAATTCGGCTAGGGGAATACAACTGTAAATATTAAAACACGGCGCTCTACATGCCGAAATGGCGGTAGAACACCGTGTAGTCCATGTCGCCATCGCCGTCGGAGCGCCGTCATCGAACTGTGGCGGCGCCGAAGCCCCCTGGCTGCTGCCTTGGCCGGCGTCTCCCCACCGGCCACTGGTGCGGCGGGACGGCGATGGCCTGTACAGGTCGTCGTCGGAGGCTTCGAGGTCGACGACGGGGACAGCGGCGCCGGATGGAGGAGTCGCAGGCCAACGGTAGCGGGCGACGTCCTGGAGGAGCCTCGCCTGCTGATGGCGTGTAACTCACACGTTCGTTGGGAACCCCAAGAGGAAGGTATGATGCGCACAGTAGCAAGTTTTCCCTCAGAAAGAAACCAAGGTTTAATCGAACCAGGAGGAGCCAAGAAGCACGTTGAAGGTTGATGGTCGCAAATGTGATGCGGCGCAACACAGGGATTCCGGCGCCAACTAGGAACCTGCACAACACAACCCAAGTACTTTGTCCCAACGAAACAGGTGAGGTTGTCAATCTCACCGGCTTGTTGTAACAAAGGATTAAACGTATCGAGTGGAAGATGTTTGCAAAGAAAACAGTAAACACAATTGCAGTAGATTGTATGCTATGTAAAGAATAGGACCGGGGTCCACAGTTCACTAGATTGATAATCACCATAATCATAGTACTCTCTATCCATCGGATCCCGACAAACACAACATATAGAATTACATATAGATGATCTTGATCATGTTAGGCAGCTCACAAGATCTAACAATGAAGCACAACAAGGAGAAGACGACCATCTAGCTACTGCTATGGACCCATGGTCCAGGGGTGAACTACTCACTCATCACTCCGGAGGCGATCATGGCGATGAAGAGTCCTCCGGGAGATGAATCCCCTCTCCGGCAGGTGCCGGAGGCGATCTCCGAATCCCCCGAGATGGGATTCGCGGCGGCGGCGTCTCTGTGTAAGGTTTTCCGTATCGTGGCTCTCGGCTGGGGTTTCGCGACGGCTTTAAGTAGGCGGAGGGTCAACGCGAGGGCCACACGAGGGGCCAGGGGATAGGTCCGCGGCCAGGCCTCGGGCCGCGCCGGCCACCCCCGGCCTCCTCGTGGCCCCACTTCGTTAGGTCTTCGGTCTTCTGGAAGCTTCGTGCAAAATAGGACCCTGGGCGAAAGTTTCGTCCAATTCCGAGAATATTTTTACTAGGATTTCTGAAACCAAAAAGCAGAAAACAACAATCAACTGGCTCTTCGGCATCTTGTTAATAGGTTAGTTCCAAAATGCATAAATATGACATATAATGTGCATAAAACATGTAGGTATCATCAATAAAGTGGCATGGAACATAAGAAATTATCGATACGTTGGAGACGTATCAGCATCCCCAAGCTTAGTTCTGCTCGTCCCGAGCAGGTAAAACGATAACAAAGATAATTTCGAAGTGACATGCCATCATAATCTTGATCATACTATTTGTAAACATATGTAATGAATGCAGCGATCAAAGCAAAGGTAATGACATGAGTAAACAAGTGAATCATATAGCAAAGACTTTTCATGAATAGTACTTCAAGACAAGCATCAATAAGTCTTGCATAAGAGTTAACTCATAAAGCAATAAATCAAAGTAAAGGTGTTGAAGCAACACATAAGAAGATTAAGTTTCAGCGGTTGCTTTCAACTTATAACATGTATATCTCATGGATATTGTCAACATAAAGTAGTATAATAAGTGCAATATGCAAGTATGTAGGAATCAATGCACAGTTCACACAAGTGTTTGCTTCTTAAGGTGGAAGGAGATAGGTAAACTGACTCAACAATAAAAGTAAAAGAATGGTCCTTCAATGAGGAAAGCATCGATTGCTGTATTTGTGCTAGAGCTTTTATTTTGAAAACATGAAACAATTTTGTCAACGGTAGTAATAAAGCATATGAGTTATGAAAATTATATCTTACAAGTTGCAAGCCTCACGCATAGTATACTAATAGTGCCCGCACTCGTCCTACTTAACTTGGACTACCGGTCTTCGCATGCCATGTTTCAACCAAGTGTCACAAAGGGGTACCTCCATGCCGCCTGTACAAAGGTCCAAGGAGAATGCTCGCATTTCGGATTTCTCGCTTTTGATTATTCTCAACTTAGACATCCATACCGGGACAACATGGACAACAGATAATGGACTCCTCTTAAATGCATAAGCATGTAGCAAAGATTATTGTTCTCGTATGAGATTGAGGATATATGTCCAAAACTGAAACTTCCACCATGGTTCATGGCTTTAGTTAGCGGCCCAATGTTCTTCTCTAACAATTTTGCATGCTCCAACCAGTAAAATGATAGACCTTCAGACAAGACGGACATGCATAGCAACTCACATGATATTCAACAATAGTTGATGGCGTTCCCCAGAAGCATGGTTATCGCACAACAGCAACTTAATAAAATATAAAGTGCATAAGTACATATCCAATACTACGATAGTTTTTAAGGCTATTTTGTCCCATGAGCTATATATTGCAAAGGTGAATGATGGAATTTTAAAGGTAGCACTCAAGCAATTTACTTTGGAATGGCGGAGAAATACCATGTAGTAGGTAGGTATGGTGGACACAAATGGCATAGTAGTTGGCTCAAGGATTTTGGATGCATGAGAAGTATTCCCTCTCGATACAAGGTTTAGGCTAGCAAGGTTATTTGAAGCAAACTCAAGGATGAACAAGTGCAGCAAGACTCACATAAAAGACATATTGTAAACATTATAAGACTCTACACCGTCTTCCTTGTTGTTCAAAACTCAATACTAGATATTATCTAGACCTTAGAGAAACCAAATATGCAAATCAAATTTTAGCAAGCTCTATGTATTTCTTCATTAATGGGTGCAAAGCATATGATGCAAGAGCTTAAACATGAGCACAACAATTGCCAAGTATCACATTATCCAAGACATTTTTAGAATTACTACATGTAGCATTTTCCAATTCCAACCATATAACAAATTAACGAAGAAGAAACTTCGCCTTGAACATTATGAGTAAAGCCTAAGGACACATGTGTCCATATGCAACAGCGGAGCGTGTCTCTCTCCCACAAAGTGAATGCTAGGATCCATCTTATTCAAACAAAAACAAAAACGAAAACAAACCGACGCTCCAAGTAAAGAACACAAGATGTGACTGAATAAAAATATAGTTTCAGGGGAGGAACCTGATGATGTTGTCGATGAAGAAGGGGATGCCTTGGGCATCCCCAAGCTTAGACGCTTGAGTCTTCTTAAAATATGCAGGGATGAACCACGGGGGCATCCCCAAGCTTAGAGCTTTCACTCCTCTTGATCTTAGTATATCATTCTCCTCTCTTGACCCTTGAAAACTTCCTTCACACCAAACTTCAAGCAAACTCATTAGAGGGTTAGTGCATCATTAATAATTCACACATTCAGAGGTGACACAATCATTCTTTTCACTTCTGGACATTGCATAATGCTACTGGACATTAATGGATCAAAGAAATAAATCCAACATAGCAAAAGAGGCAATGCGAAATAAAAGGCAGAATCTGTCAAAAACAGAACAGTCCGTAAAGACGAATTTATAAATGGCACCAGACTTGCTCAAATGGAAAAACTCAAAACTAATGAAAGTTGCGTATATATCTGAGGATCACGCTCGTAAATTGGCAGATTTTTTCGAATTTTCTACAGAGAATTATGCCCAGATTCGTGACAGACAGCAATGCTGTTTCTGTGCAGCGATCCCAAATATAACATCAACTTTGACATAGAAACTTTACTTGGCACAAAAACATGATAAGGAGAGGTTGCTACAGTAGTAAACAACTTCCAAGACTCAATAAAACAAAAAATTGCTGTAGGTAAAAACATGGGTTGTCTCCCATAAGCGCTTTTCTTTAACGCCTTTCAGCTAGGCGCAGAAAGTACAAATCAAGTAACATCGAGAGTAGAAGCATCAACATCATAGCTTGTTCTAATAATAGAATCAAAAGGCAACTTCATTCTCTTTCTAGGGAAGTGTTCCATACCTTTCTTGAGAGGAAATTGATATTTAATATTACCTTCCCTCATATCAATAACAGCACCAACAGTTCGAAGAAAAGGTCTTCCCAACACAATAGGACAAGATGCATTGCATTCGATATCCAAAACAACAAAATCAACGGGGACAAGGTTATTGTTAACCGTAATGTGCACATTATCAATCCTCCCCAAAGGTTTCTTTTTAACATTATCGGCAAGATTAACATCCAAATAACAATTCTTCAATGGTGGCAAGTCAAGCATATCATAAATCTTTTTAGGCATAACAGAAATACTTGCACCAAGATCACATAAAGCATTACATTCAAAGTCATTGAATTTCATTTTAATGATGGGCTCCCAACCATCTTCTAACTTTCTAGGAATAGAAGTTTCAAGTTTTAGTTTCTCTTCTCTAGCTTTTATGAGAGCATTTGTAATATGTTTTGTAAAGGCTAAATTTATAGCACTAGCATTGGGACTTTTAGCAAGTTTTTGTAAGAACTTTATAACTTCAGAGATGTGGCAATCATCAAAATCTAAATCATTATGAGCTACAGCAATGGGATCATTGTTCCCAAGGTTGGAAAAAATTTCAGCAGTTTTATCACAGGCAGTTTCAGCAGTTTTAGCAATTTCAGGCAGTTTTGTTCGCTTTGCACTAGGAGTAGAAACATTGCCAACACCAATTATTTTACCATTGATAGTAGGAGGTGCAGCAACATGTAATGAATTAGCATTACTAGTGGTGGTAATAGTCCAAACTTTAACTACATTATTCTCTTTAGCTAGTTTTTCATTTTCTTCTCTATCCCACCTAGCACGCAGTTCAACCATTAATCTTATATTCTCATTAATTCTAACTTGGATGGCATTTGCTGTAGTAGTAATCTTATTATCAAGATCATTATTAGGCATAACTTTCAACTTTAAAAGATTAACATCAGAGGCAAGTCTATCAACTCTAGAAGCGATAGTATCAATTTTATCAAGCTTTTCCTCAACAGATTTGTTAAAAGCAGTTTGTGTACTAATAAATTCTTTAAGCATGGCTTCAAGACCAGAGGGTACACTTCTATTATTGTTGTAAGAATTCCCATAAGAATTACCATAACCATTACCATTAGTAGAAGGATATGGCCTATAGTTATTACCAGAGTTGTTCCTATAAGCATTGTTGTTGAAATTATTATTTTTAATGAAATTCACATCAACATTTTCTTCTTGAGCAACCAATGAAGCTAAAGGAACATTATTTGGATCAACATTAGATCTACCATTCACAAGCATAGACATAATCACATCAATCTTATCACTCAAGGAAGAGGTTTCTTCAACAGAATTTACCTTCTTACCTTGTGGAGCTCTTTCCGTGTGCCATTCAGAGTAATTTATCATCATATCATCAAGAAGTTTTGTAGCCGCCCCCAATGTGATGGACATAAAGGTACCTCCAGCAGCTGAATCCAATAAATTCCGCGAAGAAAAATTTAGTCCTGCATAGAAGGTTTGGATGATCATCCAAGTAGTCAGTCCATGGGTTGGGCAATTCTTTACCAAAGTTTTCATTCTCTCCCATGCTTGAGCAACATGTTCAGTATCTAATTGTTTAAAATTCATTATGCTACTTCTCAAAGAAATAATTTTAGCGGGAGGATAATATCTACTAATAAAAGCATCCTTGCATTTAGTCCATGAATCAATACTATTCTTAGGCAAAGATAGCAACCAATCTTTAGCTCTTCCTCTTAATGAGAAAGGAAACACTTTCAATTTAATAATATCACCATCTACATCTTTATACTTTTGCATTTCACAAAGTTCAACAAAATTATTGAGATGGGCAGCAGCATCATCAGAACTAGCACCAGAAAATTGTTCTCTCATGACTAGATTTAGTAAAGCAGGTTTAATTTCAAAGAATTCTGCTGTAGTAGCAGGTGGAGCAATAGGTGTGCATAGGAAATCATTATTATTTGCATTTGTGAAGTCACACAACTTAGTATTTTCAGGGTTGGCCATTTTAGCAACAGTAAATAAAGCAAACTAGATAAAGTAAATGCGAGTAACTAATTTTTTGTGTTTTTGATATAGCAAACAAGATAGCAAATAAAGTAAAACTAGCAACTAATTTTTTTGTGTTTTGATTTAGGTGCAGCAAACAAAGTAGTAAATAAAATAAAGCAAGACAAAAAAAAGTAAAGAGATTGAGAAGTGGAGACTCCCCTTGCAGCGTGTCTTGATCTCCCCGGCAACGGCGCCAGAAATTTAGCTTGATACGCGTAGATGCACACGTCCGTTGGGAACCCCAAGTGGAAGGTATGATGCGTATAGAAGCAAGTTTCCTGAGAAACCAAGGTTTAATCGAACCAGTAGGAGCCAAGAAGCACGTTGAAGGTTGATGGTCGCGAAATGTGATGCGGCGCAACACCAGGGATTCCGGCGCCAACTAGGAACCTGCACAACACAACCAAAGTACTTTGCTCCAACGAAACAAGTGAGGTTGTCAATCTCACCGGCTTGCTGTAACAAAGGATTAAACGTATCGAGTGGAAGATGTTTGCAAAGAAAAAAGAAACAAGTAGATTGTATGCTATGTAAAGAATAGGACCGGGGTCCACAGTTCACTAGAGGTGTCTCTCCCATAAGATAAAAAGCATGTTGGGTAAACAAATTACAGTCGGGCAATTGATAAATAGAGAAAGGCATAATAATGCATATACATGACATGGTAAATATAGTGAGATTTAATTGGGCATTACGACAAAGAACATAGACCGCCATCCAACTGCATCTATGCCTAAAAAGTCCACCTTCAGGTTATCATCCGAACCCCCTCCAGTATTAAGTTGCAAAGCAACAGACAATTGCATTAAGTATGGTGCGTAATGTAATCAACAACTACATCCTTAGACATAGCATCAATGTTTTATCCCTAGTGGCAACAAGACATCACAACCTTAGAACCTATGTCACGATCCCAGATATCAATGAAGGCATGAACCCACTATCGAGCATAAATACCCCCTCTTGGAGTTAAGAGCAAAAACTTGGCCAGAGCCTCTACTAATAACGGAGAGCATGCAAGATCATAAACAACACATAAACAATAGATTGATAATCACCATAATCATAGTACTCTCTATCCATCGGATCCCGACAAACACAACATATAGTATTACAGATAGATGATCTTGATCATGTTAGGCAGCTCACAAGATCCAACAATGAAGCACAACAAGGAGAAGACGACCATCTAGCTACTGCTATGGACCCATGGTCCAGGGGTGAACTACTCACTCATCACTCCGGAGGCGATCATGGCGATGAAGAGTCCTCCGGGAGATGAATCCCCTCTCCGGCAGGGTGCCGGAGGCGATCTCCGAATCCCCCGAGATGGGATTCGCGGCGGCGGCGTCTGTAAGGTTTTCCGTATCGTGGCTCTCGGTACCGGGGGTTTCGCGACGGAGCTTTAAGTAGGCGGAAGGTCAACGCGAGCCACACGAGGGCCCAGGGTCGGCGCGGCCAGGGCTCGGGCCGCGCCGCCTAGCTCGCCACCTCGTGGCCCCACTTCGTTAGGTCTTCGGTCTTCTGGAAGCTTCGTGCAAAAATAGGACCCCGGCGAAAGTTTCGTCCAATTCCGAGAATATTTCTTTACTAGGATTTCTGAAACCAAGAACAGCAGAAAACAGCAACGGCTCTTCGGCATCTTGTTAATAGGTTAGTTCCAGAAAATGCATAAATATGACATATAATGTGCATAAAACATGTAGGTATCATCAATAAAGTAGCATGGAACATAAGAAATTATCGATACGTTGGAGACGTATCAGCATCCCCAAGCTTAGTTCTGCTCGTCCCGAGCATAACAAAGATAATTTCTGAAGTGACATGCCATCATAATCTTGATCATACTATTTGTAAACATATGTAATGAATGCAGCGATCAAAGCAATGGTAATGACATGAGTAAACAACTGAATCATATAGCAAAGACTTTTCATGAATAGTACTTCAAGACAAGCATCAATAAGTCTTGCATAAGAGTTAACTCGTAAAGCAATAAATCAAAGTAAAGGTGTTGAAGCAACACATAAGAAGATTAAGTTTCAGCGGTTGCTTTCAACTTGTAACATGTATATCTCATGGATATTGTCAACATAAAGTAATATAACAAGTGCAATATGCAAGTATGTAGGAATCAATGCACAGTTCACACAAGTGTTTGCTTCTTAAGGTGGAAGGAGATAGGTAAACTGACTCAACAATAAAAGTAAAAGAATGGTCCTTCGCAGAGGAAAGCATCGATTGCTGTATTTGTGCTAGAGCTTTTATTTTGAAAACATGAAACAATTTTGTCAACGGTAGTAATAAAGCATATGAGTTATGTAAATTATATCTTACAAGTTGCAAGCCTCACGCATAGTATACTAATAGTGCCCGCACCTCGTCCTACTTAACTTGGACTACCGGATCTTTGCATGCCATGTTTCAACCAAGTGTCACAAAGGGGTACCTCCATGCCGCCTGTACAAAGGTCCAAGGAGAATGCTCGCATTTCGGATTTCTCGCTTTTGATTATTCTCAACTTAGACATCCATACCGGGACAACATGGACAACAGATAATGGACTCCTCTTTAATGCATAAGCATGTAGCAAAGTTATTATTCTCATATGAGATTGAGGATATATGTCCAAAACTGAAACTTCCACCATGATTCATGGCTTTAGTTAGCGGCCCAATGTTCTTCTCTAACAATTTTGCATGCTCCAACCACTAAAATGATAGACCTTCAGACAAGACGGACATGCATAGCAACTCACATGATATTCAACAATAGTTGATGGCGTTCCCCAGAAACATGGTTATCGCACAACAAGCAACTTAATAAAATATAAAGTGCATAAGTACATATTCAATACTACGATAGTTTTTAAGGCTATTTTGTCCCATGAGCTATATATTGCAAAGGTGAATGATGGAATTTTAAAGGTAGCACTCAAGCAATTTACTTTGGAATGGCGGGTAAATACCATGTAGTAGGTAGGTATGGTGGACACAAATGGCATAGTGGTTGGCTCAAGGATTTTGGATGCATGAGAAGTATTCCCTCTCGATACAAGGTTTAGGCTAGCAAGGTTATTTGAAGCAAACTCAAGGATGAACAAGTGCAGCAAGACTCACATAAAAGACATATTGTAAACATTATAAGACTCTACACTGTCTTCCTTGTTGTTCAAAACTCAATACTAGATATTATCTAGACCTTAGAGAAACCAAATATGCAAATCAAATTTTAGCAAGCTCTATGTATTTCTTCATTAATGGGTGCAAAGCATATGATGCAAGAGCTTAAACATGAGCACAACAATTGCCAAGTATCACATTATCCAAGACATTTTTAGAATTACTACATGTAGCATTTTCCAATTCCAACCATATAACAAATTAACGAAGAAGAAACTTCGCCTTGAACATTATGAGTAAAGCCTAAGGACACATGTGTCCATATGCAACAGCGGAGCGTGTCTCTCTCCCACAAAGTGAATGCTAGGATCCATCTTATTCAAACAAAAACAAAAACGAAAATAAACCGACGCTCCAAGTAAAGAACACCAGATGTGACTGAATAAAAATATAGTTTCAGGGGAGGAACCTGATGATGTTGTCGATGAAGAAGGGATGCCTTGGGCATCCCCAAGCTTAGATGCTTGAGTCTTCTTAAAATATGCAGGGGTGAACCACGGGGGCATCCCAAGCTTAGAGCTTTCACTCCTCTTGATCTTAGTATATCATTCTCCTCTCTTGACCCTTGAAAACTTCCTTCACACCAAACTTCAAGCAAACTCATTAGAGGGTTAGTGCATCATTAATAATTCACACATTCAGAGGTGACACAATCATTCTTTTCACTTCTGGACATTGCATAATGCTACTGGACATTAATGGATCAAAGAAATAAATCCAACATAGCAAAAGAGGCAATGCGAAATAAAAGGCAGAATCTGTCAAAAACAGAACAGTCCGTAAAGACGAATTTATAAATGGCACCAGACTTGCTCAAATGGAAAAACTCAAAACTAATGAAAGTTGCGTACATATCTGAGGATCACGCTCTTAAATTGGCAGATTTTTTCGAATTTTCTACAGAGAATTATGCCCAGATTCGTGACAGACAGCAATGCTGTTTCTGCGCAGCGATCCCAAATATAACATCAACTTTGACATAGAAACTTAACTTGGCACAAAAACATGATAAGGAGAGGTTGCTACAGTAGTAAACAACTTCCAAAACTCAACAAAACAAAAAATTGCTGTAGGTAAAAACATGGGTTGTCTCCCATAAGCGCTTTTCTTTAACGCCTTTCAGCTAGGCGCAGAAAGTGCAAATCAAGTAACATCGAGAGTAGAAGCATCAACATCATAGCTTGTTCTAATAATAGAATCAAAAGGCAACTTCATTCTCTTTCTAGGGAAGTGTTCCATACCTTTCTTGAGAGGAAATTGATATTTAATATTACCTTCCCTCATATCAATAACAACACCAACAGTTCGAAGAAAAGGTCTTCCCAACACAATTGGACAAGATGCATTGCATTCGATATCCAAGACAACAAAATCAACGGGGACAAGGTTATTGTTAACCGTAATATGCACATTATCAATCCTCCCCAAAGGTTTCTTTTTAACATTATCGGCGAGATTAACATCCAAATAACAATTCTTTAATGGTGGCAAGTCAAGCATATCATAAATCTTTTAGGCATAACAGAAATACTTGCACCAAGATCACATAAGGCATTACATTCAAAGTCATTGAATTTCATTTTAATGATGGGTTCCCAACCATCTTCTAACTTTCTAGGAATAGAAGTTTCAAGTTTTAGTTTCTCTTCTCTAGCTTTTATGAGAGCATTTGTAATATGTTTTGTAAAGGCTAAATTTATAGCACTAGCATTAGGACTTTTAGCAAGTTTTTGCAAGAACTTTATAACTTCAGAGATGTGGCAATCATCAAAATCTAAATCATTATGAGCTACAGCAATGGGATCATTATTCCCAAGGTTGGAAAAAATTTCAGCAGTTTTATCACAAGCAGTTTCAGCAGTTTTAGCAATTTCAGGCGTTTTGTACGCTTTGCACTAGGAGTAGAAACATTGCCAACACCAATTATATTACCATTGATAGTAGGAGGTGTAGCAACATGTGAGGAATTAGCATTACTAGTGGTGGTAATAGTCCAAACTTTAGCTACATTATTCTCTTTAGCTAGTTTTTCATTTTCTTCTCTATCCCACCTAGCACGCAACTCAGCCATTAATCTTATATTCTCATTAATTCTAACTTGGATGGCATTTGCTGTAGTAGTAATCTTATTATCAAGATCATTATTAGGCATAACTTTCAACTTTAAAAGATTAACATCAGAGGCAAGCCTATCAACTCTAGAAGCGATAGTATCAATTTTATCAAGCTTTTCCTCAACAGATTTGTTAAAAGCAGTTTGTGTACTAATAAATTCTTTAAGCATGGCTTCAAGACCAGAGGGTACACTTCTATTATTGTTGTAAGAATTCCCATAAGAATTACCATAACCATTACCATTAGTAGAAGGATATGGCCTATAGTTATTACCAGAGTTGTTCCTATAAGCATTGTTGTTGAAATTATTATTTTTAATGAAATTCACATCAACATTTTCTTCTTGAGCAACCAATGAAGCTAAAGGAACATTATTTGGATCAACATTAGATCTACCATTCACAAGCATAGACATAATCACATCAATCTTATCACTCAAGGAAGAGGTTTCTTCAACAGAATTTACCTTCTTACCTTGTGGAGCTCTTTCCGTGTGCCATTCAGAGTAATTTATCATCATATCATCAAGAAGTTTTGTAGCCGCCCCCAATGTGATGGACATAAAGGTACCTCCAGCAGCTGAATCCAATAAATTCCGCGAAGAAAAATTTAGTCCTGCATAGAAGGTTTGGATGATCATCCAAGTAGTCAGTCCATGGGTTGGGCAATTCTTTACCAAAGTTTTCATTCTCTCCCATGCTTGAGCAACATGTTCAGTATCTAATTGTTTAAAATTCATTATGCTACTTCTCAAAGAAATAATTTTAGCGGGAGGATAATATCTACTAATAAAAGCATCCTTGCATTTAGTCCATGAATCAATACTATTCTTAGGCAAAGATAGCAACCAATCTTTAGCTCTTCCTCTTAATGAGAAAGGAAACACTTTCAATTTAATAATATCACCATCTACATCTTTATACTTTGCATTTCACAAAGTTCAACAAAATTATTGAGATGGGCAGCAGCATCATCTAGCACCAGAAAATTGTTCTCTCATGACTAGATTTAGTAAAGCAGGTTTAATTTCAAAGAATTCTGCTGTAGTAGTGGAGCAATAGGTGTGCATAGGAAATCATTATTATTTGCATTTGTGAAGTCACACAACTTAGTATTTTCGGGTTGGCCATTTTAGCAACATAAATAAAGCAAACTAGATAAAGTAAATGCGAGTAACTAATTTTTTTGTGTTTTTGATATAGCAAACAAGATAGCAAATAAAGTAAAACTAGCAACTAATTTTTTTGTGTTTTGATTTAGGTGCAGCAAACAAAGTAGTAAATAAAATAAAGCAAGACAAAAACAAAGTAAAGAGATTGAGAAGTGGAGACTACCCTTGCAGCGTGTCTTGATCTCCCCGGCAACGGCGCCAGAAATTTAGCTTGATACGCGTAGATGCACACGTCCGTTGGGAACCCCAAGTGGAAGGTATGATGCGTATAGAAGCAAGTTTCCCTCAGTATGAAACCAAGGTTTAATCGAACCAGTAGGAGCCAAGAAGCACGTTGAAGGTTGATGGTCGCGAAATGTGATGCGGCGCAACACCAGGGATTCCGGCGCCAACTAGGAACCTGCACAACACAACCAAAGTACTTTGCCCCAACGAAAGTGAGGTTGTCAATCTCACCGGCTTGCTGTAACAAAGGATTAAACGTACGAGTGGAAGATGTTTGCAAAGAAAACAGTAAAACAAGTAGATTGTATGCTATGTAAAGAATAGGACCGGGTCCACAGTTCACTAGAGGTGTCTCTCCCATAAGATAAAAAGCATGTTGGGTAAACAAATTACAGTCGGGCAATTGACAAATAGAGAAAGGCATAATAATGCATATACATGACATGGTAAATATAGTGAGATTTAATTGGGCATTACGACAAAGAACATAGACCGCCATCCAACGCATCTATGCCTAAAAAGTCCACCTTCAGGTTATCGTCCGAACCCCCTCCAGTATTAAGTTGCAAAGCAATTGCAGTATGGTGCGTAATGTAATCAACAACTACATCCTTAGACATAGCATCAATGTTTTATCCCTAGTGGCAACAGCACATCACAACCTTAGAACCTACTGTCACGATCCCAGATATCAATGAAGGCATGAACCCACTATCGAGCATAAATACCCCCTCTTGGAGTTAAGAGCAAAAACTTGGCCAGAGCCTCTACTAATAACGGAGAGCATGCAAGATCATAAACAACACATAAACAATAGATTGATAATCACCATAATCATAGTACTCTATCCATCGGATCCCGACAAACACAACATATAGTATTACGATAGATGATCTTGATCATGTTAGGCAGCTCACAAGATCCAACAATGAAGCACAACAAGGAGAAGACGACCATCTAGCTACTGCTATGGACCCATGGTCCAGGGGTGAACTACTCACTCATCACTCCGGAGGCGATCATGGCGATGAAGAGTCCTCCCGGAGATGAATCCCCTCTCCGGCAGGGTGCGGAGGCGATCTCCGAATCCCCCGAGATGGGATGCGCGGCGGCGTCTGTAAGGTTTTCCGTATCGTGGCTCTCGGTACGGGGTTCGCGACGGGAGCTTTAAGTAGGCGGAAGGTCAACGCGAGGGCCACACGAGGGGCCCAGGCAGGTCGGCGCGGCCGGGCCGGGCCGCGCCGGCCTAGCCTGGCCACCTCGTGGCCCCACTTCGTAGGTCTTCGGTCTTGGAAGCTTCGTGCAAAAATAGGACCGGGCGAAAGTTTCGTCCAATTCCGAGAATATTTCTTTACTAGGATTTCTGAAACCAAGAACAGCAGAAACAGCAACTGGCTCTTCGGCATCTTGTTAATAGGTTAGTTCCAGAAAATGCATAAATATGACATATAATGTGCATAAAACATGTAGGTATCATCAATAAAGTAGCATGGAACATAAGAAATTATCGATACGTTGGAGACGTATCACCGGCTTGCTGTAACAAAGGATTAAACGTATCGAGTGGAAGATGTTTGCAAAGAAAACAGTAAACACAATTGCAGTAGATTGTATGCTATGTAAAGAATAGGACCGGGGTCCACAGTTCACTAGAGGTGTCTCTCCCATAAGATAAAAGCATGTTGGGTGAACAAATTACAGTCGGGCAATTGACAAATAGAGAAAGGCATAATAATGCATATACATGACATGATAAATATAGTGAGATTTAATTGGGCATTACGACAAAGAACATAGACCGCCATCCAACTGCATCTATGCCTAAAAAGTCCACCTTCAGGTTATCGTCCGAACCCCCTCCAGTATTAAGTTGCAAAGCAACAGACAATTGCATTAAGTATTGTGCGTAATGTAATCAATAACTACATCCTTAGACATAGCATCAATGTTTTATCCCTAGTGGCAACAAGACATCACAACCTTAGAACTTTCTCACTGTCCCAGGTATCAATGAAGGCATGAACCCACTATCGAGCATAATTACTCCCTCTTGGAGTTAAGAGTAAAAACTTGGCCAGAGCCTCTACTAATAACGGAGAGCATGCAAGATCATAAACAACACATGAACAATAGATTGATAATCACCATAATCATAGTACTCTCTATCCATCGGATCCCGACAAACACAACATATAGAATTACATATAGATGATCTTGATCATGTTAGGCAGCTCACAAGATCTAACAATGAAGCACAACAAGGAGAAGACGACCATCTAGCTACTGCTATGGACCCATGGTCCAGGGGTGAACTACTCACTCATCACTCCGGAGGCGATCATGGCGATGAAGAGTCCTCCGGAGATGAATCCCTCCCCAGGGTGCCGAGGCGATCTCCAATCCCCCGAGATGGGACGGCGGCGGCGTCTCGTAAGGTTTTCCGTATCGTGGCCTTCCGGGGGTTTCGCGACGAAGCTTTAAGTAGGCGGAGGGTCAACGCGAGGGGCCACACGAGGGCCCAGGGATAGGTCGGCGCGGCCGGGCCTCGGCCGCGCCGGCCACCCCCCGGCCTCCTCGTGGCCCCACTTCGTTAGGTCTTCGGTCTTGGAAGCTTCGTGCAAAAATAGGACCCTGGGCGAAAGTTTCGTCCAATTCCGAGAATATTTCTTTACTAGGATTTCGAAACCAAAAACAGCAGAAACAAACTGGCTCTTCGGCATCTTGTTAATAGGTTAGTTCCGAAAATGCATAAATATGACATATAATGTGCATAAAACATGTAGGTATCATCAATAAAGTGGCATGGAACATAAGAAATTATCGATACGTTGGAGACGTATCACCCGCCGCTCCGCCTCCTCCTTCTCCCACAGCTCCCTCGACCAGGCGCAGGCCTGGTCGAGCGGCATGGCGTTCTGAGCGGGGACGAGGTCCTGGAGGGACCTCGCGATGACGGCCTCGAGGATGGCCGCGTCCTCGGCGCTCTCGGCCTCCTCCACCTTCACCTTCGCCGGCTTGCGCTTCCGCTCGGAGGTGTCCTGTTCCCGCTTCGGCGCAGCGTCCTGTGCGCCGAGGGCTCGCGGATGACGATGCCGCCACGCACGTGCGGTTGCTCGGCGGCAAGCCGGCTCCTTTTTCACCGGCGCCAAGGATGGCGCCGACCTGGAGAGCGACCTCGACGCCGTATCGGAAGACGACGAGCTGGCCATGTGCCGTGGCTGCGCCTGTTTCCCTTCGGTGGTTGGCCGATGCCCTCGATGGAGGGGGAATCGTGAGCGGCGGGGTGTTGCCGCCCTCGATGTGCTCGAGGACATTGTGGAGCGTCCTATTCGGCGCGCTCCACCATCGCCGGCGACCCGCGACGTTGTTGCGCGGAGGCGGAGGCGGCGGCCGTCGTAGGGACGCCAGTTCGCTCCCACCGCCGGAGGAAAAGGAATTCCACCGCGTGATATTGGGGTGGTGGCGCAGGTCGGCGCGCTCTTCCTCCGTCATCGCCATCCGAGCCTCCCGATGGCGCCGTCGAGGGCGTGGCCCGGGCGGCGGCGGGATTGGCACGCCGCTAGCACTTAGCCGCCACCCGCCGCCGGAGGCCTCGGTGTCCGGCGGGGGTACCCCGCCCGGTGGAGGAGGTGCCCTCCCACGCGTGCAGCGACCGGCGGGGAAGCCGTTGTTGGCTGCGCCGTCTTCGTCGAGAACGCCATCGGGAGAGTGGAGGGAGAGTGGGAGGTACGCGCGCGAGAGCGGAGCGGCGTATATAGGCGCGGGCGGCGCCGGACACGTCGTGGAATGCGACGCGTCCGCGGCGAGCTGACCGACGGCAGCCTTTACCGCGCGCGGAAGACGATGCGCGTGTCGCCGACCGGCCGGGGCCACTCCGGCGCGCGAAACGAAAGCGCGGGAGAGATTTCTCGGCTGCGCTTCGCTTCGTCCGAGTCCCGAGCGCTCCCGTAGGCCGGGTTGGCGTGGCTCCGGATGGATGAGAGCCCAACCGGCGAAAAACGAGGAACCGGGGGCGGGGCTGGGCCATTTTTCGCCGTCCGAATGAAAAAATGGCACGTCGGGGGCCTGTTCGGGGAGACGAGTGGAGATGCTCTAAGACTCGTGCGGGGAGGAGCGGGGAGAGCTGAAAGAGATGAGTAGAGGAATGTGGAATTCGTTCCGCATGCTGTACCACACACAAAGAGGGCACAAAGGTAGTCATTGTCAAATATTCTTCCATGGGCCCTCCGCGTCGCTCCTCGCCGGCGACGGGAGGGCGAAAAACCCTAGCGCCGGTCAGCCGCCTCTCCCCACCGTAGTCATCGGTGCAGGCCGCCGGGCAAAGCCTGCGCGTTGTCAGCGGCGCGTATGATGCATTACGAAGACCAGAACTTGACGAGCCCGCTCGGGTTCGGGGCGGGCCAGGTGGGCCTGGTTTGTTCCGGTCGGTGTTCGTAGGTGGCGGTGGAGGCGGTTCCCTCCGGGTGTGGCTGCTAACATGCTGCCTCTCACTCCCGATTGGTCCTTCTTGTTCGTGCTGACCCTATTTCGTTGGTCACGGTGAGATGACGATGGTGCTTGCAAGGCCATGGTGGCGCGTGGTGGTGGGTGGCGAGTGCGGTGGAGCACGATGGAGCGTCCGAGGCTGGATTGCAAGGGTCGGGAAAAATCTCTGACACCAGCGTGGTGATGCCCACTGGCGCCACCCTTCCTTATTGAAGGGCGTTGGGTGAAGCCATGTTTCCCTATCCGGGTAGCAGCGTCGTCGTTGTCGCATCCCTAGTTGAAGGTGTTGCTTGGTACACGGGAGTTCAGAGTGTTAGTAGCGTGGTGGGAATTCTCCGACGGGCGCAACGATTGCGAGACATTCCCGTCGTCGTTGATCCAACCTTTTCGACATTACTTTCTCTTTTATTTCTTTTGTATTTTCTTTTGAGCATGCTTGTGCGGTTTGTCTCAGCAATGGCTCCAATATTGTATCGATTATGCGCTATATTAATATAGCGGGACGAAATCCAGTTCGTGGCAAACAGGGGACTGAGACTCAGGTGAGAGAAAGATATATGTACAGGGTTCTGTATAAAGTGCACGGTGGCCGAGGGGTAGGGCGAAATCTGACCACTCGTGGCTGATCCCACGGACCCTGGTGAGTATTTGCAGATTTGCACAAACTGAGCCGTTTTCAGGCGAATACGTTCACAATTTGAACGCTTCCGAGCCCTAATCAGCATTCCACCGCTCCCCTCGTCGATTTCCCCTTTCGTCTCCAAAATCCTAGCCCACAAGATCCTGAAACCCTAGCCCCACATCGACGCCGTTACATGGCGTCCCGCGGAGGCTACGACGGCGGCGGCCTCACCGCCGGGGGCAAGATCCGTAGGCGCCCTGCTTCCCGCGCCGCAGCTGCATCACCATACGCACCCCCTGCTGCCGCCACCGCCACCGCCCCGGCGGCGCGCGGCGGTGAAGGGAGCGGCTGGCTCACTCGTCTCATCGCCGGCAGCGCCTCACGTCTCATCTCCTCAGTGTTTCGCAAGCCGCCTCCGCCCCCGCTTCCGGAGCCGTTCAATGCGCACCCTACGCGGCTAGACTCACTTGACGCACTGCCCTCGCAACCTGAGTTGCTCGACGCACCTCACTCGCCGCCGCCGCCGCCTTTAGGTTGGTGAATCCATTCGCCGGTAGTTCTGTTTGCAGTTGGTGTAGTCTGATGGGCGCAGCGATTTCTATCATCTAGTAAAGGCCAAATTATCTCCACCAAATTTCACACAGCTGTTCTTTTTTTGCATGCATAGAGGATGACATTCCAGAAGGAGAAGAAAATGGCGGACAGACTGCTAAAGTAAGCTTGTTCCATGGTCCAGATTGTACTTGTTGCCTGGTCTACTATTCTTTATTTAGTTATAGTATACTATCCTGACTAAATGCTTAATCTAAGCTCTTTAAGTGCCTATAGTATACTAAATTACCATTTATCCTGCCAGGCACTGAGTTTGAGTTAACTTTAATCAGTGTTTTGCAAGGATTCTCAAAAGAAAAATGCCTTTTCAGTTCTTAGCTCTTAGAGCAGCTAATAACATGCCCAACACCAGGAAAAAGCTGCATTATTATTATTATTTTAGATTTTTTTGTCACGTCACTCTGCTAATTACTTTACTTCCTTAGCCCGTTGGAATTTTTTTATTTCAACGTATAACTGAGCCTCCGAGCATGTATCGGTGTCCATGCAGAACCTGTATACTGATAATCCTGAAAACTCTGTCAAGGATAGAGATGTCATGCTAAGAAGTTCTGATTGCCATCGTGGTATTGAACTTGAAGAATTATTGAAACAGACGACGTCTACAAGGCAAGTATTGGATAATCTAACTTATCATTTGAGCACTATCAACATGGTACTTACCTCAATTTTTTAGCTTTTCGATCATTCAATATTCTGCAAGCTAAGGAATAAGGATACAATATGTGGGAACCTCACAGCACCATTTTGGCCATATGATCAACAGATCAAGAATGTTTCTGCCAACATGCTACAAAGAACTGTGGATTATCCTTGTCTGATTCTTTTGATATTTTGTTGAGATTTAATGGAATCAGTGATAAAATGCATATATTTTTCATTTTGGTGACAAATGACTATTTCGGTGCGAGTGACTTGGAACCAAGATGTGGAAGGTTCTCTGTTATTTGCTTGAAGGACAATTGCAATTTTTGACAGGTGTATACATGTAATTTTGTTGTTGTATACATGTAATTTTATGTTGTTATGTGTGTATGTCAGTTCATTCGCCGTAGTTGCTGATTTTCCTCATCTGTTATTTTAATTTTTCTCAAATCCTAGTTTGTATTGCCATTTAGAGCAGAGATTTTTAAAAAAAAAAATTTCTCTTACGTCCTTTCAGCGCTTACAAAGATTTTTTTCTGTTTTTGCACTGGGAGTTCATGATTTAGTGATTTAATGTAGTTCCTTGAGGCTGGAGTTGCATTTTCTACAAAGCAAGATCACCATAGAACTGCTGAACTAAGTTCTCGGTTCTTTTTTTTGTTGTTGCAATTTTTGAATAGCGGGTTATGCGTATGACATGAATAGCAATATCTAGGGAATCTCTTATTGTCTGATTCCATGTTTATCATTCATCTCTATGGGTTTTCCTGTTTCTATAACTCAAATCTCACTTTTTTTTTTGCTGATTCCCCTATCTGTTAATGTTGAACTCCGAGTCCGTGTTCTTCTGTGTTGCATGCATTCTGCAAGTTACAAATGTATAAGTTGGTTTGGGTGTTGTGTTTCACAGTGTTTTGTTTATCTTTTATAAATAACTTACATATCTCTCTTGATTAATTGTCTGTTATGTTTTGTAGGAGTGAGTTTGAATATTTGGCTGGGCTGTTGCGATCCAGAACTGTTGGATACAATACATCGCAGGCAGAAGTTGGTAATATAAAGCAAACAGAGTCCGGCAAGAAGGAAAATGGATCTAGAGGCTTACCTGTTAATTTCTCCATTAGATCATACAGAGTTGCTGTGAGTATGCGATTCATGCAGTCATTCTTCTCTTAAATTTTGAGGCTGACTTTCTTGCTGTTAACCATATTGTATAATATCAAATTGCTTCAAACTATCCAACTACAATTTTAATTTTCTACTTAGAACTCAAGTGCACCATATTATGTATTTGGTCTTAACCAATAGGTATCTCATATTTCCATCCTGTTGTTGACTGAGATTTTCATCTTGACAAGTAGATATCTTCATGTCCTGACACATTGTTGCTTTTATGTTGATATGTTCCTTTCTGATCGCACTCTTAATGTAACCTTATGGATCCCTGCAGGATCAAGTTGCTTCACCTGCAGAACTTGCAAAGGCATATATGGGTTCAAGATGTCCAGAGGGGTCACCCTTGCGCCTTAGATTGCATGACCCCTCTTTTCTACCTAATAAACCAGTAGAAGCAATCACAGTAGATAAATCTCTGAACCCCACACTTGTCCAAAGTTCAAGATTGCCTGCTTCCACGTCCTTTGATCATCTTGGAAGCAACTACATGACTCCAAATAAATCAGCAATACACAAAATGTCATCGTCTTCTTACTTCAAGGTTTTTATTTCTCATTTACTCTTTTAGTATATTGCTCATGCATGCTCATGGTATGCTCAAGAGTACACCCGATTTCTTACGAGGCTTCTCTGTAAAAAATCAGAATAAGCTACCATAGACTAATTGTAAAGTCAGTTATTTATGTATTGTACCTTAATCAAATTCTTCTAAGAGCAGTATTGGAAGTTTGAAAAGACTACAGTTTACTGTTTCTGTATCATAGTCTGTTCTTTTATTGCATACACTATCTTAATTTTATCCATATAAGCAATAGTCTTTGTAACTAATGTTCATCAATCTATTCAGGGTCCTGTTCCTTCAAGGGGCATGTCTGGTATCATATCTTCATCTTATCAGACCTCAAACAGTGTCCATACATTTGGCAGGCAGGTACTCATTATTGAACCACAATCAAACCTTCTTATTTCATTGTAGGGGGTTAGCCATGAGATGAAATCTTAGAATCTGAATGCAGCACTTCAAGTATACAAACTCATCTCTTTTTATCACCAGTTAATGTCACCCCTTCAAGCCGCAGGAGGATCCATAAACCATAATTTCAGATTTTGTTGCCTGCATTCAGCCTATCTACCAGTGTAAAATAAGCTCTAAATACCGACGTAAAAGGCTATTATATTAAAATTCTTTGAACATTTATTCTTGACACCCTTAAGTCATGGTTATGGTATGTGATATTGAGGTCTTAATAAACTATCTTTTCAATCGTTAAATACTTAATTGACATGATTTAGCTGAATCATTTCTCATTTAGACATTAAATATCATTAGCGGCCAGTGATGTTAGTTTTTTTTTGATAAAAACAGTTTTTTACATGATATCTTTCCTGCTTATAAAGTTCGGAGTTGGTGAGTTCACCCTCCCCCTCTGTAGTTATATAATACATGTAGGACCACCAACTTACAAAAGACTTAAATAGGTAAATTACATGCAGTTGCCATGAGTCATCTCATTACCTAACAATATATGTGTGAAATACAATAACTTACATTTCATTTATCCAGCAATTTCGTTTTGCAAAGAAAGAGAAAATCCACCACCGGGCAGTGTGATATGGTTGGAAAATATTAAAGCCATAGCATGGCCATATAAAATGGTTTAGTTAGTGGTTAGCACAAGTTTTAAGCGCCAAATGTTGCAACTACAGTTCAGTTTATAAGCATATGCTGACACTTTTGAACTAAGTGACTACTGCGTGATCTCCCCAAGCTTATGCAATGAACTTATGCAATACGTGCTTTTTGAAGTTCTATGCAATCTTGCTGGCTTTGCCTTGCAAATCAGAAGATCCTGAAGAGGAGGAGTGTTGCTCTCAACAATGAGACTGTCTCTGTTCCTCTGTCGTTTCTGACACCCGCCTCGCCTCCTCGGCTACTACATCTCGTTTGCTTTGTTAGAGGGGCTAGATTCCCCTCGTTTTGTCCCAATGCTGCCTCAGCCCTGAGAGCTTGCCGCCGTCATCCGATGCGTAGCGGGCTATAGGTTTGATGCCCAGAACATTATGCACTGTCGGAACGGCAACATCTTCACCAGTCTCCACGAAGAAGGGGGATTGGCACCTGAAGTTCACCACCTGCTGTGCCCAGATAGAGGCATGCCCATCATTCCATCATTCCCACACTTCCATGACCGCAGTCTCGAAAATTTCCTTTCAATCCTCTCCAAAGAAGAAGGCAGATCGTCCTACTTGTATGTGTTTGGGGAAGTTACCAAGGAGGTAGGAAAGACCATGACACGTGTATATATGTTGCAAGATGGTGTTTGGCGCATGCTTACCCCGGTCACATACCAGCTCCCTCCTCTGTGGTTGGACCCGAAAGGTGTGCTCATCAACAATAAAATCTATATGCTGACTGCCTGAGATGACAACATTATTGTCTTGGATTTGATGGCCTCAAATTTCTCCACAATTCAGATCCCACAAGGAATGAAGAATGACTATCGTATGACCTTATTGTCACGGGCAGATGATGCTTCCGGTGTATATCTCATTCATGTTAAGGAGCTTCAGCTTCGCATCTGGCTCCACAAGGGGAACAGCTGGATGCTGGTCGCCATCATTTGTTTGTGTGAGATGCGTGCTATTTTGGGGATGTCATACCACAGGCTTCTGGATGAAGATATTGCTGATGTGCAGATAAACCCAGATGGGAGACGATGGTCAGTTTGTATTTTTGCGGATAGGTCCATGCATATTCTACTTGGATATTAAGTGCAGGTCACTGTGTAAAGTCTATGAGAAACTGTAAATGGTCAACTTATTAGAGATATCTATCCTTTTATGATGATCTGGCCACCCACATTCCCTGCCCTCAAGGATGTTGCCTTCTGATTTGTAGGGATATATGATGTGTGCTTGTTGGCGTTACAGAATGTTACACTGTGCATCGTCCATCGCACTCTTTGGTATAGTTGTGTAGTGGTGTTAGCTGCATGATTAATTACTTAGGTTATTTTGGCAATACTAGTTAAGTGACATTTGAGAATTCTTGTGGCAAGATCATTTGAAATCACTTGTACTGATTCCTTTGGGCTTTTTGAACAATACTACTCCCTCAGATCCCTTTTAATTGACTTGAATTTAGTACAACTTTGTACTAAATCTGAGTCAATTAAAAGGGATTAGAGGGAGTAGTCAATGAACATTAGAGAATGCTTGTTGTAAGACGATCTGAAACCCGTGTGTAGTAAATTAATATTACAAGGCGTTTACTTGTGGGCTTGTGGCCATAGTAGGGGACCCTCACATGTGGGTGTTCCTTACTTCTGCTAAAGCTTGTTTGGCACCCGACAACGTGCTTCCTGTACTTGTTATTACCCTTATAGGGCTTCATAGTACCAGTATGCAGTGGTGCTGAAAAGGGACTTGTCTGGTGTTTTAGCATGGACATCTTGTTGGGCTGTATCACTGTTTTCTGAACTATCAGCGCGAACTACAAATATGGCTTACAGAACTACTCATAGTCTTTATCATGCTGGCCTGTGTATTTTCTTGTCTTGAAATATTATCACAGACCCAACAAGGTGCAACTTTGACTTCCTGTGTCTTAAATATAATCATCATGTAATTGTTTGTTGCCTACATTTGAAATCACCAATCTGAAGATATGTTTGAAATTGTCAATACTTATTTTATCTGAATGGTTCTTAATGGATATCATGTTTCTTTCTTGGACACAACTTGATTGTAGATTATACGCGGGCATGCTTGAGCTCATGAATTATTTGTGATTCAGATATATCATAGTGGCCACTCCAAGCCAACAGTGGGTAATTTGAGTTTATGTGGCATTTCTCCTTCTGTGATCAGAGTTTGTTTACCTTGTTGTATGATAGAATTTCTATTTGGATATGAGCGCGCATTAACATTTGACTGTTGTTGTATCAGCCACTGGCTTTGTTAGTCTATTTCATGCATTGATGCTCAACATGTCCTGATCCTTCCTCTGTTTTCTCTCATAACAGAAATGCCATGTGAAGGAGGATATCAAGAAGTTTTTGGATGGTCAGTGACTAGGGTGCTAGCGAGGATAGGAAAAGCAGAGAGCTGCATTTTCTTAGTGTCAGTTCTAACCTGGTATGCTATAATTTGTACGGGATTAATTATGATGCTATGTAGCCAGAGCATGTACTCCTGTCATCCTATGATAGATAGGTCTGTATGTGACCGATCCTTATTTTGTGAAGAAGACTCCCTATGTAATCAGCTCGCGTCCGCACTGCTTGCCTGCTCGTCATGTTTGATGTCCGCAGAAGTTTCTTCATGTACCTTTGCAGAATCGGTATTAGTTGGCAATATGTAGTCTGTAACGTGAGAGTAAGAGTCTGTTATGGAATTTCCGAATTTGCATAAGTGTCTTGTGCATCGGAGCTAATTAAGTTTGAGGAGTAGGCGTGTAGCTCTTATGCAACAGTAACTAAAACGGTCATTTTTCTTCGAACCATGCAGGAGAACAGCATGTATTATTTACAGGCCACATGCCTACTTCGCATGAACTGTGATGCAGCAATTGTTCATTAAGGGTCGGATATCAGCCTTGTGGTAATTTTGCTTGCATAGTATGATACAATGATCTGGTAATGGAATGAAGTGTTCTATATTGACGAAAAAACCCCAGTAGGTGGACTGCCTTTTTTTAAGGATACAAGGAACAGAACAGCAGCCAACAAGCAGATCGCTGGCACTGGATGTTGTTGCATAGAGGCGATTACCTTGTGTAGGCCGGTAAGAGAAAATGGTGTGTAACTCAAGTCAGTTGTCTCTAGGCTTATGCTGTTGTGTTGCATAGGGGCATATTGCGCCAAGGCAAAACCAATTGTAGCAGAATGAAAACCTCCACTGACTCTCCCATGGCTCTCATGCCCACAGGCTCAAAACATTTCTCCCTTACAGATAAACAAGAGGCCTAGTAGCCGGAAACGGGAACGGTATACCATTCCCTGTTCCAGATTCGTTGTTCCGGATGAGGTTCGGGGACGAGTAGTCGTACGCTGGGATACGGTAGCTGGTACGCCTACCTGGACGATCGGTACGGGAGGGTTGGAGAATTAGCTGGATGATGAATCTCCTCATCGACTAAATCAAAAATTTGCGGCCGCTTCACGTCGTGCTTGCAGGACAGCAGGAGCACAAGATGGAGATGAATTATGCGCAGATCCGCCGTCGGCTGGAAAAAGTAGTCTGGCGACTCCGGCCGGCAGCGTTGCGGCGGCCTCTACACTCCGCATCTGCACTCGCTGCCATGCAGGGCGACGACCGCGTGAACGTGCTGCGTTCTGCAATGGTGGTCTGGTATGCTGGTGGCCGGGGGCCGGCTCCGGCGACGGCAGCCGGCTGCCAAGCTGCTCTTGATGCCGTGCCTGGTGCAGGACTCGTTCTCTGCTTGTGAAAGTTTTATTCTTTTCAGGAAATAGGATATGTATAGAACCAACGTCAGGATCCATGGAAAAGAACCTTGTTTCCGTCAAACTAAGACAGGTTCGCGTTCCTCGATCCATCATATTGTATCGGAGTCATCCTACCGGAATTGATTGAATCACGTACCGTCTGTCAAATAATCATTCTAGAGATGTATACCCCTACTGTTTCCTATTTTTCTAGCCTCCAACTCTCGTCCCGCATTCCCGTCCGTCGACCCCATCGTACCGGAAACATGGTTACTGTTTGCAGTCCAGGCCAAAACTATTGTACCAGGATGAAAACCTCGACTGACTCTTACTTTCCCCATGGCTCTCATACCCAGAGGCTCAAAACATTTCTCCCTTACAAAGAAACAAGAGGCCATCCATGCAGCCCCGATCACCTAATTTATACTCTCCGTCAGGTTGCGAGGAAATGACTTGACGAGGGAGAATCGGCACCAAGCATGAGATGCATTTGAAGGTGAGGGGAAAGAGATTAACAGGAAACCAAGGACCAATGTAAGGTAGCTAGAAAAATTACACGGAGCCAAGCGCATGCTTTAGTTCAACTATAGCAGGTGTGTGATGCAAGGAGGAAGAGGAAGTTTGCTAGAATGTAGAGCTCGGAAAAGGTGTGTGAGGACATCTACAAGCTAGTACCTATGTAGTGGTGTGGATGGACTGGAGTCAAGTGTTATAATTAAACGTCAAAATTCATTTCACATGAGCATGCATGTACGATCACTTCTTACATTTACAGGTAGTACTACTCCATCATAAGTTATCAAGACCCAGCTAACATCAAACAAACCTGCCACGCGCCACTCTCTTCTATTGTTGTTGTGTTGGAAGAGGACAACACACCATTACTTCTTCATGTGTTGCTGCACTGGTGATGCTTAATTACTTTTTTTTGGAACCATGCAGGAGAGCTGCATGTATGAATTAAGATAAGGAGAAAACCCAGAAGGGCAGCAGTACAACCAAAAGTTACAGGTTAACACGACCCGACCAGCACGACGAAGTAAAAGTCAGAAGTAGGAAAACCCAGAAATATGGAAGAAAAAAAATGCTAAATCTAAATGTTCTAGCCTGATGGCAAAATAAATCTACCCCTACTGGCAACAGTCCAGAGCCTTGCATCCGCCTTGATCTGGTCAATAATCTTCTGAATAGGCTTGCGATCATCATTATCAAGACACGACCATTTCTTTCACACCAAATTCGCCACCATGTCAGCATAACCAATGTGTTGAGTCTTCTGATGCTATTTACGTCCTGAAAATTAGAGCGAGCCTGGCTCCACCAACTGCAGAGTGATTGTCCAATTGATGGAACGAACCTGTGATAGATCAGCCCATATGAGAACCGCGCTCCAGATGATATTAACAACAGCACATCCCATAAACAAGTGGTTTGTGTCCTTATCAGCTGAATTGCAATAGACGCAGCTATTATTGTGTGGAAGACCTCGTTTAGCAAGTCGATCAGCTGTCCACACCCTCCCTCGAATAAACAGCCACATAGCTAGTTTGCAGCGGAGGGGTGCCCAAGATTTCCAGATCGCCATCGCATAGTCACAGCGCGTCGAAGCTGCAAAGTGAGCCCGGTAGACCGATTTGGTAGAAAAGTCTCCATTTGCCTCCCATGACCAGATCCAAGTATCATCCTCATCTGGCGAGATATGTACAAAAACTACCTCTTCCCAAATTGCTAGCACTTGGAGGAAACTTCGTATTGTTAGCGGTTTCTTGACATCATCGACTCAAGCACTATTATTAAGTGCCTCAGCGACCGTCCTTCTTGCTCCTGTGAACGGATTAATAACTTGAAAAATATCAGGAGCGATCTCTTCAACTATCTTCCCATTAATCCATTTATCAATCTAGAAGTAAACCATCATACCATTTCCAATAGTTACTTTAGCAACCGCATTAAAAATCATTCTGTCTTTTTTTCGATAAAGGGAATATATTAATATCAAAAGATACCAATTACACCCAGCCTCTGCAACAACGCACCACCCTAATGGCACTACGGATGCACACAGCCAAAAAAAAAATCATTCTGTCTAGGTCCTCGGCAGGAGTTGCAACTGAACTCCAAGCCTTTTTATCCCCTGTGCTAAGATTCCAGGACCATTTAACTCGCAGGGCAGCGTGCATGATCTGAAGGTTTAGAACTCCCAGTCCTCCATTCTCTTTCGGATGACACACAGTCCTCTAGTTAACCAAACAATGCCCACCTTTTGCTGCATCGGTTCCTTTCCAGAGAAAAACCCTACTGATTTTATCAATGGCTTTGAAAACCCAAGGAGGCGGGTCCAGCGACATGAGATGAAAGATAGCTATGGCACTAAGAACTGATTGAACAAGGATCAGTCTTCCACTTTGTGTGAGCATGTGAGTCCTCCAAGCAGCAAACCTACTTCTTATCTTATCTATCAACCTTTAAAAGTCTTCTTTTCGTACTTTTTTAAAATGCAAAGGTAGGCCCAGGTATGTTATCGGCGGGGTAATGATCTGACATTCCAATAAATTTCTGTTTTCTTGGAAAAAATCATCGTCACCGAAAATGGGGGAGATCGAGCTTTTCCTCATGTTGCATTTCAAGCCGGTTGCCCCACCAAAGGCGTCAAGCAGAAACTTGACAGTGGCTGCATCGTTTCTTCATCCCTCAAGGAAAATAATTACGTCATCCGCATACACAGAGGGGCGCTGAGGAATATTACAATATTACATCTCAGTGGTACCAATCATCGTTGTTATTATGAAAGAATACTTGTTGCACCAAGAAGTGAGAAAACCAAGTGTGACCAACAAGCTCATTTTGTAGATCGAAAGTGTGCCATCACCGCTGTTTCATCACCTTTTACTGAAAAGTCCGTTTACACTCTCAGCAAACAAGATAAGTGAATGAAGACGACCATTCAAATTTTCAAACACATCGTACACGATCCTGCCAGTTTGAGAGCAGCCGGGCCATTGTTAGTTCTGCGTTCCTGTATACCCAATTACTCATGGTACCTATGGTACCTGATACTGATAGTCTCCATCGATCTGGTTTATGAAGCCCTTGTGCAGCTCTGCTGGCTAGGTCTTTCTACAGGGTTGACAGATGAGTAACCCTCCCACCTTTGTTGAAATTTTGTTCTTATCAGCCGATCTCCCCATAGCATCCATAATATGAGTAGGAGAAGAAGCTTCAAGTTGTCTAGTCATCGGCGTAGCCCTGCGTCGTCTCCCCGAGAGAGGCAGCCCTCCTCCCCGCAGCCCCAAAGCGCCTCCCCACCCTCCTTCCCTCTTGTCGTCGCCGGTAGGCGCCGCCAGACATTGCCTGCATTGTGCCGATGCAAAGCCAACCGTGGCAGATCCTTCTCCTAGTTGGCACCGACAGCTTTGGCTTGGGAGGGCACGGCCTGACGGTGGTGCAGCAAGGCCAGCGGTGTTCCGGCGTAGTTCCAGGTGGCGGCTTCATTTTTTCATGTTCTGCGGAACTAACTCCACGTATTTGTACCAAAAGCTGAAGTACCTCCACAGATTAAAAAAAAAGCTGAAGTAGCTCCAACTTTTCAGAACAGTGGAGCTGAGGGGGAGGGGGGCACCGAAGCACTCCTCTTGGCAAAATTACTTTATTGAATTTGCGGGTGTTGATGTGGAAACTGATAAGAGCTCCAAAGATGTGTACTCATGTCTTTCCAATTCTGAAAAGAACTAACTTGTGGAGCTGCATATGCGCTTAATTTGGAAACCAGAGCAAATAAATATCTCAGGATGATTTGCCTATCTTATTTTGATGAGATCGTAAAGTAAGCTTAAAAGGAGTAACCACCAAGGTTTCTCGTTTTCAATGAAAAGTTGGAAAGGCGTGATGGGTCGGTGGCACCCTTTTGATCTATGATAATATTAGTTACAGTCCAATTTCAAGCGTGGGTTTGACGTGATGGAATGCATCACTTGCAGACAAGGGTAGCAAAGACGAGGGTGGTGAGGAAGATACATGGACCATGATCTGCCCAAAGAGGTTGTTCGTCGTCTAGAACATCGGATACTGCGGCCACCGTCGATGTCGGGTGCTACTTTCTTTCGCAATCCAGACATGATAAAGTTACAACAACCCATGTGAGCGTTGGTGAACCGTTAACAAACATAATTAAGCATCAGCGATCTAGCAAAGCATGGAGGAGTAATGATGTCATCCTCTTCGAACACAAAAGCATATGAAGTTGCATGTGGTAGGCTTGTTTGATGTTAGTTGAGGATTGATGACTTATGAAACCAGCTTTGATGGAGTAATACTACTTGCATGTGCCAGAACTGGTCATATCTACATGCTCATCTGAAATACATTTGTAGGCATGAAGTGCTTGACTCCATCCACACCGCCACATAGGTCCTAGCTTGTAGGTAGCCTCACACACCTTCCCGGTCTCTACATTGTAGCTAACTTCTTTTTTCTCTCCTTGTGTCGTAGTCTAGCTATAGTTGAACTAAAGCATACACTTGGCTCCGAATGATCTTCCTCGCTATGTTACATTTCTCCTTATTTCCATGTTAATCTGTCTCCCCTCACCTTCATATACATCTCATTTTTGGCATCGATTATCTCTTGTCTAATGGTCTCCTCGACACGTGAAGAAGAGTGTGATTCAGGAGATCGAGGCCTAATGGATGGACTCTATAAGATGGAAATGTTTCGAGCCCGTAGGCATGGGAGGAACAGGGAAAGGAAAAGTCACTTCAGCCATTCAGTATTGTACCTGCGGCGAGTATGCGTGATATGTGTATAGGGCACAAAGATGTGGAAGATTGCTTTACCGTGAGAATGTGAGATGAAAACCATAATATGTGATTAGGCGAGTGGCCACACACCTTTGTTGTGGGTTAACATAACATTTTGTCTAATAATGACTACACTAATATATGGGGTTTACATGATAACATACTACAATTTGATAACTATGAGAATGATTTATTTATTTTTGCGAAGTTATGAGAACTGATAGAATTGTGTCATTTGTATGCTCAATAAGCTGTGTTGGTTTCAATTGTTGCTTCACTCCCAAACTGCTCAATATTCAATGATTGTTTACATATATTGGTGCTAATTTAATTTAAATGATGGTACTATATAACAATGCACGCTTATCAGCCTAGTATCTTTATGCAATCATCAACTCGCTACGCAGTAAAAATGTAAATGTACTTATGGTCATGAAGTTTGGAAGCCACTAGTGCCTCACAGAGTGCCAGTGTGGTAGTGGTTGACTTACAAGAAAGTGCTTGCTAGGGCTCATCTAGACCAGTAAACAACATCTATCTACTCTGTCATGGTGTTTTCATCAATGGTAATGGAGGAGAGGCGTTAGTATCTTCATGGAGTTATATCTAGACTTGCGAGTCCGTAGAAGAAGCGAAAACTCTAGCAATGGTCTAGCAGAATATGCTGACTAATTTTTAATCTGATTATGTACGTAGTGATAGAGTCCATTACCCTCACAAACGAAGACTGCAAGGTAACATTTGGGTCTCTTCGATACCTGAGTCCGAAAGAGTGTAAATTACAAACAAAAAAAAACACCACAATTCGATCAAAATTACCAATGTTTCAGTAAAAACCCTACAACTTTTGAAACATTTTGGTGGGTCTTTTACAACTTTGCCTCAATTGTGGTGTTTTTTCAATTTATTATCTGAAAAGTAAACAAAAAGTGTAATAGAGTAGTAGCTCACGAACTTTCTCTGCAGATAAAAGTGATGTGCACATTGTGATTTGGCGGTTGCTGGGTTTATTTACAATGTTTTGGGATATCTAGAAGTTCCGATTTGGCAAAATAACTTTGCCGAATTTGTTTGGGGGTGTTTAGGGGGGGCATTAAGAACCGTAAAGATCAGTTGGGTATATCAAACCATAAAAAACTTTGTTGGAGTTTATTCAACAAATAAAAACTTTGCCGGAGTGGGAACTTTTTGATGCAGCCTTGAAATTTGAATTGTGGGTATAAGAGCATCTCTAGGAGATCCTACATCCGACCCCCATCCGCATAATAACCGTCGATTTTCGGTTTGGAGGCGAAAAAATGAACCGTTCAGATCCCGCATCGGACCCCTATTTCTAAAAAAAAAAATCAGTCTGCCCCGATTCGCGTCGCGCAAACCTAAAATAACCAGTTCCACAATGCCTTTCGAGAGCGAACCCAATCCCAACTCTGGTGTTGGCGCCAAGAAAATTTCAGCCCGTACGAAGCTGGAGTCTACCAAAATTCGCCTGAGTCGGGCTAAAATTCGCCAGAATCTGGAGCGGGAGGCCGGCAGGAGCGGACGGGCTTGGTGCTGCTTGGCGTGGGGTTGTTGGGCGCGGCGTGGGGGCGGCCGGCTGGCCGGCCGGCGGTGCGCGTGAACGGGCGGCACGGCCGCAGGCGAGCCTGGGGCCGGCCGCGCGTGCGCGGCCGGCGGGCACGGCCTGGGCGCCGGGCGGCGAGGCTTGGGCGGGAGCGGGCGGAGGCGCGGCCGGCGGCGGGTGGGGGCGGGCTCGGCCGGCGAGCGAGCGCGGCCGGCGGCGGGTGGGGGTGGGCGGTTGGGAGCGGAATCGGCAGGTTGGTTGGGGCAGAGGTTGAGGAAGAGGTTTGGGAAGAAAAGGAGAAAATAAAAATCTGACTGTGGCCTGGATGGAATATACTATTTTGGAGGCTCTATTTACGTTGTCTAGACTGCGAGCTATTTTTTCGATCCCAAAACGCGTTTAGGGTGGCCTGCATACACCGATTTGAGGTTTGCGGTTTGGGATCTGGTAGAGATGTTCTAGAGGGTAACTACAACCTGATAACCCACTTCATCGTCACACATCTCCATTTTTGCCCGCACAAAAATAGGACACAACCCAACGCATCGACCCAGTTCAACCACGGTACACCTATTGGTTTGTTCGAACGCATTTCACATGTCCTTCCTTGACACAGAATTTGGAAATCCCAGACCACCATTTTCAATCCAATCTCTCCCAGAAGAATCCGCCCACCCTAATTCCGTGGTCGTAGCAAGAAAACCATGGAGGACGTGCCGCTCACCGTTCCGCCCCCGATAGCCCGCAAATGGAAATTTCATTGATAAGACCTCCTCAATTGTAGCCAATATTTTATTGCGAATAATTCCGACAACCTCAGGAGAAAAAAAGGCATTTACTTATTATAGAGATGGTGCGATTTGACTCTTTTTTTTGTTTTTTTAGCCCTACCTATACCTCAGTCTTCCGCCCCAACTGAAGGTGAAGAAGCAGCTGGCCCCATGTGAGATTCAGTGGTACCAATTCAAGAAGCAGGCGACGATCTGGAGGAACAAGGAAAAGCTTTGGGGGATAGAAGCAACTGCCGATGCTGCCCTGGCTCCAGCCTTGCAGAATTTCACTGCTCTGAAGGACCACTCTATCGCTGCCCAGACCCTGCAGCAGGATATCCTCGTCCTCAAGGAGCATGCTCTCTTGCATGCCATCGACAATGCCAACACCACGAGCCATGGACGTAGAGGACGGCACAATATGCAACGATGATTTAGGAGTCGACGCCAACAGGGAGCCTCATGCTCCATCACATTACCGAGCCTAGATACCTTGAGCTTCTGCTCAATGACGCTAGCCTCTTGCCGGGTCAAAAGAACAAGAAAATACGAAGAAAGGTCCCCAATCTGATCAGCAGAGACACACCTCATGGCGGCACAACCTATCGCGGTGGGGTTTTGAATTGACCACCGCCGAAGTCCTCTCTCCGATTCCCTAAAACGGTTCGGAGAGCTCTCAACTCTCAAGGACCCTATTTTTTCGAAGTGAAGGACCCCAATTGGTGTGGCTCTAACTGTTTCCAAACAAAAGTTCAGAGCTAGACATGACTTGTAGATATCCAGGCAAGCAAAAATTAGATCAGAGCAAAACAGGGAATCAATTCTCGTGACTTGTAATGCAGAAAAAAGTGCTACAATTTCCAATAAACTGAACAAAACGTGACGTGGCAAATCTACTTTGTAAACGAATCTAGAAGTATTATCATGAAAATCATCATCTAAGAGAAGCTAAAAGCCACTCTACGGATCAATGGATCAAATTGAGTAGAAGAAACGGTTTTGCGAAATAAGTTAGCACAAGCACAAATCGGTAACTCAATCTTGTGGCTGGGAAGAACAGCAGTCCATTTCCATCCGTTCTGACATATATGCAAGAGAACCTCTTCCTAGTATATTATTGGTTGTTCTGGCCGTGTTGTCCCAGATGATGGAAACTGAAGTCCACTCCTTTCCTAAAAGCTAATCTACATTCAGTGGTCAAAGATTTTGCAAGAACTTAGACATGCCTCGGTCATCCATCCCCAAATTGCTACGGGTCAAGTACACTTAACTTGGAGCTCCTTAGAGATAAGCTTCTAGAAAAGAAGATGCATCTTATTGAATATCCTATCAATCCAATTAACCGTTGAGTCAGGATGTCTCACACACACTCACCTTTAGAAGACTGGCTCCCTCGTCGGTCAACCCCAATATAGGAACGTCCCCTCTTGGTAAATGTCGATGTGTCCAGTACTTGCAAATGTGCCATGATGTGTGCCACTACGAGCCACATGCTCGCACCTCTGACCCCCACACGACCATGTAACTGCGAGGGTCGGCTCTGATTACAAATGAAACACCCCAACCACATTGAGGCCATCGGTTGTTACCTCTAGCAGCTCTCTACGATCTCTAAACAGGCCCCACATGTCAAAGTAGTTAGTATCCTAACCTTGTACGACTGATGTACTTTCCTTGTAATCGACTATGGTCGAGTATATATAATGTCGTATGGCCAAAGCCTAGGGCCATTGAGCCTTCTCCCCAAACAATCTTATCTAGGTTTATTTCCACCAGAGATCACCTCTAATCTTTTTTATGCACTTTGTCCTCACTCATACACAACCGGGAACAGCTTTCCGGTCGGTCACCCATCTCCAAATTGCTATAGATCAAGCATATTTAACCTGGGTTTCTTTGGAAATGAGCTTCCGGAAAAGAAGAAGCATCTTGATCCTTGAGCCAGGGTGCCACACAAATCGACCGTGTGGTCATCTATAGTTGTTGCACCACTTAAAACCGCACTTAACTTACATTTGACGTGGAGAGTGGGGAGTGGGGCAAGAGTTTCCTATCTTGTTGTATAGAAAATGTGAGTGGGAACTAGGAGTTAGGTTTTGTTTTATTGGCCCTTGAGTAACTGCGGCAGAACTATATAGGCCACAATTGTTCAAAGAGCCCATAATGGGCCAATCGGGTGGTTATTGGTGGTGTGACACACCTATCAAGTCCCATTTTCTTCTCGCACGAGAGGAAAGGTTGATCCCATATAGAAAAAGATGATCCCCTAAAGAACGAGAAAGGGTTGGTCGTCCCTTGAAAAAGAGAGAAAGGGTTGATCGATTACACCGAGAAAAACAGGGGGAAGGTTGATCGACTAGTTTGTTGATCAGTTATGTCTAACTTTGTGGTGTTTCACCAATTCATTTCATTCAAAAATCAGATTCTCATAAATTAGTACGTTTCAAAGTGGGTCTGTGGATTACCAATATGTTTGAACCACAATGGTCAGTGCAACATCTGGAAAAAAAAGAACTATGAATGTACTTAACAAAAAGTAATTGGGCACATTTCTTATTTGTTCTATGTGAATGACATTGTTTCTCTCGGCAACGATAACTCTATTCGGTCTCCTCTCGAATTTTGAATCTACGTACTGTACTATAGTTTTTACAGTCGAAAGCTTTGGTATTCTTTATAATCAACGCAGCTCCACTGTGTTGGTCTTGCTGCAGTTTGAAACTGTATACATCTATCGGCTGCAATCCCGTAGTAATCCCACTCCGTCTGTTTTATATGCTGGAGTCTGATAAAGAAAAGTTGCTTCGAGATGTCAATATCACTAGCTAGTCAAGGTTCTCATCAGTGGTATCTCTATTACTCCCTCTTTTTTGAATAAATATCGAAAACTTGGTACTCTCTTCATCTATAAAAGATATAAAAGATATCTTAAATTTATCTAAATTTGGATGTATCTATACATTAAACAATGTATACATACATAAAAATATAGATAAATACGAGACATTCTTTTATGAATAGACCTAGTCTAAAAGTTATACTTCTAACTTAGTAGTATTAAATCCCAACACTTAGTATTAAATTCCAACACTTACTCCCTCTGTCTCAGTTTACTAGTCTTCCCCGTATCCCTAAGTCGTCAATTTAACCTATATAATTTAAATTATATAATGCAAAAATTATATCATTAAAAATAAAACATATAAACTTTCTAATGATATAATTTTTATAACATATAATTAATGCTAACTTGGTCAAATTTGCGATCTAGAGATACACGTACACCTAATAAACTGCGAGAGAGGGAGTACTATGGATTGGAGGGAGTAGAATCAATTAGTTGCCAATATTGCTAGGTATAGTTTGCTTTCAAGTGTTTGTTGCAACTCGATCGACATGCTGTTCTATTTTAGGTGCACACACCAAGCATTTATTACCAGACCTTCAGAACTGGGTGACTAGGTCTACTAATTTATTGATAGAATGGATCCTATTTTAGTGTGACGGGATTTAGTTTCACCTCAACAGACACTTCAAAAGCAAAACCATAACCTCATGAAGATTAAACCCAATGGTTTAGATCATTACACAGCACTACAGGTGAATTGTTGTCCCTACCAAAAAAAAGTGTAGAACTCCAGAAAATAGCATCTTGCCTACACCAAAGGGTCAAAATTTGCCTTAGAAAAACAATAAGAGAAATTGCAGCACTATAAATACGCCGGTACAGGCGCAACTAGTGTTAAATCCTCACGCTGTACACTCAAAAAATTTTCCTGCATCTTCTCTCGCGGGTCTCTTATTTGTTCTTTTTGTGCTTGTGTTTCTGCGTCCTCCTAGCTGTGAGGGCACCGGAAGCACTCTTCCCCTCAAACCTTTTCGCCATCTTCATGACACTGGACATGCCCTTGCGTGCGGAGGCCTTGCGATCCGACCTGCGGTTGAGCAGCTTCCGATCCAGTGGCCAGTAAGCATACGGTTCCATCTTGTCTTTCTTCTTAAGATCACCACCAGCCTTCTTGCTGGTGTACTCGTGACCAGTGTAGGACCAACCAGCGCTGGCCACCTTTCTCCTTTTCACCGACTGGCTTCGAACGGAGCTCTTGTCATCGGCCTCCTCGTCACGTGAAATGGGCTTCTTTTTGCGATATTCTCGTTCCTCGCGTATGATCATACGACCTTCAGGGTCCAACTCAATCTCATCGTCGTCGTCATCAGGTGCAGCCCTCTTTTTCCCTGTCGATTTCAGAGCTAACCGCATTGTCTTCTGGTCAAGTAAATCTAGGGGCTCACCAGTTGAGTGATCAATGAACTTTTCCTGTAAGTTCCTATCTTGGCGCTTTCTGTTTGACCTAGACATTAGTACAAGAAAATGTAAGAAATTATGAAGCTTCTCAGGCTGCTTTTGGGTGTGGAATTGTCATGGCACATACCGTGTTGAAGCTTTTGATCCATTACGAGAAGCAACAGTATGCTGGTTGGGAAATGAACCATTCGAGTCCTCATCATCACTTCCAAAATCAGAAAACATTTGTGTGTGATTCCATCCACTGCGCCTGCATCAACATGGATCAGTCAGCTCAACACACAATGAGGATACTCTTGATTTAAACCAGATTAAACACAATTAATTTCTATCTGAGCTCAAAATTCTCCAGATAAAAATGATATTCATAGCTTAAAAGCCTTGACAATACTTTTGCAAGAATTCAATTATGGCATTATTGTGCAGGTATACCTTGTGGCTCCTGATGCCACAGACATGGCTTCCCCATCCTCAGAAGATTTTCCTTTCCGCATTTTCCGCTCATTAATCTGGTAAACATTTCAAAACAAATGGTTGAAATAAGAGAACAAGACGGTAAAGTAGTTACTTCTCACTGTGAAGTTTGAAACTCTAAATATTTGTGAAACATCAGAACTTACCTTCCTGATATTGGTGAGCAGTTTCATATGTTCTTCAGGCATCACAGCCTTCACCGCATCTAAACCACATTTTTTCACAAGAATTTCCACAAGTGACTTGACCTAATAATAAGACAAGTGGAGTTATTAAGAGGCAAAAATATGTAGTTATCAGATGAGTAAGTTATTGCAGGCTCGAATAAAAGGACAACAGTTCAGTAGCATACAAAAGTAGGCATCCATTTCCCAAACACTTCCTTTCCTGGTATTACAGTAGGGCAGCCACTGAAGAGAGTAAACACTACCATGCAAAAGTACGCACTCATTTCCAAGTGTTGAAATTATGTTTTACTGTTTTTTTTTTTACTTATTGGGCATTCCAATTAACAAATAAACAATGCACCAGCACAATGATAATACCTTCGCTTTTAAGGAATTCTTCTTATCACTTTGCCAGCTCAACAAACCTTCAACGACTCCCTTCAAGTGCTCGTCCAACACGTCAGCTTTAGATTTAGCCACTAGCGCTTTGATAAAGCCTAAGTTGGCCTGAACACAATATCAATCATTGTAAGTGAAAGGAGTTGATATGAAATTATAGATCAGCTAAATTCATGAACTGGAAGAGTGCAGTGCACTTTACTTTGACAAGTTCACGGTTGTTCCTCTGCATAAGGAGAAAAGTCGACGGGAGGAGTTTGTATGCTACTCCAATAAGGTCTGAGAACTCATAGGTCAAGCGAGCTAACCCAGTCACAGCGGCACTAATAGCATGTGGGGTTTGACCAGCCAGACCGCCAGCTACCTAAACATGAAAGCAGACAAAGTTAGACCAAACTATGTAACACATTTTGTTATATAGAGGAAGACAAAGGTTCCAATTGTCACTGGGTGACAACTGAGCACGCTAAGTCAATGCTAGGGAGGTAATAGTGGTGTGGATAGATTGCGACCACATGGCGCTGAAGCTTCCCATAAATGATTAAATATGAAATGCATAATGACATAGAAGTACCATGTCAAAGAACTGGTGCAGGTTGGCCTTCCTCCCATCATTTTCAGCATCTTCACAAGCATGGCCAATTTCGATAATCAAATCATAAGCTCTGTTTCTGGTTTTTTTGTTAGCCTGTGAAGAAACATAAACTCATCACCATTAATCACACATCTGACTTTCGTATAACATATAAGTACATTCAGAAGCTATCCCAGTAACCAAAGTTAGGCAAAAGCATTATGTTATTCAACACTTGAACACTTGACCAATATAAGCAGTATACTTACAAACTCTGTTCTCAACAGAAAAGCTCAAGTTAATATATTTTCGTTTTAACAAAATAAAATAACAACCCTTCTGTATAAAACAAGAAACTGTAGTTATGTATAGCGCATTTCAAAGGGAATGAGAAACCAAAACATCAAACGTGGCAGCATACTACTTGAGCCTTTTAAAAACTATTCCTTGTTACAAAAAAAAAATGTGCAGAACAATAGTATACTATTTCTATTACCTCCTTTAAGGCAAGAAGTATTTCAGTGAGGAATGAACTAACAATTTCCCTCTTTCTAAGCTTATTAGATGGATCCTGCAGACAAGAAAGTGATGCACATTTGTTACTGCTCTTCCAGATACAGATGAACATTTGTCCAGAAACTGTCACGATGTGTTTGTTTTACCAACCTTGAAAATGTGAACAATAAGGTGATGCAGGCACTCAAGCCTGTACCGTTTCGATGGGAACTGACATGGCAACGATGAAATCATCAATTCCAACAGGACATCTAAGTTTCTTTCAATAAATTCAGCATCCTGAAATAATCCAGCATTAATACATAAAAGGTTCAGATGTCATCTTTCTTGTCATGTGCAATAGCCCATATAGAGTAGCAAACTGAAAACAGAAACAAACCTTAAGTAACATTGAGAGAACCTTGTATGCTCTCTTTTGGTTCATTGAGTCACTATCCTAGAAACAGAAAAAGAAATGTAAGGAAATGAGCAATATAAGTAGCATATTGGACAAAAGTGGTGTCGAAACGATATATTGATATATATGTACCTTAATTGCAGGTTTTACATAGCTGAATAACACATTAATTGACTTTGGAGCTAATCCAGGCATTAATGAAGCTGCAAAGTCCAAAAGGAGAGCCCTGAAAATTCAAATCAAGGTTTAAAACCAACACCAGACTTCAACTAAAATCTAAGGGGCACAGATAAGAACCAACAAAAATATGAACTCTGAAACCTCATCATGCTGTTTGTATTGGAATTATCTTCAATCTCCATTGAAGAGTCATCCACTTGCTGTGCATTAACAGCTTTTGTGGCAGCCAGCAACTTCTTTATTGTATCAAGGAAGAGGTTGCCCACTTCGTCTTTGTCTGATATGGATGCAATCTCACTTATCGCGGGCTATAGGTTCAATTAAGAGGGCAAAAGGATGTAAGTTATGTGTTTTCAAGTGATTAGTGAAATGTAGCTAATCAAGGAAATAATGCGATCATTAACATTCTCCAAGGAATACTGAAATTGCACTCCAGAAAACTGAGACTTTCTTAGTAGAGCCTTGAGTCATTTTTTTATTAAAACAATAATTATTTTGACACATAGCAGTTTAGCAGCACAAGTCTAAAAGATATCTCAGTACTCAGCCATAAAACTGGATCTCTCAACCACAATAAAATCTTGAATAATCCAAAAGATAATCTATATTGCAAAAAGCTAAGCTCCAGAACATATTCACAAAAAGGTTAAAACCGGACCCAGAACAAGATGACAGCACATCTATATTGCAAACAGCAACAGAATACCTGTAAGAATCCAATGGCATCCTTTGAGGATGACAAGAATATAGAACACAATATGTCCAAGAATTCTTTAGAGAAAGCACGTATTTGTTTCAAATTTTCCTCTGCAAAATCTTTAGTATAGAGATTCTTTGCTCTTCTTTCAGATTTGCTTAATTCATCCTCAACAAGAATGTCCTCTTCACTAGTGATTGACAAAGCTTCCTTGTTTTGTTTAATTAATATCTAAAATGAGAACAAGTCAGAAAGGAAATTTACACACAATATATTTACATAGCAGTTCTGTGTAACATGAACAGAGGCAATGTGACAAACCTGAATACTGGAACAAATGATGCCACGCAAGTCAGGCTGATTTTTTAGAGTGTCGCATATAACATTCTGTAGAACTTTGAAGGTGTTTGAAGTATCACATGGATAGTTGCAACAAGATGGTAACAAAGACCAAAGTGAATACACATAACCCTCTGCTCTCTTGGCAGAGAAAAGCTTATCGTCTTTCAGAAGCTGTTTCATTGCAGATATCGGAAACATAATTAGGGTGAAGTTCAAAACGAAAAGGCATAGTTTATTTTTAAAGCACAAATGATCAGTATTTGCAAAATACCTTGGGAATACTATTCTCTACAGCTCTAACAATGCCCAGAATATCTCTCAAGAAAAACTGTAAACTAGCACCAACAATGTGCCTTTCTAAAATAGGGAGAATCCATTCATTTTCAGCACATATTGACTGAATGTGTAGAATATCAAGAACATTCTTTGGTCCCATTGCAGCAACTGCTGAACCAATACATGCATTGAGCTGCAAAAAGAAAATTTTGAAGGTGAACCAGGAGTTGACTAATCTCAGAACATGTCGAATAAATTATAGTTGTATGGAGGGCATGCAGGTTTATAAACTACAGCTTTATATATATAACCTAAGCCACACCTTCTTAGCATTATCTTAAGCAGCATTAGTTTTGGTAAACCTAAATCTTCACCAGCATGCAATTCCAAAAGGAGTAGAACATGTGGAAAGACAGGTAGGCAAGTAAGATCGAAGTGTATGTGTGGTTACAAAGAAATACCTGCTTCCGGAACGAAAAGTCATCATCTGACAAGTTTTGCATATCTGCCAGGTTCTTAAGTGCTTCTGGCAATAAATCAGATGAAGATTCTCCTATTGTTTCCCAAAGAAATGATTTCAGAAACTGAGACAACTTAATATCTAGCACCTAACTAGCAATAGCATAAAAAGTATGGCTGTCATGTCTAACATTAAACATTCAAAATAGATTGCTACTTCCACATAACAATGGTCAACAAGAAGTATGCTCAAAGATTTATATTCCCTCCATACACACAAATGCGTCTAGATGCATGCATATCTAGACAAATCTAAGTCACTTATTTGTGGACGGAGAGAGTAGTATATTCATGACCAGATGGGACATCACGAATTAGGAACTCCAATATTGCTAAGCTACTGAACAATAAAAAGCAATATGCAGAATTAACAGGATAATGCGGAGGCCAATTTTAGGCTGGTCTGCGGTTGCTATGCTGCATTGTGTTGCAGCATTGTTCAAGAATTCAGCCGATTCACCTCGGAGGCTTACTGAGGCGAATAGCACGAATTCGGTGAGTAAAATGGTCGCCCCGATCAACTGGCAGTTAATCGGCTGTCAGACCGATTAATCGGCAAGACCATTTAACTGAAAGGGTATAGGCGAGGCCAATATCTGGCCCGTGGCCCCTGCCCAGTACCTCCCGCTCGAGACTCCTATATCTCTAGGGTTTGAGGCTCTCCTCCCGCCCCTTGCGTTGCCCCTGACGGCTGGCATCTCCAACAGCTCCAGACACCGCTGCCCTCCCTTCTCCCTCCCCATTCCCATTCAGCTGCACCCCGTCGCCCTCCATCCCTGACCTGCTGCCCAGACCTGCAGCAGCCCCGATCTGCGCTTCTACCTGCAGCAGCCCCGATCTGCGCCTATATATGTTGGACAAATATTGTTATGTCTTGTTTTCTCAACCGATTAACGGTCAACCGATTAATCCAGTTAATCATCCGATTCACCGATTAATCGCTACTATGTGGCAGAGCGAGCCGTTACCAGTTAATGAATCCCCAAACAATGGTTGCAGCATGGAAATTACTAAGTTAGGGGGATCCTTACTGTCCAGTAAGAGTTTGCTATTACATGTAAAAAAATATGGTTCCAAATTTCAACATATTATTACATCCAAAACAAAAAATTAATGCGGATCTGCAGAATTAAAAGGATAATGTGGAGGCGAATTTTAGGTTGGTCTGTGGTTGCTATGGTGTTGTGTTGCGCTGTGGAATTAGTAAGTTAGGGGGTCTTTACTGTCCAGTAAAAGTTCGCTAACTAATGAGCATTAAGAGCTTAGACTAACAACACAAAGCCAACACATATGTTAAGCCTGATATGTTGAAGCAATAGCATACTTACCTAACTTGTCAAATGCCACTGAAATTACATGAAATGATTTGTCCCATACATCAGTATAACGGACATCTAGCAAGCCCTCTAGGATAGCACATATCTTCTCTATGACAGTGGGATCAGATCTCATTCCTTGATGCCTAGCCTTAATCTGGGTGATTCCCTGAGACACCAAGTTTTCATCAATGCAATTATCTATTAATCCTTTGAAAGTCTCCACAGCACAAAATCTTGCTTCTTCAAATTCACTAGCCAATATATCTGAGAAACAATTTTCAAAAAAAGAATTAGAAACAAACCTAAATATGGTTTCTAAGTAACATAGAACTTAGAAATGCCAAGCTTTGTTGGAATAAACTTAGAAATGCCAGATTTATGAAAATAACCAACCTCCGAGCGAAGTAAATATTAGTGGCAGCTTTACAACAAATATGTTCTTATTCTGGCTATATACTTTCCTGGTGCCAACATTTAGAAGCCGTGCAATTGAAGCCAGCTCATCTCCCGATTTTCTTTCTGTGGAGACTGATAACCCCAAAGAGCAGATAAGATCCAATAGCACATCGGGCTTAAGCTGTAATGTCAGACTGTCACCAACAGCATGCAGAATCTCCAATATACTCCTCGTCAAAATCGGCTGATGCACATTCAGCAGCACTTTGAAGTACTTTAAGATGTCATTGGAAGGCTTGGATGTCATGAGATGAAGGCAGCCCTTGAGAGCATCTAAAATGCAGATGATCTCATTAGCCCCCTTGGGTCCTTCTGCTGCTGAACCGTTATTGGATCCTCCAGCAAGCAGCATAAACCGTTCGAAAGCTCTTGCTATTGCTTGGCTCGCCGGGACCAAAACAGGTTGCCTCTGAAAACTCAGGAGGATATCTCGCAAGCTCGAATGAGATTGCCTCCTCACCTGCAGCAAATTGAAGTAAAATTTGAATAATCTTCTACGTGATGATGGAACACTCGCGTTTTGGACTGAATATAGCCAACTATATTGCTCGAAAAACTGAAGTCGGTTAAACTACCAAGTTTTCAAGTGGAACTGCGGTGGAGTACCTTGAGGCGTTGATCGGTGGCGAGCCGTAGCACCACGGCGTAGAGCGGCTCCACTGCCTCCCAGCTGGACTTGTCTCCCGCGGATATCAAGTGCGCGAGGCACCTCAGCCCCGCCCTGACGCCAGGGTCGGGCGTGGAAGGGAACTCGAGCACGCGCGCGACGTCGTCGGCGACCTGGCGGCCGCGGGCGCGCACGACGGCGAGCGGGAGCGCCGGCACGGCCGCGGAGAGGAACGCGAGGAGCGCGCCCGCGACGTTGCGGTCGGCGGCCCCGGGCCCCGCGCGCGCGAGCGGGGAGAGCGCCGCCGCGGCGGCCGCGAAGTAGGCGACGGTGGTGGCGGCGACGGCCTGGTCCCTGACGGCCTGCGCCATGGCGGCGGCGGTGGCGCAGAGGTGCTGGTCGTCCTCCCGCTGCGAGCGGCCGAGGCGGGTGAGGATGGCGGCGGCGAGGTCGGCCTCGCCGGAGAACATGGAGAGGTCGGGGTCTTCGCCGGCGACGGAGCGGGGCGTCTGGGGCAGGTCGTCCATGTCGACGTCGGCCATGGTGTGCGGCGCCGAAGCTAGGGAGGCGTTAGGGTTTTGGGGAGGTTGGAGGAGACGGGCTGCCTGTTTTGTTCCGTTTCGCGCAACTCCACATGGGCCTATTTCGCAGGATTACTGGGCTGGCTGCAGCTCAAATGGGTATTTTGGGATTTTATTTCATTTGGGCTATCGGGCCGTAACCTAACCTGCTTGTAATTGAGGGCCTCTTCACATTAAAGATTTCATGAAATTTTGGACAATCCTACATTTCTAAAGGATCTTTTCTAGAGGGCATATTTGTTTTGTAGAATTGAAATCTATGTAAGTCCCTCTATGGTCTACTTTGTATGTAATTTTAAATTTTCTTTGGCTTAAACCTCATGCAAGTTTAACCTCATGAGTATTATTTATTCCTATAATAAGCATGGCATGCATCTAATCTAAACCTTTACAAAAGTCATGCATTGTTTTTGCTGATTCAACCGAACAACGTGTGCTACATAGTCATGTCTTTCCTTTCACCCAGGATTTCATATGGCATGACATCACGGTTCGACCTTCATTTCAAGGGTATTTGGATCCAATCTTGTGAATTTTTCTGCTTTGATCCTAAAAGCCATGGCATGGATTTAATCCTTTACAAAATCACACTATTCAAAAAATCGGCCAAATCATTGATTAATAGGCCGATTAATCGCTACTCGGTACCTGACCATGTCGATTACCACTAAAAAGTTGTGCTAATCATTTAGCCCCACTAATCGTTCTAATAGTCCAATTACTAAGTATGTCCATGATTAACTACTACATGAGGGTCAAAAAAATTGCAAAATTTTCAACGCATACCGCCCCCTCTAGCTTCTACCCCTCCGAAATCAAATAGGCTTGTGAAGCTACCGCTCGATTAATTACCGCCTCCAGAGGATCGATTCCCACCGTCGTTGACCAGTTCCTCGCAGTTGCCAACCAAATCTCGGATATAGAATCTCGACCGCCTTGAGGGGCTCGTCTGGGAGCTTGAGGCCGCCTCAATAGCGTAGCTGGTTGAGGTTCACAGGTCGTACCCTCGGTAGGTGGTGGGAGAACAGAAACTTCAGATGTAAGGGGAGGAGAAGCGGAAAAAACGAACATGGTGTCGTCTAGTGAATCTTGAGTCACTCATGAACTTGAAGATTAGCTTAAGGAGCAGAAGCGTACATGTTTTATTGGGCTTTTGGACTCTAGAGAAGTAAGGTCGGGCATATAGAGGCACATATAATATCTCTATCTTAGATACATGTGCTTTAGGTGCTAATTTGTGTAGGTTGCACCGATTAATAGTTGGCTGATTAAATTACTTATTTGTCTAAATTCCGATTAATCGCTACTCCAAAGCCTACCGAGCGGTTAATACCATTGCAAAATTCCATGAATATTTTCTAGTGACTCAAATAACATACGCACATTCATGGTTTACGTGTCAATTAGGCATATGGCATGACATCGCAATTCCATGTGTTTTCCTCTTCATTTGTTTTTAGAATATTGCATAAAAGGGGCCTTAAATGTTGTACACTAGTTTGCTAGTCGTAGGAAGAAGATAGTCAAGAAAAAATCTAGGTGTAGTTTCCCTCACCTATTTGTGCTTGTTACCGGAAACCACATATCAAATATTTTGGAAAATAGTACAATTCCATGGTTGTATGTTAGACTTGTGTATCATTGGCTGCGGCAACATCTTAGCAATTGAGGTGATGTTAAGAAATGAAAATCTCAAGACTCTTTCATTTGTATGGTTGTTGTAGCATGTGCGCCCGTTGGGAGCATGTGATGCCTTATTCATGCGGTTTGGCGGCTCTTAGACTAAGGAGTGTTGTATGACGCTTCAACGTTTCTCAGTGGTGTGGACGGGGTCAAAATAATTGTGGTACGTGGTTCTACCACTTCACTTGCACTTTAGGGCTTTTACTTGGCGGTAACGGGAATCATTCTTGGATGTGTCCTCAACTAAAATGCATTCAAGGATCATAGGTTCCCACCTATTGGGGTGGGCGGCTAATTGGACTATTTAAAAAAAAATTGATGTTAGTCTACTCTGGTGCATAACTGTTGTTACATGGCCTCTTCTCCAAAGTACACATGATTGTTAGAAAGAGCTAGCACCTAGCCCTTCATACCGACCCCAAAAACAAAAACAAAAGATGTAGAAGGTAGAGGTAGTGAAAAAATTTATGTGACTTTTAGTTTTATTGCAGTTCTTCTCCTCATCTTTGTGTTGTTTCTTCTATTGGATGTACTTTAGCAAGAAAAATGATGAATTAGGATATTGTTTTGCTAAAGTAGCTTGATTGTGAGCACATCCAGGCCCTTCATATGCGATTAGTCCTAATTAATAACGTTATTGGCAAAGCCAGTGTATCTATTCTTTACCTACGCGATTACTCTAGAAATTTAGATTTGTCTCAATGGTACCTTCATGGATGTCAAAATTGAGGCTGATGTTGAAGAATAGCAAATGATTATTATACCTGGAGTTGTGAATTCAATTAACATGTTAGCAGGGAGGATGAAGAACTTGCGGTGGCTGAGTTAGGAAGTTAAAATTTGTAGGTGATCAACGGAGCTAAACTAGAGACGATGACGGTAAAAGGAGCTCTTCAAAGCAGAGCTCACGAGAGAAAGCTAATTCGACAAGAGTTTATGTTTGTTAAAGAGCAATTGGGGACATCAGGGTTTGATGTGCTTCACACAATATATATGAATCGGGAGGGACTAGTTTGTAGTTAGTTATGGCAGTTATGAGATCAGAATGGAATTACAACTTTGAATTTATGACATTCCAATAACCAATATGAATCACCATTCTAATTCTTCAGTTTTCAATTCATTCCTACAAAAGCATGAAAAGATCCGGCTTTGATGGAAGCCGGGGTGCTGAGTTAGGATCAAATATTTCGAAACTATGATAGTTGGCTACTTCAAAACTAGCCAGACTATACTAATTAGATATTTCCTTTTCAACAGAAAACACAAGTGGATGCACAGCGCATGTATCATTTTGGATGCTAAATATCGTGGGCCTGAAAATTACCCAAGTCACGTCAAATATCTCACTAGTTTTTATTCCCGAAAAGGAGGTTGAAACCCTGGCATCTACATAAAAGTGATGCACACACACACCTGTAGATGACAAAGACTTTCGTCTTGATAATATGTTTTTTTGTCAAAAATGAAGATAACCATGGTATCTACATCGATTGATGCACACATTCATATATTAATTAAGCAATATCAGACATTGATCCCAATTGTAGTTAGGTTACATAAAATAGAATTCATGGCGTCCATCTTTTGTGACACTTACACAACTTATCGTTGAGTTCATCTTTTGTGACACTTACACAACTTACCGTTGATGACAACCGAAACAACGGCAGGAGTCCCAGTAAAAGTACGTTACTCCAAGAGAAAGCCTTCAAGACGGGAATGTAGCATGTGTCCTGAAGCTGTTAGATCCAACCAATTGTCGAACTTGTGATCACCATCCTAGAAGCAGAGGTTTGAGCTAACACCTTGAACAATGGTCTGACGAACACACGTCAACATTCTATGATCTAGCCGAGGATTAGACCATGTGATTTCATCATGAGAATCTACATACTTGAATCCGTTGCTGTCATCAACCCCTCCACCGGTTGGCGTTGTCTCTCTAGAAGGATTGCGCTATTGAGAGAGCCCAATGCATGGCCACGTCGCCGGTGAAAGCGTCATCAACTGATTGACGCATTTGGGCATTGTCATCGCACAACCTTCAATTTCCCATCGATGGGCGAGGGGAGGGCACTGAATGAAGGATATGCCGCTACAACCACCCCATCCATCCCATAGACACACTCAACTGTAGGGTCGGGAGCCTGACTACCGCTATCTGCTCGGTGCACCACCGGCCTCCCCCATCGTGCAGGTGAGGAGCATCATCACCAGATCGATCTGCGCAAGTCGTCTCTCACTATCTCTCATGAGCCACGTTAGTTGGGCCTCATATTTGGATGGAATGACTTGGATAGAGCAATCGGTAGTTAATGTTCGAACCAATCTTCTCTATATTAGACTTTAGATTTAGTCGCCCGTTTGTTTTGGGTCGCCATACCGCTGCTGGGGAGAACCATCTCCTACCATCATTGTAGACTGAGCTCGGTGGCGTCTCCGTTGGTGTTGAGAGGAGAGAGGGAGAGGGAGGACCGTGAGCCTTGATAATACATACACTTGGGAGGAAAACAACACGCTCCGGCCACACTATATCGCCTCATCTTCCCCAATCACTTTTAAGCAGGGGTCGGCTATATATTTGCAGCAAAACCGAGGACATCACGACAGAGACCCATCAACCTAGCGAGTGGCGCCAACCGGACGTGGCGCGCGTGGCCATCCATCGACATCCACAGACAACAACCGGCCGAGCCGACCGAGCGTGCACTTGTTTTCTGAATCTTTGTCGTCTGCCGCACTGTCTGTGTCTGCATCCGATCGACGGCACTCACACGCTCGCGTGGTTAGCTACACGTTGGCACAACGCCACGACGCGTACATTTCGCCGATTAATCATCTGTAAACGAGTCAGCCTCCTAACCTCCCATTCCATCCATGGCGCCATCAGTGTCGCGCGTGCAATTGTTTAGTCAGCGGCGTTAGCAGATAGCCGCTGTTGTGTTCAGGTTCTGCACTTTTAATTTGTCCGGAAACCTAGCTATCCCATCGCCGTCCGTCATCTATGGCTCAATCAAGAATATTAATGCACAGAAATGTGGTTCATTCTTCTTGGAAGCCTTAGAAAAGAGAGAGACGAACACGTGGAGGTAGCGTCGATGCTTGCGTGAGGGCAGCCGCGGTGCCGCCGGCCCTCTCATCACCTCCGGCCGGCAGGCCTGCGTGCTGCCACTAGTAGGAAAAGCCTCATCACGCAAGACGAAACGATTCTGCGCGCATTGCGCCGCGTCTCGCCACAAAAATAAAGCCGTGGCGCACCAGCCGTGCGAATAGGCGGGACTAGTGTGGCGAGAAATAAGTAGTTCGTGGCGTAATGTAATACAAATAGGTGCGCCACAATTATTTTTGGTGCGCTACAGAACTATCTACAGGTATACTCGATTTTGTGCTCCCTGGTGTACTACAGGTTTTATACTGATTTTATACACTACATGCAGGTTATATACCGATATAATATAGACAGATATAATATGGACATATATAATCATCACATCATCATCACATTACTTAGAGCCCGATCGAGTTATACATATAGCTCCATACACTCATAATGCATGCAAATTAAGAAAGTTCTCATCATCTCTAGATACAAACGAAGTGACACCGGCCGCCGCCTACACTAGGATGAAATAGAGTACCGCCGCGACGATAGTGAGCAAGAGCGACAAGCACAAGGAAGGTCTTCATCTTGCTCTTCTTTGCTTGGTGCGCCCTCCACTTGGCAACCGCCTCGTGCCTAGTCGGGTACCCTTTGTAGCAGTTGCCACGAACTTGTGCACTGCTTCTTGCACTCCTCCCACTCGTACACTCCCGGAACCCGCCCCTCGAACACGACGTAGTACGTCATCTCTATGCATGGACACAAGGCATATTAGTATATAACGCAATGGAAAGAGTTAGAGAGTTCACATGCATACATATTCACAAGAATGAAAGCAAGGAAATAATAATAAACCTAAAAGACATATAGCATCGGTATCACATAAGTAATCAAGTTCAACGACAACGACTACAATAGTAATTGAAGTCCAACAACAACGACCACCGTTTCGAGCAAATTAAGCAAGTTTAGTTTACAACACAGTACAAATTGTCCATCGATTCAAAGTAATGCTAGCACACCGGTCTCGGTCAACGAGACTTCTTGTTGCTCCGGAACGGCTTGTACAAGGCCTTCGTCGTCCATGTCCTTCCATCACCCCGCCTATGTAGGCGTTCTTCCCTCTTACACAACCCTCCGAGTTGGTATAAGAGCCCCGATGCGTTGGATACATCGTGTAATATAATTTCAGAGAGCTTTACTTGGAGGCGATGGAAGTCTTCTAAGATCATCATCGTTGATCTCCCCGACATTTTAATGGGGTCTCGCTTGCTAGGTGGCAGAGACATCATCTCTGCATCCTCGACAAACCCTTTAAGGTGATGGAGGACATAGAAGGCCTCCTTAATGCTGCCTGCTTGATGCAAGGGAAGTCGATCACGTGCTTGAACCCGAGCTTTTTAGTGTCCGGCCTGACAAATTCCCCTTTCTTGTCGAAGGTGCCTCCATTTTTGGAGTAGCCAAGGATAGCCTCATCGAGAACACCCCTTATTCTCCTGTAGTCTTTCTTCGTCGTCGTATTCAACGAGTCGAAATACTGGGCTAGTGACCACTTCGGGCAAAGGATGATGAGTGTGCAGTATTTGTCCCTGCTCAACACATGCAATTGAAATGGAATGTTGGAAAAGGATCGCCAATGGAAGAAATATATAAGAAAGCATAAGTTACGACGGCCGTGAGCGGATGTGTACTTACTCGGGAAAGACAGGCAGAAGAATGGTGTTCTTTCTTTGTTCATGAGCATGAAGCTCTCGAGGTACCGCACCGCCTTGGTCCGTGTGCTTGAGCCGTCCTGGAGCTGGCTATCGCGCATGTAGTAGGGATCCGCTACCGCAATGTGGGGGTCTCTCTCTGTTGATCTTCATCTGAAGATTGATCGCGTATAGGCGGACCAAGTTATAGTCGAGCCGTTTCGAGTGAAATAGATTGAAGACGTCCTCGAACGCTATGAAGAAGATATCCGCGGGGTCTTCATTGACGAAGTGCTGGTCGGACGGCACCTTGACCGAGAACACCGGGTAATTTGGATCCTTTTCTTTAAGAAGGACGCTCTCTTGATATTGAATACAGTGCTGCAAAGGAGCATTGGTCCACTTGCGAGGTGTTCCATGTCCGGAGGCAGTATAGGTTTCAGCTTCATGACACCGGGCAAGCCATCCGGTGTAGGTGGTACCATGTCGTCGGCCCGGATCCTCTTAGGAGCAGGTGGCTCGAAGATGCGCCCTTCTTGCCTCTCTCTTCCTTCCCTTCTTCGCCTGACCCATCTGTGTGGTGCCGATGGTGGTGCTTCTGGGGTGCTTGAGGTTGCTGGGGTTGATTTGGGTGGCTCCCGATGATCGTCTTACGCAGCGTGTTAGGGCTGAAAACGGTAGCAGTTTGACTTGAGCTGGATTGCCGGAGGAGTGTCTTGAGAAAGACCCGTGAAGACCAGGCGCTGCTTCGTGACTGTAGGGGGGCGACTAAGTTGATCGCTGTGTGTGCGTGTCAACACCCGGGATTTTAAGTCCGGATGCCCTATTATATCATACATCGCAATCCCAGGAAGATTGTTTTTGCGAGACATAATAGTAAGTCGTTCAGAGTCATCATTTATTACAACACATAAGGTCTTACATCAATGGATCACATGATCCAATATTACACAAATAGATTGTTCAACATCACACATAAGTAGCGAGCGTAGTAGTAGTGGACTCATAATTCCACAGTAACTTGACGTTAGAAGACGATCCTAGTTATCATAGACGTCCCGCTGTCCGTCATCCCGATACTGTCCTCTTCATAGTCTGGCATTTGAATAGCCAGCAAAGCCATGAGTACTTTTAAAGTACTCGCAAACTAATACTAAGGTAAAGCATAATGTATTGTATTAAAGGGGTACTAAGCTCTAAGTTTATTTGCATAAAGCCAAGTTTTCTTTGAATAAATATTTAATAAGAGCCTTATTATTTTACTAACTCAAGTGGGAACATTAGTGTCATTCCCACCATTCATTTGGGATTCAAGACAATTCATCAATCACCATTATTATTTCAACATAAACCTGATAACGGAAGTAGTATGGCCCTTCCAACCGTCCGTAACCACGGACACGGCTATTCGAATAGGTTTAACACTCTGCAGAGGTTGTACTCTTGTGCCACAACTATTGATTTCATCCGTCGAGGATAACCCCGAATCATCGTAACTCAGTACGCGGATCATCAATCATAACCTTTCACTAATATGTCCTAGTATAGGCACCTCTCCCCATGAGCTTGGCCTCCCGGTGAGAACCAACTGTTAACCCGGGAACTGCACAGGGCTTGGGTCGTACATTCACCTCATATTCACATCATTTCTCACATACGGAGGCAGCCTCGGCGTAACCCCTATGATGCTTGTTTAGAGGGAACCCATACTAAAATACACAAGTTTCTAGTTAAGCCCTACCCATAATCAGGTATTGTGGGGGTACTTGTATAATTGGAAAGGTATCGCATTCAAAACCATATCAAGTTTATATCAAAAATCACCATCTTCTCTTGGTCATATTCCAAGGTTTTACTTTCATTTCAAACTCCACTTGTTCCCATCTAGAGTAGTCAAATTTTAATACTTTAGCAATAGCAACTATATGAGGGGTGCTATCTAGCTTGAGTAGTGCTCATCTAAACCAAGTATGGTTTTATTCTATACATGGTAACTCATAAATCAAAAGTACTTTGAAATAAGTAAACCAAAGTAAAATAAAAACATGGGATAGGTAATACATAAAAGTAAAGTGTGATGATGCCTTTGCTCTTGTAGAGCTAAGCATTTGTATTTAGCAAGGGTTAGCTTGCCTTGAGCTGAGTAGTGATCAAAGTGCTCTTCCTCTTCTTGGGAGTAGGCCTCCTCCTCTTGGTAATCCTCGTTACTAGCGTCTATATACGAATACGAGGTATAAATACTAAACCAAACTCATATGCTAAACTAGGAACACTCAAAGAGTTCACACTCTAGTCCTATTATCAATCAAACATGGCATGGTGAGTTATTTGATGATTTCTTATTTATGAGAAAAATAATTTCCTCTCATTATTCCCATTTCTTAAATTAGATAGGTAGATTCTTAAAGAATTTCATTTCTTCTCTTTACTTCATAATAAGATTTAATCTCTTCATATAATAATCAGGTATGAAATATAGGTTGACCCAAGTCAACATTTCATATCTATTATATGTGAGTCTAATTTAATTAAAGTGCTACACTACACATGTTATCATAATATTATTTTAGATGCATTAAAATCTCTAAGTAATATTTATCAGGGGTTCATTAGCCTAGGTCATTCCCCCTGGTTATATTACTTACGATCAAGATTTAAATGAGAGAGTAGCTCTCATACTATTTATTAAATTTAAATTCCAAGTTAAATGGTTCTAGAATTAACTACATAGCTATTTTATTTGATCTAGTCCATGATCATGCAAATAACCTGACTATATTATTACAAAAACAATTAAATAACATCATTTGTGATTTATTAGAATTGGAATCAACTTAAAATCATTTATAGATTATTTTTAATAATTATTTGAAGTTAGAAAAGGCCCTGCCTTGTTATTTTTGTCATTTAATATTTAATACGAAATTGGACATGAGACCAGTGGCATTAGTTAGATAATTTCATGAGCTTTCTAAAGATATAAAGTTTGCCAGATTTGGTTTGGCAGATTTCAAATTATTCAATTTGGAAGTGAGCAGCAGTGTTTGAATTTAAACTAATTGGATTAATTCTATTTGAATTTTGGGCCTGCGGGAAAAGCTAACGGCCAACGAGTTTTAAACTCACTGCAGCCCAAGCAACTGGTGTGCGCTAAGGTGGGCCCTGTGGCCTCATAACACGCCGCGTAGGATGAGAGAGCGTCGGATCAAGAGGAGGATCAACAGGTGGTGTCGGTCGCCCGGCGGGATTCCGCGAACTCGAGCGTGGGTAGGGGTCGGAGAGTGGCCGTTGCGGTCTCTGCAAGGTGCGGGGAAGTGGTGGTCGATGAGGAAGCTCGCTTGTGGAGCTCGGGAGGCGTCAATTGGCAGCCCGCTGGCTCCGGCGGACTCGAGCTCGCACCGAGCAGCTCCGGCGAGCTCGGCGAAATTGATGTAGGAATGCTCGGTGAGGAGAGGGAGGAGAGAGAGTGAGGTGCCGATCGTCGGTATTTATAGAGGGAGGGAGGTGGCCGAGCGTGCTGCAAGGGCACGGCCATGGGGCGCGCCCGCGCTCCAAGGGCAAGTGAAGGACGCCACGGCTAGGCGGTGTCCGGCGATGCTCAACGTGTATTGGCGCAGACGAAAGGGCTACGGACGCGCTCGAGTTTTTCCAGTGATCATTGCAGTACCGCGGTACGTCGACGACGAGGACGGCGACGGCTCTGGGCGGTGCTTGAGCGTGTCTAGGGCGTAGAGTGAGTGGAGTGGCTAGTCGACGCGGTGGTAGGGATGCAGGGCGAGGACGAGCGCGTTCGAGTGCACGGCGTCCGCGCGCTCCGAGCGCGCTCACCGCGGCATGGGCACGGTACTGGCATGGTTTTTGGCGTGGCTGTTCTGATCAAGTCCGTGCACGATCGATCGAGTGAGCGGTACCGTTGGTGTCCTTATGCATTGCAGATGCTCCAGGACAAGGGCACGGGTTAAAATGCTGGCTGGTGGTGGAGATGCCAAAGTGGCCGGCATGGTGGAGTTGTGCATAGTTTAGGGTTTTTCCTTGGCTTTAATCGACCATGCAAGTACTGGGCTAGAGGCAGGGGGTGTAGAACTAGCTAATGATCACATTTGGGTTTAGGGAAGAAACTGCTGGACAAATGCATGTAACACATTTCTGAATTTATGCCTGCAAGTGTTCGACACAATGGCCGCATGAAGAAAATTTTCAAATTTCGAAATTTTTTGGTGAATCTCTTTTATATAATTATAGTGATGTGGTGGTGGTGGCACTCAATTTGGAAAAGAATTGCAAAGTTTCAAATTTGAGATGATCTTCTTTTTATTCTCAGATCCTCTTTGTCAATTTAATTCTGGTCAACCTAGTCAACTCTAGCCATGGTGGTCAACATGATAAGTGTTCACCTTGACATGGTCTTGGATGACATGGCTTTGGTTGACAAAGTTTAGTTTAGGTTTTAAGAAATACAGGGGTGCAAAGTGGTGAAGAAAATATTTTTCACCCAAGTGACCATTATCATATGTATGATGAGTTCTTGATTTCTCTTGCTTTGATTCATGATCCAATGATACAATTGTGTTAGTTTATCATATTAAAGCTTTTTAGAAGCAAGGAAGCAAGCAATTATGGCCTTGGTGAAGTTTTTACATTTTGACATATGGTGTATGTGAGTGATGAATGGTTTTTTCTTCTTTTCTTGATTTCTCCTCAATTTAGGGTTTTGTGATCTTGGTTAGTGTTCACATAGCAATAGATGAATAATGCTAACACTCATCATGGTAATAGCACAAAAGAAAATCACTTAGATGCACAACACTATATGTGGCACTATATGCATAGAAAAGTTTTTGTTAGTTGTGAATTTTGAGTAATTGAAATCTCACTTGCTTTATTATTTGTTGAAAACTTGGGATGTTACAAACCCTTCCCTTACAAAAGATCTCGTCCCGAGATCCTGGAAGAAAACTAGGTACTAAAGAGATTGGGGTATTCAGCCTTCATAAAGTCTTTCCCAAGTGGCTTCTTCTGTGTGGTTACTCCATTGTATCTTCGAAACTTGATACTCCGGTACGAGTGGTTCTGAATGCTTCCTCCGAATGCGAATAGGTACTTCGCGGTAGGTTAGATCTGAGTTGATATCCACAGGACGATGGTCAATGTTCTTGAACACCTCGGTCTTCTCAGGTACCTCCAAGCACTTCCGGATAACGAGATATGAAACACATTGTGCACCGTTGACATTTCTTCCGGTAACTCCAGCTGATAGGATACTTCTCCTCGGCGACTCAGACTTTGAAAGGTCCAACATAACGGGGTGCGAGCTTTCCTTTAAGCTGGAATCTCTGCATTCCTTTAAGAGGGGACACCTTGAGATATACGAAATCTCCGATCTCAAAAGTCATCTCTCGGCGTCTCTTGTCGCGTAGCTCTTCTGTCTTGGGCGGTCTTGAGGTACTCACGGATCTTGTGAACCTTCTCTTCAGCTTCTCGGAGAATATCTGGTCCAAAAACTTGACTCTCTCCAACTTCCGACCAATTCGAGGGTGCACTTCCTTCCGTACGAGCTTCAAAGGGGCCATCTGTAAGCTGGCTTGGTAGCCGTTGTTGTACGAGAATTCTGCGTACGGCAAACAGTCTTCCACTTGGATCCATATTCCACACACATGCTCTCAGCATATCCTCTAGTATCCGATTGACTCGTTCATCCATCCATCCGTCTGGTGATAGGCATGAAGTTCAGCCTAGTTCCGAGTCCTTCATGTACCTCCTCCAAAATCTGGAGGTGAATTGAGATCCTCTATCGACACTATTGACTTCGGAGTTCCGTGCAGGCTGACTATCCGTGAGATATATAACTCTGCAAGTCTTGGTCCTTGGTCTTGACGGGGATGAAATGGGCGACTTTGGTCAATCTATCGACCACTACCCAGATAGAATCATTCCCTTTACTAGATTTGGGCAATCCGGTGATGAAGTCCATTCCTACGGAATCCCACTTCCATTCGGGAATCTGCAGGGGCTGTAGCAGTCCCGGGTCGTTGGTGTTCTGCCTTGACTCTCGACAGATGTCACACTTGGCGATGTAACTCCCGATTTCTCGCTTCATCCCATGCCACGAACTGTTCCTTCAAGTCCTACATCTTAGTACCTCCGGGGTGAATAGAATATAAGGTGTCATGGGCTTCCTTTAGGATCACTTGTTTCAACTCGAATCTGACGGCACGCACAAGCGTCCGTTGTACCAAAGTACTCCTTCTTCATTAACAGTGAATCCCGGTGCCTTTCCTGCTGCTAGCTGGCTCTTAATCCCGTCAATGCTTGCATTGCTCTTCTGAGCTTCCTTGATTTGACTAATCAAAGTGGGTTGAAGTTCAATGCTAGCGAAAATCCTTCACTTACGAGCTCCATTCTAAACTGTTCAAACTCTTGGTGAAGGCTAGGTTGTTCCTCGGCAATCATGGAGTTTAACTGACACGGCAGTCTACTCAAAGCATCCTACCACATTGGCCTTGCCTGGGTGATAGTGGATATCCATATCATAATCCTTGATTAACTCTAACCATCTCCTTTGCCTCATGTTCAGTTCCTTCGGGTGAAGATATACTTCAAACTCTTGTGATCCGAATAGATCTCGCATCGATTACCCATGAGGTAATGACGCCATACTTTCAAGGCTAACACGACTGCTGCTAGCTCTAAGTCATGGGTCGGATAATTCTGTTCATGCCGTCATTAGGAGTGATGCGCGTAGATGTACACGTCCGTTGGGAACCCCAAGAGGAAGGTATGATGCGCACAGGCAAGTTTTCCCTCGGTATGAAACCAAGGTTTAATCGAACCGAGGAGCCAAGAAGCACGTTGAAGGTTGATGGTCGCGAAATGTGATGCGGCGCAACACCAGGGATTCCGGCGCCAACTAGGAACCTGCACAACACAACCAAAGTACTTTGCCCCAACGAAACAGTGAGGTTGTCAATCTCACCGGCTTGCTGTAACAAAGGATTAAACGTATCGAGTGGAAGATGTTTGCAAAGAAAACAGTAAAACAAGTAGATTGTATGCTATGGAAAGAATAGGACCGGGGTCCACAGTTCACTAGAGGTGTCTCTCCCATAAGATAAAAGCATGTTGGGTGAACAAATTACAGTGGGCAATTGACAAATAGAGAAAGGCATAATAATGCATATACATGACATGATAAATATAGTGAGATTTAATCCGGCATTACGACAAAGAACATAGACCGCCATCCAACGCATCTATGCCTAAAAAGTCCACCTTGTTATCGTCCAAACCCCTTATTAAGTTGCCAAGACAATTGCATTAAGTATTGTGCGTAATGTAATCAACAACTACATCCTTAGACATAGCATCAATGTTTTATCCCTAGTGGCAACAGACATCACAACCTTAGAACTTTCTGTCACTGTCCCAGGTATCAATGAAGGCATGAACCCACTATCGAGCATAATTACTCCCTCTTGGAGTTAAGAGTAAAAACTTGGCCAGAGCCTCTACTAATAACGGAGAGCATGCAAGATCATAAACAACACATGAACAATAGATTGATAATCACCATAATCATAGTACTCTCTATCCATCGGATCCCGACAAACACAACATATAGAATTACATATAGATGATCTTGATCATGTTAGGCAGCTCACAAGATCTAACAATGAAGCACAACAAGGAGTAGACGACCATCTAGCTACTATGGACCCATGGTCCAGGGGTGGACTACTCACTCATCACTCCGGAGGCATCATGGCGATGAAGAGTCCTCCGGGAGATGAATCCCCCTAGTGCCGGAGGCGATCTCCGAATCCCCCGAGATGGGATTCGCGGCGGCGGCGTCTCCGTAAGGTTTTCCGTATCGTGGCTCTCGGACTGGGGGTTTCGCGACGGAGCTTTAAGTAGGCGGAAGGTCAACGCGAGGGCCACACGAGGGGCCCAGGGCAGGGCCGGCGGGGGCTGGGCCGCGCCGGCCACCCCCCGGCTGCCTCGTGGCCCCACTCCGTTAGGTCTTCGGTCTTCCGGAAGCTTCGTGCAAAAATAGGACCCCGGCGAAAGTTTCGTCCAATTCCGAGAATATTTCTTTACTAGGATTTCTGAAACCAAAACAAGAAAAAAGAATGGCTCTTCGGCATCTTGTTAATAGGTTAGTTCCGTAAAATGCATAAATATGACATATAATGTGCATAAAACATGTAGGTATCATCAATAAAGTAGCATGGAACATAAGAAATTATCGATACGTTGGAGACGTATCAGCATCCCCAAGCTCGTCCCGAGTAGGTAAAACGATAACAAAGATAATTTAAAGTGACATGCCATCATAATCTTGATCATACTATTTGTAAACATATGTAATGAATGCAGCGATCAAAGCAAAGGTAATGACATGAGTAAACAATCGAATCATATAGCAAAGACTTTTCATGAATAGTACTTCAAGACAAGCATCAATAAGTCTTGCATAAGAGTTAACTCGTAAAGCAATAAATCAAAGTAAAGGTGTTGAAGCAACACATAAGAAGATTAAGTTTCAGCGGTTGCTTTCAACTTGTAACATGTATATCTCATGGATATTGTCAACATAAAGTAATATAACAAGTGCAATATGCAAGTATGTAGGAATCAATGCACAGTTCACACAAGTGTTTGCTTCTTAAGGTGGAAGGAGATAGGTAAACTGACTCAACAATAAAAGTAAAAGAATGGTCCTTCGCAGAGGAAAGCATCGATTGCTGTATTTGTGCTAGAGCTTTTATTTTGAAAACATGAAACAATTTTGTCAACGGTAGTAATAAAGCATATGAGTTATGTAAATTATATCTTACAAGTTGCAAGCCTCACGCATAGTATACTAATAGTGCCCGCACCTCGTCCTACTTAACTTGGACTACCGGATCTTTGCATGCCATGTTTCAACCAAGTGTCACAAAGGGGTACCTCCATGCCGCCTGTACAAAGGTCCAAGGAGAATGCTCGCATTTGGATTTCTCGCTTTTGATTATTCTCAACTTAGACATCCATACCGGGACAACATGGACAACAGATAATGGACTCCTCTTTAATGCATAAGCATGTAGCAAAGTTATTATTCTCATATGAGATTGAGGATATATGTCCAAAACTGAAACTTCCACCATGATTCATGGCTTTAGTTAGCGGCCCAATGTTCTTCTCTAACAATTTTGCATGCTCCAACCACTAAAATGATAGACCTTCGACAAGACGGACATGCATAGCAACTCACATGATATTCAACAATAGTTGATGGCACAACATGGTTATCGCACAACAAGCAACTTAATAAAATATAAAGTGCATAAGTACATATTCAATACTACGATAGTTTTTAAGGCTATTTTGTCCCATGAGCTATATATTGCAAAGGTGAATGATGGAATTTTAAAGGTAGCACTCAAGCAATTTACTTTGGAATGGCGGTAAATACCATGTAGTAGGTAGGTATGGTGGACACAAATGGCATAGTGGTTGGCTCAAGGATTTGGATGCATGAGAAGTATTCCCTCTCGATACAAGGTTTAGGCTAGCAAGGTTATTTGAAGCAAACTCAAGGATGAACAAGTGCAGCAAGACTCACATAAAAGACATATTGTAAACATTATAAGACTCTACACCGTCTTCCTTGTTGTTCAAAACTCAATACTAGATATTATCTAGACCTTAGAGAAACCAAATATGCAAATCAAATTTTAGCAAGCTCTATGTATTTCTTCATTAATGGGTGCAAAGCATATGATGCAAGAGCTTAAACATGAGCACAACAATTGCCAAGTATCACATTATCCAAGACATTTTTAGAATTACTACATGTAGCATTTTCCAATTCCAACCATATAACAAATTAACGAAGAAGAAACTTCGCCTTGAACATTATGAGTAAAGCCTAAGGACACATGTGTCCATATGCAACAGCGGAGCGTGTCTCTCCCACAAAGTGAATGCTAGGATCCATCTTATTCAAACAAACAAAAACGAAAACAAACCGACGCTCCAAGTAAAGAACACCAGATGTGACCGAATAAAAATATAGTTTCAGGAGGAACCCGATGATGTTGTCGATGAAGAAGGGGATGCCTTGGGCATCCCCAAGCTTAGACGCTTGAGTCTTCTTAAAATATGCAGGGATGAACCACGGGGCATCCCCAAGCTTAGAGCTTTCACTCCTCTTGATCTTAGTATATCATTCTCCTCTCTTGACCCTTGAAAACTTCCTTCACACCAAACTTCAAGCAAACTCATTAGAGGGTTAGTGCATCATTAATAATTCACACATTCAGAGGTGACACAATCATTCTTTTCACTTCTGGACATTGCATAATGCTACTGGACATTAATGGATCAAAGAAATAAATCCAACATAGCAAAAGAGGCAATGCGAAATAAAAGGCAGAATCTGTCAAAAACAGAACAGTCCGTAAAGACGAATTTATAAATGGCACCAGACTTGCTCAAATGGAAAAACTCAAAACTAATGAAAGTTGCGTATATATCTGAGGATCACGCTCGTAAATTGGCAGATTTTTCGAATTTTCTACAGAGAATTATGCCCAGATTCGTGACAGACAGCAATGCTGTTTCTGTGCAGCGATCCCAAATATAACATCAACTTTGACATAGAAACTTTACTTGGCACAAAAACATGATAAGGAGAGGTTGCTACAGTAGTAAACAACTTCCAAGACTCAACAAAACAAAAAATTGCTGTAGGTAAAAACATGGGTTGTCTCCCATAAGCGTTTTCTTTAACGCTAGGCGCGAAAGTGCAAATCAAGTAACATCGAGAGTAGAAGCATCAACATCATAGCTTGTTCTAATAATAGAATCAAAAGGCAACTTCATTCTCTTTCTAGGGAAGTGTTCCATACCTTTCTTGAGAGGAAATTGATATTTAATATTACCTTCCCTCATATCAATAACAGCACCAACAGTTCAAGAAAAGGTCTTCCCAACACAATTGGACAAGATGCATTGCATTCGATATCCAAGACAACAAAATCAACGGGGACAAGGTTATTGTTAACCGTAATATGCACATTATCAATCCTCCCCAAAGGTTTCTTTTTAACATTATCGATTAACATCCAAATAACAATTCTTTAATGGTGGCAAGTCAAGCATATCATAAATCTTTTTAGGCATAACAGAAATACTTGCACCAAGATCACATAAGGCATTACATTCAAAGTCATTGAATTTCATTTTAATGATGGGCTCCCAACCATCTTCTAACTTTCTAGGAATAGAAGTTTCAAGTTTTAGTTTCTCTTCTCTAGCTTTTATGAGAGCATTTGTAATATGTTTTGTAAAGGCTAAATTTATAGCACTAGCATTAGGACTTTTAGCAAGTTTTTGTAAGAACTTTATAACTTCAGAGATGTGGCAATCATCAAAATCTAAATCATTATGAGCCACAGCAATGGGATCATTATTCCCAAGGTTGGAAAAAATTTCAGCAGTTTTATCACAAGCAGTTTCAGCAGTTTTAGCAATTTCAGGCAGTTTTGTACGCTTTGCACTAGGAGTAGAAACATTGCCAACACCAATTATTTTACCATTGATAGTAGGAGGTGCAGCAACATGTGAAGAATTAGTATTACTAGTGGTGGTAATAGTCCAAACTTTAGCTACATTATTCTCTTTAGCTAGTTTTTCATTTTCTTCTCTATCCCACCTAGCACGCAACTCAGCCATTAATCTTATATTCTCATTAATTCTAACTTGGATGGCATTTGCTGTAGTAGTAATCTTATTATCAAGATCATTATTAGGCATAACTTTCAACTTTAAAAGATTAACATCAGAGGCAAGCCTATCAACTCTAGAAGCGATAGTATCAATTTTATCAAGCTTTTCCTCAACAGATTTGTTAAAAGCAGTTTGTGTACTAATAAATTCTTTAAGCATGGCTTCAAGACCAGAGGGTACACTTCTATTATTGTTGTAAGAATTCCCATAAGAATTACCATAACCATTACCATTAGCAGAAGGATATGGCCTATAGTTATTACCAGAGTTGTTCCTATAAGCATTGTTGTTGAAATTATTATTTTTAATGAAATTCACATCAACATTTTCTTCTTGAGCAACCAATGAAGCTAAAGGAACATTATTTGGATCTACATTAGATCTACCATTCACAAGCATAGACATAATCACATCAATCTTATCACTCAAGGAAGAGGTTTCTTCAACAGAATTTACCTTCTTACCTTGTGGAGCTCTTTCCGTGTGCCATTCAGAGTAATTTATCATCATATCATCAAGAAGTTTTGTAGCCGCCCAATGTGATGGACATAAAAGTACCTCCAGCAGCTGAATCCAATAAATTCCGCGAAGAAAAATTTAGTCCTGCATAGAAGGTTTGGATGATCATCCAAGTAGTCTCCATGGGTTGGGCAATTCTTTACCAAAGTTTTCATTCTCTCCCAAGCTTGAGCAACATGTTCAGTATCTAATTGTTTAAAATTCATTATGCTACTTCTCAAAGAAATAATTTTAGCGGGAGGATAATATCTACCAATAAAAGCATCCTTGCATTTAGTCCATGAATCAATACTATTCTTAGGCAAAGATAGCAACCAATCTTTAGCTCTTCCTCTTAATGAGAAAGGAAACACTTTCAGTTTAATAATATCACCATCTACATCTTTATACTTTTGCATTTCACAAAGTTCAACAAAATTATTGAGATGGGCAGCAGCATCATCAGAACTAGCACCAGAAAATTGTTCTCTCATGACTAGATTTAGTAAAGCAGGTTTAATTTCAAAGAATTCTGCTGTAGTAGCAGGTGGAGCAATAGGTGTGCATAGGAAATCGTTATTATTTGCATTTGTGAAGTCACACAATTTAGTATTTTCATGGTTGGCCATTTTAGCAACTAAATAAAGCAAACTAGATAAAGTAAATGCAAGTAACTAATTTTTTTGTGTTTTTGATATAGCAAACAAGACAGTAAATAAAGTAAAACTAGCAACTAATTTTTTGTGTTTTGATTTAGTGCAGCAAACAAAGTAGTAAATAAAATAAAGCAAGCCAAAAACAAAGTAAAGAGATTGAGAAGTGGAGACTCCCCTTGCAGCGTGTCTTGATCTCCCCGGCAACGGCGCCAGAAAAAGTGCTTGATGCGCGTAGATGTACACGTCCGTTGGGAACCCCAAGAGGAAGGTATGATGCGCACAGTGGCAAGTTTCCCTCAGTATGAAACCAAGGTTTAATCGAACCAAGGAGGAGAAGCACGTTGAAGGTTGATGGTCGCGAAATGTGATGCGGCGCAACACCAGGGATTCCCGCCAACTAGGAACCCGCACAACACAACCAAAGTACTTTGCCCCAACGAAACAGTGAGGTTGTCAATCTCACCGGCTTGTAACAAAGGATTAAACGTATCGAGTGGAAGATGTTTGCAAAGAAAACAGTAAAACAAGTAGATTGTATGCTATGGAAAGAATAGGACCGGGTCCACAGTTCACTAGAGGTGTCTCTCCCATAAGATAAAAGCATGTTGGGTGAACAAATTATCGGGCAATTGACAAATAGAGAAAGGCATAATAATGCATATACATGACATGATAAATATAGTGAGATTTAATCCGGGCATTACGACAAAGAACATAGACCGCCATCCAACTCATCTATGCCTAAAAAGTCCACCTTCGGTTATCGTCCGAACCCTCCAGTATTAAGTTGCAAAGCAAGACAATTGCATTAAGTATTGTGCGTAATGTAATCAACAACTACATCCTTAGACATAGCATCAATGTTTTATCCCTAGTGGCAACAGACATCACAACCTTAGAACTTTCACTGTCCCGGTATCAATGAAGGCATGAACCCACTATCGAGCATAATTACTCCCTCTTGGAGTTAAGAGTAAAAACTTGGCCAGAGCTAATAACGGAGAGCATGCAAGATCATAAACAACACATGAACAATAGATTGATAATCACCATAATCATAGTACTCTCTATCCATCGGATCCCGACAAACACAACATATAGAATTACATATAGATGATCTTGATCATGTTAGGCAGCTCACAAGATCTAACAATGAAGCACAACAAGGAGTAGACGACCATCTAGCTACTGCTATGGACCCATGGTCCAGGGGTGGACTACTCATCACTCCGGAGGCGATCATGGCGATGAAGAGTCCTCCGGAGATGAATCCCCTCTCCGGCAGGGTGCCGGAGGCGATCTCCGAATCCCCCGAGATGGGACGCGGCGGCGGCGTCTCCGTAAGGTTTTCCGTATCGTGGCTCGAGGGGGTTTCGCGACGGAGCTTTAAGTAGGCGGAAGGTCAACGCGAGGGCCACACGAGGGCCCAGGGGGCAGGCCGCACGGCCAAGGGCTGGGCGCCGGCCACCCCCGGCTGCCTCGTGCCCCACTCCGTTAGGTCTTCGGTCTTCGGAAGCTTCGTGCAAAAATAGGACTGGCGAAAGTTTCGTCCAATTCCGAGAATATTTCTTTACTAGGATTTCTGAATAAACCAAAAACAGCAAAAAAAAGAATCTCTTCGGCATCTTGTTAATAGGTTAGTTCCGTGCATAAATATGACATATAATGTGCATAAAACATGTAGGTATCATCAATAAAGTAGCATGGAACATAAGAAATTATCGATACGTTGGAGACGTATCAACAGGTACGAGATCACTTTGCCTTCTTGCATCAACACACATCCGAGACCAATCTTGGAGGCATCACAATACACATCGAATGGTTTGGTGATGTCCGGCATGATCGTATTTGAAGTCAAGTGCTCTTGAGCTGTTGGAAGCTCTCTTCACACTTGTTCGTCCATTCGAACTTCTTGTCCTTTTTCAACAGTTGGGTCATTGGTCTGGCTATGCTTGAGAATCCTTCAACGAATCGGCGGTAATATCCCGCCAATCCGAGAAATGCACGGACCTCGGTCCGGGTGGTTGGGGCTTTCCATTCGCAACGGTCTTTATCTTTGAGGGGTCAACGGCAATTCCTCCCGCGGACAAGATGTGTCCCAGGAATCCTACTTCCCTCAACAGAACTCACACTTGCTGAACTTGGCATACAGCTGGTGTTCCCGAAGAGTCTCTAAGACCATTTCCAAATGTTGTTCATGTTCTTCTTCAGTTTTGGAGTAGATCAGGATGTCATCGATGAAGACAACGACGAACTTATCCAGGAAGTTCATGAAGATCTTATTCATGAGATTCATGAAGTAAGCGGGGGCATTGGTCAATCCAAATGACATGACATTGTACTCGTACAATCCATATCTGGTGGTGAAGGCAGTTTTGGGAATGTCCGATGCACGGATTTTCAGCTGATGGTAACCTGTCCTAAGATCAATCTTAGAAACACGGTGGCACCGGTCAACTGATCAAACAGGTCTTCTATTTTGGGCAGGGATACTTGTTCTTGATGGTGACATCATTGAGCTTGCGGTAATCCGTACATAAACGAATCGTACCATCCTTCTTGTCCACAAACAAAACTGGTGATCTCCAGGGTGATGCACTTGGTCTAATCAAACCTTTGGCCAACATATCATCCCTTGTTTCTTCGTTCCACCAATTCCGCGGTTCATGCTATAAGCTCGGCTATAGGTCCGGTTCCGGGATTAACTCGATGATAAACTCGATATCCCGATCTGGGGGCATACTGGTAGGTCCTCCGGAAACACATCAGTATCTGAGACGACTCTCGATTTGATCCAGGGTGGGTTTGGTTAAACTCTGGTTGCAGGTAAATTTTCTGGGGCTTTTCCGAGATGTGCTCAACTAACACTCCGGTGCTACTAGTCATGGTGATGGCCTTCTTGGCACAATCAATCAATCCATGATGTTTGGACATCCATCCATACCCAAGACTACTTCCAAACCTTTTGTTCCCAAAACAATCAGATTGGCATAAAAGTCTATTTCATGAATTCTGATAGGAACATCTTTGCAAATTTTTCTAGCTTTAGTTGTTGATCCAGGTATTTGCACTACCATGACATGCTTCAAACTGATGGGTTGAATCTTACTAGTGCATGCAAATTCTTCCGTAACAAATGAATGCGATGCTCCAATCAAACAACACTCTTGCGTGTATTGAGTTAACAGAGAACATACCCAGCACGACATCTGGGGCTTCCTGAGCTTCTTCCGCACTCATGTGAAAGAGGCGGCTGCGGTTGTTTGGGTTGTTGGGGGCGAACTTCTTGTTGTTGGCGACACGGCGTTGCCGCTGAGCAGGTGTTGGCGGCCATCTTGGCGAGTCGCTGGGGACACTCTTTGGAGAAGTGCCCCAACACACCGCACTCATAGCAGTTGATGGTGGACTTGTCCTTGGGGCGACAGGGACAACATTGCTCCCAGTCCTGGAGCGGTGTTGGTGTTGGGATTGGCAGGGGCTCTTGTCGGGGCGCGGTTGAAGTTGTTGTTGTGGTGGACGAAGTTGTTGCTGTTGTGGGGGTGTCCTCCCGTCTGGGGTTTCCTCCGCTCCGGTTTCGATAACCGGGCGCGACATCCGTGCCGGTGGCCTCGTTGTTTCGGGGTGAAGCCTCCGCTTGAGCCAGGGCGAAACTTGGAGTTGTTGCCCACTCTGGTGCATCATGCGACGCTGCGGTTTTCGTTGGCTGGTTCAGCTTGCCCTCCATCTGGATGGCGGAGTCAACAAGGGCTTCGAGGTCGCAAAAGGGATGTTGACCAACACACTGCATCTCATCGTGCAGTCCGTTTCAGAACCTCTCCTTCCTCTTCTCGGTGGTATCCTCATCCGGGCGTACTTGACAAGGTGAGGAACTTGTCGCGGTATTCTACCACGGTGACGGCCTTGCTTTAACTCGCGGAACTCATCCCGCATCTTCTTGATGAGACCCGGTGGCACATGGTACTTGCTAAACTTGAGCTTGAAGTCTGCCCAAGTCATGAGCTGCCCGGCATTCAATGCGCGAGCACTCGTCCACCAGGCACGTGCAGGTCCTGCCAGATAGTGAGTGGCAAACAGCACCTTGTCATTTGCCTCCACTCCGGCAACCTCAAGATTGTTCTCCATTGTCTGGAGCCAATCATCAGCATCAAGGGGTTCCTCTGTCTTGCTAAACACCGGTGGGTTGGTGTTCAAAGTTCTTCAACTTGGAGCCCGGGTGATCATGGTTCCCGTGGCCTTGGTTGTTCTGTGCTAACTGTTGTTAGCCTGCCTTTCACCTATCAACTTCTCGTTCAGCCAACATCTGTTGCAAGATCACGCATCCGGATTGGCGTTGCGATTGGAATGTGCCATCTGAACAGAGATATGGATCATGAGATAAGAGGGACAATTTCTATGGCTTAATTTTGGGGAAATAAACTCACATTTATTTAAAACATGGTTCATAATATACAAATATTACACATACGAAACATAGTCATGAAGGTAGCAATTATTACAAGCCAACATTCCGGAGGGTTTGAAGAACCCTTTCAACAAGCTACGATACAAGGGGCGAATACAAAGGACCGATACATCTCAGGCTACGCGGTGCTCAAGGAGAGGATGGAGGCTATCCATCGATGCGGAGCGGGAAGGTGGTGTCCATCCCGGCAGGCAGGTTCTGGTGGAAGTCGTCGTCTCCCTCCTCCTCCGGCTCGTAGTCGTTGTCGTTGCCGACGTAGGAGTAGCCATCCCCTTGGATGTCTTCCCCGCCTTCTCCCTCCAGGATCTGGAGCTGCTCCACCCGAGTGGAGATGGTCTCCTTCAGACGGCGATCTTGGTCTTGAGGCGGTGGATGGTGGCATCCCTCTTCGCGCTGGCGCAGTCTGCGCTCCTTCGCGATGACCTTGATGGTCTCCGCGTACTGGTTCAGCTGCTGCTGAGTGTGGTTGGCGGCGGAGCGGGAGTCGCTCAGCGCCGACCGAGTCTCGTACAGCATGTAGTCGAGGTGGTCCACATGGTGCCTCAGCACGGGGTGGTACGGCAGGCTGAGGGGCAGACCAACAGAGGAGTGCCTTGCGAAGTGCGCAAAGCGTTCCCCTTCGATGGCCAGCGAGTTCTGCCCGCACAGACGAGCGAGAGACTCCTGCAGAGCGTGGGCGAGTCCATCCACCCAAGTGTTCTCGCGGAGCGAGAACTGGATCTGGCGGAACATGGGCGACTCCGGCTTTCCCGGAAGGTTAGCCATGATCAGCCATTGGAGCTGGCCGTTGTCCGAGATCTGACCCCCGTAGAACACGGGAGGCGTGCGTCCGAGGAAGTCGGTGAGAGCGAACAGATCTCGCTCGAAGATCAAGTCTCCCCCGTTCGCCAAGTCGTAGACTTGGGTCTGGAGAAAGGGCTCCGTCGGGATGATGGGATCCATCTGTAGAGGGAGTGACAAATAAGTTAATAATTGTCAGTGTTCAAAATTTTAAGTAATAATCAATGAAATGGATTATTTTGAAAAAGAATTTTCAAGGTAAGGGTATGAGTATATTTTCATAACTATTTTATTTTAAACTAAGTTTGTTGGACGTCCATTCTAACTAAGGTCTTCTAAGGTCAAACAATGGCTCTGATACCAACTTGTCAACACCCGGGATTTTAAGTCCGGATGCCCTATTATATCATACATCGCAATCCCAGGAAGATTGTTTTTGCGAGACATAATAGTAAGTCGTTCAGAGTCATCATTTATTACAACACATAAGGTCTTACATCAATGGATCACATGATCCAATATTACACAAATAGATTGTTCAACATCACACATAAGTAGCGGAAGCGTAGTAGTAGTGGACTCATAATTCCACAGGCAACGCTTGACGTTAGAAGACGATCCTAGTTATCATAGACGTCCTGCTGTCCGTCATCCGATACTGTTGCTCCTCTTCATAGTCTGGCATTTGAATAGCCAGGGCAAAGCCATGAGTACTTTTAAAGTACTCGCAAACTAATACTAAGGTAAAGCATAATGTATTGTATTAAAGGGGTACTAAGCTCTAAGTTTATTTGCATAAAGCCAAGTTTTCTTTGAATAAATATTTAATAAGAGCCTTATTATTTAATAGACTAACTCAAGTGGGAACATTAGTGTCATTCCCACCATTCATTTGGGATTCAAGACAATTCATCAATCACCATTATTATTTCAACATAAATCCTGATAACGGAAGTAGTATGGCCCTTCCAACCGTCCGTAACCGCGGACACGGCTATTCGAATAGGTTTAACACTCTGCAGAGGTTGTACTCTTGTGCCACAACTATTGATTTCATCCGTCGAGGATAACCCCGAATCATCGTAACTCAGTACGCGGATCATCAATCATAACCTTTCACTAATATGTCCTAGTATAGGCACCTCTCCCCATGAGCTTGGCCTCCCGGTGAGAACCAACTGTTAACCCGGGAACTGCACAGGGCTTGGGTCGTACATTCACCTCATATTCACATCATTTCTCACATACGGAGGCAGCCTCGGCGTAACCCCTATGATGCTTGTTTAGAGGGAACCCATACTAAAATACACAAGTTTCTAGTTAAGCCCTACCCATAATCAGGTATTGTGGGGGTACTTGTATAATTGGAAAGGTATCGCATTCAAAACCATATCAAGTTTATATCAAAAATCACCATCTTCTCTTGGTCATATTCCAAGGTTTTACTTTCATTTCAAACTCCACTTGTTCCCATCTAGAGTAGTCAAATTTTAATACTTTAGCAATAGCAACTATATGAGGGGTGCTATCTAGCTTGAGTAGTGCTCATCTAAACCAAGTATGGTTTTATTCTATACATGGTAACTCATAAATCAAAAGTACTTTGAAATAAGTAAACCAAAGTAAAATAAAAACATGGGATAGGTAATACATAAAAGTAAAGTGTGATGATGCCTTTGCTCTTGTAGAGCTAAGCATTTGTATTTAGCAAGGGTTAGCTTGCCTTGAGCTGAGTAGTGATCAAAGTGCTCTTCCTCTTCTTGGGAGTAGGCCTCCTCCTCTTGGTAATCCTCGTTACTAGCGTCTATATACGAATACGAGGTATAAATACTAAACCAAACTCATATGCTAAACTAGGAACACTCAAAGAGTTCACACTCTAGTCCTATTATCAATCAAACATGGCATGGTGAGTTATTTGATGATTTCTTATTTATGAGAAAAATAATTTCCTCTCATTATTCCCATTTCTTAAATTAGATAGGTAGATTCTTAAAGAATTTCATTTCTTCTCTTTACTTCATAATAAGATTTAATCTCTTCATATAATAATCAGGTATGAAATATAGGTTGACCCAAGTCAACATTTCATATCTATTATATGTGAGTCTAATTTAATTAAAGTGCTACACTACACATGTTATCATAATATTATTTTAGATGCATTAAAATCTCTAAGTAATATTTATCAGAGGTTCATTAGCCTAGGTCATTCCCCCTAGTTATATTACTTAGGATCAGGATTTAAATGAGAGAGTAGCTCTCATACTATTTATTAAATTTAAATTCCAAGTTAAATGGTTCTAGAATTAACTACATAGCTATTTTATTTGATCTAGTCCATGATCATGCAAATAACCTGACTATATTATTACAAAAACAATTAAATAACATCATTTGTGATTTATTAGAATTGGAATCAACTTAAAATCATTTATAGATTATTTTTAATAATTATTTGAAGTTAGAAAAGGCCCTGCCTTGTTATTTTTGTCATTTAATATTTAATACGAAATTGGACATGAGACCAGTGGCATTAGTTAGATAATTTCATGAGCTTTCTAAAGATATAAAGTTTGCCAGATTTGGTTTGGCAGATTTCAAATTATTCAATTTGGAAGTGAGCAGCAGTGTTTGAATTTAAACTAATTGGATTAATTCTATTTGAATTTTTGGGCCTGGCGGGAAAAGCTAACGGGCCGAAACGAGTTTTAAACTCACTTCGCAGCCCAGCAAGCAACTGGTGCGGGCGGCTGCGCTGACAGGGTGGGGGCCACCTGTCGGCGCTCATAACACGCCGAAGCGGTACGAGCGATGAGGAGCGTCAGATCAAGAGGAGGATCAACGGGTGGTGTGCGTCGTCGTCCCCGGCGGGATTCCGGCGAACTCGAGCGTGGGTAGGGGGTCGGAGAGCTTACCAGGCCGTTGGTCTCTCAAGGTGCGCGGGGAAGTGGTCGAGGAAGCTGGCGCAGTTGTGGAGCTCGGGGAGGCGTCAATTGAAGCGAGCTTCCGCGGGCTCCGGCGGACTCGAGCTCGCAATTCGAGCAGCTCCGCGAGCTCGCGAAATTGATGTGTAGGAATGCTCAGTGAGGACAGGGGAGGAGATTGTGTGAGGAGTGAGGGTGCCGATCGTCGGTATTTATAGAGGGAGGAGGTGGCCGAGCGTGCTGCAAGGGCACGGCCATGGCGCGGCGCTTCCGGCGCTCCAAGGGGCAAGTGAAGGACGGCTACGGCTAGGCGGTGTCCTGGCGATGCTCAACGTGTATTGGCGCAGACGAAAGGGCTACGGACGCGCTCGAGTTTTCCGAAAGGGGATGCCGCGGCGACGACGAGGACGACGAGGGCTGGCGGTGCTTGAGCGTGTCTAGGGCGTAGAGTGAGTGGAGTGGCTAGTCGACGCGGTGGTAGGGATGCGGGGAGGACGAGCGCGTTCGAGTGCACGGCGTCCTGGCGCGCCAGAGCGCGCTCACCGCGGCATGGGCACGGTACTGGCATGGTGGCGTGGCTGTTCTGATCAAGTCCGTGCACGATCGAGTGAGCGGTACCGTTGGTGTCCTTATGCATTGCAGATGCTCCAGGACAAGGGCACGGGTTACGGGCTGGCTGGTGGTGGAGATGCCAAAGTGGCCGGCATGGTGGAGTTGTGCATAGTTTAGGGTTTTTCCTTGGCTTTAATCGACCATGCAAGTACTGGGCTAGAGGCAGGGGTGTAGAACTAGCTAATGATCACATTTGCAAAGGGGTTTAGGGAAGAAACTGCTGGACAAATGCATGTAACACATTTCTGAATTTATGCCTGCCAAGTGTTCGACACAATGGCCGCATGAAGAAAATTTTCAAATTTCGAAATTCTTTTTGGTGAATCTCTTTTATATAATTATAGTGATGTAATGGTGGTGGTGGCACTCAATTTGGAAAAGAATTGCAAAGTTTCAAATTTGAGATGATCTTCTTTTTATTCTCAGATCCTCTTTTGTCAATTTAATTCTGGTCAACCTAGTCAACTCTAGCCATGGTGGTCAACATGATAAGTGTTCACCTTGACATGGTCTTGGATGACATGGCTTTGGTTGACAAAGTTTAGTTTAGGTTTTAAGAAATACAGGGGTGCAAAGTGGTGAAGAAAATATTTTTCACCCAAGTGACCATTATCATATGTATGATGAGTTCTTGATTTCTCTTGCTTTGATTCATGATCCAATGATACAATTGTGTTAGTTTATCATATTAAAGCTTTTTAGAAGCAAGGAAGCAAGCAATTATGGCCTTGGTGAAGTTTTTACATTTTGACATATGGTGTATGTGAGTGATGAATGGGTTTTTCTTCTTTTCTTGATTTCTCCTCAATTTAGGGTTTTGTGATCTTGGTTAGTGTTCACATAGCAATAGATGAATAATGCTAACACTCATCATGGTAATATCACAAAAGAAAATCACTTAGATGCACAACACTATATGTGGCACTATATGCATAGAAAAGTTTTTGTTAGTTGTGAATTTTGAGTAATTGAAATCTCACTTGCTTTATTATTTGTTGAAAACTTGGGATGTTACAGTGCGGAAGGCTTGTTCATCCATAGGAGGCATGTACATATCTTGGCTGCAGGCGCCAGTGTTGATGTAGGCATCGATGTCATCATCATCCTCTACATCGTTGCCATCAAGTGGCGCCATGTCCTGGACCTTAGGTGGTGGCGGTTGCGATGCCGTCGCTTGGCGTACCGTGCGTCTAGTAGACGGTCGCTGCGGTAGCGCTCCCAACAACTGTTTGTGGCGTGGTGGTGACGGCGATCGTCGGTTCCTTTGGGTGGCGGCGGCACCGCCGGTTCCTTCGGTAGGGGCGGCGACCGCCGTTTCCTTAAGGGTGTCGTCGGCGCTGGCGATCTTGGGCCGGATGATAGGGGAGGTGGCGCCGGTGCTTTTCTTACCACTCGGAAGACCCCCCTAGACGAATCTGGTTCTTCGGCCATGTCATAAGCCATGAGGTGCAATCCACAAGGGGCAAAACGTCGCCTTCGTCTGTGCCCGGAGGGGGGGATGGCGTAGCGGTACTCCGGCACTACCACTATCAACTTGACCTTCGCCACGTCTTCCACCAATCTAGCGCCGTGCATAACGCGGGAAGGCATGACAAGGCCGCTAGCAACTTCCACCAACTTGCCGCCGGGCTCCACCGTTTGCAGAAGTATGCATGGTTCATCCTGAGTCAGGGGCGCCATGTTGGGCATCGTGAGATGGCAGTCACGAAAGGCATATATAGCTAAAGAGTCCACCTTCTTATTGAACGGCTCCGGGAACGTGTATCGTTGGTGAAGCTTCTGGAGGAGGGATTGGACGATAGCCTCGTTCTCCTTGCTTCTGAGGTCCTGAGTTAGGATCGGCACGGTTTCACGGACGATGCACCCTAGTTGCATGCCGTACCCTTTGGCAACCCACGAAGGCTCCATAGGCCACTTTCGGAGACTACCGTGACAGCATCGGTGACGTTGGCGAGCACTTGCGGCCTCCGATCCCTCCTTGGCCTCCTCGCCGTCCTCTTCTTCTTACCCTCCCGAGGGTTGCCGCCGCTATCACCTTCCGTGCGGTTGGCCGCGTTCTCTTCACCGGTGTCTTCACCCAGGGCGTCGTCCCAGGTATCGTCATCGTCGCCGGTCGGCGGCCTCCCGGACCTCTTCCTCGGAGGCGGCGTCCCGGCCCTCTTCCTCATCTCGGGCGACTCGGCGGCGGCCTTCCGGGGCCTGCTCGTAGCCCTCCCAAGTCCTTGTTGGCCTCTCTCGCTTCTTCGTTGGCTCCTGGGCTTAGAAGTGTTGCCCGACATGTTTATTTGCACTTCATAATAAAGAGGGAACAAGTTAGTACAAAAGTCAACCAGAAAATTCGGCATGACTTTTGCTAATTTTTCTACGTAGGAGTGCCCATTTCTCAACCGAAACGGAAGTTAATCAACGCTTCGGGAGAAATGGGCAACTCAATGAAATCCCTGCAAAAATATCCACCATATATCGACCATACAAACTTGCCCATCTACAATACATCAAACAAAAGCCAACATAAACCTGGAGCATCTATTTCAGCATATTTTTTAACCTGAAGCAGACAACAACAATGACTTTCTTAACCTGGAGCATCTACCACCTGGAGCACTACCACCTGGAGCAGTACACAATCTGGAGCACTACACAACCTGGAGCACTACAAAAACCAGAGTACATTAAAGCTAGCACTTCAAACCAGAGAATTCAAATAGTAGCATGAGCATGAGCATGAGCATGAGCATGATCATTTCATAAATGAATTTCATAAATGAGCATGAGCATGAGCATGATCATTTCATAAATGAATTCAAATAGTAGCATTTCATGTACTAGTAGCATTATAGAGCATAAACAAGCATACAAGATTATAGAGCAAGCCAACCAGTAGCTACTGCCAACATGTGACTTCAAATGAAAATGCTATTATTCCAGGTATAATTAAATAGCAGAAGCTTGAGCATCATATGGAAATGCTAGTGACTTCAAATGAAAATGCTATTACTCATAAATATACATTACAAAAGGCAGTAGCTAGTGACTTAATTTTTTTATAAATTCAAAGAGAATTATACCAATAGCTAATCAAATTTTAGTAGATAATTACTTAAATTTAAAAAGGCAGTATAGAGCAAGCCAACCAGTAGCTACTGCCAACATTTGAGCATGAGCATCATTTAACCTTACATTACATACATTATTTCCTACCATCTGCATAGAAGCATTACATAAACCCTTTTATTCATCATTGCATGGAAGCATTACATCAACCCTTACATTACATAATTATTCAGACAACCTAGGACACACTAAAACTAGATGGCTGAAACTACAACTAACTACAACAAACTAGGATACCAAATCTTTGATTTTTTTAATGCCCTTCCTCAGCCAGCACAAGATAACTCCAGCTTTAACCTTTTCTTCAAGATTTGGTTCTACATAGTAGGGCAACACCTCTGTGGGTTCCTTCCCTAACTTTTTCAGTTTGATCTTTGATCTGCCCTTAGTTCTGGATTTTGGAACTGAGAACTTCTGTAGTGTATGTGAACACACCTAGCTGGTTCAAGCCATCTGCTGCTTCTTCTTCCCTAAACCTGGCAGCAGAAGCCTCTTGCACACTTTCTACGAGCAACTCCTTGTCTGCCCTACCCATAGAAAAAGTCTTGGAAAGAGTGGCATCCCTAGAGCCAGAGGCACCAAGGGAGCCAGTGCTCCTCCTCTTTGCACTCCAGGACAGGTTGTCCATGTTTGGTGTGGTTTTCAGGTTCACTACACTAGGCATTTATATAGGATGGAGGGCATGCACAGAGGGTATGAGAACACAAGCTGAACAGTTGTGTTACATAGGACAATGCCATCAGTTTCTTTTTTTGAATTGTGATGTCAATCCACAAGAGGGAGAATATTCTCCAAAATGGGTCGAGACAAGCCATTGGGAATATTCCCCAAAATGGGTCAGGAGAGCCTGTCCATTCTTGCTAGGCAGAGGCATTTTTGGTTCGAGGAATATTCTTGCTAGGGCAGGTGGTGAATTAACCCAAGCAATTTCATTTTCTAAACCTAGCCAGCATTTCATTTTATTAACAAATCCTAGGCAGTAGCATTTCATTTAATTAACCCAAGCATTTTTTTTTGTAAACCTAAATTTTCTACTGCCAACAAAATAGCAAGAACTTTATTAGCTCTAGTGCAAGCAATGAATTAAAAACAGCAACCAATGAATTAAAAAAATAGCAAGCAATAAATTAAATAGCATTTGACTGCATCATTTGCATTTACATTTAAACCAGTAGCATCATTTGCATGAACAAGAGAACCTAAATCAAACAGCATCCAGCTCACCCAAAAATCAAACAGCAAGCAATGAATAAAGAAAACAAAAGCTGCTATCACAAGCAATTTGAACCAGTAGCAATTTATGGCAAGCATGAGCATGAGCAAGCATTTTTTCATTTCATTATTGTTATGAGCATCAGCATGCCCACAGCAGCACCAATAAGCAGTAGTTTATGGCAAGCATGCACTGGTTTAATTACTGTAACACACTAAATAGTATTGGCATAATCATGCACTTGATATTGCAATATGGTTGTTCATTTAAAAAATACTACTTATTGCTATATCAACCAGTACCTACTTCATTTGCAAGTAGCATTAGGCATTTTCATTTGCATTTGCATTAGGCATTTGATAGATGGATCAATCATGTTGCTTTGTCCCTTGTTTTGTTCCATTTGACCACAATAACTAGCAGGAACCCTAATTTGCAAACAGAGACTATGAACATCAAAATTCATAAATTGAATGTCCACACAAGCTACAGCAGCACTACATCAAAATTCATACTGACTATATGTATATGCAACATTGTCAATTGCTCAATCAAAATTAAGTACATCACCAGCAAGAAGTTAAGAAAATTGAGAAAATTGAGAGGCATAGGGGAGAGGGAGGAGGCACAGGGGAGAGGGACAAGGGAGGGGGACGGGGGGAGGGCCTCTCACCGAATGGCGGCGGCGCAAGGTTGCGATGGTGGCGGCGTTGTCCTCCTCCTCCTCCCTCTCGCGGCGGCGTGGCGGTCCTCCCCTCCTCCCCGATCGGCGGCGGCGGCTCGGGCCCCGCGCTTCGCGGCGGCGGCGGCGTGGCGGTCCTCCTCCTCTCGGCGCTAGGCGGTGGCGGTCCTCCTCCTCCCTGCGCTAGGCGGTGGTTGCGAGAGCACAGTGGGCGCGCGCTAGGTTTTGGCTCGTCGGGGAAGTCTGCGTTGTGAGGGGGAAGAAAGGTTCGAGTCGATTATTTCACCAAGTGTCTAAATTCGTGGCGCACCTCCATGTGCGCCACATTAAGCATTCGTGGCGCATCAACTATGACATGCGCCACAGTCTTAATTCTGTGGCGCACTACGTGCGCCACAGAATTTAGACACTTAGCAAAACAAAATGGTTTACTGCTGTGTACTGACAGTTACTTAGCACTAGCCCAGTGGTTAAGGTCAAAGTTAGCCCATTAGTAGCCAGGTTCGAACCTTGGCTGCTACACAATTTTTTTTTTTTCATATTTTAGTTACATTTCAATAAATAACACAACATTATTTAGTAATTAGTAGAGTATTATAAATTACTTGTCTCATACAAACATGTACGTTCTTGTTTCTCTCACACACACATGCATGTACTTGTCTAACACACACTCACACACATGTGATAGACCAAAAAAAGATCTTCTTCGTCCGGCTCCGAGCTCTAGCGTCTCTTCGCAATCTTCTTGCCCTTTCGGTTGTTGGCGGTTGAATACTTTATGCCGGCCACCTTGAGATTTCTTCGCGTGAACGGACAACCTTTAGAGGGTAGGGAGGTCTTCCTTCCTTACTTTACTAGTAGTAGCATGTCGAAGTGCTGTCGAATTCCTCCTCCATCTTCGGGTCACCGTTCTTGTCCAAGTCTTCCTCGTTGGCGTCTCCTTGCATTCCTATGATGCTCCTCTTGCCCCTCCTCACGACAACACGGCTAGGCCTCGACGGATCGGTGATGAAGAAGCATTGGTCAACTTGGCTACCGAGTACCCATGGCTCATTTTTCGCGGATGCGTTCTTCGATTTTGCATCGGGTATAACCATGGTTGTGAAATATCGGCCTTCTTTTTCGACCTTCTTGGCCCATCTCACACGAAACATTGGCACCGTCTCTCCACAGTAATTGAGCTCCCATATCTCCTCGATCCTTCCAAAAATCTTTCCTTGACATTAGTCTCGTCATCGGCGTATGACAGCATAGTTACTCCCGAGTTTTGATTTTCACTATTTCTGTCCTTTTCCTCGGTGTAGAATCAACCGTTGATGTCGTACCCCTGATAGGTCCTTAGGTTCTGCGCGGGTCCCTGTGATAAGGTGTATATGAGTTTTTCATCTTCGTAGAAGGCGTATTTCTCTGTGCTTCAACCAGTTGAGTTTGCTTGAACCAACGCGTGAAGCTGGAGTTGTGCTTTTGGTTACGTCTCCCATCTTCCTCGGCCGGCCCATATCGATGTAATTCTGCTCGACCATGCTTTTGTGCTCTTGCACGAAAGGTTCGGTCAGTTTTAAGTGTTGTAGCGCGACCCGGTGAGCCCTTTCAAAGTCGTCGCGTCGATTTTCAATGCCGACATGGACTGAGCGGTAGCCCTCGCGGTGACCGACTCCAGCGAGCCTCCCGAGGTGCGTCCTGGGGGGTAGACCAACATGATCCTCGTCGTCCTCGGTGCTTAGATAATTCTGGCAGAAGGAGATGCACTCGTAGGTTAGAAACCCCTTGGCCATGCTTGCGTCTGGACGGGCCCTATTGCGAACGTATCCTTTCATGACACCGTTCTGCCTTTCGAAAGGCATCATGTTGTGGAGGAACGTTGGGCGAGCTGCTTGATGTCTTCAACGACATGGAGAAGGAGATGGACGCATATATCACAGAATGCAGGCGGGAAGTAAATCTCGAGCTCACATAGTATCACCACGATCTCATCCTGTAGCATCTTGAGCTGCCTCACGCCGATCGACTTCTGAGTGATAACGTCAAAAAATTGCATAGGCCAAACAGCGTATCACGGACGTGCTCGTCCATTATGCCTCGGATCGCAACGGGAAGTATCTGCGTCATTAGCACGTGGCAATCGTGAGACTTCATCCGGTGGACCTCTTCTTCGCTACGTCCGGATATCTGCTTATATTCCCCGAGTAACCGTGAGGAACTTTCACTCCTAGGAGGCACCTGAAAACTGCTCGAGCTCCTCCGGACTCGTTGTGAAGCAGGCAGCGGGAAGCTGCACCGCGTTCTTCTTGGCCCTTTTACGGAGACGTTGAGTCCCTTCCGTCTGTTCATCATCATCATCGTCGTCGTCATCTGGGGCTTGAAGATCTTTCCGATGCCAAAATGTTTAAGATCATATCTTGCTTTCGGTCCATCCTTGGACTTTTCTGAGTTGCAAAGAGTGCAGACTCTCGGTAACGTTCTTCGTAATGTGCATGACATCGAGGCTGTGGGGCGTGTGGAGGACCTTCCAACTCCAAGTCGTGGAAAACAGACCTCGCTTTCCATACACCGAGCAGCGGCTCTGGCTTCGGTCGCTTCTTTCCCGGCGCTGGCACTCCTTCCAATTTTTCAGAAGATCATCGATTTCGCGCCGCTCCTCGGGCGTGGGGGTCCATCGGGCTCATCTTTACCATTGAATAGATCACCGCGTTTTCTCCACGGGTGATCCAAGCGAAGCCACCTTCGAGCACCTGGGTAGACGGTTTTCGAGGACCCGGGATCCCTTGGTAGTTGTAGATGCGGGGTATCGTCCATGCACTTCACACACCGTTGAATCCGTGGCACCCGGCAGATACATATGCGTAACCAGGATAGTCCGTGACCGTCGTGATCAACGCGGCTCTCATATCGAAATAAGTTCTAGTGTAGGCGTCCCACGTACGGGGTGGCGTCTTCCACAACGTGTCTAACTCCTCTTCAGCAGCCCGAGATACAAATGCATGTCGACACTGGTTGTTTCGGCCCCCGAATGAGAATACTGTGTATGTACCTTTGCTTGGTGCACAGCCACGGGGTAGGTTGTAAGGCCATACAAACACAGGCTATGCGTGCTACTGGTTGCCGAACGGATTGAGTCCATCGGTGCTCATACCCAGCCTGATGTTCCTTGCGTCGCCCCGAACCTAGGCGATGTCCAATGCTTGCCACCGTCCAGCGTCTGAAGGTGTGTCGATATAGCCCATCTCCGGATCTTCTTCGGCCCCCTTTCGTGCCATTGCATGAGCTTTGCTTCCTTAGGGTCCACGAAATACCGCTGCAGACGGGGAGTGATAGGAAAGTACCATACCACCTTTCGAGGTACCTTCTTGTTCCCAACCTTGTACCGTCCGTGGCCACACACCGGACATGTGGTTCTGTCCTTGTACTCGCACCTATAAATCACACAATCATTAATGCGGGCGTGGTATTTTTCGTGCGGTAGGTCAAGGGGACACACTTTCTTGGCCTCCTCGGTACTACTTGGCAATGTGTTCCCCTCCGGGAGACGATCGTGCCAGAATTTTAAGTTCTTGCTGAAGCTGGAATCGGTCCACTTGTTCTGCGTCTTCATCTGCAGGTAATCAAGCGTTACATGCAAGCGTGTATCCTGCGGACGACACCCAGGAAAGATCGGAGTCATCCCGTCTTTCTCCATTTGCGAGCTTGGCTCTCTCTCTAGCTGCAACTCTATCGTTGCTCGTCTCCTGGAGGAGAAGATCTTGAACATGAGAGTCCCGCAAGGCCGAAATTAGCGGGGTCGCGCCGGAATCTTCTTCATCATGATGATGTTCTCCGCCGGCATCTTCTTCTTCATGATGATCTTCTCCGCCGACTTCTTGTTCATGATGATAGTCCCCGTCGGCATGATGATAGTCTTCTTCATGATGATAGTCATCTCGCTCTACATGGTCTTCATGCGCACCATTTGATGGGGCCGGCGCGCCTGGTTGTCTTGCATGAAACCGCGCCTCAGCAGGTGCTCCTCCAGTTGTCCGGAATCAGGGTTGATCCAGCGCTCGAGTTTGCATGATCGACACGGACATCTTATCTGGCGCCTATTGTTCCGAATCATGTCCTCCTTCGCGTCTATCTTGTATCTAGAGATTCGAGCGGAACTCATCGAGAGGACCATGCTTGCCTGCAAATGGTATACATAGAACAGAAATTAGAACCGCACCAAATGCACACACATGCATGGGCATACTCTCCTCAAGGTATTACATGGAGCGGAAAAATTCGGCATGACCTCTCCTCAAAGTAGGACATATGGGTAGTGCAAAACTTGCCGAAACGGAAATGAATCAACATTTCGGCAAACATCCATGCACCACACCGCACACACACACAAGCGCTTCACCTGCAACAACCATCCATACACACGACGGCCACACAAGATCTACAAGCATATGCATGTCTCCTCCAAGCATATGTATGTCTCCTCCAACTACTCACCTTCTAGATTCGATACCGAGACGAGACCGCGATCGATGAGTTCGAGAGGAGGAGAGAGTATGGAGAGCCTTCTCCTCAACTCCAATTAAGTATCAACCAAACTAAGTGCAATAAATACCAAAGCAAGTGAAAAGTAGAGTCAAAATAGTATGAGAGAGAAGGGGGGACGAGCTAGATGGAGGAAGAATGGCTGTAGTGTGGTAGGTGGGAGGTTGGCTCACTTTTGTATATCTAGTTCGATAATTCTGTGGCGCACCTGACATATGCGCCGCAATCTTATTTCTGTGGCGCACGAGGTTCGCAAGAATAATTATTTTTGCGACGTGGCAGTGCGCCAAAAATCTTATTTTTGTGGCGCACCATTGTACATGCGCCATAGAAATAGTAAAACCAATGATTGGGTGCTGGTGGGGCCCACCATGTTTTTGTGGCGCACGGTTTCTCGGTGCGCCACAAAAGTAAGCTTTTTCTGTGGCGCATGCTTGGTGCGCCACAAAATAATATTCTGTGGCGCATTTTCCGTGGTGCGCCACAGAACTAAGCTCTGCCTATAAGGGTTTTCCTACTAGTGTGCAGCAAGATAAGAATTACAGCTAGCTAAGCACGATCTAGTGAGTCATCGATCGAGATTAGTTAAGCAGGGTAAACGCGTGGTCTCACCATTAAGAATCTAGACGCCCGCGACGAGGCCGCCGTCCCACCGGCGGGCGGTTAGAGTAACTAGCATCTGCCGTCATCCCCTAGTTAATTAGTCGATTTAGACAGTGACCAACTAAAGCTCCGAGCTAACTTACTTAGCTCTACCCAGCTGATAGGGGTTGGAGATGGAGATGGACGACCTGAGGTTTGGTGGTCTGCCAGCCAGCATGATCTGATGATCGACGAGGGCAGGTGGTGCCGGTCCGCCCAGTTCTCCCTTTCTCCAAAAGTTTTCTAGATGGATAGAGCAATCACGGATGGATTTCCTACCACCGCCTTTTGGATGAGCCTTGCCTATATATATACTGCCGCGCGGTAGTAGTAGCTTGCCAATCTCAACATGCATTGATTCCTCTCCTTGCTTCGTCCTCGCTAGCTTCTGCAATCGTTCCTCTCTTCAGTTGATAGTAACGATCGAGGCTGGCACGGGGAGCAAACCGTGCTGGAGAAGCAGGGCACGTGCTCGATCCATCCATCAACCGGTTCATCAAGAGGTTGCAGCATGTGCGCTCCTTCTCCAGCATGGCTTCTCGCCCCGTCGATCGGCCGGCGCTCCTCGCCAGCGGCACCGAGTACTCCCTGTAGTTCGGCACATCCATGAAAGGATCCGGTAAGTTGGCACTGTTCTCTAATCCCGCTTCTTGATTAGGCACGGCAGGGCTGATGTAGTAGCTGTAGTTAATCATATTATTTACATTTTGGTAATATCTACAGGGACAATCTTGCTCAATTCATACAGTAAGAAGCAGAGAACGGTGTGGCAGCTTAATGCGTGAACCATCTTTTTTTTATACAAACTCACTTGCGATTTAAAAATATTAGATAAGTTGTAACTGACAAATCTTAGTTGCAACTCGACTTGCCACTGAAGAGTAATTGCAGCCTGATTCACAACTCAAATATTTTTTTTTTGAAACGAGGCAAAAGCTTTGCCTTTTATTGATATAGGAGAAAAGAGTTGGCCCGTTTGTGAGGAAAACTGGCCGAAAAACGATACAACACGACACCACACGCCAACCCCGAGGCTGCACTCTACACGGGTCGACGGCCAACTAGCTCGACATCACACCTCAACGCAACAGGCGGAGGCGAAAAGACCCGGAGCCACCGCTCCAAACGGAAAGATACCCCCTCCAAAAAAAGATCATCCTACAAGCTCTGCCAGGTTCTTTGCACCGGCCAGAATCCAGTCTTTTCCTTCCTCCCTGATCTTATGCATAATGACCGAAGGCAGAGTGGATTTATTGCTAAAAACTCTCTCATTTCTTTCCTTCCAAATCTCCCAAGTGATGAGCATGATTGCAGTTCTTAGGCCTTTGGGAGAGTAGGTGGGAGTCTTGGCGATGGCGTCCCAGTAGTCCAGCACCTTAGGTCTTCCAGAGCCAAGGCAACGGATAAGATCCGGGCAAGAGAGCCATGCTGCCGCGGCAGTCCAGATCCTTTTTGAGAAGCGGCATTCGAACAGGATGTGTCTTGCGGTCTCGGGAACGCATCTACAAAGCTGGCAAGTAGGCTGATGTGGCCATCCACGTTTGGCAAGACGGTCTGCCGTCCATAGGCGGTTCTGGACAGCGAGCCAGGCGAAGAAGCGACATTTGGGCGGGGCCCAAGTCTTCCAAACGAGATTCCCAAAGGTGCAAGGTAGAGAGGCCATAAACTGGGCTTTGTAGGCGGAGCTGGCCGAGTAGCGTCCGTTAGGCGTCAAAGTCCAAACAATGGAATCCGTAGTACCGGGTGAAAGTTGGAATGCCGAAAGAAGGTCCCAGAGACGAATGTATTGCTCCATATGTTCGACAGTGAAAGCTTGCACGTCGATGTCCGCAACCCAATTATGTCCTTCAAGAGCGTTCTGAACTGTTCGGTTCTTTCTTCTGGAGGCCTTGAAAATTAAGGGGGGCAAGGTCCTTCGGTGGAGAGCCATCAAGCCAAGAAGAAAGCCAAAAGGAAGCCTTGGCACCATGACCAATGGTGACTCTGGTAGCGGCATTGAATAGGTCGATGTCGGAGGCATCATTGGGGGTTTCAGAACCCACCCAAGGTTTTTCCGGAGCCGTCCATACATACCATAGCCAACGCAGCCTGAGCGCACGGGAGAACTTCTCCAAGTCAAGAATCCCAAGGCCGCCAAGCTCCTTTGGGCGACAAACCTTCTGCCAATTGACCTTGCATTTCCCGCCACTGACAACTTCCTTACAAGCCCATAGCATACCCCGACTAATTTTGGCGAACGCCTTCAAAATGCCTTTGTCAGCCTTAAGAGCTGTTAACAGGATTGAGGAATCTGCCTTTCCAAGGGTTCAAGCGTGCCACCGCCTTATCAATGTAAGGTTGAAGATCTGCTCTTCGCAATCTTCCAAGAGAGAGGGGTAGACCCAAATATTTAATGGGAAAAGTGACAGTGGCCGCTGGGAAGTTAGCCAAAACCGGCTGAAGGTCCAACTCGGCGCAACGAATTGGAGCGATGGAGCTTTTAGCCACATTAGTTACCAGACCGGTGACCTCCCCAAAACTCTGTAAGATGCTAGCAAGGGCAGACAAGTCGTGCGCTGTAGGGGTCAAGAAAATGGCAGCATCATCCGCATATAAGGAGACCCGGGGTCCCTGCAAACCGACATCGCGTGTAGCAGACCGGAGGTCGTGGCCATTTCCAGGATCCTTTGAAGGGGGTCGATGGCAATGTCGAAAAGAAGAGGCGACAAGGGGTCACCCTGTCGAAGGCCGCGCCCATGGAGGATGTCCTTCCCGGGGACCCCATTGAGGATGACGCGGGAGGAAGCCGTGGAGAAGAGGGTCGTCATCAGAGCACGCCATCTTTGGGGGAAACCGAGGCGTTGCATGAGGTCCAAAATGTAATCCCATCGAACAGTGTCAAAAGCCTTGGCGATGTCAAGCTTGATGAGAAGGGCCGGGGTTTTGTTGCGATGGAGTTGGCGGGCAGTGTTTCTGACGTACATGAAGTTGTCATGGATTGTTCTGGTCTTGATGAAAGCGCTTTGGCTGAGAGACACGATATCATTCATTTTAGGACTAAGCCGGCGTGCCATAGCTTTTGCGATGATCTTCGGAACCACGTGGATGAGACTGATGGGTCTGAACTCAGTGATGGACTCCGCGCCGTCTTTTTTTGGTAACAACACGATGTTTGCGGTGTTGATGATGCTGAAGTTAGACATCGATAACTCGGAGAAGGCGTTGATTACTTTCATGAGATCGTCCTTAATGATATCCCAACATGAGCGAACAAAGGCGATAGAGAAGCCGTCAGGGCCGGGGGCCTTATCCGCCGGCATGTCGTCGATCGCCTCCTTAATCTCGAGTTCGGAGAAAGGTAACCCCAAGTCCTCCAGAGGATGTGTTGTAGGATTAAGAGCTGCCCAGTTAAAATCCAGCTGGCGGGGGGAAGGTCGTCCAAGGGTTTGGGAGAAGTGCTCAAAGATGAGCTTATCCTTGTCTTCATGAGTCGTAGCCCAACCATTGTTGTGCTTGAGTCTGAGGATGTGGTTCTTGCGTTTCCTGGCGTTGACACGCAGGTGGAAAATTTTTGTGTTCGCATCACCCTCACGGAGATAGCTGATTCTAGAGGCCTGCCTTTTCCGGGTTCTTTCCAGGGCAGCGAGACCTTTGACACGTCGCTTAAGGTCGGCGCGAAGTCGTCTTTCATCCGGAGAGAGGGTGCGGAACTCCTGAGCCACGTCCAGCTAAAGAATGAAATCAAGAGCCATAATAAGTTGAAGCTTGCAGTCAGAGAAGAGGCTCTTGCTCCAAGATCTTAAGCTCTGCGCCGTGGATTTCAGCTTGTGGTTTATGATATGGACCGGCTGAGTGTGCGTGGAAGGTGCCGTCCAAGCTTGTTGAACTATATCTTTAAAACCTGGTATTTTCATCCAGAAGGATTCAAAACGGAAGATGGGTGGTTTCCGAGGGCCACTCTGATTTGAGAGAAGGAGAGGGCAATGGTCCGAAAGGGAAGACGACAAAGCATGAAGAACATGGTTTTCGAACTCAAGGTCCCAGCTAGCGTTGCAAAAAGCCCGATCCAGACGTACAAGAGTCGGTGTATCTCTCTCATTGCTCCAAGTATATTTTCTGTTTTGGAGTTTTAGTTCTTTCAGCTGGCAAGTGGCGAGGGCCCGTCTGAAAAGTCCCATAAGGCGAAAATTAAGGTTGGCGTTGCTCTTATCCTCAGCCTGGTATATGAGGTTAAAATCCCCAATGATGAGCCACTTCGAGTCATTTGCAGGCTTGGCGGCGACAACTTCCGCAAGGAAACCCTCCGTATCAGCATGATCGCTAGGCCCATATACCGTGGTGAGCTTGAAAGAGGTGCCGCAAGCACGGACCAAGACATCGGCCGAGATCAGGTAAGTGCCGATATGAATGCTTGAAATGTCCACATGATCTTCGTTCCAAAGGAGGAGAATTCCTCCGCGAGTGCCGATGGCGGGACGGTGCGCGAAGGAGCGGAGCTTGAACCTGCCTATGTAAGCCGCGGTTTGATGATCGATGAAGTCAAGCTTAGTCTCTTGGATGCAAGCGATGTGGCAGCGGGTATCCGCAAGAAAGGTGTGGACGGTGTCTTTGCGGTCTTAGTCATTCAACCCGCGAGTGTTCCAGTCAGCGGTGGTGAGATTTGGACCAATCATTTGGATGAGTTGCGAAGGAGGAGGCGCAAAACAAAACACAGTCTTGACAAACGACCGCAACAAAGTTCAGAGCAGAAACGGACAGGCTAAAGTGCAAAGCAAGGAACACGGGGTGGGAGAGGAAGACGATCCCAACTAAAAGACCACGTCCTGGACTGCAGGTTCGCAACCACCCGGGCCTCCCATGGCAATAAGGGTCGCATCCGCTTCGTTCATGCTGCGGATATTCAGCTTGAAAAGCTTGGACAGCGCCTCCACTGTCTTGTCTGGCAGCTGGGACTTGAAATTGCTGATGTATGCGTTCCTCGCCTCCAACAAAGGCACACCTTCAGCGGCGACTCCCATCTTCGAGTTCAGGACTTGAATAGCCTTGTCCAGGGCATGCATCTTTGGCTTGGAACTCAGACGAGCGCTGCGCTTAGCATTGGATGAAGGATGGTCTTCGTTTTGCCGAGGACGCGACATCACAAGCGTGGGGCGTGGTAGGCGAGGTGCCTGAGAGGGGCCGAAAAGGTCCTTGACGGAGCACAAGGCAGGGCTCGGGGTCGAGGAAGTGCCCTGAATCGGAGAGTGGACATCGGCGCTCGCGGCAATAACCTGAGGAAGTTCTGCCGTGATGTCGCCTTGCGCTTCTTCAGGGGCAGCGTCCCAGACCTCTGGCACCACGGACGGCGAGAGGATGGAAGGCGTGCCCGTGAGCTGCGGGGGGTCTTCTGGCGCCTCACCGTCGTCCCACGAGCTAGGCAGCACCTCCATGATGCTCGACTCCTGAACGAGCGCATGGGGAGGAGGTGAGGCTAGGCGTGAAGAACCTTGAGTGAGAGCATACGGGAGCTCCTTGATGGCAGTAGTCCAATCCCTGCAGACCGCTGCGATAGGGGGCGGCGTGGTGTCGCGGAGCTGCGGTGAAGCGCCGGTGGCGTCGTACACGACGACGGAGGACAGCTGTGGCTGTGCAGGGGCAACAACAGCCTTTTCGACGGCGACGACGGAGGCATGCAACTTAGCAGCGAAGCGACGTCGACCTCCATTGTAGCTGGAGGAACGGCCATAAGAACGGCGCGTCCCCCGGTCATGACGATGCCCTCCCGTCCGTGAGTGGTCCCTGACGCGGTTTGCGCGGGAGGAGTCCCGCCTCGAGCGCTCATAACGAGGCCCGCGACGATCATCCTCGTCATCATCATCTCGGCGACGATGGATGCGGGGCTCACGATCATCACAGCGGGAGTCGTGGCGCGAGCGGCTACGGCGCCGATCGCCGTGAGCTGCGGAGCGCGAGCGATGACGGCCATAGCCCCTGGATAGAGAGCGTCGGGAGTCTCCACGTTCTTCAAACCGCGAGTGAGAGCGGGACCTGTTGCTTCGCCTGTCCTGCAGCTGTTCAGCCTCACGGTGCTGGTTGTGTGACGGACCAAGCGCGCCAAGCGCCGGGATGGGAGCCGGCAGGATGGAACCCGAACCCGCGCCCACCAGCATGCCGTCGATGGTGCCCAAATGACATGACGGCAGGGAATGCGAGGCCGGCCTGAAATCGGTAAGGGGTTCCCCGCCGTCCAGAACCGGCGCCCCGGTGAAGTCTTCAACACGGTCAACGTGCAGCAGGATCCTGAAGGAGATGCCCCGCTTCCATTGGTCAGGCTGTCTTCTTCGACGCGGACCTTGGAGGAGAGACCCCCGGCCCCCTTGTTGACGAGAGTGCACCAGAGGACCTTGGGGATGCGATGCGGGGATGCCGTCCAAACCCACATGCCGAAGGAAGAGGTGTCTTCCATGGTGGTGAAGCCATCGTCTAGGCGCTGCACGGCGCACTTCCGACCGACCAGCTGGTCCACCACCTCCGGTCTCCATGCAAAAGGGGGCAGCCCATCAACAACCACATGGACGCGGAAGTGGAGGTCGGCGTTGTAGGCGTGGGAGACGGCGCGCCATGGCCGAAAGTGGACGTCGAGGCCGTCAAGCTTGAAGTTGCAGCGCTCGGTGCGCATCACCTCGTCCCGCAGCTCGGCGGAGGAGAACTTGACGAGGTACTGCTCCGGAAAGTGGGCGCTCACCAGCAGCTCCGAAGCGCGCAACCGATACTTGCGACGGAAGACGTCCTCGACGTCGGTACGGTCCGTCCCGGACGGCGCGGAGAGCACCCAGGCTACAATGGCAGTCTTCTCCCAGTCAAGGCGCTCGCGGTCGAGGTCGTACGAGGTGGCGATGAAGCAGGAGTCTTCTTCCGTGCGCGTGGAGGGGTGTCCAAGGAAAGACATGCTCGCCGGGAGTGGAGCAGGCACGCGCAGCCTTGGCGTCCGCTGTAGGTGAGGTGGGCGTGATGGTAGCCGACGAGGTCGCGGGCGAGGGCAGGAGGCGACTTGGTGCTCAGGGGATTTGCAACGAAAACAGGGGCGCTCGCTGCTTCTTGTAGGCAGGGGATGCGCAGAGACGTCGCTTCGCCTGGTGGTAGCAGAACAGCGGCCGCATTCAATGGAGGAGGTGGAGTGGCGGCGGCCAAACGGGGAGGCCGTGGCTCTTCGGGCCTCGCGACGCACGCGGCGCGACATAACTTGCGTCCACCCTTCTTCCGTCGAAACGTCTCCCAAGCCCGGAAGCGCCGCAGCGGGCGGGAGAACCGGAGCGTCGCGCCTGCAAGGTCGGAGGCGGGCCTCGTCTTCGCCAGAGCTGGGGGCTGGCAAGGCGAAGCGCACAGACTTGGGCGCGCCACGAGAAGCAGCAGTCCTGAAAGCGGAGGAGGAGCGAAGAATCCCCACCGGAGTAGTAGATGGGGGAGCCAGGGATGGCTCGACGGGGACAGGCCGCCCGGCGACCTTGCTCTGAAGACGCCGAGGAGCTCGCTCAACGACCGCCGGCAGGGGCTGCACAGGGACGGGCGCAGCAGATCTGGGGCCACCTCCGCTCAAGGTCGACGAGGAGGTGAGACCAAGAAACGCCGGAGTAAAGTTTGCTGGCAGGGAAGGGGGTGGTGGTGGGAGGTGGTAGGGATGCGTGGCGGGGCTGGTGGTGGGCACTGGGGCGCCGGAGAAGGGCGGCGGCGACGGCTGACCGCGACGGCCGACTGCGTCGCAGGAGCCGCCTGCGCTAACGGTCATTTTCTCCATCTTCTCATTTACAACTCAAATATTCGAGTTGCAACTCATAGGATGCATAAATCGTGATGCACATAAATCGATTTTGAACTTGAGTGAGCGCTAAGTTAATTTCTCAGCTAGCTCTGAAGTCAATAGTTAGAAAGAATCACTTGCACATTTATTACATATAATGTCATCCATACAGACTATTAATACGAGTTTATTGTATAATGTGAACAATATGATATGAAAATTACACTGCAGAGAGATCGTCATAACTATGTTAGGTGTAATCCGGGGGAGCCAATGGAAATCTTCTACAGTGTTATGATCGAGTTTTATGTACCACCTGAATCTTGGTATCCGTTCATGTCACCTAAGAAAACATTTTGAATTATCCCCCAATTACATTATAGGGTCATGCTAAACAATTTTTTATTTCATCTTTTCTATAATATTTAAGTCATTATATAATCTTTATTCAGCATAAATTTCAGTCATAGCAAACATGTTTATTTTATTGCACCATAAAGTTTTAGCGGATATTTCTGGTGGTGATTGTTACTTTTGGTCCAGTTGGAGTTGTGCTTGCCGGAACGATGAAACACATACTCGTGGTCAATTTGCAATGAAATTATTATGATCTCCTAGTAATTATGTAGTAAAATATTAAATTTACATTTGTAATTTTTACTACAAGACATTATACTGTGCTAAAACTCACACTTCTTGTGTTTATTATGCTTATTGTTCGTACAATATCATTTTTTGACCATGTGTACAATATCATTTGTCGATTAGATATTAATACAAACAAATCATAACACATATGGTTCCTCGATAGATCAATAGATAGCATTAGATGTGTCCACAGTTTATTTTATAGCAGAGATTCAATGGTTAGCCTATGGCAAATATCTCTTTTTTTTCGAGGGTACGCCAACGGCGTACCAGATCTTTATAGAAGAAAGCAAGGTTACATATACAAGAAGCCAACCCATCATCTGCGAACAGCGAGGGTGGGAGCTCCACACACGCACACACACGCTCCCTAGACCTACTCTCTCACAATATGTGACTCCTCTCCTCTCTTGGCTCGTTTCCAAAGATCGAACTCCTCCTTGATATGGGACAACATCTGGTTTGTGGAGAATTGAAGAGGAATGTTTCCAAACACTCTGGCATTCCGTTGTTTCCAAATCTGCCACACTATGAGGATCACCAACGTGTCGAAACTTTTCCTATCCTTCTTCCTCACAAGCTCCCTTGCTGACAACCACCACGATTCCAACGAACTGTCCGTATTTGGTTCAACAATGTTCAGCCCTGTCACGGTAATGCAGCCGAACCAGACCTGACGAGCATAAGGGCAGCGCATCAGCACGTGATCTAGAGTATCCTCCTCCTGCAGGCACCAGAAACAGGCCGCCCATCGATCTTGCAGACCATGTTTGTGCCTTCTGTCAGAGGTCCAAAGGCGATATCTAAGAGCTAACCAGGCGCATATCTTGCACTTTGGCGGCGCGAAGGAGTACCAGATGGGTCTGAACATGCTGAAATCCTCCAGCCCCAAGCAGAGCATCCTGTATGTATCCTTGGCAGAATATTCACCATTGGCCGATCCAAGCCAGGAGAACCTATCCGGCCTGCTACCGTCCCTGTCCACGAGCTCTATATTCTTCCAAAGCCTGATGCATTGCGCCCAACCTTCTAACGACAGCTCCGGGCCAAGATCTTTAATCCAGCTGTTGTCCAAGAGCGCCGCCGCCACCGTCCTTGAGTATATGGAATATCCTAATAATGGTTTTAGACTTGTTGGATAGCAATTAGTATCTACATTAGGTGCAACTAGTATAGTGGACAGCACAATTGCGCCGTCAACATTGTTATATCTATTTTCACACACATAATGAAAATATTGTGATACTAGAACAATGTCGTCTTGTGAAAGCTAGTGAGAAAATACGCATAAGAAGCAAAATAAAAGTGGAATAGTTAGATGTGAATAACCATCAGTGCACAAAGAAGTGTGCTTATCCCATTTAGCTAGGGGGTGGGAATGGATGTACAACCTAGCACACTAACTTCAAGTCCTCATGAATGCCAATTTCAGTTTTATTATTTATTGATTTTTTTTATTGTTGGGGCTCCTCCACCGCTTTCCTAAAAAACCCATCAATGCACATGCAAATTTTCATTTATATATGATTGGGATGGTATAATCATTTTACATTTTAGAGGACATTTGCAATAGTTTTTATTTGTTAAAGTTGTTATGAAACAATACAGTTTTTGCTGGTACTATTCACAATCCAAAAATAAAATTTTAAGACACTCATCAGGAAGCCTCCATTATCGTATTTTGTACCTTTATTTTGTCCGGAAACTCAATTGTAGTTGCTCTCCGTTCAAGGGACACACCAAAAAAAAGTTTGTTTTGCCACGGTCAGATTTCATATTAAAAAGACCCTTTTTAATCATAGTAATACATTATTTTTCCAGGATAACTCGATATCTACATTGATAGATGCATACAACCGCATGATACTTAATTAAAGAAATGTAAGCAACATCAAGCATTGATGCGAAATAAAATTGACTTACATATATATGTAATTCGGAATGTCTGTCTTCTCCAACATCTACCACAATTTGTCGCTAGATCAACGACAGAAACGGCTGGAGGCCCAACAAAAAAATATGTTAATCCAAGAGAAAGCCTTCAAAAAATGGAACGTCGCATGTATCGATCCAACCAAATGTCGAAGTTGGGATCAGGGATGATGCTTCGAGCTAACACCTTGGACCACCTCTCATTCGGCCACTACCACCCAGTTTCAATCCCGAATTCCCCATACATAGGGGGAGGGGGAGGGCAGTGAACGGACAATCTACAACTGCAAGCACCTCGCTCAAGCCCCGATACACATGTGGAGGCTGAGAGCCGGCGCCACCGGCCTGCCCAATCGCGGTAGTGAGGAGTGCTGCCACTAGATCGATTCGCGCTAGGACCGGCCAGAACAGCCACCCTCGTGCGGGAGATAACCCCCCCCCCCCCCGCCATCACTAATTGTTAAGCAAGCTCGCTGGCATCTCTCGTCATCTTGTGGTGTCTAGAAGGGTGAGGAGGAAGAAGGAGGACGGAGTGGCGGCTGCTAGGATTTCGTTTGTGCCGCCCCTCAAGACTTACGCTGAGCCTCGATGATACATAAGTACTCCCTCCGGACATTTTTAATTGACTCGGTGCTAAATCCGAGTCAATTAAAAGAAACCGGAGGGAGTACATAGGAGGGAGGTGGAAAATCTATCTAAGAGAGCGTGGAAGAAAGCGCAACTGCTCCCCTACCCATGCATCTCTGTTCTCAACTGAACCGGCCGAAAACTCGTTTTTAAAGGCAACTGTATGTGTAGGAGTGCCATCTACCACAGATTATGCTTTGAGATTGGTGAGACTATTTTTCCCTTTTTTACAAAACTGAAACATAATTGAAACAAATTTAAACAGTAGAAAATATTTCACAAGTTTCATAAACACGTGAGCAACATATGTGAAACTTTGTGAAACATACTTTGAACAGTAAATAATTTTTCACAAGTTTCAGACATGTTTCACAAATTTCATATAAATTTCACAAATTTTCAGAAACTAGATCAACATATGGGTGACATCTGCATGACGTCATCACTGCTGTACCTACCGGCGCCTGTAAAATCGCTGCGTTCCTGAACCGGCTACTTCGCTATCTGCAAAGTAAAACCAACATCTCCCCCTGTCACATTATCTCCTCAGTCTCCCAAACAACACGCTCCAGCAACATTATCTCCTCATCTCCCAGGGCATGCTCAATTCAAACTTTACAGGCGAAGCAGCTATTAAGTTTTGCAGATAACAAGCTAGACTAATAATTAGCTGTCTCGATCGGTTAAGTTATGATATTACACAATTTTTTACCATATGAATAAATTTTTATTGTGTGAATATATTTTATACTGCGTGAACCATCTTTTTAGTTATAACTCACATGCGATTTAATTTTTTTAGTTGCAACCCAATTTGCAACTGACTTTTTTTGTTGTTGCAACTGACCTTGCATAAAAAAATCTCAGTTTGAACCCGGCTTGTAACTAAAAAAAAGTGAGTTGCAACACCAGCAACTCATAGGACGTACAGATTGCTGTCGGTTTGGGGACTTAATTGTGTTGTAAGTTAATTCTAGCAATTCTAATATAGTTAGAAAAAATCACATGAAGATTTATTACATATAATGCCATCAATAGTGATTACGAATACAGGTTTCTCGTGGAATGTGAAGAGTATGTTATGAACAATTACACCGCAAGGAGCCGTCATGCCCGTGTTCGTAGTCAGAGACATCCGCATTGGATGATCCCACCACCATGGTCGGCATGCCCGTGTTCGTAGTCAGAGACATCCGCATTGGATGATCCCACCACCATGGGAGTGCTCAGGTTTTCTTATCATGATAGCACATTACATAATCATGCTAAACAAGTTTTTCTTTCAGCTATTTTACAAATTTTAAGTCAATATAAACATCTTTTATTCAACATAAATTCCATTCATGGTGAACATATTTATTTTATGGCACCTTTAAGGTTTAGGCATATTTCAATTTTGCTTTTCGTTCATTTGGAGTTGTGCATGCCGATTCGAAGAACCAAATATTTGTGGTCAATTTGCTACGAAATTAATATGATCTCCTATTAATTTTGTAGTAGAATATTTAAAATACATTTGTAATTTGCACTCAAGACATTATATTGTGCTAAAATGCTCACACCTTCTTGTGTTTACTATTTTTATTGTTTGTACATAATAATTGTTTTGACCATGTGTACAATATCATGTGTACAATATCATCTGTTGATTGAATGTTAATCGAAGAAAAACATAACATAAATGTGGTTCCATTCCTCTATAGATGAATAGTTACATTTAGATGTGATCATGCTTTATTTTATAGCAGAAATTCAATGGTTAATCGATGGAAAATATCTCAACACATGATTCCCGGCGTGTGAGTACCGTGAATATCCTAATGATTGCTTTAGACTAGCCGGATAGCAATTAATATCTACTTTAGGTGCAACTAGGAAGGCTGGCGCCGTAATGCGACACGCCCTTGGTACGTAAATCGTTGGTTAAAATATTGTAAAAATAGTACAATATCTAGGTTGAGAAGCGATGAAAGATGGAATATGTATATTTTTTCGAAGATACTGTAGAAGAAGACCATAGGATTTTCCCCATGTAAAATGGGCGACAGGCGGTGGAGTAAGTAAATTTTTCTGATGGTAACGTAGACAAACACGGTAATATTTTCTCTATGTAAAAAAGGCGACGGGTATTGGAGTAGTTATTTTCCTAAGTCAATTTAGAAGAAAGGAGTAGTATGCATTGGTTATTTTTTCCAGATAAAAGATTCGACAAACAATAAAATTGTTATTTTTAAAGTAAAGGTGCGGAAGAACTAATGTTGGAGAATTTCCGTTCATGGACCGAAAAATATTGTTGGGAAATTACCACCAGAAAATTTTGCACCGTGGCTGAATTAATGTCAGGTAATTATCATCTTGAACTACTGTTAAGATTGAAGAGTTGTGTAAGATATAACACCCTTGTGCGTCGTTGAAAAACACTCTTGAGAAATTACTTATGACAAATTTCGCGCCCTCCAAGAATTACTATCACAAGTCAACGGTACATTCGAAAATGGTTGTCGGGAATTACTGATGTGAAATTATAGATGAAGAATTACGTGTCCTAAAGTAATAAATATTAGATAAGTAACACCCATCGAAAAAATATACCCTTAGATAGTTAATGCCATCAAACTATTGTTGAAGCTAAAGATTTGTACCAATAAATTACTTTGAAAAAAGATACTTAACGACTCTAAAAAACAAATGTTAAATAGTTAATGTTGGAATTACTATCGAAGCATAAGAGCTTCACTGACAAGTCGCTGTAATTTTTTCCAATTCTAAGGATTTGCACTGATAAATTATTGACGAGAATTATTAAGAAAATCACTGAAAAAATTATTATTTTTTTGTCAAAAAGGGGAAAATCGGGCCCAAGACATTGTTCATGCGTGAGCATTGTTCACAAGCGCATGAACAATGCAATGGGGGCTGAGGAGCGAGCAAAAAGGAGAAGCTTTTATACTAGAAATTTTGTTCGTGGCACCCGCATCCTAGATTGTTAAAGTGTTTGTCATAATATTTTACAAGTACTACAATATATGGATTATCCTTAATATTGATAGAATCCCTGGAATCCTACGATTTGATAATCAAACATCATCATGTCGATCCAAATCCCACTATGAATCCCAACCCGGTAGAGTCCCATGTTGATACCCAACCCAAATCACATAATCCCATACAATATTGCAAAATCTTGTTTATGCACTTTCTCGATTCTAGTGATTGATTAGCTGAGTCATCAACTTAGTGTACTAGCATACCATGTCAACCTCCCAAGCCATTTCCACTTGCCTCACAACTCTTTATTTACCTCCCAACCCCAAATAATTAGCCGATATGATATTTGATCCCACTTAAAGAAAAACTTACATCAAAGCTCTGCACTCTTCTTACAAACTCTCAATTCTTTTTTACAAAGCATATTTCTAGAAAGTAGGCCTCATAAGAAGGATCCATCAACGTAGATTGCAAGAGACTTGAAGGTATGGCAAGTGACATGCTACTTGCATGCTCTATTTTTTAATTTAATAAATTTGTGCTTTCATTATTCTGACTGTATGTTTGCTCTAATATATGTTCCATATTTATATACAAAATGAATAAATATACATGTACTTTTTGTTGAGAAATTTGCACAGTCTCTATTATATGTTCCATATTTACATACAAGTGCATGTTCTCATCCATGGCTCAATAGTAATTCATGGAAGGGTAAATTTTACATTATCTTTTCGTGGAGAAATGTGGACCAATGAGATTTGTTTTGCTTTTTTGGCTATACCTGTGTAAAGCATATTGCTAGAAATTTTACTTCTTAGTATTTTCACCTCTTCTATACTACCATACACAATTTCAACATGGATAAAATCTTTGCTCAGAAATCTAGTAGAATCCGGGATTCTGCGACTCGATACTACGACTCGATTCCGTCGGAAGAAAACCGATCCAACTCCAAACCCAACTCTAACTACCTTGATCTCAATTGCAGGAAGGACAGGCAAAAGTGGAAGAGTCAAACTTCTCCCTCGGAAAAAGGCGGGAAGAAAAGTGTAAAATCACTTGTTTGAAATATCTTAAAAATAGCTTTTGCTATTAAAGGTTTTATATTCGGTGGTCAAAGGAACACCCTTTGCTAGTCTCACCCTTGATAGTCTTTGTGAAGTACAAAATGTATGTTCAATGAGGTTTGCATATGCGTTCATGATGGAGTGAGAAATGCTGTGCACTGTTTGTTTCGGTGTGTCTCTGAAGCCTCAAGTTTGAGAAACGTTGGCGTGTCTTGTTGAAACAGACACATCTACTCTATTAATCGATTTCTCCCTGCAGTTTCGATGTTCACATAAATGCAGGCTGATACTTTTTTTGTTTGTTATAAATCATAAGTCGATTCTTCTTGCGCGATGGGATGTTGTTGTGCCAGACCCAAGCAAGCTCTGAACTTTTAACTTAAGTAGTAAGAACTTAGAACTACGTTGTGCACATTCTTCGGTTTAGACTACTCATAGTGGGAGTAACTTCACTAGTAACTAAGTGTCCAACTCAGCGAATTTGCTTATGTGGCAGTGAGTTAATAAGGAGAGAGGAGGATGGAGTAACATAGCTAGTTACTGTAACATCACACTTCCCAAGATACAATGAGTCTATAAACTAATTAATGATGACATATATGATACTACTTTGATGTTTACTATGGTAGTAACATAGTAGTAACATATGCTTCTACATGTTCTTCACTATGACTAGTCTTACAGGGCACTGGGCGAAGGGGATTCAGACAATTTGATCCTCACTGACATCGAACTCAAATAATAGAAGTACCAATTGAATGGAATTAATTACCTGGTATCTGAAGCTAGCTGGGAGGGAGCATGAAGAGGATGGAGAGCAAGGCACGATCTGCCACGGTGCCACCCGCCATTAGGGTTCGCCGGCGGCCACAGAGATTCCTCGACGGAATCCGCGCAGGTCTTTCGTGTGGAGTATAAAAAAAACAAATCGTGGGCCTGAATGTTTGCCATGGGCTGGGCTGGCCTATGCTCTCTCGTGATTCACTATCGCTTTAGCTGCCGGTTCGAGTGCGTCCACGGTCCACCACCGCAATCCCTCAATGAACCGTGAGGAGGGCAAGATGACGCCGGCCAGCCGCCGCCGCCGCCGCGGCACCCATTCGCTAGCGGCCAGTCCGCTGGACGACGACGACCTCCTCCGCGAGATCCTCGTCCGCCTCTCCCCGCAGCCGTCGTCCCTCCCCCGCGCCTCCGCCGTCTGCAAGCGCTGGCGACGCCTCGTCTCCGACCCCGGCTTCTTCCGCCGCTTCCGCCTCCACCACTGCCGCAACCCGCCACTGCTCGGTTTCTTTGAAGGATCTAAAGGTCTGACCTTCGTACCCACCCTGGAGGCCCCCAACCGTGTTCACCCCGGACGCTTCTCCCTGCCGTCCGGCGTCGGCGATTGCTTCAAGTGCCTTGGGTGCCGCCATGGTCTCGTGCTCATCTCCCTTCGGAACCGCCTCCAGGCCCTGGTGTGGGACCCCGTCACCGGCGACCAGCACCGCTTCACCATCCCCCCGGGAGTCGCCACATATGGAGATAGTACCCTGATCAACGGGGCGGTGCTTCGTGCTGCCGGACACTTCCAGTTCCAGGTGGTCGTGGTAGCCGCAGACGGTGACAACCAACGTAGGCGAGCGCTCGCCTGCGTCTACTCGTCGCAGACCGGCTTGTGGGGGGATCTTATCTCCACACCGCTGTCATACAAGGCTAGTGGGTGCATTTTTCCCACCTTCGTCAATACGAATGATGCTGTGCTGGCTGGAGATTCCCTTTACTGGGTGCTTGCGGGCAATTCGGAGAGAATTCTTGAATTTGATTTGGTAAACCAGATCCTAACTGTGATACGGGTACCAGTGGATGCGCGTCGGCAGGTCAGCTGCTTCACGCTTATACGGGCTGAGGGCGGCGGGCTGGGTGTCTTCTTCCTCTCAGGCTCAGACTCCAACTGCACTGCCCAGTCATGGGAAAGGAAGACTGATTGTTGTGGTGTTGCTTCATGGTTGCTCGCAAGAACTATTGAACTGGACAAGATACTTTCCCTGAAAGCACAGAAGAAAGAGGTCATCTACGTACGAGGGTATGCTGAGGAAAATAATGTGGTGTTCTTGTCGACATTTGTCAGTCTCTTCATGGTTCATCTTGAGTCACTCAAGTTCAATATGGTTTTCGATACCAAACCCTTGGCCTTGTCTCAGTGTCATCCATTCGAAAGTGTATATGCTGCAGGTAAGAACATGTCTTACGCTGAAGATACAAAATTTGTACTTTTCTGGTAATCGGCTGATGAAATCACATTCACATCATTTCGTGTTAAGCCAAAAATATTAAGTAGTGTCATACAATTTGTTTCTCTTGCTGCTTGATTACCGCTTCACCATATAGAGATGATATCTGCACAGTTGTTTTTACTGCTCTGATACTTCTGTGGATTAAGCCTATGTAATGGTTTTTATCTTGATTTACTTTGTATTCTGTAGTCTGGCAGTGGGCTAAAACCGGTTACCTTCGTCTATGTAAATTCTGTGATTTAATTTAAGTCAGAACTAGCAAACTGTCAACGCCAGTTTATTATATGAATATCCATACAATACAATAATACAATGCCTAGCTGTCTAATGGTAGGGTTTGTGCATAGCTGCAGTCTCATTGTTTCTCAAGATGAGAGGCCCAGTTGGAAGTTGACTACATGAAAAATCAGCTTGAAATAATTAAGATGTAAAATAGGTAGCTCAATAGCTATATCTGCAAGCTTAAGTAAGCCTAGTTATATTTCCTTCATTAATTATTCGTTATGTCTGTATATATCACTAATAATCTTAAATCCATAAGAACTTGGTTTGAATTTTTTGAATAATCCATAACAAATTGCAGCTATGAGTCATTGTGTTGTCTGCTTAGTGTTTGGAGACTAAACTCCCATTTCTGGTTTATTGATAGCTAATACTGGTTACAACGTAGACCCCTCATTACAATTATATATCGAATTAATAAACCTCTCATTAAAAGTGTATATTGAGTATCTAGATGCATTTCAATGTGTAGATACTCCCTCCGCTTTTATTTAGTTCGCGTTCTAGGTTTAGTTAGAGTCAAATTTTGCAAAGTTTGATCAAGAATATAAGAAAAAAATATCAATATCCATAATACCAAATACATATAATATAAATATATACTTTATGGCGATTCTAATGTAATATATTTTGTATTGTAAATGTTGATATTATTTCGTTAATATTTAGTCAAAATTTACAAAGTTTGACTTTGACTAAACCCAAAACGCGAAGTAATTGTGAACGGAGGGAGTACATCCATATCTAGACAAAGCTGCATCAATTAAATTGGAATGGAGGGAATATTATATTTTCTATGGAATTCAGGGCCAAACTTGAGGATCAAGCCTTGAGCTCCTCCCCCTTATCGTTGATGCGGCCGCAATCTAACTCTGCCCCACATGACACGTTGTTTATTTCACTTATGCTTGTAGAAATATGCGGACACGACGGAGCTGACCTTCTGCGTAGTACGTAAGATGATTGTATGGCGGAATATGCTATTTGGTCTAATGGTTGAGCAGGTATGCTTATCTTCTGCATGTATATTATTGAGGTATCTGTAATACTCTTTAAATATGTATTGCTTCCCTTTACTACCATGTCTTGAGTACCAAATTGCAAGAGAGAAGACATGATAGGCTTTGTCTTGGATCTTTTCTCGATAACCTGCTTCCTCATCCTTTCCTCAACAACCTCTTATGCCTTCAGTCAACGTCTGTCTCTTCTACCCTGCTGATTTTCTATTCTACCCCCTCCCTCTTTACTTGATGTGCTCTTCATTTTCCCTCGCTTGCATCTAGCTTCCTTGCTTGTGGTTACCTCCTCATTAATACTTCCCAAGTTACTTCTGGTACTGTGGGATCTTCTCTCTCTAGTCTGTGCGATGACTGATGACTTAGGACCCTTTGTCATTCCCTTTGTGTGCATATGTTGATGCCTGCTCAGAGAACTTTACTGTGTTTCAGGGAATGTTGTCATGCTAAGTAGTAGCTAATGGACTCCCTTTACTGTGTTTCAGGGATATATTTCTATTTTATTTTTTACTCGTAGCTACATGCCATTTAACTTATTAAAAGTGGTACTTGATCTATCAAGTTCTAGTGTTATTTGCATCCTGTCCTGCATACGAAAGTAATTTACAACTAATATTACTTCCTCTGTCCATAAATAGATGTCTTGTATTTATTAAATTTTGGATGTATATAGACACTATTTAGTGTATAGATACATCTAAATTTAGAAAAATATAAGACAATCTATTTATGGACGGAGGGAGTACTATTTTGGAAATATTCAGTAAATTTGACATCTGTTACTAGTGTTGTATCAAGACTGGGTTGTTTTTCTAGAACTACGTGTATGGGTGTATCTAAATACCCAGTCCATCGTTTTTGTTTGTTTTTCGCTGGAATGTCATTGTGTCGCGCGTTTAGGATTTGGAGCCTAATCTGCGGTTTCTTGTTTATTGATAGCTGATACTGGCCACGACTCATATTGACTAGTCAACTTGAGTCCAGCAATAGGTACTATAAAATACTATCGTATATAACTACCGATAGTTTAAAACTAGTATGTTAATATGTAATACAATTTAAGGCTGGGGACTGAGGAGGGGAAAACATGTGCAATTTTCTACAATGGCAAGGCCTTAGGGCATCTCCAGCGGCGCGACGCAAATCGGTGTTCGCGAGTGTCCGTTTGCGTCGCGCGGCGGACGCAAGAAAGACCGTTTGTGTCCGCGCGTCCGTTTGCGCCTGGGGGTGCCTCCAGCGGCCCGACGCATTTCCGCGTCGGCATGTAACAATTGGCTCCCTACAGTAATACTCTCCGAACACGGCAATCACGGCTCGGCAAAACCTGTACATGTCCTCAAGGCAGGTGCTCTCACCCATTCGAAGATACTCATCGAATATATCAGCAGCCATTTCATATGATAGCATGCGAATAGCGGCAGAGCATTTTTGGTAGGAGGTGAAGCCTAGCGCACCTGTTGCATCGGGCCTGCATTGGAAGTAGGGGTCGTAGTTTCTGACGCCCGGGAGAATGACCAAGAACAACTCCCTTGATATCCTGGCGCCGGAACATTTTTTCCTTGAACAACGGATCGGTGAGGTGAAAGTAGTCCTTGTGGAGCCGGAGCTGCCCCTGCATTCTGTTGCGCGGCAGATTTTTTGAGCAGCCCTTGATAGAGCCCCGGTGCACCGGCCTCTCATTTGAAGTGAACTCGTAGATCATGGAGGCCGCTGTAGTTGCCAATATCTGCGTCGACTGATCGGACTCCTCGTCGGAAGAGGAGTCAACGACCTCGGCGTGGAACTTCTGCAACATTTGCCACATGTCCATCTGCGTGGGTACGAACTGTGGATCAATGGCCGCGCACAATTGCGCAGGAGAAGAAACCTACTGGCGCAATTGACCGAACAGGTCGTGGGCGGCGCGGAAGTGCGGCGCAACCGGCAACGTTTGGCCCCAAAACAGCCGGCAGGTACGCGCCGGAGCCAATCCCGAGTACGATCATGCTCTCCGCGCGGCGACAACCGAGCCGGACGGGCGAGTATTGCGGCGCTGCGGCGGGACGGCGGCGGCTGGGGTTGGGGTGGTGGCGTCGGACTAGGGCAGCAAAGAAGGGGAAAAGAAGCAAATCGAAGCGGTCGATTTCGTTGTCCCTGACTTGCGAGACCGGGTAGGAAAAGGAGGACGCTCGGCGCGACCGCGCAGCGTCCATGGAGACGCAAACCTGGCGCATATTTGGGCTAGGTTTGCATCGCCGCGGACGACTCGGTCACTTTACGTCTCCCCGCTGGAGTTGGTGCCAGATGCATTTTAGGCCCGGACGGACGCAAACGGTCGTTCACGTCCGTTTGCGTCGCGGCGCTGGAGATGCCCTTACTCTTCCGCATAAACCAGCAGCCTACAAAAGGTAAAAACCAGCAGCAACGGTGAAGCAGACAAGCAGCAGCACTGCAGCAGCTGGTGAAGGAATCTGGGGGCAGCAGTAGACGGTGGAGGAACAGACCAGCAAGAGCAGCAGCCGTCGGCAGAGGAGCAGACCAGCATCCTGGGGAGGAGCCTGGGAGCAGCAGAAGCCAGCAGAGGAGAAGATCAGGAGGAACAGGTGGCGGTGCCATGGGCTTGCGGCGCCGACCGGCAGGCTCGCGGCAGCGGTGGCAGCCAAGGGAGAGGACTGGGTCAGGAGTTGATTTGGTTCCACGGGAGAAAACTAGGCAGCTTGATATAGGGTTAGAAAACTAGGCTTACCAATATTGAAAAATTATGACATTTGGGGTCATTTTTATGGTCGCTCGACTCATGAGGCTTGACTAGTCGACTGGGTCGCTCGACTTGGCCCATGAGTTGACTTGACACTTCGAGTCAACCTTCAAGTAACGACTCGTTGACCAGTCATCGGTTGACCCGTCATCGATCAATCGCACGCGACTCATAATCCTTGCCTAGGCCTCTCTAGTAACAAAGTAGCTCGTACATTTCCAAAAAGTATGCCTGTGAGTTAGAGCATCTCCACTCGTCTCCACGACGAGGCCCCGAGCGACGTTTTTCCCATCCGGACGGTGAAATTCGGCCCAGTCACGCCCCCGGTTCCTCGTTTTCGTCCGGATTTGGCCCTTCATCCATCCGGCCACCCATCCATCCTCCGGGGAGCTATCGGGGAGTCCGGACCGGTGAAAAGCGGGGAAGGGCCGAGACAGACAGAACCCCACCACCACCTCTCAACCACCCCTCGCATCTCTTTCGCCGCCGGCACCAGGGCTTGTTGCCCAGATTCCGCCTCCCTCCTTCCCACATGCCTATTTCCTCGTCTTTCACGACATATCTGCTCCTCCGCCTGCCGTTTTTCGACGGCACTCTCGTCTCGGCTAGGCACGTCAGTGTTCGTCCATTTGCCTCGCCGGCCATGGACTCGGACAAAGAGGAGGAGCAGATGTTCGTCGAGCTTATGCGAGAAGAGATGGCAGCCGCCCCAAGACGAGGAGCACATGATGATCCTCGGTTGCTTATCAAGCATGTACGCCGGTGGCAACGGTCGACGTGGTGGGTGGTGGGTCGGCACCAGGTCGCGGAAGTGCAAGCCGAGACAGCGAATGGAGGGCTACTGCATGTTGTACGCCGACTACTTCGCCGACAATCCATTGCACGGTGAGACTGTTTTCGGCGTCGTTTCGGATGAGCAGAAAGCTATTTCTGCAAATTGTGTATGCCATCCGAGACTTTGACCCCTACTTCAGATGCAAGGCGGATTGCCCTGGCTTGGTTGGATTTTCACAGAAGTGCACATTGGCTATGAGGATGCTGGCGTATGGAGCTCCCGGTGATGGTGCAGATGACTATCTTCAGATGGCGGAGTCCACCGCCCTTGATTGTTTCTACCCGTCATAGCAGTGTTCGGGGACTTTTACTTAGATCACCCACTATCGAAGAGACTCAGAGGATCGTTGCAACAAATGAAGCTAGGGGTTTTCCAGGGATGCTTGGAAGCATTGACTGCATGCATTGGAAATGGAAGAACTGTCCGTTTGCGTGGCAGGGAATGTACAAGGGTCACAAAAAAAGCTGCATTGTGGTACTTGAAGCAGTGGCTACCCATGATCTCTGGATTTCGCACTCTTTCTTTGGTATGCCTGGATCCAACAATGACATCAACGTCCTAAACTGCTCCCCGATCTTTTCCAAGCTTGTTGAGGGTCATGCTCCCCTGGTGAACTATGTGATCAATGGTCGGCACTACAACAAAGGATACTACCTTGCAGACGGTATCTATCCAAAGTGGGCAACATTTGTGAAGACTATCTCGAGACCCTCACCCCCAAACATTCCGAGTTTGTCAAGAAACAAGAAGTTTGCCGAAAAGACGTCGAGCGTGCATTTGGTGTCCTCCAGCAGAGATATGATGTCGTCCGGTTCCCTGCTATGACTTGGTCCAAAGATCAGATGTGGAAGGTGATGAACTGTTGTGTGTGCTTACACAATATGATTATTAAAAATGGGCGAAAACATCCGGTTCCTCTGGCTGAGCAAGAAGCACCATATGAGAGAGGGTCCTCTTGCACAGCCTAATCACCAGTGCCATCATGGGCCGCCTTCATTGCTATGCGCCAGGAGATTCGAGATTCTACAATGCATCAACAGCTGCAAGATGATCTAGTGGAGCACATATGGACGCTCCGAGGCAACGCCAACGCCGACGCCAACTAGTCTGTCTTTATTAATTTGTTTCAAAACTTGTGAAATTGTGTGCTTCATTTGTTTCAGCACTTGTTAAACATTGTACTGATTTTCGCCGAATTTGTTTCAGCAATTTTCGCCAAACTTGTTAAATTTTATGTCGAATTTGTTTGAAATATGTCAAATGGCCGAGGTTGGGGGTGTCCTGCCGGGGGGACGGCTGGAACTTCGGCGCTCCCCAGGCCAAATTTTCCTCCAATTCGGAGGAAAATTTCGCCGAATTTGGGCGTGGGGAGCGCCAACGAGTGGAGATGCTCTTAGAAACCAGATCTCTTCTTTCCTACTCCATGACACCAGTCCCTCTTTTACACATTTTTCTTTTAGCTTCTACTAAGGCCTGATGTAGCAAAAAAAAACATGCTACAATAGAGGTTAAAGGTGTGGCACTGTACTACAAATTATTTAATGTTCTCTGTTTCTAATGTTGGGTTTGCGTAATAATGCTCAGATTATTTAGCTATGGAGCTTTTGGCACAATTTCCACAATAGAATGTAAAGATAATGTTTACTCTTGAGTCCTATACAAAATTCACGAGAATAAGTTCAATGGCTTTTCCTAACTGAATAGTACAAGTTTGTTGAGTGCTGATATTTCTTGACCCACGGGTCTCTAGAGTTACATCGTGGTGATTGAGATGCAGAAATGGGTTGTTGAGGAGATTTTTCCATTGCTGTATTTCGACGCAGAGATTGAATCTATGTAGCATGCACCGGTCTGATTGTAGAAATTAATCGCTTAGTTTCACAACTTGCCTCCATTATCTAATTTCCGTAGACATATGTTGACCGTCATGAAGGTTGAAGGCACATTGACTTGTTTCAGTTAATTCATACTCAACTCGGGGTTTCTTTGATTTGCCGTGTTTCAAGGAAGCATGTTAAAAACGTTGACCAAAGGGGGAAGAGTCCCCTTTTTTTTGGAACAGGTAAAGGGGTCTAGAAAGACCCGATCGATTCCATTCAGCCATGTGGCAGGTACATTTTACAGAAAAGCCCTAACCTGTCCACGAATTAATGCGGATATAACCCCAGTGGAATCTGTGCAGCGGATTCAAACTAGTCTGGGTGGGTTCAGCAAGTTTAACTCCAGCCACTGAGCCAGCGCTCAGTTTCTCAAACATGTTTGGCAAGCTTGCCTGTGAGCTGACCCTGCTTGTGTGCTTTCATTTGATTATCTTCTTTATGTAGCTATCTTGGCCACCATGGATGTTTGAACACAATCAAAATTAGGATTCTACATGTATTATAAATGCTGCTTTCATCACTAGTAATATGTTTTAACTTTACTAGCATAGGTGTAGCTAGTGTTTTACTCTTTTGAGTCAAATGCGAAATTCTGAGAACAACTGTACCATTTTGCCCCCAGAATTGATACTACAAGCTTCTTTGACTGAAGATATTGCTTGCCCTACAGGTGCCTAGATTCTAGGAGTTCTGGTGGCTGAGATAAAGAAATTAGTTGGACTAGGCCAAACTGGGTCGAGGGGTGCGTCAACCAGAGCGAAAGCATGTACTAGTAGCATATATTCAGTTTACCTTCTTACCGATATCAGTTTGTTTCAGTGACAACCTTCGTTTTACACTTGGTAGTACTAAAGCTTCCGTGGATGTATCTCAGAAATAAGTCTTCAGTTTAAGATTTTCACCACTTGTCTCAACAGTTGTGGAGATGATTCCTCACGCATATCATTATGCTTTTTTGTAACCCTTTTTTTCATTTTGTTTACCATCTTGTTTCCCTTGAAGCCAACGATGTAGTAAGCCTTTGTGTGTGCTACTTGCGAAACCTCATTTTGTGGGTGTTCTGACCATCTTGTTTGCGTCAATATAGTATTGGCTGTCAGGCATAATTGTGTACCTTGGAAAGTACAGTGATGTATAACACAAAACATGTTTGTTGTCATGGGCTCACGGCAATGTTTACTAGTTTTTTAAAACTACTAACACGTATCCAAATAAACCCTGGGCTCATTGTCATACAGGGAGTCATGTGGTTAGCAGTAAGGGACAAGTTGCTTGACCTGTCGCCAAAGATTAAGAGCGGAAGCAGTACGAAGGAAATGTAGGAACCGATGCCTGTATATTTGAGAAATCTGTGATCTTTGAGTGGAATGCTATACCCTTCATTTTCCAGCTTCTGCTTTCTCCTTTCATAGCCTTGCCCTCGGAGATAGCAAAGCAACTGCTCTCTCCTTATTCCGGATTTATTCCAAAATCTCCTTGAAGCCTTCAGCACTGGGTAGGTTTAACAGCAAACGGCTCTCCCTATCATCACTCTTCGGATCCTTATCCCCTTTAAAATGTTTTTTTTTTCAATTTTTAAATAAATTGGTGCACCTACACCCATGTTCCACTAGCTATTTCCGGTAACCCAGCCGCTATCCTTTACAGAATCCTTTTTTCCAAAATTATTATTATTGCAAACTCTTCCGTTCATCCCCTGCCACAGTTGAACGACCGAAACGAGAAGAATGAGCGATGAGCTGCACGAGCAAAATCAGAAAAATGAGTGAATGGTAAAAGAGTGTGGATCTTTCCAAAACAGACACACAACGGCATGAGTGTATTTACATTTTGGTGATTTCTCCATGGGAACTATCTCACTCAGGTCAGACTTTGCAGGCGAAGCAGCTACATGGCTTTGCAGAGAGCAAACTGTACAAAAACAAAGACAACAACTGTGTTAGCCTTGGATAGAAAACCGCTGTCATTTTTTCGATAAAGAGTATATATTAATATCACGTAGATACCAGTTACACCTAGCCTCTGCAACAACATCATGCCCTAATGGCATAACGGATGCACACAGCTAAAATAGATAGAAGAATTGCAAAAAAAGAAAAGCTCCGCTACAGAGATCGAAAACTGTAAACAGCTGACACCACCAAGATAACACCAGAAGGTCAACTTCTCCATAAGCGACGCCTCCAAGAAGAAAACAGTGCACAAATATTGTCGTCGCCCAATCATAGATTTTAGGTTGTCACCCTGAAGAAAGTCCTCTCTCAAAATAATGCCTTCAACAAGAACATTATCAGGCATAACCAGTTAAGGCCAGACCTTGGATTTTCACCCTGAAAGATAGAACTCTGAACTTCTCATGTGCAGTCGCCCCCACATACAAAAAAAACCGCTGTCATGGATGAAGAAGATGAAAGTGAAGAAATCGTGACATGAAAATTACCCCGGGGAGAGGCGGCGAGGTCCGTGTCATCGGAGGCAGCTGCATCCGAGGAATAGCCCACCACCCTGGGCTTGATCGAATTGTCGGCGGTCCGACACCACCATCTCGTGGCCCCTTAGTTAGCTGGCGAGGCCGGCACCGACGCCAGAGACATCGAATTGTCGGCGGTCCGACACCACCATCTCGTGGCCCCTTAGTTAGCTGGCGAGGCCGGCACCGACGCTAGAGACGTGCACTCAGCGACAGTAGCACCATCCTTGCCCATAGTCTTCTTGCCGAAACCCAGAGATTGGCGCAACCAGCTCCCATATATGCTCATTGTGGTCATCAGGCGACCGAGAAATCCTTCCGTCTCAGTTGACCTGCAGGACCATCCGATTGCCTTTGAGATTCGTGCGTGCTTAGTTGAATAGACAGTGATAAAAAACAGAAGAAAATAGAAGGCGCTAGCCTTGACCGACAGGGGGGGTATCGACCAAGAAGAACCACCAGGGAAGATAAGGCTCGCTGTGATGTTTGCGACTGTGCAGCTTAATAACTTCTTTATATCTGTATATTTCTTTTTTTCTTTGTCTTCTCTTTTTTTCTATTTTTTTTTTATTTTAGTAACCTATTTATATGTAGAATCTTGTTCTTGACTGTGGCATTCTTATTAAAAAAAAGAGCACGACTAAAACACGGGCGCTCTGCGCTCCGCATCAGCGCGCGGGATGACACGCGCATGGCCGCTCCGCGCTTGACACGTGGCTGCGCAGCCATAGCATGTCCCACGTCCAACTACCTACCATTTAAACGGTCTCCACGTCTACCTACCCACGTCATTAAAAAAGAGAAAAAGTGCACCACAACAAAGCACTACTTGAACATCGCGTGGTGCAAAAAACATCCAAGGCAGTCCAACGTGAAAAAAAAGAGATTACGTGAGCAATGTACTGCCAGCACACCACGCGGTGCAAAAATGACCCAAGGCAGTGCAAAGCGGCACAAAAAGCCAGTGCATGGGCGGTGCACTCCGAGAATCATGTGCGGTGCAAAGCGATCCAAGGCAGTGCAATGCCGTACAACAAGGCAGTGCACGGGTGGTGCACTTCGACATGCGGTGCAAAAACGATCCAAGGTAGTGCACGGGAGGTGCACTGCCAGGCTGTGCGGTGCAAAAGCGACTCAAGGCAGTGCAACGTGGTATAAAAAGGCAAATGCACAAGCGATGCACTGCGAGGACACCTCGCGGTGCAAAGGGATCCAAGGCAGTGCAACTTGGTACAACAAAGTAGTGCACGACGGTGCACTTCCATGACACAGTGCGGTGCAAAAGCAACCTAAGGCAGTGCAACGCCATACAACAAGGTAGTGCACAGTTGGTGTTTTGCCAGGACACCACGCGGTGTAAAAGCGACTCAAGGCAGTACAAAAATGGTACAAAAAGCAAATGCACGGGTGATGCACTGCCAAGACACCGCGCGGTGGAAAGGGGTCCAAGGCAGTGCAACATGGTACAACAAAGCAGTGCACGGCGGTGCACTTCCACGACACTATGCGGTGCAAAAGCGACCCAAGGCAGTGCATGATTGGTGCACTGCCATGACACCGCGCGGTGTAAAAGCGACTCAAGGCAGTACAAAAAATAGTACAAAAAGGCAAATGCACGGGTGATGCACTGCTAGGACACCGCGCGGTGCAAAGCGATCCAAGGCCTTGCAAATTGGTACAACAAAGTAGTGCATGACGGTGCACTTCCTTGACACTGTGCGGTGCAAAAGCGACCCAAGGCAACCCAAGGCAGTGCAACCAAGGCATGAAAGACAATTCAAAAAAAAGTTCGTACAAACCTATCAAGATGAGATATATTTTTGTAGATCTCGACGCGACTAGCACATCTATGAAAACAAAAAATTATTTGGATACTCCGTTTGCTAGATATTTCAGTTTTCGTATTCGAATCTACAGAAAAGGGAAAAGCCACGCGACCTACTCTGAGCCCACCACGTGTCGTGCTGGGATGATTCGCGGGAGGCTTCAAACGCACTAGGTCGCGCCACTTGTCAGCGCACGGCGCGAAGCCGAGCACCCTCCCCTAAAGGGCGCCCTTTTTCTAGTAAAAACGTTAAAAAAATGTGTAACTTATATGCTTTATACTTTTGTCTTACTCCCGCTGTTTCTATAAATAAGATTTCTTGTTAGCTAATTTGAACATTTTTTTCTCCTCTTGTTTGTTTTATAGGCCAATACGAGGTGTCAACTTCACAAAAAAAATTTATGGACCGGTGGATAGCACCACAAGCGCACGTGAGTGAATAAACCTATGACAGAGACAATTGAAGGTCCAAGAGAGAGACAGAGCAGGGCTAACACTAGACTAGATGGCAGACTAATTTGCTCGACTGAGACCTAACGTGTTCTCTTCTCAGTCGATTGAGACCTAGCTAGACCTTTGTTACATATAATGTCATCAATACAGATTAATTATTAATACAAGTTTATTGTGGAATGCGCAGAGTATGATATGAAAGTCGGTGTAATCCGAGGCAGCCCAGAGAAATCCTCTATGTTGGGCCTGATCGGGTTTTATGTACCTCCCGGTCCCGTCTTGCTTTCATGTCACTTGGGAAGAGAATATACATCATCCCCCAATTACATTATAGGATAATGCTAAACATTTTTTATTTCATCTTTTCTATAATATTTAAGTCATTCCAAACATATTTATTCAACACAAATTTCATTCATAGCAAACATGTATATTTTGTTCATTGCACCGTAAAGTTCTAGACATATTTCTGGTGACGAATGTTACTATTGGTCTAGTTGGAATTGTGCTTGCCAGATTGATGAACCACATACACGTGGTCAATTTTTATGAAATTAGTATGATATCCTAATATTTATGTAGTAGAATATTAGAAATAAATTTGTAGTTTTTACTACAAGAAATTATATTTTGCTAAAATAAATCACACTTCTTGTGTTTATTATTCTTATTGTTTGTACAATATCAATTTTTGACCATGTGCACAATATCATTTGTCGATTAAATGTTAATCCAAGAAAATCATAACATATGGCTTTGTTCCTCGATAGATCAATAGATATATTTAGGTGTGTGAGTGTGTTCATGCTTATTTTATAGAAAAGATTCAGTGGTTATTCTATGGTAAATATCTCAATAGATGACTCATAATGTATGAGTACTGGAATATACTAATAATTGTTTTACACTAGCTGGATAGCAATTGGTAATTTCTTTAGGTGCAACTGGTATATTGGACGGCACAATTGCAGCCCCCTCGACATTGTTATATCCATTTCCACGTAATAAAAGTATTGTCCTACTAGCACAATGTCATCTTGTGAAATATATTGAGAAAATATGCATATAAGCAAAATAAAAGTAAAATAGTTAGATGTGAATAACCACCAATGTACATAGAAGTGAGCCTAGCTCATTTAGCTAGGGAGTGAATGTACAACATAGGCACCTAAGTTTAGATCTGCATGGATGGCAATTCAAGTTCTTATTAACTATACAAAAAAGTCGATGTGGGGGCTCATCCACCTATTCGAAACACACTTGTAAATTTTCATTTATTTATGTATGATTTTTTTTAAAATAATGCGGCAAGAAAAGCCCCTATAGTGACTTTTTAAATAATAAGAACCAAAATATGCGTCTGGTTGGCTTGATTCTGCATCCGCTTCCCTAACTAACTGAGCTAGGTTCATTTATGTATACTGTGAAGATGGCATGATCATTTTAACTTTTAGAGGACATTTGGACTAGTTTTGATCTTCTAAAGTTCTTATAAAACACTATAATTTATGTTGATACATTGAAATGATAGAGATGGTAACCTAGAGAGGGAGGTGAACATGTTCTATAAATTATCTTGCAATTTTAGGCATGCGGAATAGTAAGTGCGCCTAATGCAAACTAGGTGAGGCAACCTAGATAATGATACAATGTACTTCAACCCTGAATGCTATCACAAATATAAACAACGCAAGTAAAAAAGATCGGTTAGAAATAACCGAAGCAAGCGGAGAAAAAAATGTATTCCTATGTTCTCTCGCTTGGGAGGAAGGTACGTTACATTGGAGAGGTGTGGAATCCCACGAAACATTTTCCAACGCCACGAAGGCTAACCTTCTTTTTCGGAGTCTGTCCCACAAAAAGGAATAGCTAGCTCACTAATGGTAGACTTTAAGATAGTCTCTAAACACTCACTAATAATTCTGAATAAATCTGTCCAGAACCATTCAAATCCATGGACTTTGTTAGCTGAAGGGTCGTATAGCAGGTACAGTTTATATTGTTTCTGTATTACGTGCTGCCAGCTTTACACTTCACGTCATGTTGTTTTTAAATTTGTTCTTACCTTTTCTCTACTCTTTTGTTATATCCAAGATGCTGATACTGGTACTGAAACAGAACTATTTAGGTGACACTGTCACAAAATCTGGCTATGCTGGTCATCCATGATGTCTGTGATATGCTAGCTCTAGCCGTGATGATGCAATAATCTTCACTGGAACGGATGATGATGTACCACTTTTCTTCTATTAATTTTCACTTGACTTTTTTCATTGAGATTCTGTTAATCTAGCTTCCATTTTTTTGTATTTATTTATTTATGTACTTTTTTTTTCTTCAGATTGTTGTATCGTCCAAGCTGCTGATACTGAAACTATTTTGGTGACACTGCACAAAAGGCTATGCTGGTCAACCACCCCTTCAGCCCTATAGTAGCTCTAGTCGTGGTTATGTAATCTTAACTTGAACGGACGATGATGTATATCTTTCCTTCTGTTAATTTTCACTTGACTTCTTTCATTAAAATTCTGCTAATCTAGCTTCCATTGTTTGATATTTGTTTATTAATGCACTTTTTTCTTCAGATTGTTGTAACACCCAAGCTGATTATACGCTGTGATAAAAATAGACATGAATTCGGTTGGTGTCATCTCTGAAAAGCTGTTATGCCTGAGAAGGAAAGAATCCTTTGGCGTCTGCTCTGGAAACCTATTGTCCGTGAGAAAGAATCTGTTGGTTCCATCTCTGAAAATCCGTTGTCCAAGTCTTATGTATAGTTATGTTCAGTTTTGTTGATTGTACCTAAGAACCATGTTGTTTCACTGAATTTTGCTGCAATTATGTTGGTCGTCTTTTCTTCAAGTCTTGTTGCATGTGGTCTAAATCCATTGTTATTCAGTTTGTGATTTGGAGAACCAATTTGTTTGTCATCATTTGGGGTTGGAATACAAGAATTCTTTTGTCATTCAAAGATTTATCAATTGCATTTCATTTTAAATGTAATGATCTATGCCAAACAATGACATTTTTTAGGCGCTTAAGAGGAGGAGAGAAAGGAAACTAATACGTCTTCAGGAAAAGTCTACAATTATAACGGAGCCTCCAATTCAAACGGTTGTTTAGCTAGCAAACATGGTTCCGATTCTCTGGCTGCAAGCCTAATTCTAGCGAAGCGTGCGCCTGTCGGAGATTTTTGCATCGATCCCTCTTATTATGCGAATGACTAATAAAAACCTAGCGTCTGCATTTAAGAGACTACATTGTAGATGTCAAAACGGAAATTTTCAAAATACAACTACTGTGAGCCGAAGTTCCAAAATATATCACCCAATTTCGAGTGAGCATTTGGTGCACATGAGCACCAGTGCTCTCAGTTTTTGAAATATTAAAAAAAAATGTATCTGTGTTTCAAAAAATCATCATATTTATTCCATGAATATATATATATGTTCCGAATACTCGTGAGAAGTTTCGGTAAAAGTTGCATTGTATTTTGAGCTACAGGAAAAAATAAATTTATGGCTACGTATAGGGACGTATATTTACCAGAAATTTGTCTTTTTTGTATAGCTCAAAATATAACATATTTTCTCCAATTTTTTTACCGTATCTTTGGAATGTTTATATGTATGTAGGTATTTAATTTCATTTTTTTTGGAATTCAAATAATATGATTTTATAGCACCAGGAGCACTGGTGCTCATGTGCTAAAGACACTTTTCGCCTAGTTCCTGCTTTTTCATGGCTAAATAGCACCCGTTTGTTCTGCATTTTGCCCTCTATTTTGGATGTGGGACGGTAGAAACATGATTTACTGTCGAGTGTCCCTAGTTCAGGAAAGTAGATCTGACCAGTATTTTACCTATATCCGCCACACTTCACATTCTTCATCACTTTACTTCCGGTCTTCAAGATAGTTCTACTTCTACACACTTCCGCAGGGGAAGAACCTGTTCTCTTTCGCCACTCCTGCATTGCCCGTCGTGGCTCCTTGGGGTGGAGTTAGGAAGAGGAGTGGTGCTTCCTCTCCGGAAGCTTCTGGTCATGTCCTCTTTGTTCGGCCGTCGTCTGATGACCCAGCACTGAAGGCCAGGTCTGATCTATCTTTGAGGAAGAGGCTGCCCGGCAGATCCTCTTCATCCGGTCATCAGCGGAAACATGCCCGCGGAAACGTAATGTTAGTTTAATTGCTTGTTGCATTCTATTTCTTTCACCAATGTTGATCAAATTCAGATTTTGACGTCATGTTTTCTCAATATTTAGAGGACGGGTCGAGAACTGCGCCGCACCAAGACTTGACGAGGAGATGGAAGCGACGGATACACGGCATATAGAGGAGATCTACAGAAGCTCAAGGAGGATAGATTCCACTAACTCGGAATTGCCGCCCGAGGTACTTAATTCTTTCTAAGGGCCTCTTTGATTTAAAGGAATAGAGAGCACGTAGGAATAGGAAAGCATGGTTGGTGCAATCCTTGCCTAGTTCCTTGTGCACAGTAGCTCAGGAAAGTTTCCTATTCCCTTCCATTTCCTTCATATTTCCTTCAAATCAAAGGAGCCCTAAACATAGGCAATGGATTTCGGGATGCCGTCCTGTTTTCAAATTGAGAGACAATTTGCTGCAGATACTGAACATCGTCTAATCCCCCCATAAATGATTTATTTGTGTGGATCCAAGCACCTCTCAATTTAGTTGACGCAGCCATGTCAGATATGTTCTCGATACGCATTTTTCTAGACTCGTTAAACCGTGTAGGCTCCCACATATCTGAAAAAAAGCCGCGTCTACAAATTTGGAACCTAGGGTACTTTTCGTGAAGAGAATATTACCCATCTCAGGCTTATGGCGTTTCTCTATTTTATTGCAGTCCATCGCCAACACCTGTCGGCTTCAAGAGAATATTACCCATCTCAGGCACGACCTGGATGAAATTGTTGGGTGCGCTAATTTGTATAACCAAGAGGTGAACGATCTTCGCGTGGAACGCAACATGCTGCGTTTGGAGATTAACAAGTTTTCCAAGCTTCTGGAGGAGAACATTGCGACGATGGAGCGAGATAAGACTTCCATCCAGGACCTCCGCGAACAGAATGCCGACGTTGTTGGCAAGTGGAATCAGGCTGCAATTGATCTCGTGTCGGCACTCAGGGACCTCAGTGAGGCCCTTGAAACCTTGCATGAGTCTAACACAGAAGTAAGATCCGCCTTGGGTTATATCAATGTGCTGCTAATGAGGATCGAGGACCTGCGCGGCCATCTAACCATAGAGGAAGATGTTGATGGTATTGTCTAGTAGATGAATTGTTGTTCTTATCAAGGCTTCGGTTAGCCACCCCTTTTCTGGCACCTAATGTTCCCTTCTTCGTACGTGATGGAAGGGCTCATTGTACTTGCAATGTGTCTTTTCTCGATAGTTGTTGACGAATGTGTTGGCCAGTAGTTCCATAATTAAAACATTTATTATGGGAAATGTTTGTTATGTGCATTGTTGGAGTAAAGTTTGAAACACAGGATCTGCAGCATATATATAAAAGGACACTCAGTTCATTCGGATACCAAGTAATAGGTGATAGGCCTTTATCGGCCGTTGAACACAAAAGTACATTCACTTTTTTCGGACAACAATCCCAAACCGGCCCAATCTAAAGGTGGCTCATATTTCGCCATAGTTCATTTGGATCCAAGAATCAGGTGCCCGGAGGCTAGAGGGGCCAAAATCAGGCCATACTAATTTACGGATGAAGCCTGGTGACCGGGTGTATACGTGAGCACGCGGTGGCTATTCAACACGTGTCTAACGCCGTCCAGAAAAACGTTAAGCTAGGGGAACCGCATGTGGTCGCGTGTGAAAGCAATCCCGCTTGTCTTCCAGCTATACTTTCCCCAACTTGAACAGAGCCAACGCGTTGTGCAGCTGCTCACCTCTCTCTCTCTCCCAATCATCGGCGCGACGACAGCCTAGGCGGCCTCTTCGGCGGCGAACTGGTGTCGCGGGTGCGGCCCTTGGAGGCGCGCGGGAGGCGGAGGCCAGTTCGGCCAACAACACCTCAACAGGTGGATCGCCTGGACCTAGCCGAGACGGCGGGGCTCGAGCGAGGCCGGACGGAGACTCACAGATGTAGATGAGGATGGTGGCTGGTCGAGGACGGACGGCGCCGCAGTAGAGACAGAGGTCACCGTGTCCATCGTGCTCCGGCTTTACCTGGACAAGGGCCACCCCATCAGGCCTTGCGTCGCCCGGCGATGGAGAAATCGAAGTGTAGCCTACCACGGTCAAGACGCATCTGCACCGATCTGCTAGCTTGCTTGTTCTGGATCGTGAGGTGATGGCCAGATTCGATGGCGTCGTGAGGTGCTCGTGGCGGCGCTGGAGAGGAGGTCCTGGCTCGGGAGGTGCGGGTGGCAGCGTTGGGGAGGATTTCAGTTGAGCTCCCTCGCCTGATGTCATCTGACGAGCTCCCCTCCGCTCCTCTGACGGCAATGAAGGTGAGCGATGACGCCTGGATGTCGTCCTCTGTATCCAAAACGCAACACAATTGAGCTACATCAGACCAGAATCGAGGGAGTCAAGGAGGCCGCTGAGGATATCCTAGTTACAGCGATGAAATAAGCACGGCCGGAATCGAACTTGCCGTGCTCGACGGTGGAAGCCTGCCGCCGCTGCCCTCCAATTGACGACGACCGTCGCGGATTCCCCTGTCGCTGCAGCCGGTGGAGGCGCGTAGAACACAATTGAGCTCCGGGTGGCTCGATTTTCGGTCTGCAATGGCCGCGCCATGGACGACGCTGGCGCGAGGTGCCACAACAAGGCGACGAGCTACGACGCGTGGGGGTCGCCGTGGCCTCCCTGGATTGCGCGAGGTAGCAGAGGAAGGAGGTGGGGGTCGCCGCGGCCTACTGCGTGCAACGCCGTTCGTTCCCTTTTCCCTATCCAGACGTCCGCGCCACTGTCTCCCAACAAATCAATCGATAGGAGGTGCCCTGAGCAATTCGTGGTTGTCTTCTGCGATTCCCGACGCATCGAGCGCGGCCATCTTCTCAGATGGAGCTCGAGCGACCGTTGACTCGATTGGGCCGCCGAGGTAAGGGCGTGACATTGGGAGAGCGATGCAGCCGGTGGTGCCGCATTGTCATCGATCTGGAGGCTCGAGCGGAGCCGCCCGTTGGCAGAATCGCTCAATGGTGTGGAATAAAAGCCGCTCTTCCGTCCGCGCCACCCCTCCTCTGCCAGATTTCTTTCTCTCTCTCTCCAATTCAACGATTTCTCTCCCTCTCTCCAATTTCGCTCGCGCCAGACCTGCTTGATACCATCGATGTGCTGGTTCGATTCGTCGCAGCAGCTCGATTCCGCTCGTCCTGGAGAGAGAGGCATTGATTATCCTCTTTATTTGCCAGGTCTTTGTTATGGTCACGGATGCCAGTCCTGGAGAGAGAGAGGCACGTGGGTGGGGCAGCGTTTTCCGCGAGGGAAACGTACTCACGCCGTATGGTCGCCGTGAGCCAAAAAATAATCTCAATGTTGATCCAACGGCAGCTAGAGCGTGCTCACGTATACACGCGGTTACCAAATCCACTCTCTACTAATTTATCAAAATAGGCCTTTGTTGTCTTCTATCCTCAAATTTCGAAACCAAATTCTTTTATACGTTTAGCCTAGCAAGATGGGATAGTTATTTTGGCCCAGTATGTTCGAGACGTGTAATATGACATATGGGATCCACCTTGGAGACACGATAGGGTGGTTCAGTTCTGACATGCGGGGCCACACGTCCAGAATTGACACATCTCCATGTGGGCCCGATGGGAATGGCACGTGGGACCCATGTAGGACCGACAAAGTATGTAGGCCCAACAAGCTCTGACACGAGGTCCCACCAATCTCTGACATGCGGCCCCACCAAAGCTCTGACATGCGGGGCCACGCCACATCTCCATATGGGCCCGACAGGAATGAAACCTGGGACCCACGTAGGTCCGACGTATTATGTAGGCCCAGCAAGCTCTGACCTGCGGGGCCATGCATCCAGAATTGATGGCAGACAGACACTTGTGCTGCCATGTGCGCAAAAAAAATTGGCATGGCACCTGACATTTGGAACCCATGTTGGTGGTACTGACAGTTCTGGCCCACTTTGCATGCCTGGAGGCTATCGAAACGGGCGGCCCCACGCAGGTGGGTCGTGTCGGCACCTGTCATGCGGGCCCGAGTGGTGCAGGCCAGGTACATGTGTGTAGACAGTGGTTGTCTCCCCTTACAAATATGGGTCCCAGTGTTGCAGGCCTTGGACTATTGTGCGGGCAAACAGAAAAGTACGTGAACATGAGCGTGCAGAGTGTGGGTCAGGTGTGTCCACCGGCCCGAAGCCCAGTTGTTGTGACGCCCCGCCCTGACTCAGCAGTTTGGGCCGCCCACCACCCGCGACGCTCATTTTTGCATAATAGCTGACGTTTAGACCTCGCTCGTCACTAATTTTTCGGGCCGAGCGGCCCAAATCGCCATCTATGACGCGAAAATGACCTATCGTCATAGAAAAAGGCAATCGTTGACGGATTTCTCAATCGTCAGTATCATACCGTCATTGAAGACCCATATGTTACTAGTGGTATGGCCTTGCTAGGTTTCCCTTTTACCGGTCTCAAGGTGGTTGCTGGGAGACCGGGTTATAGGAAACATAGCCGCACTATCAAGAGGGGCTTTCGGTTGGGTAACTTGATCACATCGTCTTAAGGAGCTCAACCCTTTGCATGCTTTGCATTCCATAAATCTTGTTGCTTCTTGGTGTTTCTCTGTGTGAGGTTCTTGAGCTTGTTGCTAGCTTTACAACAAGCTCAAGTTCATCGAAAACAGAATTCGTATGCATCTTCTATTACGTTTTCGAGCTTGGAGGTTTTACCGGTGTCTCTTTTATAGATAGGTCAAAACATTCATCTTGTGGTTTTTTCTCCGTGGGTGGACAATGATGTTTCTATCCATAAAGTTGTAGGGCTTTTTGTTTGATTCCAACAAGCCCAAGATCATCGAAATCGGAGTCCGGACGCAAAAGTTATCATGGTTTTTGCAAAAGCATGTGGCGAATCTCAAAGCTGTTCTCGATAATTTATCTGCGGCCACTGGTCTTGCCATCAATTTCCACAAAAGCACCTTCGTTCCCATCAAGACCGACCAAACCACAGCCCTATCCATGACCCACACCTTTGGGTGCGTTGTTTCCTCCTTCCCCCAGACCTACCTTGGTCTTCCCCTCTCTACCTATAAGCTTAGACCCTCAGACCTTGCCCCTATTATTCAGAAAAGTGACATGAGACTTTCGGGGTGGCGTGGCCGGTGTCTACCCATTGGGGGACGCCTGGTCCTTGTAAATGCCGTTCTCACGGCCATGCTTGCTCACGCCATGGCCTCTGGGCTCCTCCCTACTGGGGTTATTGAGGCTATCGACAAGCGTCGGTGGGCTTTCCTCTGGACTGGAGAAGAAACCTTCCATGGAGGCAACTGCAAGGTTGCCTGGGACGACGTCTATGTTCCAAAAGACCGTGGGGGACTGGGCGTTCTCTCCATCCACTCTCAAAACTCTGCCCTCCTTACAAAATTCCTCACCAAACTCCACTCCGACACCACTGCCCCCTGGGCCTCCTGGTTCCGCCGTAGGTACGGCTGGAATAACACCAGAGATCTTGGGGACTACCATCACCTAGACACCCCGTTTGGAAGGTCATTGCGGCCGGTCTTAGTACCTTCCGTGCCATTACAAAAGTCTCCGTTGCCAATGGAGTTTCGACTGCCTTCTGGGCTGACATTTGGTTTGGAGATACCTCTCTTCACGACCGCTTCCCAGACCTTTTCTCCCACTCCACCCGCCCTATATCAATGTCACTGCTGCTCTGGCACCTGATTTTCGCAACACCTTTGAACCGCGCCTCTCGCTGGCTGCGGAGACCGACCTCCGTACCTTTGCCAGCAAGCTTTGCTCCGTGGCCCTGCGACATGATCCCCGGACACCGTTGGGACCGCCTCACTAACAAAAAACTCTCGAACAAAAGTGTCTACCAACTCTTTCAGGCATCTGCAAATCGAGGAGGTTGCGGAAAAGATTTGGAGGAGTGCTGCCCCCCTCAAGTGCAAAGTCTTCTGCTGGCTCGCCAGGAAGAAGTGTCTCCCCACCAACGAGCGTTTCCGACATCAACTCTGCAACACTGCTGCCTGCCTTTCCTGCTCCCAACATGAAGACACGGACCACCTGCTGCTGACGTGCCCCCAGGCTCGAGAAGTTTGGAATTTCTTTTTCCCAGGCTTCGACACTGGGGGGGGGGGGCTCCGATCTCTGGACGACGCGATGCAGAAGCTACAAGGAAACCACCATCAGCACCGCCATCGCCTAGAACATCTGGAAGAGAAGAAATGACCGGACCTTCAATGGTGTCATTGAAGACATTGCTCTTGTTTCCCGTAGGTGCATTGAGGACATTAGACTTTGGGCCCACCGCTGTAACACCCCCTCTTCCTCCCTTTCTCTTAATAATTGGTGTAATGGGTTCAACCCGCCTTTAACTTTTCTAGATCCCCTACTCCTCTCTTCCCTCAAAAAATTTGTAATGATCCCCTGAACTATTGTTGTTATTAAGTTGTTCAGGCTGGCGTTGTTGCCTCTCAATCTCACTCACAGCTCGTGCTCGCAAGCTCAAGATGAAAAACAATGGAGGATGATCACAGAGAGAGGACACAGAGATTTTTGGTGCGGGTGCAACTGACCGCTTTTCTGTTTCTCTTCTCCTTTTATTCAGCTCGCCAGGGAGCGATCGTGGTGACCAAGCCCACTTACTAGGTCGTGCCATCCCACGTCCAGGAACTGGTCCACGATGAGCTACAATCTAGGATCAAACCGTCTACGCACGGAATCAATCGGTTTACAGAAAATTGAAAGAGAAAAACGACTAAGTGTCTAACTGACGAAACTGACAGAAAACACCTAACACCTAGATGCAGGGTTTATTCCAACAAACTCCCCCTAATCCCTGCATCCCTATGCAATCTTGATGACGCCGATCTTGCTGCGCATCTCCTGGAACTTGACTCGACCAAGAGACTTCGTCAGAATATCGGCGAGCTGTGTCTCCGAACTGGTGAACTCGACATGGATCTTCTTGTCCTCCACGCACTCGCGAATGAAGTGAAAATGGAGGTCGATGTGTTTGCTCCTATCGTGGTCCACCGGATTCTTCATGAGCGAAATGGCAGATTTGTTGTCCACTTTTAGCGATGCCGTCTTCGTCCCTTCCCCAACAAGGTCGCCGAGCAGCCGTGCCAGCCACACGCCCTGACATGCTACAGTAGTGGCTGCGATATACTCCGCTTCGCAAGAAGAGAGAGCCACCACCTTCTGCTTCTGGGATTGCCAGCTGACAGGACTGTCACCGAGGAAGAAGATTACTCCACTCGTGCTCTTCCGTGTGTCGACGTCTCCAGCCATGTCGCTGTCGCTGAACCCGTTGAGCCCAGGCCGCTCACTAGCTCCCCGCTTGAGGAAGCATCCGTGATCGAGGGTGCCTGCGACGTAGCGGAGGATGTGCTTGACGGCGTTCCAGTGTTCCTCCGTGGGCTGCTCCATGAACCTGCTCACGTAGCCCACGGCGTAAGCGATGTCAGGACGCGTGTGCACGAGATACCGCAAGCTTCCCACGATGCTGCGGTAGAACGTGGCGTCGACGGGCGGCGCCGTGCTCGCCTTGCTCAGCTTCAGTCTGGCCTCCATCGGCACATGACAGGCATTGCAACCTTTCATGCCTGCCTTCTCCAGGATCGACGAGGCATACGCGCCTTGTGCGATCGTGGTGCCGCTGCTTCCCTGGCGCACTTCGATGCCCAGGTAGTAGCTGAGCAACCCCAGGTCACTCATGCGGAAGGTGCCCTTCATCTGCTCCTTGAAGTGCTTGATGTCATCGTCGATGGATCCAGTGATCACGAGATCGTCGACGTACACACCGACGAGGAGCTTGCCGCGGATGTACACTACGTGCTCCGAGCTACTCCGCTTGAACCCGAGCCCTGACATGGTCGAGTCCAACTTGGCGTTCTAGGCGCGTGGGGTTTGGCGCAGACCATACAGCGCCTTGCGGAGGCGCATCACCTTGGACTCCTTCCCGGCGATGATGAATCTCGGTGGCTGGGCTGCGTACACCTCCTCCTCCAGCTCTCCATTCAGAAAGGCGGATTTGACGTCCATATGATGAACAACCCATCCTTCATGAGCGGCAAGAGCGAGCAGAAGCCGCACTGACTCGACCCGAGCGACAGGCACGAACACTTCCTCGAAATCGATTCCTGGTTTCTGCAGGTAGCCCTTTGCCACGTTGCGCGTCTTGTGCTTGACAATGGCGCCATGCTCGTCCCGCTTCACCTTGAAAACCCACTTTAGCCCGATGGCTTTGTGGTCGCGAGGAAGATCAGCGAGTTCCCACGTCGCGTTGTCCTCGATGGAGGTCATCTCCTCGAGCACCGCCGCATGCCAGCACGCATCACGCTCTGCCTCACCAACATTTGCAGGTTCTTCAGAGGAGGTGAGGAAGAGGTGTTGCTTGCGCGTGGCATCTGCCTCATCAGGGTCGAGCAGGTCCGTCATGCGACGGTAGCGGTGAGCCACGCCTGCGTCGTCGTTGACGTCGAAGTGATCAGGGTCGATCTCGCTTGGTGGCGTGGCGAATTCCACCTGCCCTTTGACAGGCGATGCAGCTGCTCCAGCTGCGTACGGTGCTGCCGGCGCAGCAAGTCCTGGCGTCATTGGCGAGGGAGTGGCGGACGCGCGTGCGTGAGCGTCGGTGACCAGAGTGGCGAAGTACTCCACGGTGAAGCTCTCGCCATCCGATCCGGCCGTAGCAGCGGCCCCCTCCTCCCAGTTCCACGCCGTGCCCTCGTCGAACACGACGTCGCGCGTGACATGAGCGCGCCTGTCGACAGGGTCGTAGACGCGGTAGTTGACGCCGTTCTCCTCGTAGCCGATGAACACCATCGGCCTAGAGCGATCGTCGAGCTTGCGCTAGTTCGGCTTGGCGATCTTCACGTGAGCGAGGCAGCCGAAGGTGCGGAAGAAGTGCACAGGCGGCTTCTTGCCGTGCCACGCCTTGTACGGGGTCTTGCCCGCGACAGCGCGCGTCGAAGCCCTGTTGAGGATGAAGACAGCTGTGGTGACAGCCTCCCCCCAAAACCGACCTGGCATACCTGCACTCTTCATAATGCTCCTCGCCATTGCCACCACAGTCTGGTTCCGGCGCTCCACCACCCCGTTCTGTTGCGAAGAGTATGGGGCGGTGAGCTGCCGCTGCAAGCCTTGCTCGACGCAGTACTCGCCGAACTCAACGGAGGTGAACTCCCCTCCGCGATCTGTGCGGAGGGCACGGAGCTTGCGCCCAGTCTCCACCTCGACCCGTGCTTGGAAACGCACGATCTCTTCTGCAGCCTCGTCCTTTGAGCGCAGTAGCCTGATCCACATGTACCGCGACATGTCGTCGACGAGGAGGAGGAAGTAGCGGTGTCCTCCCAGCGTCGCCGGCGAGATCGGACCACATAGGTCTCCGTGAACCAGGTCGAGGATGCTAGTTGCGCGGTACTTGGCCTCCGCCGGGAACGGGTGACGGCGCTGCTTGCCAAGCAGGCACCCGTCACAGAGTTGATCAACGTGATCGACGAGGGGCAGACCGGTGACCATCTGCGTCGCACCCAACTTCCGCAGCGCCTGGAAGTTCAGGTGTCCATATCTGGCGTCGTCCGAGGCGCATCGTGCGGCAAGACACACCGGCTGCGCCAGCCTCAGATCGTATGGGTACAGGCGATTGCTGGCGCGCTTGACCTTGGCGATGACGCGTTGTCGGCGATCGCTGAGGATGAAGAAGCCGCCCTTGATCCTGGACTCGCAGCCGTGCTCGTCCAGCTGCCCGACGCTGATGATGGAGCTCTTGAGGCGTGGGATGAAGTAGACGCCATTGAGGACGCGGTGGCCGCCATCCTGGTCGAGGAAGATTACTTGGCCGCGCCCGTGGATGTCGACGACGGAGTTGTCACCGAACTTCACCGTACCGCCAACGCGCCGATCCAGGTTGGCGAAGCAGCCCTCGATGCCGCTCATGTGGTTGCTGGCGCCCGTGTCAAGGAACCAGAGCGAGTCGTGGTCACCGTCGACACGGCTCAGGTGCGCCTCGGCCCGTTCCTCCACGAGCTCGACGTGGACGTATCCATCGTCGACAGGTGCGGTGACGTCACATACGCGCGCCATGAGCATGTGTGGGTCATCGTCGGCACCGGCGTCTGCCTGCGCGAGGTTCGCGCGGCCTTCCTCATCTCGCTTCTTCTTGCGGCAATCTCGGGCCCAATGGCCCTTTTTACCGCAGTACCTGCAGCGCTCACGATCGGTCTCGTCCGCGCCACGCCCACCGTTCACCTTCTGCTTGCCGCCGCCCTTGTCAGGTCGTGGCGGGCCCTTTGCGGTGGGCGCGCCGTTGCCAGACGCGCCGCCGCCACCGAAGCGCGGCTGCTTGCGACGCTCCTCCCATTCATCCTCGGTGAGGAGGAGCTTGTTGACGCCGCCCATGGCGTCGTCGAGGTCGTAGCCTTCCTCAGCGATCATGAGACGTCCGCAGAGGTCCTCGATCCACAGCTGTTTCAAGTCAACAGTTTGTTCGATAGCCATGACCATTGGTCTGTACTTACGAGGGACGACGCGTAGAAACTTCAGTACCGCCTTGTACTCGTCCACAGGATCTCCGAGGAGCTCGAGGTCGCTGAGGATGTTCGTGAGGCAGATGGAGAAGTCCTCGATCGACTCACCGGAGCGGAACGCGAGGTTCTCGTACTCACGATGCCGATTCTGCGCCTTCGCCTCGCGGATCCGTTCGCACCCCAGACGCATGGTCTTCAGGGTCTCCCACGCCGCTTGGGCGCTGTCCTTCGCCGCCAGGGTCCGCACCAACTCCGGTGGGACGGCGCGGAGAAGTGCGGATCGATCGTCGCTCCCCTCGTCCGGGCCGAGCTCGATCGCATCCCACAGGTGTGCCACCTGCAACTGGATGCGCATCACAGTTGCCCACTCCGCGTAGTTGGATCGCGTGAGAATCGGGTATTGGGCAGAGCCTGTGCTCTCCCTCACGACGCGCTCACGGATCACCATCTCGCACAAGGCTGCGGCCACGCTGGCGAGCAGGGGACACCGAGGTCCGCTTGGGCAGCGATTCATCGCCTGCCGCTGCGGCAGCCTTCGTGCTGTTTGCCTTTTCCTTCCCAGGTGCCTTCGACATCGCTCTGATACCACGTGTTGCCTCTCAATCTCACTCACAGCTCGTGCTCGCAAGCTCAAGATGAAAAACAATGGAGGATGATCACAGAGAGAGGACGCTGAGATTTTTGAACTGACCGCTTTTCTGTTTCTCTTCTCCTTTTACGTGCCATCCCACGTCCAGGAACTGGTCCACGATGAGCTACAATCTAGGATCAATCCGTCTACGCACGGAATCAATCGGTTTACAGAAAACTGAAAGAGAAAAACGACTAAGTGTCTAACTGACGAAACTGACAGAAAACACCTAACAGCTAGATGCAGGGTTTATTCCAACAGGCGTAAGCCCGCCGTAGCCCCGGTCAATTTTTTTTTAGCTTATTAAAAGTGGTACTTGATCTATCAAGTTCTAGTGTTATTTGCATCCTGTCCTGCATACGCAAGTAATTGACCACTAATATTGCTGTTTTGGGAATATTCAATAAAATTTGACAGCTGTTACTAATTTGTATCAAGACTCAGTTGTTTTTCTCAAACTACATCTATGGATACATCTAAATACCGAGTTCATCGTTTTTGTTTGTCTTTCGCTGGAATGTCCTGTGTCGTGTGTTTAGGATTTGGAGCCTAATCTCCTGTTTATCCTTTATTGATAGTTGATATTGGCCATGACTCATGTTGAGTAGTCGACTTGAGTCCAGCAGTAGGTACTATAAAATACCATTTTTTGTAACTACTGATAGTCTAAAACTAGTATGTTAATATGTAATACTCCCTTCGACGCGGGAGCTAGTACGTACGACGCGGGAGCTAGGTGTGAGAGTGCGTCGATTAAATCAGTCCTGAGGTAGTACAATATAAGGCTGGGACTGAGGAGTGGGGGAAAACCTGTGCAATTTTCTACAAAGGCAAGGCCTTACTCTTCCCGGTAAACCAGCAGCCTACAAAAGGTAAAAACCAGAAGCAACGGTGAAGCATACAAGCAGCAGCAGCTGGTGAAGGAGTCTGGGGCAGCAGGCCAGCAGTAGAAGGTGGAGAAACAGACCAGCAAGAGCAGCCTGGGGAGGAGCCTGGGAGCAGCAGCAGCAGCGGCAGAGGAGAAGATCAGGAGGAGATTTGGTTTCACAGGAGAAAACTGGGCAGCTTGATATAGTTTTCCAAAACTAGTCAGACCAATATTGAAAAAATTATGACATGTGGGGTCATTTTTGTTGTTGCTTGACTAGTCAACTGGGTTGCTCGACTTGGCCCATGAGTCGACTCGACACTTTGAGTCGACCTTAAAGTAACGACTCGTCGACCAGTCATCGACTAGTCGCACGCTGACTCATAATCCTTGTGTAGGCCTCTCTAGTAACAAAGTACCTCATACATTTCCAAATAGTATGCTTGTGAGCTAGAAACCAGATGTCTCTTCTTTCCTGCTCTTTGTTTCAAATGTTTGTTTTGTGTAATTTTGATGTGATGGTTCAACTTTGGAGCATTTGTCATAATTTCCACAACCGTGTAGCTAGTGTTTCCTGTTTTGAGTCAAGCTGAAATTCTTAGAACAATTGCACCGTTTTTCCCCCCAGAATTGATACTACAAGCTTCTTTGACCGAAGATATTGCTTGCTCTACAAGAGCCTAGATTCTAGGATTTCTGGTGGCTAAGACAAAGAAATTAGTTGGACTACGCCAAACGGGGTTGAGGGGTGCCTCAACAAGAGCGAAAGCATGTGCTGGTAGCATATATTCAGTTTACCTTCTTACCGATATCAGTTTGCTTGTTTGAGTGAAAACATTCGTTTTGCACTTTCTAGTATTAAAGCTTCCGTGGATTTATCTCAGAAATAAGTCATCAGTTTAAGACTATGTGTTGTGGTGCCGTTCGGGACTTTATATATAAAGCTGGACATGAGACCTTATGTTCAAAAAATAAGGCTTTGGAGAGAACGGTGTGGCAGCTTAGTGGGTGAACCATCTTTCTCCTTAGTTATAACTCACTTGCGATTTAAAAGTATTGGATCCAAATCAAGTTGCAAGTAAAATACCTTAATACAACCTGACTTGCACTACTAGGAAAAGGCCTAGCCGTAAGAAGAGTCTCAGTGGTGCACTACAATATTGGTGCGCCACTGCTAGTTAGCAATGACGCACCAAAAAATGGTGCTCCACTGGTACCAATATGGTAGTGGCCCAGTGCTTTTGGGTACGCCATTTCTAAAGTGCGACCAGATCCCACCACAACCCCAAACTTGGTGCGCCATTACTATGTGAGATAGCAGTGGCACACCACTATGGGTGCGCCACTGCTAAGTGGTGCCCAAACATTTCCACCACGCCCGTGGATCGCCTTTTCTGTTTAAAAAAATAATAAAAGAAATAGATGGAAATTTCAAAAAATAAAATCCTTCGAGATATCCTGTCATCTAGTTTTAATGATAATTAACAAAACTGAAATTCAATTTTTTATGCAAAATGGCGTCATCTTTCGGTAAAACTGGATTTCTGGTTGCATACGATCTTCGATGAAAATCTTTTTTATATGAAAATCTATCTACGTGAAATTTCCTATCCGAGGTCGTTTAGAAAAAAATTGGATTCGGCAAATTCAAAATAGAAACATGACTTTTTTCACCTTTTAGATTTTTTAGGTTTTAGATTTTGTGCAGAAATTTCAGAAAAAGAAAAAGAATAGCAATGTCGCACCCATACCTTGGTGCGCCACTGCTAAGCCTCCCGCCCACGAAATTTGAAATTTGGAGGTCGGCCACTTAACCCCCCTACTCCCTCCTCCCACCTCCATCCTCCTCCACACTCTCCTCTCCTCTCCTCCTACTCCTCTCCTCCTACTCCTCTCCTCTTCTCCTACTCCTTCTACTCCTCCATCCACTCCACCATCTACTTCTCCTTACTCCTCTCCGACGACCCGGCGAATTCCAACGACCCTCCTCCTCTCTGACGAACTCCAACGACACTCCCGCCTCCCTCCTCCCTCCTCCCTCCGGCCTCCATTACCCTCCTCCTCTCTATGAACCCTCCTCTCCTCCATCCTCCATCCTCACCTCTCCTCCCTTCTCTCATCCATCCTCACCACCTGAATGAACAAGGGACATAACAAAAACGAGAAATAAAAACCTGAAACGAAAACGAGAAAAAAATGAGAAAAAAAATCGAAAAATATGCCAGATCCAGATCCAGAAATTTCAAATTTTAGCAGTGGCGCACCTTGTTTTGGTCCAGTGGCGCACCTCCCCTTTTTAGTAGTGGCGCACCAGGGAGCTAGTAGTGGTGCACTTCTTGGTGCGCCACTGCTAACTGTTAGCAGTGGCGTGATAGTAGTGGCGCACCAGGTAGGCAATAATGGTGCGCCACTGATTAGCTGTTTCCTAGTAGTGTTGCAACCAAGAGTTCTAATTGCAACCTTATTCACAACTAAATATCGGAGTTACAACTCATAGAATGCACAAAACGTGACATATATTCATCGATTTTGAACTTGACTGAATTCTAAGTTAATTTCTAGGCTAGTTGAGAAGTTAATAGTTAGGAAGAACCACTTGGAGATGTCATCGATACATATTACGAATACAAGTTTTGTGTAGAATATGTGAAAATTACCATGTTTGGTGTAATCCGAGGCACCTTAGAGGAATTAACAGGCATGTGCCCGGTCAGGTTTTGTTTACCTCCCAAGTCTCATCGTGTTTTCATGTCATCTCAGAAGACAATACCCCATATCCCCCAATTAAATTACATAATCCCACTAAACAATTTTTTATTTAATCTTTTCTATAATTTGTAAGTCATTATAAACATCATTGTTAAACATAATTTTTATTCATAGCAAACATGCTTATTTTATTGCACCATGAAGTTTTAGACATATTTCTGGTGGCGAATTTTACTTTTGGTCTAGTTGGAATTGTGCTTGCTAGATCGACGAACCACATATTCATGGTCAAAATGCTACAAACTCAGTATGATCTCCTAGTAACTATGTAGTAGAATATTAAAAATGCATTTGTAACTTTACTACGAGACATTATATTGTGCTAAAAACTCACACTTGCTTGTGTTTATTATGCTTGTTGTGTGTGCAATATCATATTTTTACCGTGTGTACAATATCATTTGTCGATTGAATGTTAATCCAAGGAAATGATAACATATAGGTGTGTTCTCGATATATCAATAGATAGCTTTAGATGTGTCCACATTTTATTTTATAGCAGAGATTCAGTGGTTTCTCAGTGGAAAATATATCAATAGATGACTCATGATGTATGAGTATGTGGAATATACTAATAACTGTTTTAGACTTCCTATAGCACAATTGCACCATCAAAATTATTATATCCAATTTCACATACATCAACAAAATATCATTTTACTAGCACAATGTCTTCTTGTGAAAGCTCATTTACCCGTGGGAATGGATGTACAACCAGCCACCCAACTTCAAGTCCTAATGGATGCTAATTTTAGTACAAAACTTGTTGTGGGGGCTCCTCCACCGGTTTCCTTAAAAAAACATCAACTCACATGCAAATTTATGTTTGTATATGTTTGGGTGATCATATAATCATTTAGAGGACATTGGTAATAGTTTTAGTCTGTTTAAGTAGTTACGAAACTGTACAATTTTTGTTGATACTATGCATAGTCCCAAAATGAAATTTAAGGCGTTGGTTACGAAGTTGTATCTTTATTTTGTCCACAAACACAATTGTAATTGCTCTCTCTTGAAGAGACACTAAAAAAAGTTTTAGTTTGCCGCCACCGGTCGGATTACGTGGTGAAAAGAACCATTTCATCTCTAAATAGTCTTTTACAACAGAATCACATTTTTGGAAGCCGTGTCACAAAAAGATCTACCACTGATTTTGTCAATCTCTTTTCTATGTGTTGACATCAAAGAAGGAAATGGTTGTTGTGGTAGATGTATTTCGGTACACCATTGATTGCTAATGTCTTTCTACCGGACACGTGGCAAATATCGTCAACTCAGCCAGCTATGCACATGCAGAAAACTCAGAAGATTTCGGACAGCAAGCAACCCAGCCGCTATTCTAGTATTCCTTTAGAAATTCCTTTTCTAAAATTTACAATGGCGACTTTATATATAAAATTAAAATCATTACAAACTCTTCAATTCATCCCCTGCCACAGTTGAACGACCGAAACGAGAAGAATGAGCGATGAGCTGCACGAACAAAATCAGAAAAATGAGTGAATCGTAAAAGAGTGTGGATTCTTCCAAAACAGACACACAACGGCATAAGTGTATTTACATTTTGGTGATTTCTCCATGGGAACCATCTCACTCAGGTCAGACTTTGCAGGCGAAGCAGCTACAAGGCTTTGGATAGAGCAAACTGTACAAAAACAAAAACAAAAACAAAAACAAAAACTGTGTTAGCCTTGGATAGAAAAAAGCATGGAAATATTACGGTCTGAATCTGTCATGAAGAAGATGAAAGTGAAGAATCGTGACATGAAAATTACCCCGGGGAGAGGCGGCGAGGTCCGTGTCATCGGAGGCAGCTGCATCCGAGGAATAGCCCACCACCCTGGGCCTGATCGAATCGTCTGCGGTCCGACACCGCCGTCTCGCGCCTCCGCAGTCAGCTGGCGAGGTCGGCACCGACGCCGGTGACGTGCACTCGATGACGGTAGCTCCATCCTTGCCCCTGGTCTTCTTCCCGAAGCTCAGGAACCTCTTCTTGAACCCCATCCCTGTCCCTCTCGGCGACGTCGTCGCCCCCCTGCTCCGCGCGCTGGGCGGCGTCGACACCGTCTGGGCGCTCCTCCTACCGCCGACGCCCGGATCCTCGCGCTTCTTCCGCACCAGCGCGGCGTCGGCTTCGAGCAGCCTCTCGACGGACTGGGCCCGGGAGCTGCAGGAGGGAGAGCTGTTGCGCGCGGAGCCCCGGTCTGACCGGCCGGTGCCGGTGAAGGAGGACAAGTCATCGTAGCTTTCTTCGGCGTTCGCCGTCGTGGCGGTGGCCGCGTCGGCCGCGCTGGTAGCCTGCAGGTCTGCAACTGCATTGCCAACATTTTTGTCCTCGATCTGTAGATCAGCAGCGTTCCCTTCGACAACCTTCTTCTTGATGACGACGTAGCTGGGCTCGATTTCAGAGTCGCTGGTGATCTCTCCGTTGCCGAGCTTGGCATCGGCATCAGGACACTGCACCACGGTCTCCTCGGCGTCGCGTTTGTCAGCCACGTCGACCACAGCGTTCTTCAGTTCAGCTTCGCAGCCGTCTGGTGCCACACCGTTGTCCACCACCTTTGATTCCGGCGAGGAGGCTCGCGCGGTCTCGATAACAGTGTCGCCGTTGTCACTCCCGACGAATGGTCTTGGGGAAGAAGCCTTTTGAGCATCATCCTCACAGTCGGATGCCGCAGCCTGCTCGGCCGAACAGGTCGGTGGCACAGCCGTCTCCATGCCACCGGAGCTGCACCTCCGGTGCAAGCCGCCACGCGGCGGCTTCGGGCCGGCTTGCCTGACCGAGCCGTGTCCTTTCACCGACCCCCCTTTGCTTCCGGACAATGCCTTGCGCTTCGTCGCGGCGGCGACGATCGGTGCGCCGTGCTTCTTGCTGGCACCCTCGGCGACGGAGCTAGCCGGTGGCAGCGGTTCTTGCGACAGCGCGCGCCGTAACCCGACGTCCGGGCGGCTGCCTTTGACCAGGTTAACCGACGAGAAGCTCTTCCTGGTGCGCGCGTGCTTCTTGCCGGAAACCCTTCCCGGGGCTGCGACGTCGGAGCTCCTTCTCTTCTCGCCGTCCTCCTCGGGATCCTGCCGCACATGTTACGAATTAAGCCCAAGTAAAATTAATCTGCATGCAGTGAGGACGTAATTAAGTATACACTCTGGTACAGATAAACGGTGACAAGACTGTGTGTATAGTGAAGACACCTAATTTGAGCAACTGAACTTTTTTATGATGTGACTAATTTTGAAAATTGGCTTAATTCTCAGTTAAATGGGTTATACTCCATCCGTCCTTAAATAAGTATACTTCTAGGTTTAAAATCTGTTCTAAAAAGTGCACATACACACTACTAATACAGTTAATTAATGCAATTAGCTTCTCGTAATCATTTCCCAGCTCCATCCTCAAATCTCCATTCCTCTCCTCCGCCTCAACCATCAATCCTCATTTCTCTTCTTCAATTCATAGAATGAAGACTTATAAAAGATAAAAGAGAACTAAATCTTCTTGTATTTTCTTAATTGTACACTTATTCGCGGATGGAGGAGGTAACTCGACCACTTCCGTAAAAAATGTTAGTTGCAATTTAACATGCAATTGAAAAAAATCTGAGTTGCAATCTATTTGCAAACAAATAAGTTCTTACAGCCACAAATCACAACACAAATCTATTGGTTCTGAATGCAACTGAGTTAGCTAAGAATTAGCAAACCTAATTCTTTTAATAAATATATCAACCACGTGTTATCTACTAAGAGCTCTAAGCTCCCAGGGTTGCCAGCCTCTGTGGTTGCTCCAGGCGTCACTGTCGCGGGTCCCAGCCGGTGGCAGCGTGTTACCGCTTGGTTCCCCGCCGCTTATTAACGCTTTCTTCTGGTTAGTCGGTTCTTTTGAGGGTCAACATGTGGGTTCGCTGTGGAGACCAACGACCAGCAAAAATACGGCGAGATGAGCAACGGCGGCTAGGTTCAGTCTGCCTCCTCCAAGCCCGCCCCATTCATCACGGGGGGTGCCAGATCGAGCTCCACCGCTTCCGCCTTCGGCGCCGATGGCCGCAAGGAGCAGCAGATGGGGAAGCAGCGCAGCCAGGTAGTACCCCACTGCTCCAACGCCGAGGCAACGACCAGCGCCCGCCGGCCGTGCTGCCATTTGCTCCGAAGTTGTTCTGTTCCTACTGCGGCTGCCGCATCGACGGGGCGCTCCACCGCGCGGGCGTCGTTTGCGGTGGTGGGTCTGGTGGTGATTGGCATCACCCTCCCACCTCTGGTTGCAGCGCGGCAGGATCTTTGGCGCGTGTCGCGTCCGTCGGCACGACTAGCTCCTCCGAATCATGGTTAGTTTTGTCTCGCCCTCCCCCTACTGGTAGCGAGCTCTTAGGAGTATGGCAAAGCTATCTCATACAATCCTGATTCTTGTTGATTAGCTACATCAGTGCTTGTTCGCTTAGTTCGAAGTTTTTGGTATCATTGTTGCAGGTTCAGATGTGCACTTCAAGTGTTTGTTCGAATGCCTGAAGAGAGATTGCATATAACAAATCAACGAGCAATACCCGAATACAAGCCACTGAGCCTGTTGATGGCCATGTGTACTGGAATCCTTTCACAGGCATATTCCGTACTCCCTCCATCACATTCCTGATTATCCAATCTGCTGGTACACGTCCAACATTCTTATTTGCTGCTTCTGGGTGTTACCTCCAGGAACTGCTTTCCCTTGTGATTGAGCATTTTCCGTCGTTCAGATATATAATTTTGAGTTAGTAAATTTACAGTACGCCTGATTTTTTTTCATGTGCTCTGATTTTTGTATGTGTGCATGGAAGAACAATCTTGTTTACTTTACTGTGAGTAATCCTTGTTGATAGAAAGCTGATTCTTATTTGACATTTTATCTCCCGTCTTGCAGTCTAGCTATTTTAGCCAACAAATTTATCATATAACTTTGGTGTTCTTTGTTACAATTCAGGTCTAGAACAGATTGCGCCTCCCATTCTCATAGGATCGTTGTAAATAGATACGATTGGAGGATAGTATGTAGATGGAAATGGCTCCAACATCATAGGTATACATGAATATATTCAAGCCTGCCCCTTTTTTCTTTCAGCAGGTTCTCAAATGAATTCTTGTGGTGCTAACATTGTCAAAACCTTTAATTTCCAAGATTCTTATTTGGGTAGAACAAGTAGTATATTTCTTTTACTTTTCTATTAATGCTAATGTTACGATGAATTCATTTTAGCTGTCGTTCGTCTCGCGATTCATTGCCTTCACGTGCCTTAGTGCCTTCGAAGACTAGCTTTCGCTTGCTCGCAAAAAAGGTTATCCATTATGTAGTCTTGGGCTAAATACATCGATTTTCTCCAGTTGTGCAAATGTATATATGACTGATTCATACTGAAGAAAAAACATTGTTAGAAACGTGTAGTAACACTCAGGTTCTATCTATTTCTTAGATGCGTTTCTTGCATCACGTCCGAATGATAGAAAATCTTAGATTGTGTGAACCTGCATCATTTTATCATGGAAAATAAAAAAATTTATAAACTACCAGCGTGCCAAGCCAAATTATTAGTGCCGAGTTGCTAGAGGAAGGAGGGAAGAGCAATTGTCATGTATTTTATTTTTTTGACCACTGTGCTCGAATAACGTCTGACGAACCAGTGTTCTTGCAAGCCATCAGAAACCTACTGGCTTGCAAATCGGGTGCATATCATCTTTTAGGGGATCGAATATTCATTGGGCTAGAGGGGAGAGGAATGCTTCAGAAGCTTCTGATCTTGCAGTTGAAATTTCTTGCTCTATTTTTTGCTGGTTTGATCAGAATGCCCACTGCGGTGGACTGGAGATTGATTTGAGAAAATTCCATTAGCTAAGCCCCCACAATGTTGGGATGATGTGTTGCACTGGAATATGTTGTCCTTTTGTATGGAAATGCGCTTCCTTTTGGTACTGCTTGATCCCCCACAATGTTGGGATGATGTGTTGTACTGGAATATGTTGTCCGTGTGTATGGAAATGTGCCAGCCTCAAGCATCCGCAATTGCTAGAATATTAGGAAAATAAGATACTCACTCCGTCTCCTGGAAGTTGTCTGAGATTTTGCTAAATTTGAATGTATCTAGACACTAAATAGCATCTAGATACATCCAAATTTTGATGAATCCCAGACAAGTTTCATGAGACGAAGAGAGTATAATGTATAGTTTTTGCCGACTAAACTATGATTTTTTGTGATGGCTTGGCCTGTTTTGTGGAGTAGTGAGGGTTTCTCGGTGTGGAAAATCTTTATTTGAGTTTCAGTTGAAGTGAAAATAATTATCATTAAGTACATTTGTTTTGATTTTGCCTTCCTTTTTTTGCGAATATTTACTCTTAATTTGGAAGCACAAGAAAACTAAGTTGGGTCGTAAAACAATACTGCAATACTGGATACGCTGCACTCCTTAACCAACTTTGGTAAGCGGCAGATTGTGTGGTGTATGTTATTTTTTCTGCCGTTTAGGGGTTCATTTCCTCCTTTCATGTGTTATTTTATTTCTTACCCAGTTGTAGGTTTGGTGGCGTCGTGATTGTTGGTGGCGGAATGATTCCAGGCCGCTTGAGGTATCATGCACACGAATCATATGATGCTCTCATTCCTTGCTTCGTATTTTCCAGTTTCTCTGTGTTGTTTTTCATCTGCCTGCCCTCCAATTCTTGGCTAGGGTCTTACCCTCCTGTCTGCAGCATCGTTTCCTGCACCGCCACTGCCTACGTCTCCTACTAGATTAATACTCTTACAAGATGAGGTTCTAGATCCAATTTGTTGAAAAGGTAAGATGTGCATTCACTCATCCATAGGTCCAATGAACGAATCATGGAACTGTCTGGCTTCAGTTTTCCTTTTTTTTCGTGAAATAAAAACAACTATGTCATGGGATCAATATTTTCTTATGTGACAACTCATTGGTTATTTCACTGGTCACATTGTTGATTTATTCTAGAAAATTTGTGTTCTAGATCATTGATCTGTTGGGTCTTAGTGACTTGCCACGGCATTGGTGTTCTAAGTTAGATTTTTGATCCAGTATAGTGCTTGCATTGTGTATCCTAGAAGTAGAAACGGCAGAGAAAACAGAGGTCCCTGCTAAAATGATGCTCCCTCCGTTCCATATTATAAGATGTTATTATAGGACAGAGGAAGTAGAATAGAAGGTTTCTTGATGATGTAAGCACTTGATTGTTTTTTCGAAGCTTTGTTCGAATGTTTGGATGAATCGTTAGTGCTGACAACATCAGCTTAGAACTTTTTCTACCGCCTATATGTTTTAGCATGGTCAAATAGTTCATTTTGCCTAAACTGATTCCATCATCATCCCTCACGATGAGCTAAGCTACCATTTTCCTGCTGATGATTCTCTTGACGATTAGGTTTTGTCTAGCAAATGCAAAGATTGGACGTTGTTGTTTCCCTGGACCTACTGCTATATACTAGCTTATGTTAATATTTGAGGCCACAATGACTGCATTTCCTGTGGCGGGAGTTAACTTGTGTGAAGTGGATCTCAGATGTTTCTTGACATGTGTTTTGACCATATGGAATGTTGCTTAGCGTTTGTACAAATTATATTTCTCTTGTGCTCAGTATCTATCCATGTTTAAGTCATGTACCTATTGCTATGTATTTGTAATAAACTACTAATAGCTGCTACTATAGTTCTATATTGATTTGACCCACATATCTCATAAGAAGTGCTATAATCTTTCCATAGTGTCCTATGTTAATATTCGAGCACAAGTTCAATAATTTTCAAGGAATTTAAATATCTGATGAGCTTGAGAGGCTTCAAGTCCTTGCATTTCGCTATTGGTTTTTTCACTGCTCAACGGGTTGTTTTCTGGTTCGCCGTGTGATTTGTGCACTGTTGAATTGTTGATGGTCATGTCTATGTGAAAAGATCGAGTACGTTTGGTCTGAGGCATGGATGTCATAACCATTAGGATGTGACATGGATACTTTTGCGATATTCAGTTAAGCCTGCTTTTCTGGGATTTAAAAGCTCTATGTTATTCCAGATTATGCATTGGTTTATTTTGTAGCTTCTAGAGTCTTCTGTCGTTTCCTAAGTTTGACTTGACAGTAGTTTCAGGCATGGTTTGCAAGCAGTGAAAGAGCCCCGCCAAAGAATTGACTCAAAATAATATTAGTGCAACTCTTTGCCGCCTATGAAAAAACATGTTGCTGCTACACAAGATTTGAGCGCAGAGGGCTGGGTGTAATATTTCCAGTACTTTGAAGTAATGCCTATTAAAAATACTCCTTCCGTCTTAAAATAAGTTGCTTAACTTTTTTTAGACACGGATATCTATAACTAAAATGCGTCTATATACTTCCGTTAAAGTTGACCAAGTTATTTTGGAAAGGAGGGAGTAGTTGGTTTGTCCATAGGTTTGAGATGTTTTTCACATTATGGACTGCTGTTTAACCTATATAAGCATTGTACCATACACTTCCCATGCACGCTACTGCAATCGGAGGTTATTCAAAAACATAATTGACACTGTTATGTATAAGATGTTGTTAGACAAAAGACCACCACACCCAAAAATTAAACGCTGGTATCAAAGGATGGCGCAGCAAAGCGCGCTAGGTCCATCTAGTATCACTCATGCGGAATGAGACGAGGCTAACTAGTTTTATACACAAATCTGAGATAGCTGTTTATTCACGACAGGCTAAGAGTTGACCTAACGACGTCGACAGCAGCATGTCTATAGTTACATGGCAAGCACGAATGTTGTGTTCTGTCCCGGCGAGGTCCTGAACTGTCGGCGGCCGACAAAAGATTGGACTCTTCTACATGCTCCTCCACTTCTGGAATGTATGTAAGCACATAGAAATTGTCCTTTTGCTACTATTTTAGGATATACAAATAATATCTCACTGTGCATGACAAGATATACTAACTAGCTAGAACCCTGCGGCATTGATCTGCCGACAAATTACATCTCTGTACATGACGACATAAGTGTTGCTCTTGGCTAAATTGTAGTAGTACTGTCTTCCATTCCATAATTCTTATCTTGCTTTTACTTTAGGGTATTACATAAGTGATGATGCCATTGAATTTTACTAGTAACACCATGTTAATCTCACCATTAGTATGACTGATGAAGCAAATCTAGTCGTTCGAAAATATTTTTTTCTAGTTGCAACCTCATTTAATTCGAAAAATTCAGTTGCAACTCAACGTATAAAGTACACGAATCACGATACAAATCTGATGGTGTTGAATTCGACTGAGAACTACGTTAAATTATCTATGAACTAAAGACCTATTTTTATTTATTTTATCAACTAAGACTTATGGAAAGAAGGAAGCAGCTAGCACGGCCGGGCAAGAGAACGGGAAGGGGTCACGTCGGTCACCGATCAAGCCGTTGCGACATGAAAGCTTGGCCAGAAGCCGATCAACTACTTTCCATCTAATGGTCGCATCTCGATGGCCGGAGGGGAAAGGATCAACGTCATGCATAAACACAAGAAACAAAGCTGCATGCATCATGGTTCATGCATGCATTGATTCCATCCACTAATTCAGATGGAAATGCATCGATCGAGTGGTACTCCTACCAGTCTAGATACTGTGCAAGCTCTAGTATAATCTGTACGGATCACGTCGTGGAAGCACGTATAATACGTGCATCCAACAGTACGTTCCGGCCCCTCATCACAATGAAACGACGAAAATCAAGGTAAAGAAGGACGTGTGTACCTTTGAAGAGGTCTAAAAATGAACAGCGTACCTACGTGTCCTGACAGCAACCGCACAAAGGAAACAGCTACGGAGAAAGTCATCGGCGACCGATCAACGGGGTAACGGAATTACCTACCTCTCCGGCGCCGGTGCAACCGTCGACGTCGTCGTCGTCCTCCGCCGGCAGGGCCGCCGGGCCACCGCCGCGGAGCTGCGCCCAGAGCGCCATGACCTCGGCCTCCTTGCGCTCCATGCGCGCGCGCCACACCGAGCGCAGCCGCTCGTCCCTCCGCCGCGTGTACGCCTCGTACATCCGGCCCCGCACGCCTCCTCCGCCGTCGCCGTCCTCCTCCTCGTCACCGCTGCTCGCGCCACCGCCGTCGGCAGCTTGCAGGGGGGAACCAGCATCGTCGTCGGCTGCGTCGTAGGCGACGATGTCGTCGCAGCTGCTGGTCCTCTCGGGGTACCGCTGCTTGTACCCGGCGAACTGCCGCTCCAGCTCCGCGGCCATCGCCCACAGGTCCACACCGCCCTCCGCGGCGCCGTCACCGTCGCGTGGCGCCATCGTCATGGTCATGGTCGCCCGCCGCCAAAGACGCACGGGACGTCGTGGAGCCGATCGAGGCTGGGGCGCGCGCGCGCTCTGGGGCTTGGGCCGGATTCTGTCTTGCTCCCTCGAAGCCGAAGGGGAATTAAGGGGAGACGGGCGCGCGTCGTGGGCGCATGCACTAGCTAGACCGGTCGGTCACTCGCGCGCGCGCGTACGTCGGGTATGCGGGTGAGGCCGGTCAGGTGATCAGGCGGCGGTCGGCATCCAAAGTTGGGTCACGTCGTGATGTGTACTAGCTAGCTTCTGGGCGTACGTATCCTATCCGACTGACGACTTCCACCACCATCGCCGGGCGGTCCAAGCAGGAGCAGCGAGCCCGTCCAAGCACGGCGGACGCACCGAAGACTTCCACCGTGATCCGTCCAACGGTCCAAGCACGCCGTACGTACGCAACCAAGCATGCGCGCATGTAATTACAATTTTGCTACTCTTCGATTCATATTAATTGTCGTTGTTGTGGATATATATCTAAACACATTTTTAGTTTAGACACATTCATATTAGCAACAAGTAGTATGAACTGGAGGGTTTTCTCTAAGAAAATTTAAGTTGATAACTAGCCACTCACCCCTCCCACAGGCCACAACGTTTGTTGTAATTTTAGGGCATGAGGCCCTGATTGCATGTTCTTCACCCGGTGTTGCGTTTATAACTATCGAGTGGTAGCTTCGGGTTTTTTTTTATGTATAATCATGTCAGTCCAATAAAATTTAAATAAAGGATTTATGCATCTTTTTGTTATAGCTTATGAGTGTGTACCGTTGAGCAGGAGGAGGCCATTTCACAATATGTGCCGCCTTCACCTCATCATCCATGCCATATGTGTGTCACGGTAGAACATATGCGCCGCCTATCTATGTGGCTTGATAAAGGCCCCATTTGCCCCTTCACTTACTAGGAGAACTGGGTACCGTTTGCGGCGATGGCTGGAGCTGGGTGGGAATGTGTAGCGGTGGGGCGGGAGAAGTAAAATGGGAGGAGGAAAAGAAATGTCAAACATGGTTCAAATGTGTCCATGACAACGGTGATCCGCCTACCGGTACCCTACTTGCCGTTGCGTCCATCCTATTCTCAACATGGTGTTGGGGATGGCCAGGAGGGGTTGGACACGTATTGGGCCGCGCCGGACATAAACCTAATTTGGAACGCGCGGGTAGAAAAAAATTTCTGGCCGGCGCGCCTAATACCCTTTTGAGGCGTCGCCCTTGGGACGCTGCTGGAATGATCTCGGTGCTAGTGGGTGTCGCCGGCACCAACCGGACCGGAGACGAACAGTTTTGGACCCCGGACCAGACTTGGTACGTGATCGGTCCTACGTGCATGCTCTCCGCATGCACTGTCCGTCCGACCCGTGCATGGAAGCCTGCAGCGTGGCCTTTAAGCCGCAGGCCGGTCTCTCTCATCACGGGAATGCAGTGGCCGTCACCGCGTGATTGGAATTGAAGCGGCCGTCAGGAGACTGCAGGAACGATCGCAGTACCTTTATGAGCTAGGACACTGCAGATACTACACATGAGAATCAGTATGTATTGCGTAAAAACGTACGTGCGTGCCTTGTCTCGGATTCCTCCATGAATATGCCTGCGCAGCTCGAAGAAGCATCCTAGAGCGAGTGCTCGCGCGCACAATAAGGCCGATTTCCCCAAAATTGGAGATCAGATCCGAGGTTGATTTCAAAGGTTGGACCAGAATCCTGTGCTAAATCGCTTCTTCAGAACACATCATTTACACAGTCTAGGAGACAGCCGGCGGCCCGGCGCTGGCAGTATTGGTAGCCGGGATTGCCGGTGATCCAGCGGCCGGTGACCGGCTTTTCTTTAGGCTTCGTTTAACACTAAAGTTTTTATAGGGATTAGTAAAATGGTGAAACCCCTACTTCACTCAATCACCACAAAACCTCATTCCTAATCCCTAATCTACTAGGTAGAGGTAAAGTATTAGGGATTGAATTAATCACCACAAAACCCCATTCCCAATCTACTAGGTAGAGTAGAGTATTAGGGATTGAATTTAAAATATAATTTGAGAAAAGTGAAGATAAGCGGAGATTAAACTCACTCAATACACTGTAATATCAAACATGTTTTTAGAAATAAATGGAGATTTTGGGTTTGGTGAGATAATCCCCACTAATTCTCACAAAAACTCTAGTACCAAACAAGATTAAAGGGAGGAAAAGTCATATATTACTCGTAGATAACATTACACTTTCATGAATAGCAAGCGCTTGAATAGCGACTGGGATAGGCTGAGAGACTGAGACCAAACACTGCTAAGGACCCAAAATTATGTGCTACTGTATTGATGTTTCTCTCTATTTTCACGGCTTAACAATCAGGAATCAGAGCATTAGCAGCAGCTATGTATCTGTAAATAGCCCATGAACTGGACCTGTTAACAGACCTGTTAACGGACGCCCGATTAACATTTAGCACAACTAAAGCGTCGGATTCCAGGACCGCAGGCTTCAGGTCATGGTCGATTACTATCTTCGGGCCTTCCAGGATACCCAAGGTTTCGGCTTCCTCCGCATCATGGCGTCTCCCAATCGCCTCGGCTAGTTTGCCTCGCCCGACTCAGTGCAGAACGACGCGTCGACATTAATTTTGTGAGCTTGACCTCACAGCGTACTCGTATTCAGATCCTGGCTGTGGTTACAAACAAGAAACGTTAGTAAGTACAGGTGGATCAGGTGGGTAATTACCTACTTTGCCATGGATTTGGTCCCGGTTCTTCCGAAGGATGTCATAGTTCAGCAGGCAAGATACAGATTTGGCAATAGTTTCTTCTCCTTTGACACGCGTGATATCACACATCAAATGCCATGAGTGCCGGAGCAACATGAGGATGTTGTTCCTTTGATTTTGGCTATAGTTTGCAAGCAATAGCCGGAGCCAATCAGGACCTGAAAAAACAGAACTATTTTCTGGAGGTAGCTACCAATATGATATCATAGCAAATCTGAGAGCTTTCAGTTTGGTGCATTCCACAATAGCATGGTGACTGTTTTCCTCTGCTTGTCCATGTATACTGTAGATACTATCAACCTCTAGTGTTCTTCTGAATTTATTCTTCTTAGTGGGTACATTGTCGCAGGCAGCTCTCCAACTGAAAATCTTAATTTTGCTCGGGATTTTTGCGGATCAAATGGGCTTCCATGTTAGTCTGGACTCTGGAGCTGTGTTTGTCCAGCTACCACCTGGAAGCCATCTAACACCGTTATTGAGGTTGTAGGCCAGCTTGCATGCACTCTTAACCGAGAAGGTGCCCGGTCGATCATAGAAATCGTTTCCCTTAGCTGCTAGAAGTTTCAAGTTCAGAATCCAATCACCATCTGTTTGGTGACACACTTTTCAGACCAGATCCTCATTCCATCTGTTTGGTCCAGGAATGAGTAATTGGCTAACCTTTCGCGCTCTGATATTGGATATGCCCAGAGATACTCTCAAATTGTAATCCCTGGGAATCCAACTATCCCTCCAAATGTTCACATCTTCACCATTCCCAATCCGGTAGCACCGGCGAGTCGCGCGATCCCCTGGGTGAACTAAGCATTTCCCTAATTTAAACTAGTAATAAGGCACCACCAATATAAGCTAAATTGCAGAGACAGTAAATTTTGAAAACCATATTGACCTATTTTAATACATGTGGCAATTTCTAGTATTTTGTTCATAGTAATAAGCTTCAAAAATAACATCAGAACCTTGCGATGATTTCCATTTTTTCCATTGCAATATAACTTACAACTAATTCCCCATATGGAAGATCAATTTGATTCAATGTACGGTCACACCATTGACAACTCTGTGAAAATCAGTGGTTTCAGATTTCCCATCCATTCTCGTTTGCCTTATATCTTAAGTTCAGCATCTTCACCATAGCACAACATCATAGCCCATCGTCATTTTTCCCACCTTGTTATTTTCTGCTTAACCTCCCTGACAGTCAAATGCACTGAACAAATTGTACTTACAACAACCTGACTTCCAGGCAAAGCAGCAATCCTATGTAGTGTGCCTGTTAAGGATATATAGCCACTTGCCAGATCTTTTGAGAGTTTTCTCAGCTCTCGTGATTTGTCTCTTGGTTTTCCAATGCTGATTCCAATATTTTGCAGTTGCAAAATTGATCCTTTAGCTCATAGAATGACTAAGATGAAGGATATATGGTTAAGAAGAAATGCAACCACTATGAGTCTAAGGATCGAGCAGCAAGAAAAGGTTTCTAAATCAAAGCTATGTACTTAAAATCAAAGTGGGAAGTAGACAAAGTTAGAATAGTACGTATTGAAAAATCATCTATGGACAAGAAACAATGAAATTGAATTATCACAAGATTTTGAGCACACATGTCGTGGGGGCTAGCAACAGCTATCACTCATTTATTCAAAAACTACTTATCGGGAACAAGGGAGACAGCATGTATAACATGAGCTGAGCATATTTCAGTGTTCAGTCTAGTGCCCTCTCCACCGTCGTAGGTTCATAAAAACCCTGCTCTTTACGAAGCCTTCTTTAGTTTGATATATTTCATCGCAGCATGATTAGGCGAATACAAAATAAATTTTGAAAGATGGCAATATCATACTACAAACAAAACAACCAAAAACCAGGTGACAAAAAAGCCATTTTCAGAAATTTGAATCTCTTGCTACTGGGTTGGCTCAGATTTTGAGGTAAGCAACAAAAAAATGCAGTTCAGCACTTACATATTATACTGTGAGAGAATGTTTAATTCATGGAGGATTGAAGAAGTTACCTCTTCCATATGCATAGTATCATTCCTGCTTGACAATCAATTGACGTTACAAAAAAATTAGAGATCCCAAAATTGTACACATGCAAAGAAATGCAAAGGTACCTTGTTGCCATGCTTCCTATGTTTTGATCCTAATAAATACAATGTTATTAGATCTTGTTTCCCTCCCAATACTGCAGATCAGCGATATATATACACCCGGGCCTGCGTGACAACAATTTATTTCACTGCAACTGAAGATTGCACCCTATGTATTACAATCTTCCAGTAAATGCAGAAATTAATAACACTACAGTACTGTGGAATTGGAATGATAATTCTTGATTCTTACTCATGGAGGATATATTACTGAACAAATCAACTGTTATCTTTGGCCCGTAGATGTATTTTATCAAATACAATGGGTATGCGTGGAAATGTCCACAAAGGATTGGTTACCTGAAGTGCATTGACTTGCACTCAGACATGAGCTCAGCAACCAGAGACCATTTTTGCTAGATTTTTTACTGCTACTAACTTCCAAGCCCCTTCGATAGAGAGAAACTGAACCAACTTCTATCAGGGTACTTATTTGTCAAGAGCATCTCTGCAAGAGCAAGAACACTGCAATTTCCTACATGGGTGCACACGCGGAAACTAGGCCTTTCTCATTCATACCATGTCGCTACATCGTCCTGTGTAGATACGACGGTTGGAATATTCGGCAGCTCGGAAAATCATAGGTCAATAAAATGCATTGTCATGACTGAATCACACAAACATTGAGCAAAATGAAGACCAAGCCAAAACAATGTAGTTCACATCACCTACATAGGAAAAGCCCTGTATATATGGCGTGGCTGGACAAAATAATATGTCCATCCCTCTCCTCAAATATAGATTGGAGATAAGTATGAAAATATTCAGTTACACTAAATTAAAATACAAGAGGAAATTAACCTCTATGGATCTGCATTTAAGAAAGAGATATCCACAGGAAATTAACCTCTATGGATCTGCATTTGAATTTTGTTAACTAAGGGGACTGCCGATCGATTTGGTAAAATAATACTACCAGCAAGAGATTAGCAAGGTAAATATGGTAATCAGGACGGTCGCAGGTCACGCACCATACTAGGAGATGTGGGTGTTCCCATCATAAGGGATTGAGTGATATATCGGGCCTAGATAAGTCAACTGACTAAAGTTGGTGAACCTGCCACCTGTAGGTGCAGGACGCTTTGGTTAAGAACTCATGCTAATTCTTTTCCCACAGATGCATTATATATTACGTTAGGATCAGACTGCACTTGCAATGATATGAAAAAAGGCATAGTGACTTGACAGCTTCCCGTATGTTCACAGGTTAAACAAGCCCAACAATGACACCGACAGTAGCATCAGATCCTATTTTCCAAATCCAACCAGAACGAGGACATTAGACCATTAGTGGGAAATAATCAGAGCATTTTGCAAATACTTCTTGCTCAGATACAAGTATTTAGCATACTAGCTAACTCTGGGGTAGAATTAATACACTGCTCAGTGGCGGTACTATGTGATAATATTACGTTAACCTTATCAATCTTTGGAAGTCCACTGGCTGCACCCCATCTTCTTTATCATCATCATCAATAAGGTCAACAGAGTAAATGGAGTCGTCTGCCAGACCATGTACCCAAAAGGCCAAGGGGCAGCTATGTTCAATGATGCCGTCATTGGTGTAGTTTCCTGAATAGTCTCGCCCGCATAACATCTTCTCAAACTCAATATCACGCCCGTGGAAACTCTCGTTTGCAGGATGCACAATCCTGCTCCCTTCGTATTCACAGTAAAGACAACGGACTTGTTCTGCCATATACAGTTAAAAGAAGTCAGATCATACTGTTATATAGTACTAAATGGCAGCGACAAAGTTTGTAATCTGAAGACAATTACTTGAGACATGCATATAAAGAGGAACAGAATGACACATGGAAAGGGCAGCGCAGGCGGTTATTAATTTTTCGAAGAAATAGTAAACCCCGATAAATGAAGCATAAACGCCTAGGAGACTAGCTGTTCTGTTATTACAAGATATCTTAGTGGAAAGACAAAATTATTTGGAAGAGGCTCCTTAGGTCATGCAGTTAGTTATCCCAAGATAAATGTGGAATAGAAAATTATCTGCTTGGCGAAAAGGATGAAATCTCAATGGACAAAACAAGAGCATACCCGAGTTCAGAGGTGGCACCCCAACAGGGCAGCAGAAGCACTCCTCTTTGGTGCCATGGTTGCTCCACTGGGCGAAGAAGAGAACTGGAAGAGCACCAGCAGATTGGCTTTCTTTGCATGTGGCGAGGAAATTGATATGGGAATGATGATATTTCCGATAGTTGCCAGTGATGTACTCAGGGCCATGTACATACTCATTGACACCGCAGATAACATGAAGTTCATATTTGGGTACCTACACAAGACAAAGAAAATTAATTCAGAATTGCGCATAACACCCCAAAAAAATCACATACTAGATTGTTTTGCAGCTGAGATGATTGAGAAAAAGTGAGCAGCAAATTAAAGAAGCTAACCCCAGGTTGACTGTTGTACATATCCATTGCAGATTTCACCATTGTGACAGCTCTAGCATGCTGGTTCCAGAAGCTTACTCTCTTTTGATTAACCCTGTTGTATGTCAACCTATCCAACACCCTGGGTGTTTCTTGCAGTGGCAGCAGTAGACCTTGGAAGTGGCTTGAGGACAAGTGTTGTGCAGTACTGGAGAGGCGGCAAACAACATCGCAGGAGAGTGGGCCGGTGCCCTTGAGATAAATGGAGCCCATCCGTGTAATCAGAGAAGATTGACGGAGAAGCCCAATGTGCGCTTGAGGTTGTGGGTGGCGTGCGGCAGTAGCCGCAGCAGCATAGGCCTCTTGGACAGTGGCAGATGGAATGCGTCCTGCAGCAGCAGCGTGGTTACCATGGAAGTTGGGATCAGCGATTCGCAGGTCAGCCCCAGCCTCGAGCAGATCATGCATAGCTCGATCAACCGCGAGGGTGTCATAGCGGGTGCACAGGAAGGAAACGAGGCCGTAGAAGGACCTGACTGCAATCCTCAGCAAGGCACTGGTGCTGATCATGTCCATCTTAGAATTTTGTATGGACGAGGGAAGCGGGCAGGCTGAGCTATACCAGATGGTATTGAGGATGATGTTGGACACAGGGTCAAGTGGGCCGAAGCAGTGGCCATAGTGCAGCATGCTGTAGAGGAGGTGCTGAGAGCAGAGTTGGTCCCTGGGCAGCCTGGCAAGTGCCTGCAGGTAGTATCCATGGATAGTGGTGAGAAGCATACGCTTCATGGTCGTATGCCCAGGAAACACCACCCCTCCAAGGTCTGGACTGAGAGCGACGAGGCGAGAAGATGCTAGGTCCCAGGATCTGCTGAGGTCGAAAACGGGTGCGTGAGGTTGTTCCTCGAGCAGCGACACCATGGACGCAAACAAGTTGGAGGTCACGTCAGGGGCTGGCAGCGATAGCACGGCGGCAAGCTTCTTCAGACTTGGTGAAAGTATCCTCCACCCTGTAAGGAAGCGCTTCGGATTGGGGTGGTCCGCGGCAGCGGCGGCGCAGCGTAGAGCCGTTTGGACGGCTGCCGCGGTAGCATCGGAACCAAACCTGAAGCTGTGGTCCATCCGGCGGTGCTTGATGATGATGCGGGCGGCGACGAGAGGGTCAGCCTTGGCCTTGTGGAGGTACCACAGGGCCTGCACGTCGCTGAGGTGGGGGAAGAGGCCGGCCAGGAAGGCGACGAGGCCGTTGAGCGACCGCTGGTTCATGTCCCGGTCCTCGATCTGACCATCACCATCAGTCTGTCGTCCATGACACAGAGAAGTGGCCTGGTCATCATCTTCCTCTGTCTCGACGACAAGAGCATTGTCGATGAAGGCGTTGACGATGATGTTGGAGAGGGGATCCAAGAGACCGAAACAGAAGCTGGCGGCGGCGTTGAAGACCTTGGCCTGCTGGTAGCAGATCTGAATTCTGGCGAGAAGCTCCGAGCACATCTCCAACACATCCATGCCATCGCTGAACCCAAGATTGACGTCCTCGTCATCAAGGGGGCCCGTCCCGTAGATGCGTGGCTTGCATACGCGGGGCGGCTCGCTGACACGGCGGCTGAAGATGAGGAGGAGGCGGGTGAACAGGCCACTGCCAATATAGCTGGTGCCGCCGCCGTCGGCGCGGTCGACGTTCCGGGGGCCCAACACCATAGCTCCCTCCTGCTAGATAGGGATTGAAAGCTCGGCCGTGGAATCGGCTTTTTCTCTATGATGATACAACGAGTACCCAGGCCCTCCCTTCCGTTTCGGATTAGGCTAGGTTTGGGGATCGTTGGAATCTTGATGATTTCTTCGTTCGGACTGAACAGGAACAGGGCGCCGCCGGGGAAAAGAAGAAGGTAGATGCTTGAAGCGCGACGCGATGCCCACCTCGGCGAGCGACGGCGAATCAGCCTGGAGACGCCGGAAGCGTGACGCGAGCGAGTGACGGCGAGCTCACGGTGAGACCGGAGACCGGTTTTGCTCATCGTTCAGATCGACCACGGTGCAAATTCACAATCAGTAGACCGTTTGCGATTTCCAGAAGACTGCGCTTCCTCCGTCGCCGCCGCCTGCGCTTGCCTCTGCTTCTTCGGTTCTTCCTCCTCCGCCTGTGCTGCTGTCCATTCAAGCTCTTCTTCCTTGTCCATCACCGGCGGTGCGCGCTCGGAGCTGGAGGCCGGGGCGGAGCTTCTCAAGACGCCGAGGCGGAGCTGCGGCGGCCGGCGGCGGACCTGGGCGCGGCTGCAGCTGTTCGAGGAGGGCGGCGTGCGTGGCAGCGACCAGCGGATGGGGAAATTGGGTAGGTTAGAGACAAAGTGGGCCTAAACTCGAACCGTTTTCCCCAAACTCAGGCCCATGTTACTTACCTGTTCGTTCTTTTCCTTCCTGTCGAAGATCAGTGCACATGTCTCTTCGGTTTCTTTTAATCGACTTGAATTTAATACAACTTTATACCAAATCTAAATCAATTAAATAAAATGGAGAAAGTATATGTAAAATATTCAGTAATTAAAACGGTAAATAAATCATTTTTTCCTGAAAGATAACTATATATTCTATTCGTACAAAGAAAATTCTCCATGGAATGAATTTTCCTATTTCTTGGATCAAAGAAGCAGACATGAAACATCATGTATATAAAAACTATTCACGTTATATTTATCATAATATTTTTTCCCTGGATTCACAGAGATCATATTTTCGCCAAACATTTTTACATGAGAACAATGCTTGATCATCTTTGATTCCCCAGAAGTTTTGAATATTTCAACTTTAGTTGAATTACTAATTCTTTTGGTGCATATAGGTTGCGTTGTTATCATCCGAGAGCCAAAAGTTCCCGTCCGACTGACCAAGCATTTTGAAAAGTGAACTGCATTAGCAACTATAGAACTAACCTACTCCACGGCAGCAATAGCTTCTGTCTGAATTTAAATTCTAGAAGAGGAAACAACAACCTGGTAGTGGAGCTAAACCACGAGAGGCGGGAGTAGTCGTGTTGCCACCGCAAGGGCGAGCTCGTTGCGCCGCCGACCTGACGACTACCACTAGTAGTTCATCGTCCAGCTGCCGGCGCGGATCTGGTCGTGCAGCTTCCAGCGGGAGGTCGTCGCGCCGCCTCCAGCAACGATAGGTTGGTCGGCTCGCCGGTGCGGACCAGGGTTAGGTCACTGCACCGCCGCGAAAGAGGAGGACCTCGCATCGAACTTATGGGGGTATTTTCATAATTTTTGGTGCTTGCTTTCTTCTGTACAGAACTAAGCATCTTATCCGCGTTTTCTCTGTGTCCATGGTGTCGTCGGCGCGGAATCCTGATACCTCTCGCTCCAAAAAATCCAGAAGACGGTTACTTGGAGCCGAATGTCCACTAATCGAACAGACAACTACCTACAGTGTACAATTTCACTTAACGGTTGAGTATTGATACGTCTCCATTATCGAATTAGATATTGCCTCTCCTGTGATTCACTTCCTTCTCATGGCTCTGGGCTCCAATTTATAAGCAGTAGAACAGTGAACACTTCGGCTTTTCTCTGTTTCCCCCCTGGAGAATATCTTTGCTATGCTTTATTATTTATCATACGGGCAATGGATAGTTAATTCATCCTTTTTTCTCAAAAAAGGGGCTCTACCCCACCTCTGGGTCGATCAATGCACACGGCTTCTTTTTTTTGTCGAAAAAATAGAAATATTATAGCTAATTGCAACTCAGGGTCACACAAAGTCTTAAAATGGATTATTGCCTATTAAACCTGAATCTTGTTCATTGCAGAAAAAAAATGTTACGAGTCTCTTGTCTATGCATTTAAATGATAAATATGAGATTATTTTTAAATTTTAAAAACCATAACAAGTGACCTTCAAAGAAAACATGAACGCCGGTGCGCTAAAAATAAACCGACGGACAAAATTCGGATGTCCGAGGCAAATTACACTCTATCAATGATGATCAGGATAATAAACATTATTGGTTAGCTAGAACAACTTGTGACAACGTGACATGGAATCTAATAGTCAGCGTGAACTAGTAGTGACAAGCGACTCATAGTCAGATCGTCAGCGACAAGGATACAGTTGACAGTTGGTATGGACCAGCAAGATACTATTGCTGGTTTTCTTTTGCATAGCATTTTATCCACGTTCGCTCGATCCGCGTCCATCGTCTCGCCGTCGCGGAATCCCGATACCTCTCACTCCCAGAAAAGTAGAGAAGACCATTATCTCTGGAGCATAAATCGAACAGATTACAGAACTACCTACAGTGTACAACTTCACTCAACGCTTGATATGTCTCTATTATCGAATTTGATATTGCCTCTCCTATGATTCACATCTTTCTCGTGGCTTCTGGGTATAGTGAATACACTAGACCATGAAAGTGCGCGTTGCGGCACCCGTCCATCTGCAGGAAGATTAGTAAGTGTAAAGAAAGCTTGATGTATAGTTATGGATAGAAATTTGAACATACTTATCCTCAAATATTTTAACTGCAAAGCCATACTATGACAATAACCATTCTCAGTGTGGCCAATGCATTCCTTAAAATTAAAATCTTACTTCTCCTGCATAATAAAGAAATTTTTTACTTCGATAAATACATACAAGGAGGATCCTTCAAGTACATAGAATTCTTCGGAACACTTAAGAATTACATTACAAAGGCATTATAAACCCTCAGAAACCCTATTAAGAAGTAGACTTTCACTGTCTCGGTATTATTGTCAAACAACTGAGCACACATAAGCTGCCATTTTTGTGGCTTGCAAAATGGCTTGCAACGCAACAAGATGTCCCTTGTTATCCATCTATCATTATCCCTCGTGTGTCAGAATGCATCCCACTGCCTTTCTCCCAGACGAATCTATTGTCGGTGAAGTGCGCATTGGAGAAGAACGGTCTTATATTTCATACTATTGGCAAGGCCTGTATAGAATAAAATATCATGCCAAAAATATAAATTTCGGGTAGAGTCTTCTGGTATTCTTAATTTGCCAAATGACATGCAAGAATTTTACTCCTAACTATTCTTGAGAAGGAAATTATTTGCCAAATGACATGCAAGAATTTTACTCCTAACTATTCTTGAGAAGGCAATTATTGCTCCAAGGCATCGCCAGGAACAACTCAACGTAGTCGGCGCTAGATACCATACAGTATGGTGTCCATAAACACAATGACCAAAGAAGGACTTGTTCTTAAGAAGTTACATTCCAACCAATGTACCTTATAAGTTAATCCAAAGTAGGAAGGACTTAAACTCAAGATATCAACGGGACAGCTTTCCAACCTCCATAATCTGCGAAATATGAAAACACAGATTTAATTTAAAATGTACTCAACATGATAGAAATAGTGATATGTATCTTGTCTGATCATATGATAGAAATAAATATATCAAAGATAGGAAGGTATAGTCGACAATCTTGTTTGTGTCTGCAACTTCAAATAATTATCAATCTCTTCGATCTCTAACTGAAGGAAACTATGAAACATATGTTGTTAAGTTGTTAAGCATCAACAATACACATTTGAAAATATAGCAGTCAGAAGAAGGCAAGAAGCCATGTCATCAGAGAAGAACACACAATGAAAACATATAACAAAAATCAAGGAACATAAAGCAAAGGGGAAAGGGCATAACCTACCCTAGAACCACACCAACACTACATCGAGAGCGGATGCAAGCCATTCAATGTTGATATCCCTTGCAACCCAAGCCATCCCATTTAGAATACCAAGGAAATGACAGACATGGAAATTGTAGGCATGTCCATGGACCAAACTTTCCGCAAAGTAGCTATGTACCTAGCAGTGAAAGGCACAACAGAGCCAAGAACAAAATGCTTCATCACCATATCTAAAAATAATGTGTGCAATTATGCTACACATATTGCTTCAAAAGCATGAGATGAAGAGGATAGAATGTAACACCTTTGAGCTGCAATATTTCATGGGCTCTGAGACATAGGCAGGATAGCCATAGGCCATTGCCAATCGATTCAAATCTCCTCGATAACTGGCAAACAATGGAGTCTGATATCATTTATAGATACTTTAAAATTCAATGAACATTCCAGAAAAAATTCTACAACAACTTTTCCCAATCATATTCTAACACTTGGGCCACATTAGAACTTCCATGAGAGCATGAGCTTACCTGTATGCATCAGTCAATCCAATTAAGCATAAAACTTGTCTGAAGTAACTTAAGAAAAGCCAGTAAGCAAAATATAAAATTGAAATCTGGTAAAAAAATCGGAGATCCTGGGACTATTATGTAGTAGATGTCAATGAAAGCTCCAAAACAAACCAGTATGTGGTATGGAAAGTGGAAACTGAACATGCAGCCCAGACCCTGACTGGAAGACAGACTCACAAACACAAGCCAAACACACCAGCACACTTGCCCGATTCCAAATAGAGCATTTCCTACCTACAACCTGCAAGGAACATGACACCTTAAGATCAGGAAAAAATAGAACTAAGTTTTCTGGATAAGCAGCTCGGACGGAAAGACAACGAGGAAGATCAACAAGTTCGATAAGGAAACCAATCCCACGCAAGGACCATGGTTGCCGACGGAATAGAGAAGTTCACCAGATGGGAGAGATGAAGCGAATGCAGAGGACAAAACAATATTTAACGAAATTCTAGGCGAGTAGGCCAGGAGATCAGGGAAGTAACGTACTACATAAATTTTGGACGGTTACGGAGGGTCAGTCGAGCTTCCAACCTTCCAGGCCATTATTCGCCGCCCCATGTCGCTTGCTGCGCCATTAATCGCACTTATAATCCACGGCGGCGGCCGCTGTCACCATGGCCTCTTGTCCTACGGCCGCTCCAACTCCTGATCAGGTGGGGGCTGACCGGGCCTGGTGCCCTTTTTTCGATTTCAGCGATAGACGCCCACTTGACAGCCTGAACGGGATGCAAATTTGGCCGGCGCCGTAGCCGGAGAAGTAAATATTTGGTCAACGATAATCTACAAATCCGGCTGAAATAGAACTAAAAAACCGCTAGATCGTGAAATTCGTAACCTAACTCCGTTGTTCATCCTGGTGTGGTACTCCCTGTCGCACGCGGAGGAAGAACGATGGGCACGCAGAGGAAGAACGACGGGCACGCGGCGGAGGAGAAGAGGCATCGCACGCGAGGGGGAAGAAGATAGTTTTTTTCCCGTCGACGGTCTGTTTGAAGCCCAAAGTGCATAGGCCCTTTTACCGTTTTCGGGGCCCATGTTTTGTGCTGGGGCCTAACTTAATTTTGGGAGCAGCAACCCTAAAATGAATATGGGCCTACAGGATCAGAAAAAAGCCTTTAACGGGAATCGACACATGTTCGGGGAGGAGATGGCCGTTCGCATCGCTGAACAGTTTTGGTCCGTCAGATTGGTCGATCGGACGGCTCAGGAGCCAAAATCGCTATGGAGAGTCCCTAGTGGTTTCATTATACTGTTAACTAATTGGCCTTTCTCAGTTTTCACGTAAAAAAGGTATCTTTGCTATGCTTTATTATTTCTACGGGCAATAGACACATAATACTTTTCTTTTCTCAAAAGGGGTTTGCTCCGCCTTCGCATCAATCAATGCATACGTCATTTTTATCATTATTAAAAATAATATAGAAGTATTGCTGCTTATTATGACTCGTAGGTCACACAAAGTCTCACCATGGATTAGTCATATAAAAATATTCAAGTTTTTCTATGGTTGGCAATTTTAGGAATCGTCCAACCAGCTTAGTCCAACGGTGAGAGTCGCCGTGCTTCTTCGGCTAAGGCGAGCTTGCTGCGCCACTGATCCGCCGGCTACCACCAGGAGCTTGACGACCAGCTGTGGGCGTGTGGGAGCTCATCGTGCAGCTTTCAGCGGGAGGTCGCCGCGCCGCCTCCAGCGAGAGGTAGGTCACCTCGCTGGTGAGGAGGAGGGTTAGGTCACTTCCCTGACGTAGAAGAGGAGGACCTCGTCTGGGACTTATGGGGGTATTTTCATAATTTTCGTCGCTGGTTTTCTATGGCACGGAACCTAGCAATTTATCCATGTTCGCTCCGCGTCCATCGTCTCCTCGGCGCGGAATCCCGATACCTCTCACTTCCAAAAGTCCAGAAGACCATTACTTGAAGCATAATGCCCACTAATCGAATTTCCCTAGATGGTTGAGTCTGTATATGTCTTGATTATCGAATTAGATATTGCCTCTTCTATGATTCACTTCCTTCTCATGGCTCTGGCTCTGGGGTCCAATTTATAAGCAGTAGAATAGTGAACACATTGGCTTCTCTCAGTTTTTGACCTAAAACAAAGTATCTTTGATATGCTTTATTATTTGTACGGGCAATGGACACTTAATACTTTTCTTTCTGAAAAGGGGCTTGCTTCGCCTTTGCATCAATCCATGCATATGTCTTTTTATTCATTATTATAAAAAGTATAGAAATATTGCAGCTTATTGTGACTCATAGGTCACACAATGTCTCAACATAGATTAGTCATATAAAAGTATACGAGTTTTACCATTGGTTGGCCAGTTTCGGAATTGTCCAACTAGTTTAATCCAACAGTAGGAATATTATTAGTACTGGAAAGTACACAGAAATAAGTATCAGAAAGTACCAGAAATTTCCTGATTTATTTTATTTACTAAAAAGGTAAATATGTTTTACGTCCATTGGCCCCACATGTCTGGCTCTCTCCTGAGTCGGCTCTTTTTTAGCTTACTCTCTCCCCCAAATCGGACACATGCCATGGAAGCGCCGTTGCGGATGCGTCACGCGTGCCATGCCGTCCTCCTCCTCCGCGGTAAAAAGGACATTGTTGTACGACTGGAAGGGGCATCGACTCGGGTGAGGTAGTGGCGGATAACAGAAACAATGCGCCAAGGCAACCTATGTGCCACCGTTCTGGATCTAGGGGGCGCTCATCTTCGCCAATGCGCTCATGGCGGGCAACATGTGTGCATCCGTCCAACACGTTGCGGCGTCGGATGCCGCGCCAAGGCCATGAGCCCGCCCACTCGTGCTCTTCGTCGGCTCTCTAGCCCAGCCAAGGTTTTTTTTCTCGGTAGGCAAAAAATCTCGGTGGGTACCGGTATTCCGGTATTTCGGAAATTTCGGAAATACCGGCCAAATACCGGCCGAGATTTGTCAAACCAACCCTCTATTTTGTTCAAATTTTATATAAAAAATTTAAATTTGACCAAATTATTTAAATATCGAGAAGTTTCGTTCGGTATTTCTTTTTCTCGGTGGTAACCGGTAAAACCGGTTTTCGCCGAAATCTCGGAAATTTCGGCCGAGAAAAAAAACCCTGAGCCCAGCTCACCCTGCCGCCTTGTCGCCAGGCGAAAGGATAACGTCGCGCCGCGCCACCGTCGCCGACCTTTATGAAAATATCTTGTGCACAAGAAGCTGCACAAACTTTGCATTCATCACCAAGAAAGCTCTCTTAGGGACACCGTCTTCTGCATGCATGCTGATATGCTCAGGAACGTTGGTAATACTCCCTCCGTTCCTTTCTATAGTGCCTATAGATTTTTGGCATTTGTTTCAGAATATAAGGTTGTAGCTTAGCTTTTTTCAATTACCCCCTCCCCGTTCAGCTCCCAAATCGTTCAGGTCCCAAATTTGTTATGGTACGTTAGTAAGATATGGATTTCCCAAATTTTACGTTGATCTCAAATCGTTCAGCTAGGGGTCTGGTGTAAAAAATACTCTTGCGCTAATTTCCGTGCCAAAAAACTATAGGCACTATAGAATGGAACAGAGGGAGTATGTGCAACCCATAGCTCCACGAGGGAGGGCTGCAGGTACCACATGATTCAGTCAAGTTACATGTGAAAGATAAACTGACATGCCTTTGGTAGATCTGCCTTGCTGCTAAGCTAGTGGATGTGCTTCATTTGGATCAGTTGGAACGAGCTTGTACATCTGATCTGATGCAACCACAACTCCTTAATAGTTACTTTATTTTTTTCAAAGAAATCTATCATTTGTTCTCATGATGTTGTATGAAAGAGCAATCATATATGAAAAAAATCTGAAGTCTTCCTTAGCTGGGTCGTCGGTAGATGACGTACAATGCTCTCTTGAATGTGCCACACGCACAGCCTATAAACCGTGTTAAAGCACGCTGGTTACTCTCTCTATTTCCAGGTCGGTGGTCCTATATATTCGGTGCTTATGGGCCATTGCTTCATAAAAGGTCCGCAACATCCACTCGTATGCCTCGCTTGTTCCATGAGCAATAATACCATACCCAAAAAAATAACAGTGTTGAGGTGGTGATTCAGCCCAACAAACACGATACAAATGGAAGATTGTACTTATTGGTCATGTACGGGCTCCCAGAAACAACAACGTCGCCAAAATCTTCGTAGTCAATCAGGATTGACTATTGGCCCAGGAAAATCCTTTTAGATCCTGTCTCGATCAACCAAGTACTTGAAGAAAAAATATGGATATCTCTCCTGTCGCGCCATCATGTTACTGTTTCCTGCTTATAATCATCGTATAAATTATAGATGTCCCTTGTGGTACATACATATTCATCATATCCACTGTACTAAGTCATCAAGATATCCATGGGCCAAATTGACACCAACCCAATATCTTATTTCAATAAGTATTACAAATCTGTGAGGACTACTTGGCCAATTTATGCATGGCGAGAAGTGGGACTACGGTTTTGTCCCACATTGCTAGTTTAGTGTGAGTTGGACTCGAAACTCAAGTGGAGTCTGAGCTACATGGGTCATGTTTTTATCCAAAATACGAATTTATAGTTTCAAAAAAATATGTTTTTTTCTTCTATATGTAGCCAATGATACATTCTACCAACATTAAAAATCTCAAGGTGAAATACAATGTATTGTGGGAAAGAATGATAAAATCTGACAAATGTTGGAGGTTCTAAAATATGCATTGTTCACTACTTTAGCTCCACAATTTTGTCAATTTTGCATGGCCAAAAATATAGAGTCTTTCCCATTTTTCTTTCAGACACTAGGAGAATATATCATTCACATCTAGGAAATTTTTTTCATAACTTTTGTACTATGAAACTTCATTTTTTATTTTTTATTTTTAAAATGGCTTCATGGAGCCTGAGCTCCAAAACACCACACTCGAGATAGACCTCCTTATAGGGAAGGCTCTTCTACAGGTCTACCACTTGTATGAGCATGAGAAGAGGGTGTCTACATGTGTCCTCTTCCTCCGCCACCCACCTCGTCACGACCCTCGTGTCGTGTTTCGTGATTGAGCTAACCTAGCACCTATGTCAAGTGTACATTTTTTTGCACTAGTGGAAGACAAAACTGAATGGTCTTGACACGCAGTAGTGGGAGACGAACCGAAGGGCCTATCGTTCTCTTGAATCTCGGCTTTTTTTTATAATGTTTGCCTCCTGCCATATTTATTAAGAGGTCGCTCCTCATCTCTTTAAATCATGCCACAACAACACGTGCAACTACCACCTCGTTCTAGAGCTTTGCGCAACCACTCAAGTCTTCCACAACCCATCTTGTGGCGTGCACAAACCATAGCCGTAAAGCATCCCTCCACCATCATTACTGGCACCTGAGTTTGTCGTTATAACAAGCTCTCATTGGTGGTGGCCCCTTATATGCTGTTTGAGGAAAATCAAGGTAGCGACCCCACAGGAAGCCCCCAAAACAGAGGACGTTTAGGGCAGGGGTGATGCGTGCAAACTATATTTTTTTGGTAGAGTTTAATTTGTATCGTCCGCATGACCGACTGCACCATCAAACTAGTCATTGAGATGATAAAATGACTGCCGTATCTAATGATTTTAGTCACCTGTAACACAATAATGATAATTTTCATAGAAGAAAATTGATGGGTCTTGTGAGAATTTTTTTCGCTTTTAAAGAAACATAAAACGTGTTATATTGACATTGATAAAAATAGTATCCAATAGTATAGAGCTAAATTAACCCATCATCTTATCACATTTGGATATAGCTCTTTGGTTTATACGGAGCCGTACACATGCATATTAGGGTAATCCCTCTAACCAAACTGAAGCATAAGAATTAATTTTCCATGGAGCCGGATACTGAATCTGAAGGTTCTTAATTAATTGAAGGTCGCTACGAGGGTGTAAATGGGCGCTTTTGATGATGAGCATCAAAGAATGGAACCAACTGATATGATCTTTTCCTTCCTAGTAATCACATATTTAATACGCTAAAAAATTTGGCTCGTGATCCGGGACCGTCACAAGATTAATAGGTCAGCTAGGGATTACAATTTGCACAACACTGAATATTTTATAAGCAATGGAAATCAGGATCCCACAGTGCTACCTACTCGGTAGTAATAAGAAAATAGGCTCATGGTTATTCATCTCCTTCTAGCTAACTGAAGACCATATGACCATCCATAAATAAAAAAAGCTGCCTAGTTATTGACCAATATAAACTCAATGGAAGATACGATGAGTATGTAAAGCCACAGAATCACCAACAAAGGTTCATTTAAAGGCTTGCATGGGCAATTTAAAAAGGGCTGAGTTGACTTCTTCAAACAATCAACATTCACGGTCAAAGGCTAATTGGATAAATGCTACTCAAAATTTTGGCTATTTGAGAAACGCGCCACTGCAATTTTTGTCATTCGAAAAAACGTTATTGCAAACCGGACAAGAATAAGCCGCGATAAACCATTTTATATATGTCATTATGTCCACTTAAACATGTATACCAGCAAATATGCACTTATACTTTTGTCGTATGTACGTACATGGTGGCTGCACTGCGCTGAGAGTAAAATAAGCCACGATCCACTCAAGGTATTGGTATCCCCTTTGTGTCAAGTATCCAGCAAGCAGGGATCCAGCAAGCCCTTGGCCCCGCCGCCGCCACACATCCCCGCATGATACCGCTGCTTGCTGTTGCCCCTGCGCAACAACTGCTGCACTTTGTCGGCACCGCTTCTCCTCCCCACATGGCCATTGCTGCACGCCGGCACATGGCGTCAAACGACCAAGGGGGGTTATCCGGACGGGTTCAATTTCGGCGGAGTGCATGCCCGCGATGTCCACTACCGCTGGATCCTTGCTGCAAACACTATGACGAAGTAACTGGTCACCGAGAGCTGTTCCGATCCCTCCTAAGCCTAAACTAGGAAGCTGTGGCGCGGCGGCACGCCGCGCCTGTACATTTGGAAAGAAAAATAACTGGTAGACACGGTTGTCGCTCACCAATCTGGTAAAACGGAGAGATGTTTGAGGAGTAGAGAAGAGGGCCAGTCAGCACGATCGTGGAGAGGTAGAGATCAAATCCCGGTGGTTGGGAGATCGTCGATTCGACCGATCGTTGGCGCTCGGTTGTGCCGCCACCCAGCCATCGATCGAGCGGTAGGAGCACAAGCTTTGATTTTTCCGTCATGAGATCGTTGATGTATTTCGGTGCTTGGTCATATGGGGCGTTGTTGTCACCCAGAAATAGGGGAAGGTGCCAAATCGTTCAAGGAGGACATATCGAGGATGTGTGGCGAGGCGACATGTTAGTGCACGGAGGACATTGCGGCGACACGAAGGAACCTAGGCGGGTCCATGCGATTGTTTGGGATTTTCTTTACTTTTTTCTGCCATGATTGCACAATCATGAGGTGCTAATGGGTGAAACTTTTCTTCCGCCAGAGTGCATTCAGCATGGTTATTTGCTAAGCGCATGGTTATGTGGACACTTTTGTGGAAAAATTTGTTTAATACAAACAAAATATTTGCCTTTTTAAGTACTACCTCTCTTCATAAATAGATGTTCTTGATTTACCAAAATCTAGATGTATCTAGACACTGTAGTGTCAAATATCTATTTATATAGAGAGAGATATAGTAGTAAACATTACTGGAGATGGTGCGTCCGGACATTGTCTGGGTCCGCCTCTGTTGCCAGGTGGAAGATGACTGCTGGCGGTGGCTTACACGCGGAATATGTGATGGTTTTCTCCTTCTCTTTCTTGTCAATCGAGTTTTGGTGCTCCATCTTCTAAGTAGAATGCCACAGCAGGGAGAGCGGCGAGGCCTCAAAATATGAAGAGCATTGGGTGTCGCCGTGCAGGAGAGGCTCCGATGCGCGTGAGGAGAATATGCCTGGACGGCGCGGTCGCCCAGGCTGCTGACACAGCGGCGCTGATGCGGAAGATGGAGTGGCGGTGGACGGACCCAGTGAGGAAAAATTGATGACCAGCGTAGCAAGTGAAGGAAAGCTACCACTGATTGCGAAGAAGCAGTTGTCTTCACGGTCAACGGTACTCGTTCCTGCATATGCAAGGTAAGAATACTGGCTTATTAGCATGAGGACAACTCTAATGCTGATAGCGTGAGGCAACTCTAATGCTGGCTTTCCGTAGCCATAGCATAGATCTGGAACAGACTAAAAGTATCTTGCAAGTAGACATTCAGGTCGTCGTTTTTATGTTACTTCTGCATAATTATTGACTTACTGCTAAAATAAGCATATAGTAGTATATACTATGGATTTATGGAGGAATTTAAGTGAAGCGCCAACCTGATATAGCGACAGTATAATTTGTCGTTGTATAGATACCAATAGCTGAGCTAGAGAGCTGTAATTTTGGGAGATATGCAGTTCTGGCTGCCCTTCAATTTGTGTAGTGGCTCAACTGGAGTAGAAAATTTGGCGTGCATAGAAACAAAACATAGAGAGCACACAAATGTTTTTCAAGAGTAAGATTGGAATCAGAATGAGCACTACTGTACAGAAACAACAAAAAAAAGCAACACATTTTGATTGAACATATACCCAGCAATTTATAATACGTCTCACAGAAACGAAACAGAGTTCCGTTTGGAAGCTACAACACCATGATACATCAGGAAGCTTGTAGTTGGTTCTTGGTACATATTGTTTAGAGCCTAACTTTGCAATAACTAAACAAAGTGCTCAGCAACTGGAGCCGTATTAGCTCATGTTGATACAAAGGATTCAGCATTTGCAATTGTTATCCAAAGAAAATTTGCAGCAAATCTGTCTGACACAACAACATCATCTTGACTTGCAGCGTAGCAGGGCCGGTCCTGGGATTTCAAGGGCCTGGGGCGAAACTATAATTAAGGGCCCTCAATATAATTATAAAAATAAGTAGTAAATATTGTTAATGTATAATAACTATTAAGAGTAAATATCTAAATTATATTCAAATCCATATTTCTTATAAATTTTTGTAGAAATTTGCTTATCGATATATCCGTGCTAGTCAATTCACTTTTTTTCACTACCCGATGCCACTTCGAGAAAAGTATTACCGTAACAAAGAAACTCGTGAAAGCGCAATGTCGGATCATCGAGGTGCCCAAAGTTATAACAATAAACACTTAAAAAATATTTATATTAAATGATTCATACATGTTGTATTAAATATTTTTTTTAATATTATATATGTCGATCTTGCACAAACTTTGTCGCCACGCTGTCTAAAATTAGGTTCATACCTATTCATTTGAGCTTTGCAACTACGTCCTTTGTCCCAAATTAAGTGACTCCAACTTGTCGGAATTCACGTGTATTTATACACTAGAATGCATCTAAATACATGTGAATCTAGAAAAATCCGAATCACTTGATTTTTAACAGATGGAGTTTTAGAAATCAACGCCCAATGATTTGCAAAAAAGAAAAAATCAACGCCCAATGAAAAGCAAAATGCGCCATTTTTATTGGGCAGGAAAATGCGTCAGTTGTTGCATTTTTCGTGAGAATCCATTGATTTTTTTTTATCGGTCTGTCTAGTCTAGCCATGGGCCGCACACCATTTAATCCCCTATACCTGGCTAAGGTGAAAAAACAAAGCTAGCCAAATTGATACGGCCCACCTAACCAAAGTAATAAAAGGGCCTAAGATCTAGTTCGCTCCATAACGCTTCATCGTTCCTCAACTCAACTGTATTGTACAACAGAAATTCTCCTCTTACCTGCTCTAATGGCGTCGCTCCTGGCCGCAGCATACGCATACCTAGCTGGGACTTGGGGCCCCCTTGGTTCCGAGGGCCCGGGGCCCCCGCCCCTCCCGCCCCCCCCTCGGGCCGGCCCTGCAGCGTAGTTGGTCTGACATCCATGTTAGCACACCACACGATGTACATGTATTTAGTGATTGATCTGCCGTGATCATCTGTACTGTCATTGGTCAATGAGTCATATGATTCTACTAATCCAAAAGGACCAAGCATATAATTACCGACACTGAACTTAGGTTACAGGGCAAGCCTGTTATCTGAAGCAGAACCAGTTGAGTAACCCCACACCTCACTGATCCATATTTAGGTGTCCGAATAAGCTCCAGCTGCCCCCTACTGATCCAATCTTGCATTGAAATAGACAACATCTTATACAATGACATAAAAGGACAGTCCTTGTCAATATAGAGCAAGAATGCTATGTCATTTAGCAGTTTTAAGTCGAACCCGGACATGCACATTTGAGCAATGTATGATTCTGGATCAGGATGTAGAATTACTGCCGAGGAATATTTTTGAATATCATCGTTGTCGAGCAATGTTGATGCACTTAGCTGGGTGAACAACACTTGCCGAAGACACGGTAGATGCACTGGCATACCTATACCTCTTTCTTATTCCATCAAGATAATGTGACTTCTCTATAGTATATTTAATTCAAAAAGAGATGGTGTTGCTGCAGACAAACCAGAATCCCCATCCACTTTGTATCAGGATCCTTAATTGCAATAGCATCTAGTATTCTATTAGTTTCCGAGAATAAACAATGCATGTGTACCCAGATGGATCATCCATAAACCTTGTTTCTTGATCAACATATTCTAATGCACAGTAAGGTGATAGCACTTGCTCAGTGACAGTAGCTGTTCACATATGTAGAGGTAGGTTCTTCAGGATAATGATCACTTCTTGGTTGGTCGATAGCGACGGTCCTTGGATGAACTGGTACGCCAGCTGAAAAACCCCATAGGGACACCCCTTGATACATAAATTTGTTCCTCCAAGATTCTCCACCTGCAATGCCTCTCGATGGTGAGGAAAAGAAAGATCAACGTTTTCCTATGTAGATACATGGATGGTTGCTGGTACCCTGTGAAACTGGGGGAGTGGTTCAACCGCATGTACATAGTCAAGTCTTGCACATGGTTGTGTGTGCTGCTGACAACTGCGCACGGAAGTCTTGAACAAAAAGACTGTCTATGGTTTAGCAGAAATAGATTCTCTGAGTTTTGTTTTCCTTTTCACACGAATCATCTTTAGTCCACCATAGATTCACACAAACTGTTTCAGGACAAATAGAATTTTCCTACATGAATATTCAACAACACTTCTCAAATAGTATCGCTGCCTTTTCAAAAGAGTGAACATCTGTTTCCTATAGCCTGAAATAGGTAGATGATGCATAGTATCAATCAAGCCTGACCATGCATGGTAATAAACAATGGGGTAGTCAATATCTTCCCACCATGTAATAAGCTTAAATTAATACATAAAACAAATCGTCATACGGTAAATAATGGATGTAGCTTCCTATCTAGCTTGCTTTGACAAAATAAAGAGAGAAAATTTTGACTGCTTAATAGGAAAAGGATTAGTTTAAATAATAATTACCTGCATCCATCCCTAGAAATAATATTTAGATCGTATCCTGACATGGCTTCTGCTCGAAGCACAGCTAATCTAATCTACCGGCAAGAAGTAGCTCCTGTTCAACATTAAATAGGTATAAATTGAGAAGACATTATCCAAAAAAAAACTACACAATAATACGTACTACTATCATCTACTTGCAGTTCAGAAAAGTAAAACCAATTCTTTGGGTATTTCTATCCAGACAAAGGTGAACCATCCAGCACACTGAACTTGCTCCAGAAGATTGCACATTTGAGGTAGGTATGCGGTATTATGAATGGTGATTTATCTGAACATTGCAAGCATGAGCCAGTTTCCTAATTAAGTAACCACTAATTTCTTAATTACCAACTCGAAACAGCAAAATCATATCATTCGTCCTTCTATGGATTTTTTTTTTCTCGACCGCAGACACAAAATATAAGAGAACTGAAAATATCATCCTTATTAACCCCTCCTAATTTGTAGATAAATCCTCTCAAAAAAAAATTTGTAGATAAAAACTGTTGACTGATTAGCACTCCCAGGTGATTAATTGTGGAGCCGTACATCTCTGTTGTATAAATTTGTAAAGCCTCCTAGATTCTACTGGAATATTTAACCCTCAGATTGGTTCATCTACTACTTTTCCTTGTCAATAATTTTGGTAGTTGTTTGAACTTTTTGTGATGTTGATGAGTACAACAGAGATATACTGGAAGTGGAAAAACTTCAGCCAACATTCACCAATTTAGAAGAAAGTATCAGTAAAGGGTACAATGTATGATACCTCAATGATTGATTCACACTGGAGATGAAGTGGCCGGTAGGCTGTCCTTCATGAACCTGATCCACAACACAGCAACTCGATCAGTGAACATGGCATCGATGATCAAGACGAAGGAGATGTGACGTGCCCAGGTTGCACGTACGAGGACCTCAACGGGAAGTTGTACACGTATGCGCCGACTCTGGCGCCTCGTGCTGGCGGCATGGTTTGCAGGTCGCCGTGGACGGACCTTTTCGACAACGACAAATCCACACCGAGGAGGCACCGCCCACCTGTCGTCGAACAACCGCCGGCCTGAAACTGGGTAGAAATCTGGAGCGGCGCCGTGCGGCCGCTGGAGCACTGGCCTAGGAATGGGGACGAATCTAGAGCACGTCCCATGGAGCTCATCCACCGGCCCAACTAACTGTCGTCTTGTTCGTCGCCGCGTCGACAGAGAGCTGACCATGAAGACGGTGCATCAAGGGGTAGATGCATCTTTGGGAGAACTGACCAGCAGACCAGGTCGGCTTCTCCCATTATCGTATCACCTCGAGAGTCAGGTCCTCCGCCCAGCCAGCCGCCTCGGGAGGAAAGAACGGCTTGATGTGTTAGGGTGGGGTAGGGCTGGAGTTCAGGGGTAGGGCTAGGGCGGAGCCGGTCGGCCGGAGAAAGAGGAGCGCCGGCCGTGCTCCTCCGCTGCAGTCCGTTGGTGGGAGGGGATTTAGGAATTAGAAGAGAGTCTTCCAGAAAAGCCCTGAGAAAGGATAGGTATGCAAGGAGTGGAAGACGTGTCACAGAATTGAACTGAACCCACCGCTGTAAATGCAGCAACGCAATGACCGGAAACAATCCAGAGAAAAGGCTTGGAGCCGGTAACCTGTAACACTGCACCTAAAAAATTTGAAAAAGCTAAAGGAACCGATCAAGTGAGTCGAAGAGGTAATAAAAAGAAGGTCAACGCGTCGTACTGTAACTGGATTAGCCAAAGGATAAATAGCCTATCTACAGTAGTATCGTCGCTAAGAGACCAATAAATTGACTAACTTTTATATAGGTTATAATAAACGACAGATGAGACTTCTTAACCCAAATACTTGATAAAACTAGTAATACTGATCGAGATTCCATAGTATTTCTACAAGTGTTTCACTAGTGTGAAGTTCAGGCTCCACACCCTGAGCTCCTTTTTGTTCGAATCACAATCCCTTTTATTTTCATAGAATATGGAAGTCGGGAAGTACTAGACTTATCATGAGGCAATACGGCTAATGCAAGTGTAGGCACGGACATCAATCCATCATCATTATTCAGTACTCGAAGTCTAGTACATAGTCAGTTAAGTAACCTCGTTGCACTTTAATTTTCGGGTACACACTCTCGGTCTTGCAAGATGCAAATCTTAGGGAGCCCGCGACCATTTGTGACATCATGGTGGCACTGATTGTAGTGACACACTATTTCTAATACGAAGACAGAAAGTGCGGTAACATCAATGTCTGCACATAATCTAAGCACAGTTCTAAACACACTGATTTGGCAAAGTCGATTGCCAAACGGTACAATGCCTATTGCCAAACAGTACAATGCCTAAAAGCAGTTGTACATACAAAATCCGATATCTCTACATGTGTTATCCGGTTCAAGGAGTAGAGCGGCAAAGTAGATACAAGATACTAAATATGTGAAGAAAAGATCTGCATGTAGATAATTAGTGATATTATAAAATGTTAAAAAGAGTATTTATATTGGTGGATCAGTTAGAACTTTTAAAAAATGCACTATCACGGACAAGGCATTTCTGAACCTAGGTGCAGATGCTCTGGTTGAATAAAAATTCAAAAACAATAGCAAAAACATCCAAAAAAATCTGAAATTTTTGGAAAATGAACATGAACAAGTGTTCTAGATGTAGACCAAAAATCTAAAAAAAAAAACATATGTAGTGGTCTGTGCAAAAAAGACAAATCGGAGTGATGTAAGCAACAAATCTAGATGTTCCAAACAGCATCATATTTTCTCTTTTTTGCACAGGTCACTACATATGTCTTTTCTTGGAGATTTTTGGTGTGCAGTTAGAACACTTGCTAATTTTCGTTGTCCAAAATTTTCAGATTTTTTGAATTTGTTTACTATTTTTTGATTTTTTTTCATTAGACCAGAGTATCTACACCCGAGTTCAGATCTGGTTTTTCGCTCTATCACCCCATTTTCCTTAAGACGGACAGGCACGGCAACACATGCCTTTATGATCTAGTAGAGCTTCTGTTTATACCATACACACGCATATTAGGGTAATCTCTCTGCCCAAACTGAAGCATAAGAATCAGTTTGCTATGGAGCCGGATGCTGAGTCAAAAGGTTGTTAAATGAAGGTCACCACTAGGATATATGAGAGCGTTTGAAGATGAGCATCAGAGCATGGAACCCGCTGATCTTTTCTTTCCTTGAATCCTGTCTAGAAAGCGTTCAAAATGTTGGTTTGCGACCTAGGTCCGTTCATAAGTTTTGTTGATCTGGTTGGAATTACAATTCATTCAATGATGAAACCTGTATATGCGATGATAGAAAATAAGGATACTGCTTCAGTGTACCTCCTTATGCTTAGAAATAATAAGACATAGTAGGTTCCTAGTTATTCATTGCCCTCTAGTTAACTGAATACTATATGAAGATCCATGAATGAAAAAGCTACCTAGTTCTTGAGCAATGTGAACTCAATGGCAGATGTGGAAAGATCGTAAAACCACAGCTTCAATAACAACGCTTCATTTACAGAGTTGTACGGCATCTTTGAGGAGCACTGAGCTGATTAATTCAAAGAATCAACATTCACTAATATCATCAACAATATTGCAACTTATAATCATGGCAACCCTTGCAGGAAACAGTAGGACCAGGTAACCGACCACCGAGACCTATCCCAGTGCCTCACAACTCTAAATAAACGAGCTACCAAAGACAGATGAGACTTCTCGACCATAGTATTTCTACATGTGTTTTGCTGATGCGAAGTTCAGGCTCCACTCTGTGAGCTCCTTTTTATTCCAATGATCATCCCTTTTATTTCCATAGAACATGGAATTCACGAATACTAGCTTTATCATGAGGTAGTGCGACTGATGAAAAGTGTAGGCACGGACATCAAGCCATATATACATCATTATTTAGTACTCGAAGGGTAGCACATTATCAATTATGTAGCCTCCATGCACTTCAATTTTGGGGCACGCACTCTCGGTCTTGCAACATGCAAATCTTACTATCTTAGGGAGCCCGCGGCCATTTGTGACATCATGGTAGTATTAATTGTAGTGACACACTATTTGTAATATGAAAGCAGGAAATTACGGTAACATTAGTGTGTGGACATAATCTGAGCGCAGTTCTAAACACGTTTTTTGCTGATTCTCGCAAAGTCGATTGCCGAACAATACAATGGCTAAAAGCAGTTGCAAAATACAATATTAGAGCATCTCTAGATAATCCAAACTCAGATATCTTAGATATAAGGTGCTGAATATGCGTCATCCAGTTGGAGGAGTAGAGCAGAGCAGATACATGAAAGTGATTTAAAGGCAGAGAATGGCATGAAAGCCAAGTTTTGAGGGTTAGTGCTGGTCGTTCAAGGCTTTGCATCGATGGTGAACTTGCTCTGTGTTTCGGGCTTCATAGCAGCGACATACGAGTGGAGGCGTCAACACATGAAAAGTTCAATATCCTATCTTTTAGGGTGAAATTCAAGGTATGGTCTTAACTGGTTGTGTCTGGCAATGGCCTTGTTAAAGGCATTGTTTTAAGAGCGAAGACATTCTTCATGGTAAAAACCTAAGATCTATGATCAGGAAACCACGGTGCTTGTGCATTATTTCCTTCTTGAAGACATCACTTTTGCAGAACTTGGACTTCAAGTGTTGTCATAGTGGTGTTTGTGTTGTTGTTAGGACCGAAACACTATAGCATGGCATTTTCTTTTTTTTAACTTCTTTTCTTTTTGTTGTGTACATCCATACTACCATTAGGGTATGACGTCGTTGCAGAGGCTGGGTGTAATTGGTGTCTTCACGATATTAATACATTCCCTTTATCGAAAAAAGAGTTCGACGGAGTTTCTTAGCGGGATAGTTTCCAAGACATTAGTTCCTTTAATGAACATAAATTTGCATACAATTAGTACTAAGTAAGTACAATCTATACGTAGATTAGCATAAACCCAGATCTAAACCTAACCCTAAGATAATGTGGTCACCGGTGACCAAACCCCTCAAATCTATCAGATATTTTCATTTTTTATGTGCCCCGAATACATGATGGTTTTGAGTTGAGATTTTACAGGCTTGTACAACACATCATAGCCTGCACCCACCATTTTTCAGATTATTTTGAACCTTTGAATTGCCGTTTTTGAATTTTCAAAAAAGGTTAAATGCAGCCCGAGATCCAAAAGCAATTTTAACAAAAAAATGAATTTTCAGAGGGGGGGGGGGGGGGTAGTCTCCACCTAAATATGTTTCATTCAAAGTTTCCTATGAGGCTTTACAACCTCTACAAGATAGATTCAAATCAACCAGAGTTCAAGAGGGGTTACATGAGGAGAAATAAATGAAAAAAACACGCACCCACCCACCAACAACGCAAAAAAGCTGAGAGAGAAAAGGGTTCACTCCGAGAATTCCCGGAGACATTTGACTGATGAGAAAACCCATCACGAATACAAGCACAACGATCACAAGGAAGAACCTATTGGACATGACAGCGGGAGTTAGTGGCGGACGCAGAAAAAAATTCAAGGGTGGGCACACTTAAAAAAAATTGCGCTACACCTTATGCAATAAAAAAAATTGCCAAACAAATATTACCTTCATTTCAAAAATTTGACAAATAAAAATTTAGAACAGAGGAAGTTGCAATAGTATTGAAGAAAATTCTGCCTCATCTATTCTTTTTAGAATTTAATCAACTCATCAATCTTTTTTATCTTGTGACAACTAATTTCAAGATGACAATCCACAAGAAATAAATAGAAAAGTATTGATGTTTTTTGTAATAAGTAGTTATGGAATTGGTTTAGCGCGCTAAGGAAGGATAACACCTTGATTTAATAAAGACCAAATAAATAGCATGTGTTTGTTTTGCGACAAACTTTGACGACATGTGTTTATCTGGGAAAAAACATCAATTCTAGACATTAACCCAAAAGTCGAGAGATGGTATGGAAACACGAAAAACATCAACAATCCTTCCTAGATAAAAAAATTGTCTTGCTTTTCCTCATTGTGTTGAGAGAGTCAAGAGGAGAAGCGAACGCTCACCCCCGTCGGCCGCCTCCTCACACGTGTATGGCTGAAAAAGGCGAAGAACTTAGGAGAAAAATCCAAACGAGCCACGACCTTCATGAAGGTCCAGCCACTTTCTTGGCACGGCACACATGATGGTGGTTTTTCACTGAGTTGTACTCTAATTTACTGTACTCGAATTTATTTTTTTACTATTGTAGTTCGATTACATGCTAATTTGCTATAGATTATTTTTTAAAAAATGAGCTACCTATCTAAAGCTAGCTTGTGCACCGATTGCTTTGGATGCATGGAGGCTAAGGACAATGCTTCAGTTTTGTACAACATTGGTGCACGAAAGTCACGGTGGTCTTCCCAGAACATAATCTTGTACTCTTCTGAAGGCAGCTAAATATAGATAACGAACCATAGACCATAATTTTTTGAGCCGCAATGCCAAGGCTACGTGCACGCAAGCAACCATTAAAGCAGTCATACAACATCGGCAACCTCACGGTGGTCTTCTGTGTGGTTCTGCATATGTACGTGCCCCAAAGCCATCCGCGTGTATGGCAACCTCGTTTGTCACCTCGCTGGCCCAGCTTGCTTGTTCGTCGCTCGCGGGAACGAAGTCTTAGGCCCAGATTAGGGGTAGTAAAAAATTTCTGTAAAATCTGGGGTGGGCCACGGGCCACCTTCTGCGTAATGACAACCCAACTTGAGGCATCATCGCAGTAATCGAACCCTTGGTCAACCAGGACTCAGCCGCGACACGGCACCATCGACATAGTCGAAAGGCAACATGTATCCGAGACCACACATGTGTCGAGGGTGTGGCCGAAAGGTCACACACGACCAAGACGACACCCCCGCTTGCACCCTGGTAGCGCTGCCACTAATTAAGTATTTTCATTGCCGCTGATCATCCATCAGCAGCAGACAATGCAACATACAAAATTTAAAAAGTGAACTGCCTTAGCAACTATATAACTAACCTACTCCACGGCAGTAATAGCATCTCTCTGAATTTAAAATTTAGAAGAACAAACAAAGTACCAGGTAGTGGAGCTAAACCATGAGCTAGCAGCTGTACACCACGGCAGAAGGACAGAAACCAAAGTTCGGCTACATCTGAAATCATGTAAAATTAAACTTGAGGCTTACACGGTAGGATGATGGAAAACACAACAGAAGTGCATAACCAAGCTGACTATCCCATTTCCAAACTTGTATGTTCCAGCAGAAAGAATACTGAAGGCGCAGCAATATGGCAGCAATCCCGTTCCCGTCGTATTCATCTCCTGCAGGCCACATTAGCCTCATCCATGAGTCCAACCGTTGAATACCGAGGAACTGAAGTTATAAGAGTTACAATATGGGCAGAAGAAGACAAAGTTCTTAATCAACGTGCAAGTTGCAACTCAGGATTTGTACACTGAACATATATTGGACTTTTGAGGACAAATTATGATGAGGTCCTTTGTCCGCCAGAGAGGCGGGAGTCGCCGTGCTGCTTCTGCTAAGGCGAGCTCGCCGCGCCGCCGACCTGCCGACTACCCAGGAGCTCGACGACCAGCTGCGGGCGCGTGGGAGCTCGTCGTGCAGCTTTCAGCGGGAGATCGCCGTGCCACCTCCAGCGAGATGTAGGTCGCCTCGTCGGTGTGCGGACGAGGGTAAGGTCGCCGCACCGCCGCGAAAGAGGAGGACCTCACATGGGATTTATTGGGGTATTTTCATAATTTTCGTCGCTGACTTGCTATGGCATGGAACCTAGCAATTTATCCACGTTTGCTCCGCGTCCACCGTCTCGCCGGCGCGGAATCCCGATACCTCTCACTCCCAAAAAGTAGAGAAAACCATTATCTGGAGCATAATGTTCACTAATCGAACAGAGTACAGAACTACCTACAGTGTACAACTTCACTCAACGGTTGAGTCTTGATACGTGTCCATTATCGAATTAGATGTTTGCCTCTCCTATGATTCATTTCCTTCTCGGGGCTTCTGGCCTTCTGGGTCTGGGATCCAATTTATAAGCAGTAGAATAGTGAATACATTGGCTTTTCTCAGTTTTCACGTAAAAAAGGCATCTTTGCTATGCTTTATTATTTGTACGGGCAATAGACACATAATACATTTCTTTCTGAAAAGGGGTTTGCTCTGCCTTTGCATCAATCAATGCACACATCATTTCTTTTTATTATTAAAAATAATATAGAAGCATTGCAGCTTATTATGACTCATAGGTCACACAAAGTCTCAGCATGGATTAGTCATATAAAAATGTTCAAGTTTTACTATGGTTGGCAATTTTATGAGTCGTCCAACTAGTTTAGTCCAATGGTGGGAAAATTATCAGTAGTGAAAATGTACACATGTACACAGAAATAGGTGCCGGTGTGTACTAGAAATTACTGATTTATTTTATTCACTAAAAGGATAAATATATCATTCTACGTCCATTGGCCCCACCTGTGTGGCTCTCTCCTCAATCGGCTCTTTCTTATCTTACTCTTCCACCCCCCCCCCCCCCCAAATCAGACACCGTCACTCGGGTCCGCCAAGTCGCCATCCATGTATGCGTCGTTGTGGATGCGGGCCATGTCGTCCTCCTCCTCCTCCGCGTTAAAGGGACGTGGTTGTTCGGCTGGGAAGGGCATCCACTCGGGTGAGGTAGTGGCGGAAAGCAGGAAAATGCACCAAGGCAACACATGTGCCACCATTCCGGATCTGGGTCGCTCATCTTCTCCGGACGGGCGCGGCAGCTCAACGTGCGGTGGCCGAAGTGGGAGCACCGCGATGAGCTCGCCATTCGCCAATGCGCTCATGGCGGGCAACATGTGCGCGTCGGGCCAACACGTTGCAGCGTCGGCTGCCGCCCAAGGCCGTGAGCCCGCCCGCTCGTGCTCTCGGCTCTCTGGCCCAGCTCACCCTGCCGCCTTGTCGCCACGTGAAAGGGTAACGTCACGCCGCACCACCAGCACCGACCTGTATGACAATTACTCTTGCACAAGAAGTTGCATGAACTTTGCATTAATACCAAGAGGGCTCTCTTACCACTAGTGGAAAAAAGGCTATCTGTGGCGCACCAAAATCAAATTCGGTGGCGCATATCCAGGTCGCCACAGTTACCACGCGACTAGTATTGAAACTTCTGTGGCGCACATGTACGTGCGCCGAATTTTGAAACTTCGTGGCGCACCATGCCAATATGCGCCAATTGTACATCAAACTTCGTGGCGCACCCAATATGCAATTTTTAATTTCAAAAAATGGTGGCGGATCTAGATCTAGATCTAGATCTAGATGCGAACCGAAATTTTTTTCGAATCTCGCCGGGGAAGGTGGTGGTGGTGGTGGGTGGGTGGGTGGTGGTGGGTGGGTGGGTGGTGGTGGTGGTGGTGGTGGTGGTGGTGGTGGAGGAGGAGATGGTGGAGGAGGAGGTGGTGGTGGTGGTGGTGGAGGAAGAGATGGTGGAGGAGGAGGTGGTGGTGGTGGTGGTGGTGGTGGTGTTGGCCGGAGGAGGAGGAGGAGGAGGAGGTGGTGGTGGTGGTGGTGGTGGTGGCCGGAGGTATGGTGGTGGTCGCCGGTCGCCGGAGGTGGTGGTGGTGGTCGCGGAGGTCGCCGGAGGAGGTGGTGGTGGTCGCGGAGGTCGGAGGAGGAGGTGGTGGTCGCGGAGAAGAATGGAGGAGGAGGTGGTGGTGGTGGTGGAGGTGGTGGAGGTGGTGGTGGTGGTGGTGGTGGAGGAGAAGTGAGGAGAGGAGATGGAGAAGTGAGAGGAGGTGGTGGAGGAGAAGTGGAGTAGTAGGAGGTGGTGGTGGCGCCTCAAAAAATTGGCCAAACTGGCGCACCTCCACATGGTGCGCCACAGAATTTTTTTTTTTTTTTTTGCAGGAAAAACACTTTGCCGTAACTTTTACTCTTTTCGAATTTGGTGATTCTAAAATTGTCCAACCGGCAAGCCCCGGTGAATTCGGATGTAGAATTTTCGTGGGAACATTTTGATATATTGTGCGTTTTTCGAGTTCGTATGCAACCAGGAATCCAGTTTGATGATTTTCCCACGCAATTTTGCAAAAAAAGTCAAAATTCATGTTTGTTAAATTTCAGTGGTGCTAGATGACATAATATATGGGAATCTCGAAGGATTTTATTTTTGAAATTTTTCTATCTATTTTTTATTTTTTACAAAGGTAAAAAGGCGATCAGGGGGGGTGGAGTTGCGTGGGAGAAAAATCCGGCAGTACGTGGCGCATATCGTTGGTGCCGCAGAAGTTTTAATTACGTGCGCACATGCCACCATGCGCCATGAATTTTGAACTTCGTGGCGCACATGCCACCATGCGCCACATGAACTTTCACATGCCACCATGCGCTGGCTTTCTCTTCATGTTTGCTGGACCCGCGTGGGCCATGGAAATTCGTGGCGCAGCCACATGCGCCAGAAAGTTGACATTCGTGGCGCAGTCCATCCATGCGCACGAATTTGACTTTCATGGCGCATATTTTGGTGCGCCACAGAAATAATTTTTGTGGAGCATATTTTTTTGGTGCGCCACAGATGTCATTTCTACCTATAATAGTTTTCCTACTAGTGTACGGACACCGTCTTCTGCATGCGTGCCAACCTGCTCAGGAACGTTGGTAATATGTGCAACCCAAATCTCCACGAGGGATGGCTGCAGGTACCACATGATTCAGTCAAGTTACATGTGGAAGAGAAACGGGTATGCCTTTGGTGCATCTGCCTAGCTGCTAAGCTAGTGGATGTGCTTCATTTGGATAAGTTGGAACTAGCTTGTACATCTGATGCAACCACAACTTCTCACTAGTTACTTTATTTCTTTTCAAATAAATCTATCATTTGTTCTCATGTTGTTGTATGAAAGAGCGATCATATATGAAAAATCTGAAGTCTTCCTTAACCGGGTCGTCGGTAGATGAAGCTTATGGGTTATTGCTTCAGAAAAGTACGCAACATCCACTCGTATGCCTTGCATGTTACGTGAGCCATATTACCATACCCAAAAAAAAAAGTAGTGTTGAGGTGGTGATTCAGCCCAACAAACGATACAAAGGGAATATTGTACTTATTGGTCATGTACAGGCTACCAGAAACAACAACGTCACCAAAATCTTCGTAGTCACTTGGGATTGACTATCGGCCTAGGACAATCCTTTTAGATGCCCCTCTAGATCAACCAAGTACTTGAAGGAAAAAAATTATGGATCTCTCTCTTGTCGCGCCATCATGTGACTAAGCACCGTTTGGGCATCACCGGCGGCAACTATTTCCTGCTTATAATCATTGCATAAATTATAGTTGTTCCTTGTGGTACATACAGTTTCATCATATCCACTGTACTAGGCCATCAAGATATCCATGATATTTTTTGCCAAATTAACAACAACCCAGTATCTTATTTCAATAAGTATTACAAATCTGTGAGGCCTACTTGACCAATTTATGCATGGCGAGAAGTGGGACTACAGTTTTGTCCTACATTGCTAGTTTAGTATGAGTTGGACTCGAAACTCAAGTGGAGTCTGAGCTACATGGGTCATGTTTTTATCCAAAATACAAATTCATAGTTTCAAAAAATATTTTTTGTTTCTAGATGTAGCCAATGATATATACATTCTACCAACATGAAAAATCTCAAGGTGAAATACAATGTATTGTGGGAAAGAATGACAAAATCTAACAAATGTTGGAGGTTCTAAAATATGCATTGCTCACTACTTTAGATCCATATTTTGTCAATTTTGTATGGCCAAAAATATAGTCTTTCGCGTTGCTATTTCGCACACTGGGAGAATACATCATTCACATCAAGGATTCTTTTTTCATAATTTTTGAACTATGAAACTCAATTTTTTTTATTTTTAAAATGGCTCCATGGAGCCTGAGCTCCAAAACACCACAATCGAGATAGACCTCCTTATAGGGAAGGCTCTTCTATAGTTCTACCACTTGTATGAGCATGAGAAGAGGATGCATGCATGTGTTCTCCTTCTCCGCCACCCACCTCTCGTCACGACCCTCATGTTGTGTTTCGCAAATGAGCCAACCTAGCACCTATGCCAAGTGTACATATTTTTGCACTAGTGAAAGACAAAAATTAATGGTCTTGACACGAAGTAGTGGGAGATGAACCGAAGGGCCTATCATTCTCTTGAATCTCGGCTTTTTTGATAATGTTTGCCCCCTGCCATATTTATTAAGAGAACGCTCCTCATATCTTTAACTCATGCCACAACAACACATGCAACTAACACCTGGTTCTAGATCTTTGCGCAACCACTCAGGTCTTCCCCAACCCATCTTGTGGCGTGCACAAATCATAGCCGTAAAGCATCCCTCCACCATCATTCATGCACCTGAGTTTGTCACTATAACGAGATCTTGTTGGCGGTGGCCCTTCATATGCTTGTTTGAGGAAAATCAAGGTAGCGACCCCACAGGAAGCCCCCAAAACAGAGGAAGTTTAGGGTAGGGGCGATGCGTGAGAACTATATTTTTGGTAGAATTTAATTTGTATGGTCCGCATGACCGACTGCACTGTCAAACCAGTCATTGGGATGGTAAAATGACTGCCATATCTAACGATTTTAGTCATCTGTAACACAATAACGATAATTTTCATAGAAGAAAAGTGATGGGTCTTGTGGGATTTTTTTTCTCTTTTAAAGAAACATAAAACGTGGTATATTGACATTGATAAAATAGTATCCAATACCATATAGCTAAATTAACCCATCATCTTATCACATTTGCATATAGCTCTTTGGTTTATATGGAGCCGTACACATGCATATTAGGGTAATCCCTTTGACCAAACTGAAGCATAAGAACTAATTTTCCATGGAGCTGGATTCTGAATTTGAAGGTTGTTAATTAATGAAGGTCACTAGGAGGGTGTAAATGGGCGCGTTTGATGATGAGGATCAGAGCATACTGATATGATCTTTTCCTTCCTAGCAATCATATATTTAATACTCTGAAAATGTTGGCTCGTGATCCGGGACCGTCACAAGATTAATAGGTCAGTTAGGTATTACAATTTGCACAACACTGAATACTGTATAAGCAACGGAAAATCAGGATCCCACAGTACTACCTACTCAGTAATAATAAGAAAATAGGTTCCTCGTTATTCATCTCCTTCTAACTAACTGAAGACCATTTTTTTTTTTTTTGCGAGAAAACCCTGTTCATATTAAACCGTGGTTCTTACAGAACAGTCCAGAAACAAGAAAGAAATTACACAAAGGTCCTTCTGAACCCCAACATCGGAGACGGCAACGAGAACGTCGCGCCCGCGCGCCGCCGCACGAACTCCCCAAAGCCTTGGATCGGGAGTCACCCCTGTACGAACGGGAAGTCGACGCCACTCGGCTCCGCAGAACCTCCGCCCTGCACCGCCACCGCCGTCGACACGGTCTCCATGAACAGCGGCCTTCATCTTCTTATTCACCCAGATCCGCCGCCGCAAGATCTGGCCGGGGCTGAGAGCACGGCACGAATCCTCCGATTCGCGGGTACTAGGCAAGCAGGTGCGCCACCACGGAGCTCCACGAGCGCCGTCGCCGAAGAAGACGCCCACCTGCACCAAAAGCAACGCCGGCGACCCCAGCTTCTCCTCAGCGCCGCCGGTTGAAGCCCCAAAAGAGCCATCCATATCTACACACGCGAGGCGGAGATCCCCCACCCTCCCGCCGCCGGAGCGGCCGGCAGAGGGCGAGGGATCTAACGGATCGACGGCGAGGTGGTGGTTCGACTGGGGAGGTGAAAAAATCGCCCTTCTCGCAGTGACGGGGGAGGGGAGACGTCCAGGCTCGTCCTAAGTAACTGAAGACCATATGAACATCCATAAATAAAAAAAGATACCTAGTTATTGACCAATATAAACTCAATGGCAGATATGAGGAGCATGTAAAACCACCGAATCACCAACGAAGGTTGAGAAACGCCGAGTTGACTTCTTTAAACAATCAACATTCACGATCAAGAAACACACCACCGCAATTTTAGCTACTTGAGAAACACACCACCGCAATTTTCGTCATTCAGAAAAAAATGTTATTGCAAACCGGACAAGAATAAGCCACGATAAACCATTTTATATATTTCATTATGTCCACTTAAACACATATACCAGCAAATATACACTTATACTTTCGTCGTCTGTACGTACATGTTGGCTGCACACACTGAGACTAGAATAAGCCACGATCCACTCAAGGTATCCCCTTTGTGTCAAGTATCCAGCAAGCCCTTGGCCTCATCGCCGCCACACATCCCCGCATGATACCTCTGCTTGCTGTTGCCCCTGCGCAACAACTGCTGCACTTTGCCGCACAGCCCAGCCTACGCCACTCGCTGCTATCGTTGTACGCTCATTGCTGCACGCCGGCACGTCAGCACATGGCGTCAAACGACAAAGAGGATGATCCGTATGGGCTCAATTTTGGCGGAGTGCACTACAACTGCATCCTTGCGATGTCCACTACAATCGTATCCTTGCCGCGAAGTAACTGGTCACCGAGACCTGTTCCGATCCCTCCTAAGCCTAAATAAACGACAATTGAGACTTCTTGACCCAAATACTTGATAAAACTAGTAATAATGATCGAGATTCCATAGTATTTCTACAAGTGTTCCGCTGGTGTGAAGTTCAGGCTCCACACTCTGAGCTCCTTTTTGTTCGAATCACCATCCCTTTTATTTTCATAGAATATGGAAGTCACGAAATACTAGCTTTATCATGAGGCAATACGGGTGATGCAAGTGTAGACACGGACATCAATCGATTCATCATTATTCAGTACTCGAAGTCTAGTACATAGTCAAGTTAGGTAACCTCGTTGTACTTTAATTTTCGGGTAACACACTCTCGGTCTTGTAAGATGCAAATCTTAGGGAGCCCACTGTTAGATGTATATATTTGTCTATTGTAGTTTCTCCATATATTAGGGGGCTTTCTGCATATGTGCACCTGTACATGTACTATATATTATGGCCTTTGGCCTCTGGTAATACAACAAGCATATTGCTCTAACATGGTATCGAGCTAAATTGATCCTCTAATCCCTTTTCTTGTTCCGTCGCCGTCTTCGTTCTGTTATCGATCGCCGATCGGGCCACGCCGCGTGTGTGGCGCCCGGCGCCGATCCGTCCCCGCCTCCGCCTTCCCGCGATCATCCTCTCGCTCGCTTCCGCCTGGCCGATCTCATACCACTGATCTGGATGGAGCTTTCTCTTGATCAGGCTTCTATCTTATCTCTTCGGTCTTTTGTTTCTCTGTCCGTGTTGTCACGGCTGATGGTACCTCTATTCATGTTTCTAGTACATGCATCTTTTCTACTCCCTCTTTCTCTGTCCCTGATGTTTCTCATGTTCCTCGCCTTCAGATGAACCTTTTCTCTGCTAGCCAGCTCATCGATCACTACAAGAGATCTGATATACTGTGACGAGCTCTAGACGTCATGCAATAGCAATAAACGTCACAGAAGACCCCTCAGCGACGTAGTTTGAGCGTCACAAGCATCGTCATGGAATCTCCATCACAGATTACTCCCTAGTGACGCGGCGCGCGAGAAAACATCACTAAGTATTGATGATGTCATATGTGATGTCAGCACCTAGGAGACCATCCCACTGCTAAACAATGTCACAGATTAGCGTCACGGATGCAGATGACATCATATGTGATGTCATGAGATTAATTTGTTAAAAAATCGTGAATTGTTTTTTGCATTTTTTTATTTTTTAAAAATATATTATTTATTTTGAATATTTATGCTTTGACTGATACCTTTACTAGTTTATTTTTTGTTGAACCATCGGAAATGACCCATATATCTTTGTCTTGGACGCTAGTCTGCAGTTCACTCAGGCCATGTACGTGTTCACTATCATAGTAAACATTTATTCATTGGAAGTCGAAAGTACATACTCACATTACAAAGTATATATCACCATGCTGAAAATAAATTGACACTGAAACTCATAAATTGCACATACTAACTAATCCATTGCACCAATCAGAAACTACACTACTAATGTTTTCTTTCAATTCTACGGACACACTTATTCTTAATTTCTGTGCAGACCGAAGTTTAATCAAACGGAAGAAGCCAGGAACCATTTCTAACCGATGTGTCTATCCAGTCCAGTTTATGTTTCCAGCCTGTTGCACTCAATTAGAAAAGTTTTATACATGAGTTTGATTTCAATTGCCTGAAGAGTGCAATCTAACAATGAAAGTAGCATCATACCTTTAATTGGTGTTATGAATAAAACCTGCAGCAGTTCACTAGGTAACAACTCTAAATGGACATACTAGAACAATAAAGGATGTACGTTAGTACCTAGCCAAGTTTTTTTTTCAAACAGGATGTGCATCCTTGTAACTAAAAAAATAAGCGGATTTACCCATAATGATTTTAGTATGCAGAAATACCAAAATTTTAAATAAAATACTGTAAGCACAATAAATCATGAAACTAATTCACATGTAGCTCCATCTGCATACTGGTACTAGTAGTAAGTGAGATTTCCAGAATATGATTCATACACTTGAGTCAATAGTAATGTGTGGTTAGAAGTCAAAACTTGCCAAGAGTAATACCAAAGATTTACTACTACACTATCAATCACGTTGATCCTAATAAATTGATGCTTTTCCATCCTCCAAGGAGGAAACCTACATGTATTGACCTGCTAATGATTGGAAAATTTTACTTCTGCATTGTCAATCACGTTGATCCTAATATAACAAGTTTAACAGAGACATTGTGAAAGCAGAGCAGTATTCCAGCATATAGGGCGCATATACACTGTAGCATATCAAGTAGGTACACTAATTCTTGATCATGTGAGTGTAATCCAATGGAAATGGCAACTTCAACAAACATAGTTTAGACAAAGTTACTTAGGGCTGAAACAAAATGTAAATTTTACCAGTAACTATTCGCATCATATATGAATAACCGGAGTGTAAGCCATGCATTGTATACCATTTCCTAATTGAGGGGAATAAATTACCTCATCCTAAACCAAATATCAATCCTTGCTTTAAGAACCTTCCCAAGACAAAAAGCTAACAACAAAACAAAAAAACAGGGGATCGTGTGAGTAATATATTGTTTAGAGAAAAACACAAGTGCTCCTTACAAATTGAAGCATCCGTAATTGCTAGCATAGATGTTTCGCAAATCTGGTTTCTCGGAAAATAATACACAATAAAAAGATGCAGATATTATCTTTAATTTGTTCCTCAATATGTTACCATGCGGTCATTTTCTTTGGCGAGTCCACGCAGATCACCCAAAAGAAAAAGAACAAATAATTGTAGGTTTAATAAACGCAATAGTAGGAAATGGTCAAACGAAAGAGAAATGAGATGTAACAGAATTAAATAGACTAAATACAAGCATGAAAAACGAGTGGGACTAACGTACATGGCATTTATTTATGCATGTGTAGATAGAGAAAATCAAGCCAAAAAACTGATAACTAGGATATTATGTATCTGCTCATGCAAAAAGCAGATTTCCATCCTGGCTAGCATGTTCATAATCTCAAAATTATTGGTTCCAACAACAGCTGAAATACGATACAAAAACACATAATAAAGTACAGCCGAATGCTCTAGAACTAAGAAATGAGGCGTTGTAATCCAGTAAATATGTAGCAATAACTTAGAATTCTACGACCAGCTAACACCCATGAACTGTAACAGATAATTAGAAGTATGGGGCTTGCTAGACATGTGATCCACTTTTATGAAGCTCTGCAATGGTCCGTACCCAAGCAATTCTTATATCAGCAGCAATTCTTTCTCAGATTATAGCAGATGCAGCTGGAATAGACAAGAAGCTGTGTTGTCCAACCCAAGCACGTCTAACTCCATTAGCAGCAGCCATTTTTGTGATGATCTATAACAAAAAGGAAAGTCAAATTTCAAAGCATAGTTCACTGAAAATGACGATGGGCTAATAAAACTAATATAATATAAAGTACATTGATGAAAATGACGACGTGCTAATATAACTTATGTAATACTATACAAAGTGGATATCATCCACAGAGCTGACTGTTCAACTGTTAAAGTATATATATACATGATGCACTGGTATAAGAAATAGGAATACTTCAACTGTTAAGGTTTAATAGATATCATCTGGCAATTAATGGCTAGAAAAAATTAGAAGGTACAAGAGAAATTCAGCAAGAACACTAAAAGGCAGGCTGAAGCCAGAATACAGAGAGCACTTGCCCAGTTGCCACTGTGCACTACGTGGCTCAATTTCCAGAAGCAATGTTGCAGTATCAAAGGCTTACAACTTGTGTTGCTGAAATACAATAGTCAAGATATGTATGGTTACAACAGCTATAAAGAACACCGTAAAAGCTTACAGGACATGTTTGATTGGTGCCCAAATTTTGCCTCGCCAAAAAATATCATCCCATGAGACCTCAGCCATATCTCTTATAGTCATATCAATTAATTTAATACGTACGTATGAATCATTCGTCAAAAAACTTGGAAGGCCAATTCTTTCCCATGTTCGGTAGGGCTGCGTAGGTACTAAGCTAATATACCCTAGTCATGAGATTGTCAGACTCACGGGCAACTGTTTGTCATGGGCAGTTGTTTTCCACTTCGGATTTACAAATCAGAGTAAGCGATTCCAAGAACGATGGGATGGGAAAGAAGGGTGGCGCTCACCACGGTTGAAATACCTGACTAGATCGCCGTGCCTTTTCTCTTTGCGCGCCGCCGCCTCCTGCTCGTTATCCTCCGATCGAGGGTGAAGTCGAAGGGGGGCCAGTTGCAGAGTGCGGGCGGGATCGGATCTTCTAGGTCGTTGCTAGATAGGCCGAGCGTGAATCGTGATGGTGGCCCGGTAGTGGAGCAAGGAGGAGACCATGCCCTGGTAGCCGCAGCCCGCAGCCAGAGAGGGAGCATGATGATGTGCGACTCCTACGAGTTCCACCAGTTGAAGCCGGATAACTCGTAGACGGCACCTGCCGAGCAGCCAAGGTGGTGTCGAAGGTGTAAGACGAGAGGCGCTAGATGGGGTCGACCGTGCTTCACACCGCGGAAGCACCTTGCCTCGTCATCCTAGGGCTCCGGCGCTAGCTGGGGGTGGAGCTGCCGACTGGGGGTGGAGCCATCGGGATAGTCGTGGTCTCGTGGAGGCACCTGCACAGAGGGGATGGGAGAGGAGAAGATGTGGCGGCGCGGTAGGGTTTCAGGGGGTCGTGGGCAGTTAGAGGATCGCGGAGTTTCGAGGGTGGAGGGTTCGAAAATATTGATGCGTAATTTGAGTGTTAAACAAATAGCGGGAGATGAAAATAATTTTCTCCGTACATGATTTTCAAAGAAATACATAATGCTAATATTCACCAGAAAAATCTATGTGGAAAAATGTATATAGATTTGCAGCTGGGTGCTGCAAAAAATAACATAAGGTAATTTCTGTAAAAGCAGCGATGCGAGTAAAAGAAAAACGGTATGAGTAAAACGGTGGTGGTGCACTGGTGCTGGCATGGAGATCGTCGAGAACTCGGCTATACGAGAAGGACGTGTGGTTGGCGCTGCCCGGTCGGATTCTCCTGGAGTGCCCACAATGCAATGGATGTCATAGGCTTAATTCTAAGCTATGCGATTTTAATCGTATCTATATGAATTTACTTTGATCGCGTTGTTCTAGATAATAAAATGTTATTGCTGCATGATTTGAAGAGACAAGTTAGATCTCCAACTAACCCCAATTTCTTCCGTGACCGAACCACGTTCGTCATGGAAGCTAGTGGAACTGTCATGGATTATGTTAATGAATGACGGTGATTGTGTGATTGTCATAGATTTTTAGGAATCCATGACGCTAGGTGCAAAACGTCTTGCACTACCATATTTTGTGACATTACAAACCACCGTCACGAGGATTTTCGTCACAGTATATCAGTTCTCTTGTAGTGGATTCTGGTTGTCGCGTCATTCTTGACGCTGAGTCTTGTGCGGTTCAGGATCGTCGCACACATGCCCTGGTTGGAGCTGGTCCTCGTAGCCGCGGGGGGCTTTGGGAGTTAGACGGCTTCGTGTTCCTTCCGCTACTTCATCGCCGTTCTCCTCCGGTTGTTGCCCCTGTCACCGGCTCTTTTCAGCAATGGCATCATCGTCTTGGTCACCTTTGTGAGTCTCGCTTTGTCGTCTTTGGTTCATCGTGGCCTTCCGGGTCTGTCTGGAGAGTCGTTGTGTCATGGTTGTAGGTTAAAACAGATTCAGCTTCCCTAGTCGTGTCTGTCTCACACCGTTCGATTTAGTCCATTCAGATGTTTGGGGTCCGGCTCCCTTCGCTTCGAAAGGGGCCATCGATACTATATCTTATTCATTGATGATTTTTCACGGTACCTGGGTGTTTTTCATGCGCTCTCGCGTGAGGTGCTCTCTATTTATCAGCATTTTGCGGCCATGGTCCGCACTCAGTATTCCTCACCCATTCGCGTGTTCCGTGCTGATTCTGCTAGTGAGTATATCTCTCAGCACCTTCGTGGTGTCATTGCTGAGGAGGGCACCCTCGCTCAGTTCTCTTGTCCCGGCGCGCATGCTCAAAATGGCGTCGCCGGGCGTAAGCATCGTCATCTTCTTGAGACCACCCGTGCTATGATGATTGCCTCTTCTCTTCCGCCACATTTCTGAGGCTGTTGCTACGTCGGCCCACCTCATTAACATTCAGCCTTCCGCTGCTCTGGGGTGGCATTCTCTCGAGCGTCTCTCCAGACTACTCGACTCTCCGTTCATTTGGTTGCGTCACTATGTCCTTCTGCCTCCTCGCGAACGCACTAAACTGACCGCTTAGTCTGTTGAGTGTGTTTTTCTCGGATACAGTGATGAGCATAAGGGCTATCGTTGTTGGGACCCCGTTGGTCGTCGGTCGTGACGTCACATTTGATGAGACGCGCCCCTTCTATCTCGCCCCACCTCGGGTACTTACCCGGTGGATGATATCTCTTTTCTTCTTTTTCCGGATGCACCCCTTGCTATCCCGTCTCCTCCCCCTCCTAGTCCTAATGCGCCTCCTTCGGCGCCATCCTCTCCTCCGTCTAGTCCCCCTAGTACTCCTCGTTCTCCGGCTTCGGATCCTTCGATGTTGTCCCTTCTTCCTCTTGACGAGTTGTCCTCCGCTGATGACCTTACCCCTTCACGGCATGTTCGTCAGCGTCGTGCCAGCTCGTTACTCTCCTAGTCAGTATGGTCTTTCTGTCGTTTCCGAGCCGACTTCTTATCGGGATGCGAGCGTCATCCTGAATGGCAGCTTGCCATGGCTGAGGAGATCGCTGCGCTTGAGCGCACTGGCACTTGGGATCTTGTTTCTCCCCCTTCGGTGTTCGTCCTATCATGTGTAAGTGGGTCTATAAAATTAAGACTCGCTCTGATGGATCTCTTGAGCGCTATAAAGCGCGTCTTGTGGCTCGTGGTTTTCAGCAGGGGCACGGCCGTGACTATGATGAGACTTTTGCCCATGTGGCTCATATGACTACTGTGCGTACCCTTCTTGTTGTTGCTTATGTTCGCCGCTGGTGTCTCCCAGCTTGATGTTCAGAATGCTTTTCTTAATGGCGAGTTGAGTGAGGAGGTTTACATGCAGCCTCCTCCCGGTATTCTGTTCCCGATGGGATGGTTTGTTGTCTTCGGCGTTCTCTCTATGGTCTCAAACAGGCCCTCGTGCCTGGTTTGAGCGCTTCGCTTGTGGTGACTGTTGCTGGTTTCTCTCCTAGTCTTCATGATCCCGCAATTTTCGTTCACACTTCTCCTCGTGGACGTACTCTTCTTCTTCTCTATGTTGATGATATGATCATTACTGGTGATGATCCCGAGTATATTGCCTTCGTCAAGGCTCGTCTTCGTGATCAGTTTCTTATGACTGATCTTGGTCCTCTTCGCTATTTTCTTGGCATTGAGGTTTCCTCCACTTCTGATGGCTTTTCTATCTCTCAGGAGAAGTACATTCAGGATCTTCTTGCTCGTGCGCTCTTGGGGATGAGCGCACGGTCGATACTCCTATGGAGCTTAATGTTAAGCCTACTGATCGTGATCCTCTTCGTGATCCCACCCGTTATCGCCATCTTGTTGGGAGTCTTGTTTATCTTGCTGTCACTCGTCCTGATATTTCTTATCCTGTTCATATTCTGAGTCAGTTTGTATCAGCTTCTACCACTGTTCACTATAGTCATCTCCTCCGTGTTCTTCGTTATCTTCGTGGCACGATCACTCGTCGCCTTTTCTTTCCGCGTTCCAGCTCTCTCCAGCTCCAGTGCTATTCGGATGCTACGTGGGCGAGTGATCTACGGATCGTCGTTCACTGCTTACTGTGTGTTTCTTGGTGGTTGCTTGTTGCTTGGAAGATGAAGAAACAGGTCACGCTTCCCGTTCGAGTGTTGAGGCTGAGTTGCGGGCTATGGTTGATTGCTGAGGTGACTTGGTTACGGTGGTTGCTTGCAGATTTTGGGGTCTCTGTTACGACACCCACTCCACTTTTGTCGACGTACATGTGCTATCGATTGCACGTGATCCGGTCAAGCATGAGCTGACCAAGCATATCGGTGTTGACGCTTTTTACACAGGTGCAGGATGATGTTGTTGCGGTTCATTATGTGCCTTCAGATTTGCAGTTGGCGGATTTCTTTACGAAGGCACGGACTCGAGCGATTTCTTACTCTCCAAACTCAGTGTTGTGGATCCACCATGAGTTTGAGGGGGTGTTAGATGTATATATTTGTCTATTGTAGTTTCCCCATATGTTAGGGGCTTATGTGCACCTGTACATGTACTATATATTGTGGCCTTTGGCCCCCTGGTAATACAACAAGCATATTGCTCTAACACCCACGACCATTTGTGACATCGTGGTGGCACTGATTGCAGTGACACACTATTTCCAATACGAAGGCAGAAAGTGCGGTAACATCATTGTGTGGACATAATCTAAGCGCGGTTCAAAACAAGTTTTTTGCAGATTCTCGAAAAGTCGATTGCAAACAGTACAATGCCTAAAAGCAAGTTGCACATAGGAAATCAAAAGTGAAATTAACCGTACGCCAAAGAAATTTAGCTAAGGACAATCAATAAAAAGATGTTCAATAGTCTCCTGTTCTCCGCACAGAAAACACATTTCATACACCCATTCCAGTTTCGTTTAGCTAAATTATCTTAGTTAACAAAATTTTGTTACTTAGAAACCACATGAAGATTTTTATCTTTAGTGGAGCTAAACCATGAGCTAGCAGCTGTACACCACGGCAGAAGGACAGAAACCAAAGTTCGGCTACATCTGAAATCATGTAAAATTAAACTTGAGGCTTACACGGATAGAAAACAACGCAAGTGCATAACCAAGCTGCTTTTACCAGGACTATCCCATTTCCAAACTTGTATGCTCCAGCAGAAAGAATACCGAAGGCGCAGCAATATGGCAGCAATTCGTATTCATCTCCTGCAGGCCACATTAGCCTCATCCATGAGTCCAACCATTGAATACCGAGGAACTGAAGTTATAAGAGTGTTACAATATGGGGAGTGAGAGAGGCGGGAGTCGCCGTGCTGCTTCGGCAACTCTGAATTGGCACACTTAACATTGGACTTTGGACTTTTGAAGACAAATTCTAATGAGGGTTCTTGTCCGCCAGAGAGGCGGGAGTCGTCGTGGCTGCTTCGGCTAAGGCGAGCTCGCAGCGCCGCTGACCCGCCGGCTATTAGATGTATATATCTGTATATTGTAGTTTCCCCATATCTTAGGGGGCTTCCTGCATATTTCCACCTGTACATGTACTATATATTGTGGCCTTTGGCCCTCTGGTAATACAACAAGCATATTACCCTAACATGGTATCAGAGCAAATTTTGGTCCTATTTTTCTTCTAGTCCGTGCGTCGTGCGTCTGAGCTTGTTCCGCCGTCGCCCGTCCGTCCGTCTTCGTCCCGCTCGCAGCGCCCGACGCCGATCTCCTCCGGCGCCAGGATTCGTCGCTCGCCCTCAGATCTCCCGTTCCCAAATCGAGCCGAGTCCCGCCCGGCCGCCTCCAGGATTCGTCGCCCGCTCGGCTGCCAGGATCCCTTCCTCCGCCCGCGCTTGCATCGCCAGGAGGCTCGCTGTGGTCGTCCTCCGCTCGCGCCCAGCCACAGCCTCTCCGCCGTCTGCGCTCATCCCGGCCGATTCGATTCCCCGTCTGCGTTGATTCCTCCCGGCCAGCCGCCTCGATTCCCCAAATCGCGGCAGATCGACTCCCCGTCTGCGTTGACTCGAATCGGCCTCTGCTCCCGATCCGTTCTCGTCTAGTTGAGTTGAAAAAAAAAAGCAAAAAAAAAGAGCAAAAAAAAAAAAAACTATGTCTTCCTCGGCCTATGTTGCGATCCCTCGCTGCCCGGTGATCTTTGATGGCGCGAATTACCCTGATTTCGCTGCCTTTCATGCGCGTCCATATGCGCGGTCTTCGCCTTTGGGGTGTGCTTTCAGCGAGGTCTCCGTCCGCCGCGCCCCGTTGCTCCTACGGTGCACGTTGCACCGCCACTGTGCCTTGCACCTGATGCTACTCGGCGGATAAGGATGCAGCCAAGAGTGCGATGACACTGCTCTGCTGATTATGATCGGAAGGTTCAGGACCACTCTGCCGTTGCGACTTACCGGTGGATCTGACCGAGTACACTCAGTGGATAGATGAGGATGCTCGTGCTGCTGCTGTTCTCACCTCCAGTGTTCTCCCTTAGATGCTGCTGAGTTTATGGGTCTTCCCACCGCTGCGCTCATGGGCTTTTCTTCGTCAGCGCTATCAGCCGTCTAGGGATGCTCTCTACCTGTCTGTGGTCCACAGAGCATGCCCTTCAGCAGGGTGATTCTACTATTGATGAGTTCTACACTCAGTGCTGCTATTTGGCGTCGCTTGATTCTCTCGTACAGCTGTGTGTGCCACCTGTCCCTGTTGTCTTTGTGCGCGCGGATCTGGAGTTTCAGCGCGTTTTGAGTTCTTGTCGCGGCTCGTAAGGAGTTTGAGCCGCGGCCCAGCTGCTTGCCGTGGTCGTGTTCCGCTCTCGAGGTCCTTGCTGAGCTTCGTGCTGAGGAGACTCGTATTCGTGCTGCTGGTCTTCTTGAGGTTCCCTCTGTTCTTGCTGCTCGTGGCCCTTCTGTGCCGTCTGCTCGTGGACCTTGATACGTCCAATTTGCATCACTATTTTGTATCATAATTTGCTGTTATTCATTGATATATCTCATATTGGGACACAATACTTATGTTATTTCATCTATTTTGCATGTTTCATCATTATTGGAGGATCAAGAGCCCGATTTGTGGAAAAAGCACCGTCGAACGCAATATTTCGGAAGATCAACGTGGGAAGGAAATTTCACGTAAATTCCTATTTTTCCAGATGACGGAGGGAGCAGGAAGGGGAAGAAGAGGGAGCCAAGGTGGGCCAGACCACGGCCGGCGCGGCCCATGGCCTGGCCGCGCCACCTGTGGTGTGGGGGCCCCACAGCCCCTTTCGCCCCTTTTCTTCGCGTACTCCTTCGTCCCGAAAACCCTAAGCAGAGGGAGGCCTTACGAAGATTTGCCGCCTCGGGGCGGAGAACACCCGAGAGAAAAGAGCTCTCCGGGCAGGAATCCGGGGAAATTCCCCTGAGGGGGAAATCAACGCCATCGCCATCGTCATCGAGCGGGACATCATCTCCATCATCATCATCATCATCTCCACCATCTACACCGCCATCATCACCGCTGCACCTCGTCATCGCTGTAACAATTTGGGTTGGATCTTGATTGTTTGATAGGGGAAACTCTCCCGGCATTATTCTCTACTTGATGCTATTGAGTGAAACCATTGAACCAAGGTTTATGTTCAGATTGTTATCCATCATCATATCACCTCTGATTGTATTCCATATGATGTCTCGTGAGTAGTTCGTTTAGTTCTTGAGGACATGGGTGAAGTCTAAATGCTAGTAGTGAATTATGGTTGAGTAATATTCAATGTTATGATATTTAAGTTGTGGTGTCATTCTTCTAGTGGTGTCGTGTGAACGTCGACTACACGACACTTCACCATTTATGGGCCTAGGGGAGTGCATCTTGTATTCGGTTGCTAATTACGGGGTTGCCGGAGTGACAAACCTAAGCCCCCGTTAGTATACCGATGCAAGAGGGATCGCAGGATCTCAGAGTTTAAGGCTGTGGTTAGATTTATCTTAATTACTTTCTTGTAGTTGCGGATGCTTGCAAGGTGACAAAGGATTAACTTGTCAATGCCTACAGATTGTAGACTAGGGTTTTGCTAGAAGTAGAGGGCAAGTAGATCTCGAAGGTTCAGGCAAAAAGTACTCGACGATTATGAAAACTAGGGTTATGTTGACGAGTAGATTCGATCCTTTCGTCCCTCGACTCCTTATATAGGAGGCGGAGCCGAGGGCTTCGTGATACACAAGTTACAGAGTTCGGGAGGGTTTTGTATCCAACCCGTAAGATTACAAATCTCTATCTTTCCTAATACAAACTATCTTTCCTTAATACTAAATGGGCTTCCGAGTCTTCTTATTCTCCGAGGGGCCTTCTAAACCCCGGGTACCATCTTTGGCGGCCCATTGGGGATGCCTATGTCAGTAGCCGAGATTTTTCTTGAATCGAAGAATCAAGGAAAATCTCCAACTTTACTCATCACATAATCTTTCGACATGCAATCACTATTTTGTACAGGGATAACGGTGGGGCTAGTTCATCGACGGATCGGTACTAGTTAACTGCTCTAGTGGCAATCCGCAAAAACCTACTTCAAGATCACGTCCCTGGACATGATCTCGGGTGTAAACTTCGACACTTAAGGTCTTACCTTCGTCGAGTCCAGTCATATTTTATCGGGTACCTAACGCGTCCGTTAGGATTTTCTTTGTATCTGTTGATACGGAAAAAAGTAACAATCCGCGAGAGACGGTGCCACGCCGAACGGATCTGGGGTCTTACCTTCGCAAAGTTTTGCGGCATTCAGAGATTTATTCGCGACTTTTAGCGCTCGAGAATATATTGTCGAGTGCTTTTCGGCTGTTGGAATAGCACATTTTATCGAGTCATATTTGATGACTTTTTTGTCTTCGATGGGAGTATATGTAGAGTTATCTTGTAACTCGAAATATACTCACTTTAAAAATTCATCGGGCACGCGAACAGCGTTCCGATGGGAGTAGCCCCGAGGCTACAGCCAAGAACTTGTGCTTGGGTGTAGGCTCCACAAATTAGTATCCTTTGCCGCTATATTTATAATCCTTGTCGATATTTTTATATCTATCGGTGCGCGACCAGCGCCCCGATGGGAGTAGCCCCAGAGGCTATGAACAAATACTTGTATTTGATCATAGGCTCTCGCCATTTCTATCTTGTCGACTCAAATTTTCTTTCTTCCAAAGTAGCCCCCGCGTTTGGGCAAAAACTTGTATTTGATCAAAAGCTCGAGATAATTTTATGTTGTCGATAAACTTTGAAACCTCATAGTCGAACTTTTCTTTTATCTTGACGACGTCATTGCTGATGATACATTTCTATTTGGAAACTGACCATTATTGCCTTGTGGGTCCCAATTCCTGATCTCCGTCGTGCAAGTGGGGGACACACCATGGCGCTTGTGTGGACAAATACCATTTTTGGTCGTGCACACTGTTTTTCATCATCCGCTTCTCCATCCATACACTTCCGCTCTCCGCATCCGCGCGTTCCATTTCTCGTCCCAATCAGCCGCGTCCTTCCTATAAGGCTCGCGCCGTCTGTCTGCGCATCTCCCAAAGTCGGCTTCTCCGCCATTGTTGATGCCACCGCGTCGCTTGACCAGGCAGCACACCTGATTCATCGATGGCTGCCGTGGATCTAGGAGCCGCGGAGTGGGAGAGGTCCAAGATCACGAACCAGGACCTGAATCTCTTGAAGAAGCTGGGGATTACCAAGAAACCAAAGCGGTTTGCTTCCCTAGTGAAGAAAGCTGCCCAACCCCTCCAATGGGGTATCGGGTAAGTTTTGTTGATCACCTCATCCGCGGTCTTTCTGCCCCCATTCACCCTTTTCTTCGGGGGTTACTTTATGTTTATGGTCTCCAACTTCACCACCTCACGCCCAACTCTATCCTTCACATTTCTATCTTTATCACCCTTGCGAAGCCTTCCTTGGTGTCCCACCTAACGGGCATTATGGAAGCGCATTTTCTTCTGTCGCCGTAATGGCTCTGCCAATGTCGCCTATAATATAGGCGACGTTGTTATTTCTGTTCGCTCTTCTGTCAACTACTTCGACGTCAAACTCCCTGACTCCGTTCAAGGGTGGCGCAAGAAATGGTTGTACATTCGTGAAGAAAACCATGAATGCGCCGAAGACAACATTCCTCCTTTTGACGGTGCCGAGAAAACCATGAATTTATCGGCTTTGCTTCTATCCACTTTGTAAATTTGTCGACCGCGACAAGCATATACTCGTAACCTCCTGGCGAAGCTTTGTGTAATTTACCCACCATGTCAAGACCCCATTGAGCAAAGGGCCAAGATAATGGGATTGACATAAGTTCTGCGCGAGAGTGAGGTTTGGCGGCAAATCTTTGGCACGCGTCGCAAGTTCTCACGATTTCCTTTGCGTCCTCGATTGTTGTTAACCAATAAAATCCTGCTCTGAAAACCTTAGCCGCGATAGCTGCTACTCGCGTGGTGCCATATATCCCTCGTGTACATCTTTCAGGATGATTCTTCCTTCTTCGGTAACGCACCTCGTAGCACGCCCGAAATACTTCGTTTGTACAACTCCCCTTTTACCACAGTGAAAGCTTTTGATCTCCTGATTATTCGCCTTGCTTCAACTGGATCGTCGGGTATTGTTTTCCTTAGGATATATGATATGTAAGCCTGCATCCATGGAATTTGCACCATCATGACTAGCTATTGCTCTTCTTCTTCTTCTGCTATGTCTTTTGTGATACTCGAGGGTTTCTATTTCTTCTCCTTCTTTGTTTTTGCTGGCTTTGTTGATCTCTCGCTTATCTCTTCCCAAAACACGCCTGGAGGTATCGCGAGACACTGTGACCCGATGTTTGCAAGAACATCGGCTTCATCGTTGCTCATCCTGCTGATGTGGTTTACCTCACAACCATCAAATAATTTCTCCAATTCATTGTACACTTCTTTGTATGCTATCATACTTTCGTTGCATCGCATTGGTTCATGACTTGTTGTGCCACCAATTGTGAGTCGCCGAAAATCTTCAGTCGGGTTGCACCGCAGCCATCTTCATCCCGTGTATGAGAGCTTCATATTCTGCTTCATTGTTAGACGCGTTTGGGAACGTCATCCGCAAAACGTACTTCAACTTGTCGCCTTCAGGTGATACCAATATCACGCCTACTCCCGCACCTTCCAGCCTTTTGGACCCGTCGAAGTTCATGGTCCAAGTTCTCGATAAATCTGGGGGTCCCGTGTTTTGTAACTCCATCCACTCGCAATGAAATCTGGTAAGACCTGTGATTTTATTGCTTTTCTTTTCATACGTGATGTCCCGAGGAGAAAGTTCTATTCCCCAAAGGGAGACACGACCGTAGCTTCTGGGTTGTTTAGTATATTTGATAAGGAGCCTCGTTGACCACTATTATCGGGTGCGCCGAAAAATAGTGTCGCAATTTTCTTGCTGTCGTGAATACTCCATATGCCAGTTCTGATATTGCGGGTACCGCTGTTTTGAGGGCAACATTACCGATGAAATATACGGCCTCCGAACTCCATGAAGCTTGCCTTCTTCTTCTCTCTCGACTACTAGGGCCGTGCTGACCACCTGAGGTGTGGCTGCAATGTACAGGAGGAGAGGTTCCTTCTCTTTTGGTGCCACCAATATCGGTGGTGTCGAAATTGCTCGCTTGAGGTTCTGGAAGGTGATGTCTACGTTCCCCCTCCTTTCCTGTAGACAGTGTTGGGCCTCCAAGAGGAGAGGTTTGTAGAACAGCAGCAAGTTTTCCCTTAAGTGGATCACCCAAGGTTTATCGAACTCGGGGAGGAAGAGGTCAAAGATATCCCTCTCATGCAACCCTGCAACCACAAAGCAAGAAGTCTCTTGTGTCCCCAACACACCTAATAGGTGCACTAGTTCGGCGAAGAGATAGTGAAATACAGGTGGTATGAATATATATGAGCAGTAGCAACGGTGCCAGAAAAATAGCTTGCGCGTGTAGTTGATGGTGGTAGTATTGCAGCAGTAGTAACACAGTAAAACAGTAAACAAGCAGTAGTAACTCAGCAGTATTTAGGAAGAAGGCCTAGGGATTACACTTTCACTAGTGGACACTCTCAACATTGATCACATAACAGAATAGATAAATGCATACTCTACACTTTTGTTGGATGATGAACACATTGCGTAGGATTACACGAACCCTCAATGCCGGAGTTAACAAGCTCCACAATTATGCTCATATTTTAGTAACCTTTAGTGTAAGATAGATCAAAAGACTAAACCAAGTACTAGCATAGCATGCACTGTCACCTTCATGCATATGTAGGAGGAATAGATCACATCAATATTATCATAGCAATAGTTAACCGCAATCTACAAGAGATCATGATCATAGCATAAACCAAGTACTAACACGGTGCACACACTGTCACCTTTGCACACATGCAGAGGAATAAAACTACTTTAATAACACATCACTAGAGTAGCACATAGATAAATTGTGATACGATGCACATTGCAATCATAAAGAGATATAAATAAGCACTTCACTACGCTCTTCAACAGTGAATAAGTACTTCGTGAAATATAGCCTAAGAGACCCACACGGTGCACACACTGTCACCTTTACACGTGGGACAAGGAGTCTCCGGAGATCACATAAGTAAAACCCACTTGACTAGCATAATGACATCTAGATTACAAGCATCATCATATGAATCTCAATCATGTAAGGCAGCTCATGAGATTATTGTATTGAAGTACATAGAGAGAGATGAACCACATAGCTACCGGTACAGCCCCGAGCCTCGATGGAGAACTACTCCCTCCTCATGGGAGCAACGGTGATGAAGATGGCGGTGGAGATGGCAGCGGTGTCGATGGAGGAGCCTTCGGGGGCACTTCCCCGCTCGGCGGGTGCCGGAACAGAGACCTGTCCCCAGATCTTGGCTTCGCGATGGCGGCGCCTGGAAGGTTTCGCGTACCGTGGCTTCCTCCTTAAGGGTTTTCGATGCGGGGCTTTATATAGGCGAAGAGGCGGCGCAGGAGGGTCAAAGGGCGACCACACCATAGGGTGGCGCGGGCCCAGCCGGCCGCGCCACCATGTCATCTGGGGCCCACAGGGCCCCTGCGACTCTCGGGTGTTCGGATGCTTCCGGGCAAAATAGGAACCTGGCGTTGATTTCGTCCAATTCGAGAATATTTCGTTACTAGGATTTTGAAACCAAAAACAGCAGAAAAAAACTGGCACTTCGGCATCTTGTTAATAGGTTAGTTCCAGAAAATGCACGAATATGACATGAAATGTATATAAAACATGTAGGTATCATCAATAAAGTAGCATGGAACATAAGAAATTATCGATACGTTGGAGACGTATCAGCATCCCCAAGCTTAGTTCTGCTCGTCCCGAGCAGGTAAAACGATAACAAAGATAATTTCTTAAGTGACATGCCATCATAACCTTGATCATACTATTTGTAAACATATGTAATGAATGCAGCGATCAAAACAAAGGTAATGACATGAGTAAACAAATGAATCATAAAGCAAAGACTTTTCATGAATAGTACTTCAAGACAAGCATCAATAAGTCTTGCATAAGAGTTAACTCATAAAGCAATAAATCAAAGTAAAGGTGTTGAAGCAACACATAGGAAGATTAAGTTTCAGCGGTTGCTTTCAACTTATAACATGTATATCTCATGGATATTGTCAACATAAAGTAATATAACAAGTGCAATATGCAAGTATGTAGGAATCAATGCACGGTTCACACAAGTGTTTGCTTCTTAAGGTGGAAGGAGATAGGTAAACTGACTCAACAATAAAAGTAAAAGAAAGGTCCTTCAAAGAGGAAAGCATCGATTGCTGTATTTGTGCTAGAGCTTTTATTTTGAAAACATGAAACAACTTTGTCAACGGTAGTAATAAAGCATATGAGTTATGAAAATTATATCTTACAAGTTGCAAGCCTCATGCATAGTATACTAATAGTGCCCGCACCTCGTCCTACTTAGCTTGGACTACCGGGTCTTTGCATGCCATGTTTCAACCAAGTGTCACAAAGGGGTACCTCCATGCCGCCTGTACAAAGGTCTAAGGAGAATGCTCGCATTTTGGATTTCTCGCTTTTGATTATTCTCAACTTAGACATCCATACCGGGACAACATGGACAACAGATAATGGACTCCTCTTAAATGCATAAGCATGCAGCAATGATTATTATTCTCATATGAGATTGAAGATATATGTCCAAAACTGAAACTTCAACCATGATTCATGGCTTTAGTTAGCGGCCCAATGTTCTTCTCTAACAATTTTGCATGCTCCAACCACTAAAATGATAGATCCTTCAGACAAGACGGACATGCATAGCAACTCACATGATATTCAACAATAGTTGATGGCGTTCCCCAGAAGCATGGTTATCGCACAACAAGCAACTTAATAAAATATAAAGTGCATAAGTACATATTCAATACTACGATAGTTTTTAAGGCTATTTTGTCCCATGAGCTATATATTGCAAAGGTGAATGATGGAATTTTAAAGGTAGCACTCAAGCAATTTACTTTGGAATGGCGGAGAAATACCATGTAGTAGGTAGGTATGGTGGACACAAATGGCATAGTAGTTGGCTCAAGGATTTTGGATGCATGAGAAGTATTCCCTCTCGATACAAGGTTTAGGCTAGCAAGGTTATTTGAAGCAAACTCAAGGATGAAACGGTGCAGCAAAACTCACATAAAAGACATATTGTAAACATTATAAGACTCTACACCGTCTTCCTTGTTGTTCAAAACTCAATACTAGAAATTATCTAGACCTTAGAGAGACCAATTATGCAAACCAAATTTTAGCAAGCTCTATGTATTTCTTCACTAATAAGTGCAAAGTATATGATGCAAGAGCTTAAACATGAGCACAACAATTGCCAAGTATCACATTATCCAAGTCATTTTACCAATTACTACATGTAGCATTTTCCAATTCCAACCATATAACAATTTAACGAAGGAAACTTCGCCATGAATATTATGAGCTAAGAACACATGTGTTCATACGAACCAGCGGAGCGTGTCTCTCTCCCACACAAGGATGAACTTATTCAGAGAACAAACAAAACAAAAATAAAAGCACACACAGACGCTCCAAGTAAAGTACATAAGATGTGACCGAATAAAAATATAGTTTCAAGAGAAGGAACCTGATACTTTGTCGATGAAGAGGGGATGCCTTGGGCATCCCCAAGCTTAGATGCTTGAGTCTTCTTGAAATATGCAGGGGTGAACCACGGGGGCATCCCCAAGCTTCTTGATCATAGTATATCATACTCCTCTCTTGACCCTTGAAAACTTCCTTCACACCAAACTTCAAGCAAACTCATTAGAGGGTTAGTGCATAATCAAAAATTCACATGTTCAGAGGTGACACAATCATTCTTAACACTTCTGGACATTGCACAAAACTTCTGAAAGTTAATGGAACAAAGAAACCCATTCAACAAAGCAAAAGCGGCAATGCGAAATAAAGGCAGAATCTGTCAAAAACAGAACAGTCCGTAAAGACGAATTTAAAACTGGCACCAGACTTGCTCAAATGGAAAAACTCAAAACTAATGAAAGTTGCGTACATATCTGAGGATCACGCTCGTAAATTGGCAGATTTTTTCGAATTTTCTACAGGGAACTGTGCCCAGATTCGTGACAGACAGCAATGCTGTTTCTGCGCAGCGATCCCAAATATAACATCAACTTTGACATAGAAACTTTACTTGGCACAAAAACATGATAAGGAGAGGTTGCTACAGTAGTAAACAACTTCCAAGACACAAATATAAAACAAAGTAGTGTAGCAAAATAACACATGGGTTATCTCCCAAGAAGTTCTTTCTTTATAGCCATTAAGATGGGCTCAGCAATTTTGGTGATGCATAAGAAATAGTATTTGAAGCAAAAGAGAGCATCAAGAGGCAAATTCAAAACACATTTAAGTCTAACATGCTTCCTATGCATAGGAATATTGTAAATAAACAAGTTCATGAAGAGCAAAGTAACAAGCATAGGAAGATAAAACAAGTGTAGCTTCAAAAATTTCAGCACATAGAGAGGCATTTTAGTAACATGAAAATTTCTATAACCATATTTTCCTCTCTCATAATAACTTTCAGTAGCATCATGAGCAAACTCAACAATATAACTATCACATAAAGCATTCTTATCATGAGTCTCATGCATAAAATAATTACTACTCCCAACATAAGCATAGTCATTCTTATTAATTGTAGTGGGAGCAAATTCAACAAAGTAGCTATCAAATATAGGAGGTATATTGTAATCATAATCAAATTTATCCTCCATAACAGGTGGTAACAAAAGACTACTATCATTATAATCATCATAAATGGGAGGCAAAATATCATCAAAGTAAATTTTCTCCTCAATGCTTGGGGGACTAAAAATATCATGCTCATCAAAGCCAGCTTCCCCAAGCTTAGAATTTTCCATAGCATTAGCAACAATGGTGTTCAAAGCATTCATACTAATAACATTCCCATTATCATGCATATAAAGTTCCATGGGTTTTTTAATTCTTTCTTCAAACACATCATGTCCTAATTCAAGATAAAGTTCATAAAGATCTCTCATATTTTTGTTGTTTTCCATTATGCCTTACTAGTGTAAACAAGAAACCAAATGTCGCAATTAGAGTCTAAAGGAAATAGCCAGTACTTACAATGGCGCCGGAAAATAGCTTGTAGCCGAGTTCGGAGTGTGAGTACCTTTTACCTTTCCTCCCGCAACGGCGCCAGAAAAGTGCTTGATGTCTACGTTCCCCTCCTTTCCGTAGACAGTGTTGGGCCTCCAAGAGGAGAGGTTTGTAGAACAGCAGCAAGTTTTCCCTTAAGTGGATCACCCAAGGTTTATCGAACTCGGGGAGGAAGAGGTCAAAGATATCCCTCTCATGCAACCTGCAACCACAAAGCAAGAAGTCTCTTGTGTCCCCAACACACCTAATAGGTGCACTAGTTCGGCGAAGAGATAGTGAAATACAGTGGTATGAATATATATGAGCAGTAGCAACGGTGCCAGAAAAAGTTGCTGGCGTGTAGTTGATGGTGGTAGTATTGCGAAAGAGTAACACAAAGAAACATTAAACAAGCGTAGTAACTCAGCGTATTTAGGAAGAAGGCCTAGGGATTACACTTTCACTAGTGGACACTCTCAACATTGATCACATAACAGAATAGATAAATGCATACTCTACACTTTTGTTGGATGATGAACACATTGCGTAGGATTACACGAACCCTCAATGCCGGAGTTAACAAGCTCCACAATTATGCTCATATTTTAGTAACCTTTAGTGTAAGATAGATCAAAAGACTAAACCAAGTACTAGCATAGCATGCACACTGTCACCTTCATGCATATGTAGGAGGAATAGATCACATCAATATTATCATAGCAATAGTTAACTTCGCAATCTACAAGAGATCATGATCATAGCATAAACCAAGTACTAACACGGTGCACACACTGTCACCTTTGCACACATGCAGGAGGAATAAAACTACTTTAATAACACATCACTAGAGTAGCACATAGATAAATTGTGATACGATGCACATTGCAATCATAAAGAGATATAAATAAGCACTTCACTACGCTCTTCAACAGTGAATAAGTACTTCGTGAAATATAGCCTAAGAGACCCACACGGTGCACACACTGTCACCTTTACACACGTGGGACAAGGAGTCTCCGGAGATCACATAAGTAAAACCCACTTGACTAGCATAATGACATCTAGATTACAAGCATCATCATATGAATCTCAATCATGTAAGGCAGCTCATGAGATTATTGTATTGAAGTACATAGAGAGAGATGAACCACATAGCTACCGGTACAGCCCCGAGCCTCGATGGAGAACTACTCCCTCCTCATGGGAGCAGCAGCGGTGATGAAGATGGCGGTGGAGATGGCAGCGGTGTCGATGGAGGAGCCTTCCGGGGGCACTTCCCCGCTCGGGCAGGGTGCCAACAGAGACTCCTGTCCCCCAGATCTTGGCTTCGCGATGGCGGCGCCTCTGGAAGGTTTCGCGTCGTGGCTTCCTCCTTAAGGGTTTTCGATGCAGGGGCTTTATATAGGCGGCGCAGGAGGGTCAAAGGGGCGACCACACCATAGGGTGGCGGGCCAGCCCGGCCGCGCCACCATGTCATCTGGGGCCCACAGGACCCCCTCTGGCGGCTCTCGGGTGTTCTGGATGCTTCCGGCAAAATAGGAACCAGGCGTTGATTTCGTCCAATTCCGAGAATATTTCGTTACTAGGATTTCGAAACCCAAAAACAAGGAACGGCACTTCGGCATCTTGTTAATAGGTTAGTTCGGAAAATGCACGAATATGACATGAAATGTATATAAAACATGTAGGTATCATCAATAAAGTAGCATGGAACATAAGAAATTATCGATACGTTGGAGACGTATCAGAAGGCTCTATCTGCTTCCTCGTTCCATTGAAATTTTTCCCCCTGTTTGATCAATGTAGAACGGCAGCGCCTTTTCTCCTAGCCTGGCGACGAATCTTAAAGCTGCGACTCGCCCCGTTAACTGTTGTATCTCTTTCAGCTTTGTTGGCTTTCTCATAGTAACGATGGCCTGTATTTTTTCGGGATTAGCTTCAATCCCTCTTGCTGATACTAAGAACCCGAGAAGTTCTGCAGGAACTCCAAAAGAGCACTTTGTCGGGTTCAGCTTGAGGCAGAACTTGTCGAGGTTGTCGAAGGTTTCCTTCAAATCTTCGATCAGATTCGACCCTTTCTTTGATGTTATTACGACATCGTCGATGTAGACTTGTACATTTTTTCCAATCTGTGTTGCTAGGCACTTCTGCATCATTCGCTGATATGTTGCTCCCGCGTTTTTCAGACCAAAGGGCATTGTTTTGTAGCAAAACACGCCATAGGGTGTGATGAACGCTGTCTTGGCTTCATCTTCTTCTTTTAATCTTATCTGGTTATAACCAGAATATGCGTCCAGGAAGGAAAGACGTTCGCATCCTGCCGTGGAGTCGATGATTTGATCGATCTTTGGGAGGAAAGTGATCCTTGGGACAATGTTTATTGAGACACGTGAAGTCGACGCACATGCGAAGGACTATTGTGTGTTTTTTCGGCACCATCACTGGGTTAGCTACCCACGTGGCTTTGGTAGATATTTCCCTGATGAACCGCATCTTTGAGTCGATCTATTTCAGATAACATGGCTGCGGCTAGGCTCCGAAAAACGCCGCAAAGGTTGCTTTATTGGTCTTGCGAGAGGATCCAAATTGAGGTGATGCTCGGCAAGTTCTGGGTACTCCTGGCATGTCAGCTGGACACCATGCGAAGATTTTCCAGTGCTCACGGAGGAACTCGACGAGCGCGCTTTCCTATGCGACATCCATGTTTGCGGCAATGGACGTCGTTTTCTTTGGATCTGTCGGGTGGATTTGTACCTCTTTTGAATCCTTGGTTGTGTTGAAAGTTGGCTCCTTAGAAGATCTCCCTACCTCTGGCAGCACATCATAATCAGTGAACCTTGGCGCCGCATATTCTGCTTGCATCCCGAAAGTTTCTGACAGTCGATGAAAATCCTTGTCGCATTTATCGGATAACGCGAAGCTTCCTTTGATTGTGATAGGTCCCTTGGGCCCAGGCAACCTCCACAATAGATATGTATAATGCGGCACTTCCATGAACCTAGCATATGCTGGTCGTCCCAACAAAGCATGATATTGCGACGGGAAATCCACAACTTTGAACTCCAGATTCTCTATCCTGTAGTTTTCTCGGGTTCCAAACTGAACGTCGAGGTTGATTTTGCCCAATGGGTAACTTGGCTTCTCTGGTGTAATCCCGTGGAAACGTGTGTCAGTTGGTTTCAAGTTTGCTAGGGATATGTTCATCTTCCTCAATGTATCTGCATACATGAGGTTTAGGCTGCTGCCGCCATCTATGAAAACTCTCGACACGTCGAAACCAGCGATTACTGCGGGTAAGATAAGTGCTGATTGTCCTGGTCGAGGAACTTGCTGGATCTGCAATTGTGAAGCCGATGTCTTGCCCCGACCAATTTAAGTACTCGACTGTTGGTGGAGGCATCTTCTCTGCCATGAACACTTGTCGCGATATTACCTTCTGCGCCCTGTTTGATGGCCTAGCTTTCTGAATCATCGAGACCGCACCGTTAGAGTTGGGGTCAACATATGGAGGTGGATGTGGTGCTGCCGCAATTCTAAGCTGGTGCCGATTTTCGTCCGTAATTGCGGGAGGAGGTGGAAGGTGGATCTCGCTCCTTGGCCCCTGGGGGTTTCTATTCGTGGCTTGGGCATTTGCGATTCCTGCGGCTCGCAACATTGCCTGAAAGTTTCGGCAATCTTTCTGGAGATGACCTGACTGCCTCTTTCCATTGTTGTCAAGATAAAAATGCATCTGGCACGGACCGTTCATCATCTCTTCGGGGGACACATAAGGTCTTTGGAACCTTGGTCCATTGTTTTGTCTGTTGCCGCGAGAATCACCTCTATTGTCGCCTTGATGCTCGTTACTCCTTTGATAGTCGTCTCGACTGTTTCCTCCAGGATTTCCTCGAAAACCAGCCGATATATGGCCGGGAGCATCGTTGTTGTAGAACTGGCGAGAAAATCGCCTTCTATTTTGATAATTTCGACCACGATCCTCCTCTGGCGACCTGTGTCGCTTGTTGTATATTGCGTCTTCTCCATCTGCCCATTTATTGGCTATCTCCATGAGTGCTGATATGGTCTTAGGGTTAGTTCTCCCCAAGTCCTCGACAAAATCGCCTCGCGAATTCCTGCCACGAACGCATCTATTGCCCTCTCGTCGGATATATCTTCTGCCGAGTTCTTTATGATGTTCCACCGCTGTATATATTTCCTCATCGACTCGTCGTGTTTTTCGACACGCCCTCAACTCTTCCAACGACGAGGTTTCTTGCAGGTGGATCGGAAGTTTTTCACGAAGATGTCCTCAAAGTTATCCCAGCTGTCGATGGAATTTAGGGGGAGTTTCTTTATCCAAGATCTCGCACCACTCGGGTGAACTTGGATACTTTGCATAGCTGTTGCTCTGGTTCCTCCTACCAGCTTTACCATCTCGAGATAATCCACGAGCCAATCCTCGGGATCTTGCAGACCGTCGAATTTCTTGAAATTCTCGGGTAGAACCCTTTGGGACTCGAGTTTTCGAACTCTTCTCGTAAAGCACGGGAGCCCACACATATCTTCGTCGGCAAGTTCTGGTGAGTGCTGACGCTCCCTTCTTTCTTGTCGCGCTCTGTCCACCCTTACTTGGACTGCTGTGTCTCTTGCTCCACTTGTTCTTGGTGGGTCTTGAACTGCTGTGTTGGGTCGTGGACTATTTTGCCTAGGATTTTCTTCGGGAGGCGTTGTTGCAAACGCTGTTCCCATTACTCCTACTCCAGCCATCGCCATATTGAACAATGGTTCTCTCGGGTCCCCAGGAGGTGGTCTGGACGCCAAGATGTAAGCTTGTGTTGCCATGTAACCTGCCTGGCGTTTTTGGGATGATATTTCCCCTTTCATCGATCGACATAAAGGACATGTCGAGATTTTGGATTATATTTCCTCTCTCTGCTTCGGGTATGTTTTGCAGCGAGACATTGCTCTCCTCCGAGCTTCTCTGTGATGTCTCTCCGATGTTCTTGATTGTCGATTTAAATCTGCTCGGCGTCGCGATGCGGAAGCTGCCTCTTTTCTTCTATTTAGTGATGTTGTCTGTTTTTCCAACTCTCTGCTTACTCGAGCAAGTCTATATTGATATGCTTGTAGTTCTTGTGTAGTAGCAGTGGTGGTCATTGGTTCTGAACCATCCATGGCTCTCGCAGCCCTATCCCACGCTGCTTGCGGGAGTTGGACTTGTGCTCGAGTTGAAGTCCCAGCATATTTAGTGCCTAGGCCATGTCTGAGATCAGCGGGATCGACGTATGGATTTCCCAAATCGTCGAAAGCCTCTGACGTTTCTGGCTCTGATCGGCCTGCCCCCTCTATCGCATAAATCTGATGATATTTTGCGCATTGATTTTTGTCCGGATTGGTGACACCATTATATAGAGTGGTGAAGACCTTTCCGATGGCAGCAGATTTGTCGATGAAGTTGAAGCTGTCGACGCTGTCGGCTTATAAAGGAGTCCGCAGACGACTCGAAGGATGTGTCGCTGAAGATCTTGGCGAGCTTTCCGTCTGCCTTGCTGTCGACGAAGCGTGGCGACGAAAACTCCTCGTCACTCGACGAAAAGTTGGAATCGACCGCTGAATATTCCGACGAGATCGGAACTTCGAGACGGTAGGATCCTTCCTTGTTGACGCCAAATTGGAATTCTCCGAACGTCATGATGATGGGCTCCTCCAGATAGGCACATGCATCCATACGGGAGGGCGGGTGAGGAATAAAATTGACTAGATCAGTTTTTCCCTTGTTACCTCGATCCATCGCGTTGCTTGCCACCGACGAAGTCGACGATCTTGAACGTGCCATCGAGATCAGCTCCTTGCAACCTCTAAATCCCACAGACGGCGCCAATTGACAAAGGATTAACTTGTCAATGCCTACGGATTGTAGACTAGGGTTTTGCTAGAAGTAGAGGCAAGTAGATCTCGAAGGTTCAGCGAAAAGTACTCGACGATTATGAAAACTAGGGTTATGTTGACAGTAGATTCGATCCTTTCTTCGTCCCTCGACTCCCCCTTATATAGGAGGCGGAGCCGAGGGCTTCGTGATACACAAGTTACAGAGTTCGGGAGGGTTTTGTATCCAACCCGTAAGATTACAAATCTCTATCTTTCCTAATACAAACTATCTTTCCTTAATACTAAATGGGCTTCCGAGTCTTCTTATTCTCCGAGTACTGGGCCTTCAGTAAACCCCGTGTACCATCTTTGGCAGGCCCATTGGGGATGCCTATGTCACAAGGGGTATAATCCCAAGTATGTATTAGTCCTAGGAAGGGCGGTGCATTAGCATTGGTTCACCCACACAACACTTATCAAAACAATGAAGATTATTTAGCCACTTGAAGCGAAAGCACTAGACTAAAATCCCCGTGTGTCCTCAAGAACGTTTGGTCATTATAAGTAAACAAACCGGCTTGTCCTTTGTGCTAAAAAGGATTGGGCCACTCGCTGCAATTATTTCTCTCGCATTTTACTTACTCGTACTTTATTCATCTGTTACATCAAAACCCCTTGAATACTTGTTGTGAGCATTTACAGTGAATCCTTCATCAAAACTGCTGCCAACACCTTCTGCTCCTCGTTGGGATCGACATTCTTACTTATCGAAGATACTACGATACACCCCTATACTTGTGGGTCATCAAGACTATTTTCTGCGCCGTTGCCGGGGAGTGAAGCGCTATTGGTAAGTGGAATTGGTAAGGAAAACCTTTACTGTTTGTGCTGATTTTATTTCTGCCTGCTGCTATAAGTCATTATGGAGAGATCTTCTCTTCAATTTCTATTTGGGAAATCTACTACTACTGCAACGGTAGTGGATGAGGCGCCAGGTGAGGAAGTAGTACCATATAAAATACCTATGAAAATTATTGAACGTGTTATGGATAACCGCTATGAAGGGGATGGAACTGTCCATCCTGGTGATCATTTACTATTTTTGCATGAATTATGCGGGTTATTCAAATGTGCAGGTATTTCTATGAATGAAGTTAGAAAGAAACTATTCACTATATCGCTGTCTGGTAAAGCGGCGCACTGGTATAAATTGCTGAAGAATGGTGATTCTATTGATTGGGAGGACATTGTGCCTTTATTTTATTCCAAATTTTATCCTCCAAGTGAAATTCACAAAGATCGAAACCGCATATATAATTTCTGGCCTCATGATGGAGAAAGTATTGCCCAAGCTTGGGGAGATTGAAGTCTTTAATGCTCAAATGCCCCATTCATGAGCTTCCTGGTAATGTTATTATTGATAATTTCTATGCAAGACTTTCTTTTCAAGACAAGACCTTGCTGGATACTTCTTGTTCTGGATCATTTACATGCAACAAAGAAGAGTTTAAAAGGGACCTTCTTGATCGGATCCAAGAAAATACTGAAGGATGGGAGAACGACAAAGATAGAGAATCAGGTATAATTTATGATTATAAATGCATTGAAGCTTTTATGGATACTGATAAATTTCGTAATATGAGTGCTACATATGGTCTTGATTCCCAAGTTGTTGCAAATCTTTATAAAGCTTTTGCCTCTCATTATGAATTGCCTAAGAAGAATTTTGATAAGTATCATGAACCGTATAAAGATAAAGTTGATTCATCTGTAAACAAATGTGTAGTGGTTGAAACTGTTGATAATGTTATTCCTGAAGCTTATATTGAAAAAACTCCTTTCCCTGCTAAAATGAAGGAGTACTCTGTCATATCTAGTGCGGTTAATAAAAGTGAAAAGAAACCTAAAGAACCTGAAGAACAAATTAAAATTGAACCTGCTGTTGCAATAGTTAAAGATCTTGTGACTGAAAATGTGGAGGATGGTCATATTATTTTCTGTGAAGATGCTTCTAATATTGTTTCACATCCTAATAAACCCAAACAAGTTAGTGTTCCTATGCTATCTGTTAGAATTGGTGATCATTGCTATTATGGTTTATGTGATATTGGTGCAAGTGTTAGTGCTATTCCTTATGAGCTTTACACGGAGATTATGCACGAAATTGGTTCTTGTGAACTTGAAGATATTGATGTGGTTATTCATCTGGCTAATAGAGAAACTATTTCTCCAATTGGTATTGTTCGAGATGTGGAAGTTCTATGTGGTAAGATTAAATATCATGCTGACTTTTTGGTACTTGGTTCTGCTGCTAGTGATCATTGTCCTATCATTTTTGGTAGACCTTTTCTAAATACTTGTGGAGCTATTATAGATTGTAAAAAAGAGAAAATTTTGACTAGATTTGCTGGTGAACCTTATGAATTTAACTTTTCTAAATTTACCAAAACTCCTTATAAAGCTGACTTGCCTAGTAATGATTTTAAAATGGAGCAGTGTGCATCTATTGTTCTTGTTCCTAATAATCCTTTGCAGCAACATTTGGAGAATAGTGAAAGTGAAGCTTTTAGGAAAGAAAGAGATGAGCTTGAGGAAATTTTTCTTCGCCAACCTATTCTCAAGCATGATTTACAGTGGAAGATTTGGGTACAACACCGCCACCAAAGGAAGATCCTGTTTTCGATTTAAAGCCTTTGATAATCTTAAATACGCTCATATTGATGATAAGAAAATATATCCTGTTATTATTAGTTCTAAGCTTTCAGAGATTGAGGAAGAAAGGTTATTGGAAATATTGAAGAAACACCGAGGAGCTATTGGCTATACTCTTGATGATTTGAAAGGGATTTCTCCTTCTATTTGCCAACATGCTATTAATATGGAAGAAGATGCAAAGCCCGTTGTTGAACATCAACGTCGTCTAATTCCAAAGATGAAAGAGGTGGTAAGGAATGAGGTATTAAAACTTCTTGAAGCTGGTATTATATATCCTATTGCTGATAGTAGATGGGTTAGTCCTGTGCATTGTGTTCCTAAGAAGGAGGAATGACTGTTGTGCCTAATGATAATGATGAGCTTATTCCTCAAAGAATAGTTGTAGGTTATAGAATGTGCATTGATTTTCGAAAAGTTAATAAAGTTACTAAGAAAGATCATTACCCTTTACCCTTTATTGATCAAATGCTAGAAAGGTTATCTAAAAATACTCATTTTTGCTTTCTTGATGGTTATTCTGGGTTTTCACAAATTGTTGTTAAAGCTAAAGATCAAGAGAAAACCACGTTTACTTGTCCTTATGGAACTTATGCTTATAGGCGTATGCCTTTTGGTTTATGTAATGCTCCTGCTACTTTTCAAAGATGCATGTCTGCTATTTTTCATGGTTTTTGCGAAAGTATTGTAGAGGTGTTCATGGATGATTTTTCTGTCTATGGGAATTCTTTTGATAATTGCTTGCGAAACCTCGATAAAGTATTGCAGAGATGTGAAGAAACTAACCTTGTTCTTAATTGGGAGAAATGCCACTTTATGGTGAATGAAGGAATTGTATTGGGACATAAAATTTCCGAGAGAGGTATTGAAGTTGATAGAGCTAAAGTTGAAGCAATTGAGAAGATGCCCTATACGAGGGATGTTAAAGGTATTCATAGTGTTCTTGGTCATGCTGGGTTTTATAGGAGATTTATTAAAGATTTCTCTAAAATTTCAAAGCCTCTTACTAATCTTCTTCAAAAAGATGTACCTTTTGTTTTTTATGATGATTGTAAGGAAGCTTTTGAAACTCTAAAGAAAGCCTTAACAACTGCTCCTGTAGTTGAACCTCCTGATTGGAATTTGCCTTTTGAAATTATGTGTGATGCTAGTGATTTTTGTAGGCGCTGTTCTTGGACAGCGGGTAGATAAAAAATTAAATGTTATTCATTATGCAAGTAAGACTCTTGATGCTGCTCAAAGAAATTATGCTACAACTGAAAAGGAATTGTTAGCTGTAGTCTTTGCTTGTGACAAGTTTAGACCCTATATTGTTGATTCGAAAGTTACAATTCATACTGATCATGCTGCAATTAGATACCTTATGACAAAGAAAGATGCTAAGCCAAGGCTTATTAGATGGGTCCTTTTGTTGCAAGAATTTGATTTACATATTATAGATAGGAAAGGTGCTGATAATCCTGTTGCTGACAATTTGTCTAGATTGGAAAATATTGCTTATGATCCTGTTCCTGTTAATGATAGTTTTCCAAATGAACAATTGGGTGTAATAAAGGTGAGCTCACGAGAGAGCCCTTGGTATGCTGATTATGCTAACTTTATTGTTTCAAGTATTTGCCTCCAACCTTTTCAGCTCAGCAAAGGAGGAAATTCTTTTATGACTTGAGGCATTATTTTTGGGATGACCCACACTTATATAAAGAAGGAGTGGACGGTATTATGCGAAGATGTGTTCCGAATATGAACAACAGGAGATATTGAGTAAATGTCATGGTAGTGTTTATGGAGGACATCACGCTGGAGATAGAACCGCGCAAAAGGTTCTACAATCAGGTTTTTATTGGCCAACTCCCTTCAAAGATGCAAGGAAATTTATTTTATCTTGTGATGAATGTCAAAGAGTCGGTAATATCTCTAGACGCAATGAAATGCCTATGAATTATACTCTTGTTATTGAACCATTCGATTGTTGGGGATTCGACTTCATGGGTCCTTTCCCTTCTTCAGAAGGTAACACTCATATACTTGTCGTTGTTGATTATGTTACTAAATGGGTAGAAGCTATACCTACAAAGAGTGCTGATGGTGAGACCTCTATAAAAATGCTTGTAGATGTTATATTTCTTAGATTTGGAATACCTAGATATATTATGACCGATGGAGGTTCTCATTTTATTCATGGAGGTTTTAGAAAAACTCTTGCTAAGGTATTAATCATAGAATTGCTTCCGCTTATCACCCTCAAACTAGTGGTCAAGTAGAATTATCAAATAGAGAGATTAAAGCTATCTTGGGAAAGACTGTTAATAAATCTAGAAAGAATTGGGCTAGCAAATTGAAAGAAGCACTTTGGGCTTATAGAACTGCTTATAAAAATCCTATGGGAATGTCACCTTATAAAATGGTTTATGGAAAAGCTTGTCATTTACCTTTAGAACTAGAGCACAAAGCTTATTGGGCTGTTAGAGAACTAAATAAAGATCCTAAACTAGCCGGTAATAAGAGGTTGCTGCAATTAAGTTCTCTAGATGAATGGAGAAGTGAAGCTTATGAAAATGCTAAACTCTTTAAAGAAAAAGTTAAGAAATGGCATGATAGAAGGATTATCAAAAGAGAGTTTAATGTTGGAGACAAAGTCCTATTGTATCGGTCTCGTCTCAGATTCTTTGCAGGGAAATTACTCTCGAAGTGGGAAGGACCATATATTGTTGAGGAGGTGTATCGTTCAGGAGCAATTAAAATTAGCTCTCTCCAAGGCAATGCCACAAGTGGTGAATGGACAAAGACTCAAGCATTATATCTCGGGTGATTCTTATAATGTTGATGTTGATATTATTCAAGTGGAAACACCGGAGGCTTTCATCAAAGGGCAAATTGACAGTCCGCCAGAACTGGACTTTGAATAGGTAACAGTACAGGTAATAAAAAGTCCGCGTTTACCTTTCCGAACATTATTTCTGCTGTTTTTGGAAAATATGAAAAATTACGGAATCGAAACGGAGTGGAAAAAGCGCGAGGGCCCGTCACCACCGGGCGGGCCCCACCCTGGCCGCGCCGACCTATGGTGACAGCCCTCGGCGTCCCGTTTCCACTCGTTTTCCTGGAACCTTCCTTTTGTCTTAAAAATATTTGCTATATAATCCCCGGACCCGGAGATCCGTATATCGTTTTCTCGTCGTGTTTTGTTTCGAGTGTTTTCGCAGATTTGTTTTGATCTAGAAGCACCATGGTCTCCAACAACAAGGACAAGGGACCTTTGAAGGAAGATATTCAAGACCCGGAACTGAAGGAAGAAGGCGCAAGTGAGGATGAGGAAGAAGTGGAGGAAGCTCCGCGAGTACACCAGTGCCACCGTTGCAAGTATTGGCGTGATATCAAATCCATCCAACACCAAGAGGAGTGCACGAATCGCTACCGGAGGAGCGGTTCCACGTCATTACTTGGCTCCAAGGACATCTTCTCCGAGCAATTACAACCCTTACCGCAATCTAATCTACGATCGTCAAACTGAAAGAACCCCAAGGTAGTGTTGCCAAGTGGTTGGGATATAGATCGTTCCAACATTGCAGGAGAGATGAAATCTGAAGCTGGAGGATGGGGAAACAACTCTAGGAGTTGGAATTCACCACCTGACATGATTATGAGCCGCTTTGAGCACAACTCGGAACTGATTCGCAACCTCACCTATGAGATTGAAGATTTAAAGGAGCTTGTTAAGAAGCTTGTCGAGAGGAATCCATCACCATCATCACCGAAGGAGTAATTCATCATCGGTATTGGCATTCCCTTGGTTTGTTCCAAGCTTGGGGGAGTGCCGCGGTATCACATTATCACTACCTTTATCTTTTACTATCAAGTAGTGTCATATCATGAGTAGGGAAGTTATCATATGGAATAGTATGCAATGTGGAAGTATCTCTCTTAGTTGGTTATCTATGTATCCGTTGGTGTGAGTTATCGTTATGAAATATTAATGAGAAGTCTTATCATTTACTTTTTGCACACCTTATTTTAGTTTGCACTCTCCATTATATGATTACTCTTGACATGAGTATTGATATCACTTTGGGAGCATCAAGTAAATCTATTTGGTTTTGGCAAACTTAGCATTGGTCAATAGCAACAACACCCTGATGTTTAAATAGAAGAGAGAAATACACTTAGATACATTACTCTATTATCTCTATGCTAATGAGTTTAGTATTCTGAAGTTAAAATTGCTTGTGCTTATGAGAAAGATGCATGATTGTTCTATCATATGTATATTTGTTTGTTTCCCTCAACCTTTATGCTTGCTATCAAACCTTGCTAGCCAAAGACCTGTATCGAGAGGAATGCTTCTCATACATCCATAACCTTAGACCAAACCTATGCCATTTGTGTCCACCATACCTACCTACTACATGGTATTTTCTGCCATTCCAAGTAAATACTTCATGTGCTACCTTTAAATAAGTCAAACTATACTACTCCTTATTTGTGTCAATGTTTTATAGCTCATGAGGAAGTATGTGGTGTTTTATCTTTCAATCTTGTTGGGCGGACTTTCACAATGGACTAGTGGCTTCATCCGCTTATCCAATAATTTTGCAAAAAGAGCTGGCAATGAGGTTCCCAGCCTCCCATTAATAATTCTCTTCACATGTTTTGCTCTGATTTATCAGTAAGCAACTTAATTTTGCAATAGACACTCCTCCATGGTATGTGAATGTTGGAAGGCACCGAGGATTCGGTTAGCCATGGATTGAGAAAGCCAAGGTTGGGGGAGTGTCATCCTTAATAAAACTAAAATACATGTGTAAACAAAAGAGAAGGGGATGATCTACCTTGCTGGTAGAGATGCCGTCCCTCATGGGAGCCGCTCTTGGAAGGTTCGTTTGGCAAGGGAGTTAGAGTGCCCGCTACCATTCGTTGACAACAACAAACACCGCTCAAAATCTTACTTTTATGCTCTTTATATGATTTCAAAACTTGAAAAGCTCTAGCACATGATTTACTCCCTGCTTCCCTCTGTGAAGGGCCTATCTTTTACTTTTATGTTGAGTCAGTAAACCTATTTCCCTCTACTTCAAGCAAGCAATTGAGTTGTTGTGAACCAATCATTTATGCTATGATTCAGTTAATCATGTCTTTTATACTTTCTTGTTTAGTACCAATTTTATCTGAATAAATATGACTTTGAAGTTATCAATGATTATGAGGAGATTGTTATGATTGAATATGGAAGCCTAGCTATAAATTCTAATATGAAAGTTTTGCTTAGAAATACAATCCGTTAGTAGTTCTCTGACCAAGAACAAAGTTTGCCATCACCAACTATGATTTCTCATGCACCTTTACTTGTGATTTCTCTTTACTTATTTCAAGATGAGTTATATGATGAAGTTGTTAACTAGAATGTCTTGTGTGAATGAATATGATGCTTCTTGTCCGTATTTTATCTATCGACTCTTCACTCCATAAACATGTGGTCTTGTTTATCGAGCTCAGTTTTGCTTGGGGACAAGCGAGGTCTAAGCTTGGGGGAGTTGATACGTCCAATTTGCATCACTATTTTGTATCATAATTTGCTGTTATTCATTGATATATCTCATATTGGGACACAATATTTATGTTATTTCATCTATTTTGCATGTTTCATCATTATTGGAGGATCAAGCACCGGAGCCAGGATTCTGCTGGAAAAAGCACCGTCAGAACGCAATATTTCGGAAGATCAACTGTGGAAGGAAATTTCACGTAAATTCCTATTTTTCCAGATGACGGAGGGAGCCAGGGGGGAAGAAGAGGGGAGCCAAGGTGGGCCCATACCACGGCCGGCGCGGCCCATGGCCCGGCCGCGCCTGTGGTGTGGGGGCCCACACCCCTTTCGCCTCCTTTTCTTCGCGTACTCCTTCATCCCGAAAACCTAAGCCGAGGGAGGACCTTACGAAGAGTTACAGCCGCCTCGCGGCGGAGAACACCAGAGAGAAAGAGCTCTCCGGCGGGCAGGAATCCGCCGGGAAATTCCCTCCCGGAGGGAATCGACGCCATCGCCATCGTCATCGAGCGGGACATCATCTCCATCATCATCATCATCATCTCCACCATCTACACCGCCATCATCACCGCTGCACCTCGTCATCGCTGTAACAATTTGGGTTGGATCTTGATTGTTTGATAGGGGAAACTCTCCCGGCATTATTCTCTACTTGTTATTGATGCTATTGAGTGAAACCATTGAACCAAGGTTTATGTTCAGATTGTTATCCATCATCATATCACCTCTGATTGTATTCCATATGATGTCTCGTGAGTAGTTCGTTTAGTTCTTGAGGACATGGGTGAAGTCTAAATGCTAGTAGTGAATTATGGTTGAGTAATATTCAATGTTATGATATTTAAGTTGTGGTGTCATTCTTCTAGTGGTGTCGTGTGAACGTCGACTACACGACACTTCACCATTTATGGGCCTAGGGGAGTGCATCTTGTATTCGGTTGCTAATTGCGGGGTTGCCGGAGTGACAGAAACCTAAGCCCCCGTTAGTATACCGATGCAAGAGGGATCGCAGGATCTCAGAGTTTAAGGCTGTGGTTAGATTTATCTTAATTACTTTCTTGTAGTTGCGGATGCTTGCAAGGGGTATAATCACAAGTATGTATTAGTCCTAGGAAGGGCGGTGCATTAGCATAGGTTCACCCACACAACACTTATCAAAACAATGAAGATTATTTAGCCACTTGAAGCGAAAGCACTAGACTAAAATCCCCGTGTGTCCTCAAGAACGTTTGGTCATTATAAGTAAACAAACCGGCTTGTCCTTTGTGCTAAAAAGGATTGGGCCACTCGCTGCAATTATTTCTCTCGCATTTTACTTACTCGTACTTTATTCATCTGTTACATCAAAACCCCTTGAATACTTGTTTGTGAGCATTTACAGTGAATCCCTCATCGAAACTGCTGCCAACACCTTGTGCTCCTCGTTGGGATCGACATTCTTACTTATCGAAGATACTACGATACACCCCCTATTCTTGTGGGTCATCAGACCTCCTACGCCGCCGGCTTCGTTGCGGCCTCCGGCACAGTCGATACTTCCTACTCCTCCATTCCAGGGTCAGCGTCAGCCCCAGCAGCCTCGTGGTTCGACATCACCTCCTTGCACCTACTGTGGCAGGCCTGACCACACTATCTCTACATGCTGGCAGAGGGATCCCAGCTTACGCCCGCCGCATCTTACTCGTCGTCAGGCTGGTTCTTCAGGATCTTCTGCTGTTGCGCTCTCTGATCAGGAAAAGTACATTCAGGATCTTGGGGATGAGCGCACAGTCGATACTCCTATGGAGCTTAATGTTAAGCTTCGTCCTACTGATGGTGATCCTCTTCCTGATCCCACCCGTTATCGCCATCTTGTTGGGAGTCTTGTTTATCTTGCTGTCACTCGTCCTGATATTTCTTATCCTGTTCATATTCTGAGTCAGTTTGTCTCAGCTCCTACCACTGTTCACTATAGTCATCTCCTCCGTGTTCTCCGTTACCTTCGTGGCACGATCACTCGTCGCCTTTTCTTTCCGCGTTCCAGCTCTCTCCAGCTCCAGTGCTATTCGGATGCTACGTGGGCGAGTGATCTACGGATCGTCGTTCACTTTCTGCTTACTGTGTGTTTCTTGGTGGTTCGCTTGTTGCTTGGAAGACGAAGAAAGAGGTCGCAGTTTCCCGTTCGAGTGTTGAGGCTGAGTTGCGGGCTATGGCTTTGTTGATTGCTGAGGTGACTTGGTTACGGTGGTTGCTTGCAGATTTTGGGGTCTCTGTTACGACACCCACTCCACTTTTGTCTGACAGTACAGGTGCTATCAGTATTGCACGTGATCCGGTCAAGCATGAGCTGACCAAGCATATTGGTGTTGATGCTTTTTACACACGTGCTCAGGTGCAGGATGATGTTGTTGCGGTTCATTATGTGCCTTCAGATTTGCAGTTGGCGGATTTCTTTACGAAGGCACAGACTCGAGCGCAGCATGATTTCTTACTCTCCAAACTCAGTGTTGTGGATCCACCATGAGTTTGAGGGGGTGTTAGATGTATATATCTGTATATTGTAGTTTCCCCATATGTTAGGGGGCTTCCTGCATATTTCCACCTGTACATGTACTATATATTGTGGCCTTTGGCCCCCTGGTAATACAACAAGCATATTACCCTAACACCGGCTACCACGTACAGATCGCCGTCCAGCTGCCGGCGCGTGGCATCTCGTCGTGCAGCTTCCAGCGGGAGGTCGCCGCGCTGCCTCCAACGAGAGGTAGGTCGCCTCGCCAGTGCGGACGAGGGTTAGGTCGCTGCACCGCCGCGAAAGAGGAGAACTTTGCCTGGGATTTATGGCGGTATTTTCATATTTTTCGTCGCTGATTTTCTGTGGCACGGAACCTAGCAATTTATCCGCGTTCGCTCCGCGTCCATCGTCTCATCGGCGCGGAATCCCGATACCTCTCACTCCCAAAAGTCCAGAAGACCATTACTTGAAGCATAATGTATTAATGTCCACTAATTGAATTTCATTCGATGGTTGAGTCTGGACATGTCTCCATTATCGAATTATATATTGCCTCTCCTATGATTCACTTCCTTCTCATGGCTGTGGCTTTGCGGTCCAATTTATAAGCAGTAGAATAGTGAACACATTGGCTTCTCTCAGTTTTTTACCTAAAAAAAATATCTTTGCTATCCTTTATTATTTGTACGGGCAATAGACACTTAATACATTTCTTTTCTGAAAAGGGGTTTGCTGCGCCTTTGCATCAATCCATGCATATACCTTTTTTTCATTATTAAAAACAGTATAGAAGTATTGCAGCTTATTGTGACTCATATAGGTCACACAATGTCTCAACATAGAGTTAGTCATATAAAAGTATACAAGTTTTACAATGGTTGGCGATTTTAGGAATCGTGCAATCAGTTTAATCCAACGGTATGCATATTATTAGTACTGAAAAGTACACATAAATAAGTACCGGAAAGTACCAGAAATTACTAATTTATTTTATTTGCTAAAAAGGTAAATATGTCATTTTACATCCATGGGCCCCCATGTCTGGCTCTCTCCTGAGTCAGCTCTTTCTTATCTTACTCTCTCCCCCAAATCGGACGCATTCGCTTAGGTCCACCAAGTCACCGTCTATGGAAGCTCCGTTGTGGATGCGGGCCATGCTGTCCTCGTGTCCTCCTCCTCCGCGGTAAAGGGACATTGTTGTTCGGCTGGGAGGGGCATCCACTCGGGTGAAGCAGTGGCGAAAAGCAGGAACAATGCGCCAAGGCAACCCGTGCGCCACCATTCTGGATCTGGGCCGCTCATATTCTCCGGCAGGAGCAGTGGCTCGAGGCGCGGTGGCCGAAGTGGGAGCACCGTGACGAGCTCGCCATTCGCCAATATGCTCATGGCGGGCAACATGTGCGCGTCCACCCAACTCGTCGCAGCGTTGGTTGTCGCGAAAAGGCCGCGAGCCTGCCCCCTCGGGCTCTTCATCAGCTCTCTGGCCCAGCTCACCATGCCGCTTTGTTGCCACGTGAAAGGGTAACGTCATGATGTGCCACCAGTGCTGACCTTTACGACGAGGAGCTCGTGCACAAGAAGTTGCACGAACTTTGCATTGCCTCCAAGAGGGCTCTCTTAGGGACATCATCTTCTACATGCGCGGTAGCATGTGCAACCTAGAGCTCCACAAGTGATGGCTGCAGGCATGCCTTTCGCAGATCTACCTTGCTACAAAGTAGAGGTGCTTCATTTGGATCATTTGGAACGAGCTTGTCATCTGATGCAACCACGACTCCTTACTAGTTACTTTATTCCTTTTAAATAAATCTACTAATTTGCTCTCATGCTCTTGTATGAAAGAGGGATCATACATTAAAGATCTGAAGTCTTCCTTAACCGCGTCTTCACTTAGATGATGTATAATGTTCTCTTGAATGTGCCACACACACAACCTATGGACCATGTCAGACCATACCACCCTGATTGCTCTCTGCATTGATCCTATATACCGCCCACATGGGACCTATCGAACGGAGGGAAGTGGAAGGCTGACATGAGTTGAACGGTTTGATCCCTCACCTTTGCTCACACACTACCTTCTTTTTTTTTGCGGGGAAAAAGAGATTTTATTGATTATGTAGGGATATTACAATCGGCCTTAATCGCACCAGCGATTTCCAGCGGGTAGTTCTGGAACCAAAATTCAGTTCTATTCTGTCCTTTCCCTATTGAAGCTAATCCGTGGCTTGCCTGGTTTGCCTCGCGATTAATCTTCCTTATTCCTATCTCTCTTTCCTTAACTCTCTCTCTAATAACACTAACTCTATGGCATATAACGACAGGTTCGGAGACCCAAAGGAGATTAGCTTGATCGCCTCGGCGCAGTCTGTCTCCACGATGACAGGCTCAGTTGTCCAGTTCAGCGCGAAGCCCAACCCCTCCTCCATGGCGGCCAGCTCTGCATGTAGTGCATCCGCGCATTGACGTAGCTGTCTACAAGCTGCGAATAGCACCCTTCCTTCAGCATTCCGGAGTATCATACCAGCCCCAGCCTGTCCATCTGGTGAAAATGCACCGTCCACATTGAGCTTGACATATCCCTCCTCAGGTGGTCGCCATTGCTGTTTGACAGAGGTATGCACCTGCTCGCACCGCGGTCGTCTCACAGGTCCTTTCCCCTGGTCAATAATCTGTTTCCCCTTGACAACATCTGTTACCGGGTGTTGCTCAATAAGCTTCAGAGAGTCCATATAGCTCACAAGGAATCGCTTGGACGCTTCAGTCGGTGCAGGTTTCTTGTTGTGCGTAATCTCATTGTGTATATGCCATATACGCCACAAGGTCATCAATAGAGGAGCTCTCTGGTTGTCATTGGAGCGTTTAAGGACATGGAGGAACCAGTCCGGGTTGTGCTCAAACAGCAAGTCCTTTCCTGGCATATCCCACACTTCGCTCATGGCTCCCCATAGTTGTCGTGCATGTGGGCATTTGATCATGGCGTGGAAAGTACTTTCAGGTTCAGTGCCGCATATCAAGCAAGTATCCAGTGTCTCCATACCCCTTTTATGCATATTCAGTTGCGTTGCGAGTGCATTTCTCGCTAGTTTCCAAGCAAAAATACGGACCTTTGGGGGAATTGGGCATTGCCATATCAACTTCCAGTCAGCACAGTCCCCGCGCGGCCGTACACACTACCTTCTTAGAGCTGAACTCTAACAAATTTCTACCGCCAAGATTTTAAATCATGGCATGGGTCTCCTTTTTTTTTCTTTCTTTAGAGTTTTCTATATGCACAATTTCTTCATGTTTCGACGAGAATTTCTTGACTTTCCATATATAGAAAAAGATATGCTTATGGGCCATTGCTTCAGCAGCATCCACTCGTATGCCTATGCCTCCCCTGTTTCGTGAGCAATAATACCACATCCAAAAATAACAATGTTGAGGTGGTGATTCAGCCCAACAAACGGCACAAAGGGAAGATTGTACTTATTGGTCATGTACGTGTTATCAGAAATAACAACATCGCCGACATCCCACTCGACATAGCTTTTCCGCACACTAAAACCTTTCTCAAGAGCATAGTTGGTATAGAAGTCGAATCCGTCATCCTCACTTGCAACCATCTTCTTGATGATATCATAGTAATCATCCACATACTTATCGTCCGTGTCTTCCTGCATATCACATACGAATTAACAATTACTAGTTTTATCATGCCAAATAAACAATCAGAAAACAATTTGTGTTAACCGAAAACACAAATAAGAATTAAACACAAATTAAGAAAATTTGTTTTCATATCTTGAAGTTCAGAAAGCATCTACATTAAGGCCAAACATTTTATTTCCTATGTCCACTTATAAAACAACAAACATTTTCTTTTCCGTGTCCAAAAAAAATTGTGTACCGAGACTAATCATCACCTTCGGATCTACCGAGCTTGATCAAATCAAACGGTATGTCGTATCATCAAACGGTTTAGATCTAATGTTCTACCGGCGTCTGCTCCATTTTTATGTCTATAAAACCATCCCTTTAGGATCCCTCGAGGCCACCATCATGTTCCTGGAATCACGCCTAGGCACATGTTCCATACCTGATATTTGTCCCACTGGCCATCGGTAAATATCTAACATCGACTAGACCCTAGGTCACCGCCCATGCCACCATCTCCTCACCGTGGCCTCTAGCCTCCATCGTTGTCACCTCCTCTCCGACTCTCCGATCTACCGCCAGCTCACCCACATGAAACTATTTGAAGCTGCGGCACCTCACTGCCCACACGAAAATATTTGAAGCTACAAGTTTGCGTCTTCTGGACCTCCTCCTCCCACAATTTTTTGGCAGGTGCTTTTGGTTGTAGGCTTGATTTCTCATTGTAGCAAAGGCTTATGTGGCGACTTCGTCAATCTGTCCCTGGATTAAATTCTTGGATTCAGTCTTTTGGAGGTGCTCATAGGGGTACGGTGTGCATACATGCATCATATATGTGTGAGTGTATGTACGTATTTACGAGTCTGTTCGCCTGTACTGTCTTTTGCAAAAAATAAAGATGGCAGATGAGCATACTAAATTTGTGATAAGTGATCTACTACAATCTGTTTCAAGTAACCATTATCTTAATGCGAGAGATTCATCGAAACAATCTTTCTTTATTTATTGTCAAGGGCATGAGCAGGTCTGCTTCAGTATACAATTTTTCTTTTTGAAGCGAGACATCACACAATTGAGAAGCTAAAGATATTTGACGGAAGATTAATTCGTGAGCAAAAAATATTTCTCAACTCGATTATTGGTTAACTGCAGCGTGTGTGGTGAGGTTGTACAATGAATTTGTATCAGGCAATGATGAAGGAGGGCTGAAGCAAGCACACAACTTCAGAAATTGCGGTAACTAGAAGGTTCTGCTGCAAGGACTGATCTTTTCAGAGTGAACTGCTATACATCTACACCCAACTTTTGAGTTATGGACCAGACATCTAGAAACTCGCATTGTGCATTAGATGATACGGAAATGTCTCGTTGTTAATGTATATGTATTTTTCTTGCCCTGAATCTGAAATTGCAGCTAACTCAATGTGAAAAACAAGAGTCGCGCCTGCTGTTACTCTGAACATCATACTGATATTGCAACCTACACTTTTTCAAAAAAGCATGAGGTTTTCCCTTGAGAAATTGCAAGAGATGGGAGACATATATTTTCCGAGACATTCCAGATGCAACGTGTATCCTTTATATCCTTCACAATTACAATGTACTTGAAGGAACAGATATTTTGATCTATCGACAAACCATACATAACATAGGTTAGCCTTCTTCCGAGCTCTTATTTCGTAGTTGCTTCAGAGCAAGGTTTAAGTGAAGTATTCTGCAAATAAATATACTTTCCGCTTCTATGAACTTTAAATCTGGTATTGATGAGTAGATGGGGTCGTGTGTTGCACGTGCCCGATTACTAGTGCAATAACAAGATTACAAGGTCAACAAATCATATTTTTCTAAGCAAATGCACATAAACATGGCACCGCAAAATAAGAAAGCTATTTCAAAAACATGGGCTTCTGATCAAATTATGTTGTTGTTACAAAAATGAGTAATGATCGAGGGTGCATAGTTTATTTATATGTGTTCTGCTTATGTGAAGTTCAAGCTCCACTCTCTTACCTCTCTAAGTGCATTTGTCTATGGTTACCCCTTTTATTTCCATCTATGGTTCTGAAGTCACATGTGCTAGCTTTATCATGAGATAGGCACGGGACATCAATCATTTATAATTGTTGAGTACTTAAATTTTAGTACATACTCAATTGCGTAACCACTCGTGCCCTTTATATTATAGGCCCCACACTATGGGCACACACTTGCAAGAATAGCTTAGGGAGCATGGGTATCTTTTTGTGAAATTTTTGTAGTTCTGGTACCAATGACACATTGTTGTCTTGGGATGGCAAAAGTATGGTAATAGCATGTTCTATCAGTTGGAATTCTGACTAAACTGACATCACCCCAATATCTCATTTCAATAAGTATTACAAATCAGCGAGGCCTACCTGGCCAATTTATGCATGGCGAGAAGTCGGACTACGATTTTGTCCCACATTGCTAGTCCTAGTTTAGTGGAGTTGGACTCGAAACCCAAATGGAGTCCGAGCTACATGGGTCATGTTTTTATCCAAAATACGAATTCATAGTTTCAAAAAATCCTCTCCTTTTCTTCTAGATGTAGCCAATGAAACATTCGACCAACATGCAAAATCTCAAGGTGAAACAAAATGTATTATGGGAAAAAGTGAAAAAAATCTGAAAACTGTCGGAGGTTTGAAAATATGCATTTCGATTACTTTAGATCCACAATTTTGTCAATTTCGTATGGCCAAAAATACAGAGTCTTTTGCATTGTTTATTTACACACTGGGAGAATACATCAGAGTCAAATCTAGGTGATTTTTTCCATAATTTTTAACTATGAAATTCTATTTTTAATTTATTTTAAAAACTGTTCCATGGAGCGTGAGCTCCAAAACACCACACTCGAGTTAGACTTCCTTATAGAGAAGGCTATTCTACAGTTCTACCACTTGTATGAGCATGAGAAGAGGATGCCTACATGCGTTCTCCTCCTCCGCCACCCGCCTCATCACAACCCTCGTGTCATGTTTCATGAATGAGCCAACCTAGCACATATGCCAAGTGTACATTTTTTTGCACTGGTGGAAGACGAAACTGAATGGTCTCGACACGCAATAGTGGGAGACGAACCGAAGGGTCTATCATTATCTTGAATCTTTTGCCTCCTACCATATTTATATAAGATGTCGCTCATCATCTCTTTAACTCACGCCACAACAACACATGAGACTATCACCTGGTTCTAGAGCTTTGCGCAGCCATTCAGGTCTTCCCCAACCCATCTTGTGGCGTGCACAAACCATAGCCGCTTGAATTTGTCGTTCTAACGGGATCTCGTTGGCAGTGCCCCTTCACGACCCTAGAGGCAGTGCCCAACATAGGGAAGTTTTTTTTGGGGGGGGGGGGGGTGGTGATGCGTGAAAACTATGTTTTTCGTAGAATTTAATTTGTACTGTCCGCATGACCGAATGCACCATCAAACCAGTCATTGAGATGATAAAATGACTGCACTATCTCACGATTTTAGTCAACTATAACACAATAATAATGATGTTTTTTTCATTACAGGAAAGTGATGGGTCTTGTGGGATTTTTTCACTTCTAAAGAAACATACAACGTGTTATATTGATATTGATAAAATAGTATCCATTACTATAGAGCTAAACTAACCCATCATCTTATCACATTTGCATGTAGCTCTTTGGTTTATACGGAGCCGTACACAGTACACACACATTAGGGTAATCCCTCTGACTAAACTGAAACATAAGAATTAATTTTTCATGGAGCTGGTTGCTGAATCTGAAGGTTGTTACTACGAGGATGTATATGGATGCATTTGATGATGAGCATCAGAGCATGGAACCCACTGATATTTTTCTTCCTAGTACTAAAAGCATCTCTAACAGAGCCCGTAAATCCCGTCGAAACTGAATTTTTCCGACGGATTTACAGGTTCGGGCCGAAAGTTGCGCAGAACAAAGCCCAAATCGGTGGGCCGGCCCGTATAAGTTGTTCGGGGGCTCGAGAAACTGGAGCGTTGACCTGTATAAATACAGGCCACGGAGGGGAGTTGGGTTCCAAAACCCTACTCCCCCGCCGCCCTTGCCGCCGCTCCGCCGCGTCGCCTCTCCACCTCCAGCGAGAAATTACTTCGCCATCGTCGGCTTCTTCGCTCCGCCGCCACCACCCCTCCCACCGCGATGGGGAGCTTAAGACGCGTCGGTAGGGGAGGGGGGCGAATCAGCGTCAGAAAGTCGCCACCGCGTCCGCCGAGTGTCCGGTCGGTCGGTGAGGTAGCCATTACTGTAGCAATGGTATCACTTTTGCGACGAACAATACTATACAAAGCAGGATACTGTTCACATAAGGGACGGTGCCTAACCAAATATCCTCCCAAAACTGTATTTGTGTTCCATCATTAATGGAGAAAGTACCATGGCGAAAGAAGAATTTCTTCGATGCTATTAACCCAGCCCAGAAATGCGAATCCCTAGGTTTCCAGACCATTTGGTATAACGCTTTCGAACCGATATACTTTCGTCTCAACATAGTTTGCCAAATTCCATCCTCAGTAAGGAGTTTGAACAGACATTTACCTAGTAAAGCTGAGTTCTTGACCTGAAGATCATGATCTGCAAGCCCCCCTTAGTCTTTGGGTCTACAAACTATGTTCCATTTACCCGTTGATATTTCTTTTTCCCACTATCCCCTTGCCAATACTTGCAGCCAATATACTTCTTTTTTTGCCGTACATGGTGGCTCCACTTGTACCAGAGCCGAATGAGCCACAATCCAATCAAGTCATCCCCCTCGTGCGAAAGCAGGGGCGAAGCCAGGAAAATAGGTCGCCGGGGTCAACACGAACTAGGCAGAACTAATGTGTGCCCTAAAAATGTAGCACATGCGGTCTTCATCCTTTTCGGAAAATCACACTAATATATAGTACCTTTTATGGCTCAAATATGTAGCTGGTATTAACTGGCATGCTAAAATACCTATAATCTTTTTGCAAACAAAATCAATAAAATGACTACTCCCTCCGATCCAATTAAATTGATGCCAGTTGTGGACATAAATAGCTTAGGTACATACAAACCTCACGTCGATTAAACAAGATCAGAGAGAGTATCTTTTAATAAACTCACCAATATAAGAAAATCATATTTGCTAGTGTATAAAAAAAATACTGATTGCAACTTAAAATTCACCAAATCCTTAACCAACTACTCTATAAAGTTCAAGTCATCTAACAAACCCTAAAATAATAGTAGAAGTAGGAGAATTGGGGTATCAAATTTCAGCTCTCCAGATCAATTAGATGGATTGATTTGCTTTAGTGGTACTTACAGGTCGATCCGGGAAAGGAAAACGTAAGTTTTTGTGGAGGAGAGCGGCGATGAGGGGTGGTCGACGGTTTACAGAGCTCAGAGCAAAGGTGCGGGGCGTGCATCATTCTCGTCCTGAAGAGGAGCGAGTCTCGGTTGGTCGATGTTTTCGAGCGATCCTTTAGGGCGCGTTTGGTAGCCTGAACCTAGGCTCGCATCGGCCCAACAAATTTCGGTTCATTTGGATGCCTGAATCCCACTGCGTTCTTGCATGAAACGGGTTTTAAATCCCCCCTGGGACAGGGCCTAGAGGAACGCTCGGAATGGCAGTTTCTCCACGGCCAGGCCCGTTGCGGCCAGAAGTCTGCACGCGTGGAGAAGGGAGGTGGAAACGCCGTGTCTCTTCGGGAACGCGCGCCATAATTAGGCTCACCGCTCCCTCTCCTTCGTCTCACTCACAACCTCCCCCAAACTGACACATCACCCAGCGGTTCCCCTCCCGCCGACCAATCCGCCGCACTGCCGCACGGAAGAGCACCGGTACTGGAGGAGGACACATCGGCGAGCAGCACCGCGACATCAGCCTCAATCTGCTATGCAGTCTTCATCGGCATATCAACTTCGCCTGCGACCTCGAGCTCGTCCTCGGCCGGAACAATGGAGGTAACGACCTCTCCTTCTCACCTTCGTACTCGTTCAGGCAGAATATGCCATTCTCGGGCATTTCCGATGACATGCACATTAGATCTGCTAGGGTTTCCGTTAGGATAGCGGTCGGATTGATGTTTGCAAGGTGTTCGTCTCCATTTCTTCATGTTCTTGTCCAGTTCTTGCTTTTCACGGTATGGATTTTCCTAGATCTGTTACTCTACTATCGGATTGCGGTAGATCTTTCCTAGATCGGGCTTTGGATTGCTGAAACTGGGAGATCTTACTGTGCATGCAAAGAGGGGAAGGGTTTTTTATACTGGGGTTTAGCATGTTGAGATTGCTGTGCGGAATGAGTCACGGTAGTTTGTTGTAGATTGTGTAGTTTCTGATTGAACTAGGCCTATGATTGTAACCGGTAATCATAGTGTGAGGAGATGATTGATCAGAACCTATGACATGACTGAACATCAACATGCCATTGGTTCAGACCAAACATCTCCTCCATATGTGCTCATTGTATGATGCCTATGCTACCTTGTTTTCCATGTTTGTACTTCTTCAGTTGTTCAATGACCAATGATTCAACAATGGCACAACGGAAGGCAGAGTGTTGCCCTCAAACTTAGTCGTGTGTGCCATATTACTTGCACACTAGACTTAGTTTGGGGACAGTCCATTTGTCTGCCGTGTGATCCAATATATGAGGCCTTATTTTGTTTGTCTAGTGTATTTGCCAATGATTCAACAATGGCACACTGAAAGGCAAGGTGCTACCCTCAAACTTAGTCGTGTGTGTGTGATTACTTGCACACTAGACTTAGTTTGAGGACAGTCCCTTGAGCTGCCGTGTGATCCAATGTATTAGGCATCACATGTTTCCAATGTTCGTTTTCATTTCTATACTTGTGAGCAGGCACACCTCTAATGGCATGTGTTCTTGTGGCAGACTGAGAAGCTCAAGCTTGGGTCACCTGAGACCCCCAACGAGGGACCACCCAAGAAGCGAAGGGCGGCTAACATCGGCCACTTCTAGCCGGAGGTAGGGCCGGACCAGTTCCTGCGCATCGTCTTCAGGCCCACCTTCAACAGGCTACGGATCCCTCATGATTTCATCAGGTGGTTCGAAGAAATCCCTTCGAACATCATCGTCACCACCAACACTGGCTGCTACTGGAGGATGGCTACGGTGAGAGAAGGCGATGACGCATACATCGACCAGGGGTGGGCGGCCTTCGCCGTCACTCATCAGCTGCAGATATGTCAGTTACTCGTCTTCAAGAAGGTGTCCACCTCCCAGTACAATGTGGTCATCTTCGACCACACCTGCACTGAGGTGATGACCATGTGCCGTTACCATGGCGACGCCACCAGGTGTGTCGTCTTTCAAAGTCATGTCTGAAGCTTACTTGGTCTGTGTCTAGTTGTTGTTCCTGTCGTCTGTTGAACTATGATCGTCTATGGTGTGTCGTAAACTATGATCGTCATCTGTCGTGAACTATGACCGTGTTTGAACTATGATCGTCTATGGTGTTTCGTGAACTATGATCGTCCTGTGTCGTGAACTATGACTGTGTTTGAACTATGATCAGTGCTAAGTTTGCCCCAACTGTGATTATGTTCTTGCTTGCGCTGTTGATCTCTGGTAACCTCACCAACGAAGGTAAGAGGTAAGCAGAAGCAGATTCTGGGTTGCAACCAAACAACAGGGGCGCCATTCTGGGCTGCTACAAGGCCTGAAAACCGGCCTACCAAACGATCAGAGCTCAAATCTCCACGGGGCCGAAATTTCTCCGTACATGCCACTAAACAAAGTGGCTTTTATGGCCCATGGTCCGTCTTAAACGCGCAGGGGCTCCTTTCCACTGCACCAGTGGTGCAGGAAATAGCTGTAGGCACCAAACGCGCCCTTACTAATTGATCCATGGCCTAAAGAGTAAAATGCATGGTTAATCATTGAACTTGTCAGCAGGTTTCACATTGATCACCGTACTATGAAAATACCGTTTTACGGTAACCGAAGACGACTTGCATGCTCATGTACGGTCACTCGTGTTGATTGTCTATTGTATTTGATGACGTGGCGATCTAGGGACCCACTGTCAGGCACCTGGCTGTGTTTTATTTTGCAAAAAAAACCCTCAATTGTTTTTCCTCCAACACAAAACTCGGTCCTCAAATCCCCACATCAGATCCGACTGTTGCGTGCGTTCGATACCTCAGGTCGGGCCGCACCAGATGGTGCGGACGACGACCAGTTCAGCAGAAGCGGACGACGGCTCACGGCTTGGCGGCGCTACAGAGAACGACAGAGTATGGAGGAGGGAAGAGAGGATCGCCGGCAGCACGAAAATATACTCAGAGGAGATGGGGAGGGATGGGGTCGACGCAATCGACGGCGAAGAAAGGTGGCCGTAAGGGAGATTTTAACGATTCCCCCGGCCGAAGGCTCCTCTGCTCGATTCCTAGTGTGTGGAGATCAACACAGCACGGCGACCAGTTAGTCGAGGTAGGGGAGTAGATCGGGGAGGACTGGAGGAGTGGGAGAGCTCGCCGGGCGAGGGAGGTGGGGCCCGTGGGCGCGGCCAGCAGAGCGAGGTGGAGAGGAATCCATGGTGCATCTGTGGCGGGGCTTGTTGGGGCCTGGCGTGCACAAGCTCAACTTCTGGGCCGATGTCCAGCAAGGGGAACTCGATGAGCCACCAGCCGTTAGTGGCTAGCTATGGTTCCTCGTCGCTGTCCGCGGAGACGCGTGCTGGATCGACGCGGAGAAGGCGGCGGTGGCGAGGCCGGGAACACCAGGCAGGGCGCCGGTGGTTCCTGTGGTAAAGAACGAGCGGTGGAGTCGGGGGTGGGAGATAGAGAAGAAGAAAAGAAAACAATACCTTGCTGGGGACCGGTCAACGCATGTCAGGTCATCAAATACAGCGCTCCAGTAGCACCAGTGACCGTAGATGAGTAGGCAAGTAGTATTCCATTACCGTAAAAACGTATTTCCATTGTAGGATGACCCAAGTGAACCCCGCCAACAAGTTTAAGGACCTACCATGTATTTTACTCTGGCCTAAATGTGCTGCGGACTGCTTTTGTTTAGCCTGGAAAAAGTGCTGGGCTGGGTATTGCACTTGCGGCATGAATGGTCCACTGATGGACTGGGGTCAATTCGTTTTCTCGCTGGGGTGATTTTTCTCTACCAGGCCGGTAGTACACGGTATTGGGCAAAAGTCGTCGGGGTCAATTGAGCCCAGGAGAACACTGTAGCTCCGCCCCAAACATCTAGCTACCACAGCTCCAGCAGGGCCTTGGCGTAGCCGCTGCCACACATCCCCGCACGCTGCGGCTGCTCGCTGTTGCCCCTGTGCGACAACTGCTGCACTTTGCGGGCGCCGCTGCTCCTCCCCGTATGACACCCAGCCTACGCTGCTAACTGCTACCGCCGTGCGCCCATTGCTGCACGCCGGTGCATGGCGTCAAACGACCAAGGGGATGAGTCAGACGGCCTCTATTTCGGCGGAGTGCGTGCCGGAAACACTTTGCTGTTGAGAGTCGCCACCGAGACCTGTCCTGATGCCTCCTAAGCCTAAACAAACGAGCCATCAGCGGCATCGACAGATGAGACTTCTCCCACCAAATATTATATTTACTTGATAAAACTAGTAATACTGATTGAGATTCGAGGATGGAGTTTTGGCTCCCGGGTTGAGATGGACCGGATATCTGGACCAATGATTTTTGCTCCGAGATTGCAGAGGGGGGAGGGAAATGAGGTTGTACGGTTGCCAACAAATCCAGTATACGTCTAGGTGGCGTACGCCCGATGGCTTTGGCCTGCATCATTAATGCTGTGATTGACCGCAAGAAGACGGGATAGGAAACGGAAACTTTACGGGGTAGAACCAGACTCACGTTACATGTTCGTCGGCTGGGTCGTAGACCACGGGTCCAGTTTTTTATGCTCGTGCCGCCCGTCGGTCCGTACCTTTCAGATCTCACATACTACTATCTTCTTTACCGGCCTGCTCCAAATAGGTGCCAGCAGTTACGCCGGCAGTTACGTCGGCAGCGTTTTATTGGAGATACTGTCACCTGCTCCTCAATTTAAGGAGAGGGAGCACACATTAACGATCCCGAAATCGTAGACCCAAAAAACATTTAGGGTTTGAAGTTTCACAAATATCGCCGGATTTCTTCCGAATTTATACAAAGTTTGCAAAATAAATATTACCAGAAAAAACTAATCTAGCGGCGGTCGAGGGCGGTGTCGGCGCCGTAGGCATCGTCGTCGTCCGATCAGAACTCGAAGTCGACGAAGTGGCCTCCTCCTTCTTGACCACCGGTGCCGGAGCAGTACCAGGCCCATCGAGGTCGACATTGTTGCTGTCGATGGACGACCACCACTCCGCCTACCTATCGCTCGTCGTCGGCACTTCCTCGTTGAACGACCGCTTCAACAACAGATGCTACCCTGGCGCATCCCCTGGATCTCCAGTTCCCACCATATCTTCTCCGGTTGCGGCGGTTGGGACGGGAGGACCAGCGGGAGGATCGGTATCCTGCGGTGCCCGAGGATTGGCGTTTCCTCCTTCTTCACCGCCGGCTCCTTGTTCGAGCAGAGAGGCACCGGTGCCGAGGAACACGACCTTGCCCCGTCCCAGATGACGATCCCTCCGCTCACTCTCGGCGTAGGGTAGTGCGCTGATCATTGCCGCCACAAGAGCTGGAGCCAGAGCGCGAAGATGCCGAAAGCGCCGCTGGAGCGGAGGACAGGGCTGATGTCTACGTTCCCCCTCCTTTCCTGTAGACAGTGTTGGGCCTCCAAGTGCAGAGGTTTGTAGAACAGCAGCAAGTTTCCCTTAAGTGGATCACCCAAGGTTTATCGAACTCGGGGAGGAAGAGGTCAAAGATATCCCTCTCATGCAACCCTGCAACCACAAAGCAAGAAGTCTCTTGTGTCCCCAACACACCTAATAGGTGCACTAGTTCGGCGAAGAGATAGTGAAATACGGTGGTATGAATATATATGAGCAGTAGCAACGTGAGAAAATAGCTTGCGGCGTGTAGTTGATGGTGGTAGTATTGCAGCAGTAGTAACAGTAAAATAGTAAACAAGCGTAGTAACTCAGTATTTAGGAACAAGGCCTAGGGATTAGACTTTCACTAGTGGACACTCTCAACATTGATCACATAACGAATAGATAAATGCATACTCTACACTTTTGTTGGATGATGAACACATTGCGTAGGATTACACGAACCCTCAATGCCGGAGTTAACAAGCTCCACAATAATGCTCATGTTTAAGTAACCTTAAGTGTAAGATAGATCAAAACGACTAAACCAAGCACTAGCATAGCATGCACACTGTCACCTTCATGCATATGTAGGAGGAATAGATCACATCAATATTATCATAGCAATAGTTAACTTCGCAATCTACAAGAGATCATGATCATAGCATAAACCAAGTACTAACACGGTGCACACTGTCACCTTTACACACGTGCGGAGGAATAGAACTACTTTAATAACTTTGCTAGAGTAGCACATAGATAGTAGTGATACAAAACTCATATGAATCTCAATCATGTAAAGCAGCTCATGAGATCATTGTATTGAGGTACATAGGAGAGAGATTAACCACATAGCTACCGGTACAGCCGAGCCTCGATGGAGAACTACTCCCTCCTCATGGGAGCAGCAGCGGTGATGAAGATGGCGGTGGAGATGGCAGCGGTGTCGATGGAGAAGCCTTGGGGGCACTTCCCCGTCCAGGTGCCGGAACAGACTCCTGTCCCCCGATCTTGGCTTCGCGATGGTGGCGGCTCGGAAGGTTTCGCGTACCGTGGCTTCCTCCGTAAGGGTTCGATCGGGGGCTTTATATAGGCGAAGAGGCGGCGCAGAGGTGGGCGGCCAGGGGGTGGGCGCGCGGGCCAACCCTAGGCCGCGCCGGCCACCTCCTGGTGGGCCTGTGGCCCCCCTGGTCCTTCCGGGTGTTCGGATGCTTCCGGGCAAAATAGGAACACAGGCGTTGATTTCGTCCAATTCGAGAATATTTCGTTACTAGGATTTCGAAACCAAAAACTAAACAACTGGCCTTTTGGCATCTCGTCAATAGGTTAGTTCCAAAATGCATAAATATGACATATAATGTGCATAAAACATGTAGGTATCATCAATAAAGTAGCATGGAACATAAGAAATTATCGATACGTTGGAGACGTATCACCCTTTAGTTCTGCTCGTCCCGAGAGTAAAACGATAACAAAGATAATTTCTGAAGTGACATGCCATCATAATCTTGATCATACTATTTGTAAACATATGTAATGAATGCAGCGATCAAAGCAAAGGTAATGACATGAGTAAACAACTGCATCATATAGCAAATACTTTTCATGAATAGTACTTCAAGACAAGCATCAATAAGTCTTGCATAAGAGTTAACTCGTAAAGCAATAAATCAAAGTAAAGGTGTTGAAGCAACACATAAGAAGATTAAGTTTCAGCGGTTGCTTTCAACTTGTAACATGTATATCTCATGGATATTGTCAACATAAAGTAATATAACAAGTGCAATATGCAAGTATGTAGGAATCAATGCACAGTTCACACAAGTGTTTGCTTCTTAAGGTGGAAGGAGATAGGTAAACTGACTCAACAATAAAAGTAAAAGAATGGTCCTTAAGGAAGCATCGATTGCTGTATTTGTGCTAGAGCTTTTATTTTGAAAACATGAAACAATTTTGTCAACGGTAGTAATAAAGCATATGAGTTATGTAAATTATATCTTACAAGTTGCAAGCCTCACGCATAGTATACTAATAGTGCCCGCACCTCGTCCTACTTAACTTGGACTACCGGATCTTTGCATGCCATGTTTCAACCAAGTGTCACAAAGGGGTACCTCCATGCCGCCTGTACAAAGGTCCAAGGAGAATGCTCGCATTTCGGATTTCTCGCTTTTGATTATTCTCAACTTAGACATCCATACCGGGACAACATGGACAACAGATAATGGACTCCTCTTTAATGCATAAGCATGTAGCAAAGTTATTATTCTCATATGAGATTGAGGATATATGTCCAAAACTGAAACTTCCACCATGATTCATGGCTTTAGTTAGCGGCCCAATGTTCTTCTCTAACAATTTTGCATGCTCCAACCACTAAAATGATAGACCTTCAGACAAGACGGACATGCATAGCAACTCACATGATATTCAACAATAGTTGATGGCGTTCCCCAGAAACATGGTTATCGCACAACAAGCAACTTAATAAAATATAAAGTGCATAAGTACATATTCAATACTACGATAGTTTTTAAGGCTATTTTGTCCCATGAGCTATATATTGCAAAGGTGAATGATGGAATTTTTAAAGGTAGCACTCAAGCAATTTACTTTGGAATGGCGGGTAAATACCATGTAGTAGGTAGGTATGGTGGACACAAATGGCATAGTGGTTGGCTCAAGGATTTTGGATGCATGAGAAGTATTCCCTCTCGATACAAGGTTTAGGCTAGCAAGGTTATTTGAAGCAAACTCAAGGATGAACAAGTGCAGCAAGACTCACATAAAAGACATATTGTAAACATTATAAGACTCTACACTGTCTTCCTTGTTGTTCAAAACTCAATACTAGATATTATCTAGACCTTAGAGAAACCAAATATGCAAATCAAATTTTAGCAAGCTCTATGTATTTCTTCATTAATGGGTGCAAGGCATATGATGCAAGAGCTTAAACATGAGCACAACAATTGCCAAGTATCACATTATCCAAGACATTTTTAGAATTACTACATGTAGCATTTTCCAATTCCAACCATATAACAATTTAACGAAGAGGAAACTTCGCCATGAATATTATGAGCTAAGAACACATGTGTTCATACGAACCAAGCGTGTCTCTCCCACACAAGGATGAACTTATTCAGAGAACTAAGATAACAAAACAAAAACAAAAATAAAAGAACACAGACGCTCCAAGTAAAGTACACAAGATGTGACTGAATAAAAATATAGTTTCACTAGAAGAAACCTGATAAGTTGTCGATGAAGAAGGGGATGCCTTGGGCATCCCCAAGCTTAGACGCTTGAGTCTCCTTGAAATATGCAGGGATGAACCACGGGGCATCCCCAAGCTTAGACCTTTCACTCTTCTCGATCACATTATATCACCCTCTTCTATTGACCCTTGAAAACTTCCTTCACACCAAACTTCAAGCAAACTCATTAGAGGGTTAGTGCATAATCAAAAATTCACATGTTTAGAGGTGACACAATCATTCTTAACACTTCTGGACATTGCACAAAACTTCTGAAAGTTAATGGAACAAAGAAACTCATTCAACTTAACAAAAGCGGCAATGCGAAATAAAAGGCAGAATCTGTCAAAAGCAGAACAGTCCGTAAAGACGAATTTAAATCTGGCACCAGACTTGCTCAAATGGAAAAACTCAAAACTAATGAAAGTTGCGTACATATCTGAGGATCACGCTCGTAAATTGGCAGATTTTTTCGAATTTTCTACAGAGGCCTGTGCCCAGATTCGTGACAGACAGCAATGCTGTTTCTGCGCAGCGATCCCAAATATAACATCAACTTTGACATAGAAACTTTACTTGGCACAAAAACATGATAGGAGAGGTTGCTACAGTAGTAAACAACTTCCAAGACACAAATATAAAACAAAGTACTGTAGCAAAATAACACATGGGTTATCTCCCAAGAAGTTCTTTCTTTATAGCCATTAAGATGGGCTCAGCAGTTTTAATGATGCACTCGCAAGAAATAGAAGTTGAAGCAAAAAGAGAGCATCAAGAGGCAAATTCAAAACTCATTTAAGTCTAACATGCTTCCTATGCATAGGAATCTTGTAAATAAACAAGTTCATGAAGAGCAAAGTAACAAGCATAGGAAGATAAAACAAGTGTAGCTTCAAAAATTTCAGCACATAGAGAGGTGTTTTAGTAACATGAAAATTTTTACAACCATATTTTCCTCTCTCATAATAACTTTCAGTAGCAACATGAGCAAACTCAACAATATAACTATCAGATAAAGCATTCTTATCATGAGTCTCATGCATAAAATAATTACTTCTCCCAACATAAGCATAGTCATTCTTATTAGTTGTAGTGGGAGCAAATTCAACAAAGTAGCTATCAAATATAGGAGGTATATTGTAATCATAATCAAATTTATCCTCCATAACAGGTGGTAACAAAAGACTACTATCATTATAATCATCATAAATGGGAGGCAAAGTATCATCAAAGTAAATTTTCTCCTCAATGCTTGGGGGACTAAAAATATCATGCTCATCAAAGCCAGCTTCCCCAAGCTTAGAATTTTCCATAGCATTAGCAACAATGGTGTTCAAAGCATTCATAGTAACAACATTCCCATTAGCATGCATATAAAGTTCCATGGGTTTCTTAATTCTTTCTTCAAACACATCATGTCCTAATTCAAGATAAAGTTCATAAAGATCTCTCATATTTTTGTTGTTTTCCATTATGCCTAACTAGTGTAAACAAGAAACCAAATGTCGCAATTGCAGAGTCTAAAGGAAATAGCTTCGAGCACACACACAATGGCGCCAGAAAAGTACTGTTACCTGGAACCGAAGTATGAGTGCCTTTTACCTTTCCTCCCCGGCAACGGCGCCAGAAAATAGCTTGATGTCTACGTTCCCCCTCCTTTCCTGTAGGCAGTGTTGGGCCTCCAAGTGCAGAGGTTTGTAGAACAGCGACAAGTTTCCCTTAAGTGGATCACCCAAGGTTTATCGAACTCGGGGAGGAAGAGGTCAAAGATATCCCTCTCATGCAACCCTGCAACCACAAAGCAAGAAGTCTCTTGTGTCCCCAACACACCTAATAGGTGCACTAGTTCGGCGAAGAGATAGTGAAATACAGTGGTATGAATATATATGAGCAGTAGCAACGGTGCCAGAAAATAGCTTGGCGTGTAGTTGATGGTGGTAGTATTGCAGCAGTAGTAACACAAAATAGTAAACAAGCGGTAGTAACTCAGCAGTATTTAGGAACAAGGCCTAGGGATTAGACTTTCACTAGTGGACACTCTCAACATTGATCACATAACAGAATAGATAAATGCATACTCTACACTTTTGTTGGATGATGAACACATTGCGTAGGATTACACGAACCCTCAATGCCGGAGTTAACAAGCTCCACAATAATGCTCATGTTTAAGTAACCTTAAGTGTAAGATAGATCAAAACGACTAAACCAAGCACTAGCATAGCATGCACACTGTCACCTTCATGCATATGTAGGAGGAATAGATCACATCAATATTATCATAGCAATAGTTAACTTCGCAATCTACAAGAGATCATGATCATAGCATAAACCAAGTACTAACACGGTGCACGCACTGTCACCTTTACACACGTGCAGGAGGAATAGAACTACTTTAATAACTTTGCTAGAGTAGCACATAGATAGTAGTGATACAAAACTCATATGAATCTCAATCATGTAAAGCAGCTCATGAGATCATTGTATTGAGGTACATAGGAGAGAGATTAACCACATAGCTACGGTACAGCCCCGAGCCTCGATGGAGAACTACTCCCTCCTCATGGGAGCAGCAGCGGTGATGAAGATGGCGGTGGAGATGGCAGCGGTGTCGATGGAGAAGCCTTCCGGGGCACTTCCCCGTCGGCGGGTGCCGGAACAGACTCTCCCCCGATCTTGGCTTCGCGATGGTGGCGGCTCTGGAAGGTTTCGCGTACCGTGGCTTCCTCCGTAAGGGTTTTCGATGCGGGGGCTTTATATAGGCGAAGGCGGCGCGGGGAGCGAGGGGCGGCCAGGGGGTAAGGCGGCGCGGGCCAACCCTAGGCCGCGCCGGCCACCCTCTGGTGGCCTGTGGCCCCCTACGGTCCTTCCCGGGTGTTGGATGCTTCCGGGCAAAATAGGAACCTGGGCGTTGATTTCGTCCAATTCGAGAATATTTCGTTACTAGGATTTCTGAAACCAAAACACAGACAAGCGGCCTTTTGGCATCTCGTCAATAGGTTAGTTCCAGAAAATGCATAAATATGACATATAATGTGCATAAAACATGTAGGTATCATCAATAAAGTAGCATGGAACATAAGAAATTATCGATACGTTGGAGACGTATCAAGGGCCGCCGGGTAGCACACCGACCAACGAGGAGGGCCCCTAGGCTGCCGCGGGCGGTAGCCATGCATAATGGGCGTGTCATCTACGCCACGCCCTTACGCTTGTCGGCCAAGGTGGTTGAAAACGGGCCGGAGTTGGGGTTGGCAAACCTGGTGACCGCCGCCTCGCATTCCCACTAGAACATGTTCACCCAGTCGCGGTTTGTCGCCGCCCACCTTGGATAGGCGTGTTGCTGCGGCGTCATCTGCGCCCGGCGTTCATCGATGAACGTGTGGAGCTCCGCCCCCGTCGGTAACGACGGGACTACGTAGCCAGCGTTCGACAAATGCCACCCGTGCGGGGGGTGGTGCTCCGGCGGCACGAGAAGGAGGGCTCAATGGAACACCCCCGCCTCGCCGAGGTTGAGGTTGTGGCCTGTCTTCACCGACACCGGTGCCGCTGCCGCCGACCTCGTGATTGTGCACCATGGCGGTGGAGAGGAGATGGAAGCAGCAACTAGGGTTTGAGAGAGGAAAGAGTGGTGGAATGGACGGAGACGGGGAGGGACGTGCAATTTATAGCGGGTGGCGGTGCACATTCATGAGCTGGAAGTTGTGTTATCGCCGTGTGGAACTGGCGGGCGGTGTCCCGTCACATCGTCGCTTCGGGAACCATTGCGCCCATTGAAGACTCCGATCGGCCTTCCCAACACGGGCATTTAATAGCAATAGGCGGGTACTCTCGCTGCCAGGACGGCCTCACATGTCTAATCCTACGCGGCGCGAGGCACCAGCGCGCCCGTTCAGCACCCTGCCACCGATTTGCGGGAGAATCCTACTTAACTGTTCACAGGTTTGCGGGAGAATCCATTGCCGCCACCGGTGAAGCGTCGATGTGTCATGCCCGTGGTCATCTCTACACGCGCGCCGTCAGGCGAATCGCTGGAATCAAGGTCAGGGCATCTCCAGCGGCGCGATGCGACCATTTGTGTCCGCGCGGACCGGAAATGCTCTGGCACCACCTCCAGCGGGGCGACGCATCGTGTCCGGGGCGTCCGGGGCGACGCAAACGCGACGCAAATATGCGCCAGGTTTGCGTCTCCGTGGACGCTGCACGGTCGCGCCTAGCGTCCGCTCGCTTCCCCACGGGCCCTCATGGCAGCGACCCAGGTTCGATCGGCCTCGAATTCACAGCAAGCGCGCGAATGTCAACCGCCGGTGTGGCAACCGCACCGATCAACCCGCCAACCGCCGCGATGGAGCGCCGAACCGCCGCGGAAGAGCAACCGCTAGCCTCTTCGTTATACGCGCCGCCGTTAATCACCGCAGATTATAACCCCTGCGTCTACGGTAATTCAAGTTGAACCGCCTCATTCTTCTTCCTCTTCTTCTTCTTCTTCTCCAACACAGGCACGCCATGAGCGACTACACGCTACCGTCGAACTCGGAGAGCGAGGGCAAGTCGCCCGGATTTCTGCATTGGTGGGAAGCGACGCCAAGCGATCCGGGCTCCATGCCCGCGACCCTGCCTCCACGCCGAGTGAGGAGGAGGAGGACGGAGACGGCAATGCCAGCGGGCGGGAGGAGGACGGAGGCGGCGCTGGCAGCGACGCCGAGGACGAGGAGGAGGGGCAGGAGGAGGAGGAGGAGGAGGACTCCGACACCAAGTTCGCCCGGTTGGAGGCGCGGGAGGCGGCGGCAAGGAAGAAGTCCAGAGCCCGGGCAAGGGCGCTGGCGCGGGCGACGCGTCGTCGTCCGTTCACCGACGACGATGACGAAGACGACATTTCTTCCAGTTTCAACTCCTCGACGGGCGCGTCATCCTCCAGTTCCTCTTCCGACGAGGAGGTGACAAGTAAGAGACGCAGGAGTATGGACGACGAGGCAGGGCCTTCTAACAAGAAGTCCAAAAATTAGTTTTAGTTTATATGTTTTTAAATTTGTTCTTCTTTATATGTTAAATATGATTGAACCTATTCGATTGAAGCAACATGACATCATTGAGTAATACTTTTTCGCGTTTAAACTTGCTCATTCAACAAAAATGAAAAGAAGTAGCACAAAAAAACACTTGCATGTCCAAAATGCGTCGAACCGCTGGAGGTAGCCCCGACGCAAACGGACATTTCGCCTCTCACAGTCATTTTGGTGTCCGCCTGACGACGCAAACGAATGCCCGTAGATAATTTAGACGTTCGAAATGCGTCGCGCCGCTGGAGATGCCCTCATGCTGAACCGATGATGTGCTTGGGCCTCGGCGCCTCGCCGCTTGCGGTCCAGCTCGCTAGGCGTCAGTCCAGGATGAAGAAAACGTTTGTTCCGGTACATCCGCATCCAACCGTCGCAATGAATTCAGCCGCAACTGTTACAAAAGGACACTGTACCATAATCCACTCTTCGTCCAAATACAATTGAGAATACAAAGTTTTGCCATCGATCTGTCCGATTCTGTTTGGTCCATATATCAAGATCATCTGCACCCGGGAGCCAAGATGGATTTCCGATGAGATTCCATAGTATTTCTACAAGTGTTCCGGTGATGTGAAGTTCAGGCTCCACTCTCTGGGCTCATTTCTATTACAACGACCATCCCTTTTATTTCCACAGGATATGGAAGTGACGGCTACTAGCTTTATCGCGAGTCAATGCGGCTGATGGAAAGTGTAGGTATGGACATCAATCCGTTCATCAGTATTGAGTACTCTAAGTCTAGTACATAGTCAATTACGTATGTAGCCTTGGTGCACTTCAATTTTACGGTTACACAGTAAGTTTAAAATTCTACTTCTGGATATATTTAGTAAAGCAAAGACTTGTTCAGCTCGCAACACGGATTCTTCTTTTACGGTACCTTTTACTACCCACACGAGGTGAGTGGTATGAATTAAAATCCAGCCGTTGATTTAAAGAGGCATTGTGGACTATTAACTAGAAAATCATTTATTGATGCATCAAGTTCCACTAAATTTCCCGTTAATTTAGCCTAAAATCTTGGCAACCAGATTTGATTTTGTATTCCATGTTCTTTTCTAAGTAATACCTTCTAAATTCGTCTTGCACCCTACCAATTACTTATGCAACTTCAGAACACGACCTGCACGGAGTTCAAATAGGCGGCCATCGGCTTAGCACGACTGCAAAACTGATGGCCACGAAACAACTTAGCCACTTTTTTCAAACATTGGGTGGCCGCACATATTCTATTAATTAATTAGTTCAAGCTTTATGGAAGCCAAGATCAGATAACTCCGACAGCGTCAATTTGGACCACCACTGCGCCGTGAAGGAGCCAGACCAAGCGACCATGGAGTATTTGTGGGGAGTAAAGTCTATAAAAATCCTTGACGTTGTAGATGGTGTCGAAATTGAACCTCAAACTGCTAATCCCTGAAATGAGCACCCTCAACTCCCTAATCCCGGTTCAATCTCGCGTGATGCCCGTTTCACTCTGAAATCGCTGACGTGGCAAGGGTCAACACAGGGATTATTGACTGGGTTGTGGTTATAACCGTCGTCGTCCTCTCTCGCTGGAATCGGAGAAAAAGGGAATGAGACAGGAGATTGGGCAGGGAAGTGACGGCGGCGGTCGTGGCGGCGGCGGCCGTGGCGGCGCGTCGTGGCTGGAGTAACGGCCTCGTCCTCGTCAGGAGCATCTTCGGCGGGGGGGCGCTGCGGCGTCGCGAGGTGGCTGGAGCGACGATGTCGTCCTCGTCCGGGGCATATTCAGCGGGCGGCGGGCGGCGGCGCGTGGTGGCTGGAGCGAAGATGTTGTCCTTGTCCGGTGAATCTTTAGCGGGCGGCGGGCGGTGGCCACGGCGGCGCGTGGTGGCTGGAGCGACGATGTCGTCCTCGTCCGGTGCATCTTTAGCGGGCCGGCGGCCGCGGCGGCTCATGGTGGCTTTAGCAATGGTGTTGTCTTCGTCCGGTGAATCTTCGGCGCGCGGTGGACGCGGCTGGACAGCTCGGTCGCCAGTGCCTGAATTCCTGTCAAATTGCCCCTCTCTCCCCTATTCCTCTGCTTATCGTTTGCTCTAATTTGATAGATTGGAGGATGTGGCTATGTTGACTGGTGTGATGCCCCTGCAACGCTATTTCTTCGTGATTGGCTTGGTGATCTACGACATGCAGTGTGGAGGCTACTGGGAGACTTGCAGTACAACGTAGATCAGCTGCTAGCACTGTTGCTGCACTGAGAGCTGAGATTGTTCTAAAGAATGCCCAAATGGATGCAATGAGGGCAAGATTAGAAAGAATGGAGAGGAATACGATGTACAGTTACCATGCATATGGTAGTATCATTTTGTTAGCAGGTTTAGTTGCAGTACTGGTGCTAGTTTAGTGTAGTTGGCAAGAGGAAAACATTGTTGTGTAATGACAGTACTTGTTTGCAATGTAATGCACTCGTATGTATGTTTGTGCAATGAAATAAAGTGAATGTTTGACTGAAATAGTAGCAGTGGTACTTTGAAATAAATGGAACAAATGCTAGGACTTGCTTGCATTCTCAATTCATTTGCATAAATATGTAGAAGTAGCACAGTTGCAAACAGCTAACACACTGCTGCAGGTTCAGTGCACATAAATAACATGTATCATGCTCAACACAGGTTCAGTTTCCTCAAGCATTACATGATGAACACAGGTTCAGTGAACTTGACAAAATATGACATGTTCAGTTTCTGAAGATAAACAAAAGAAACACAGGAGTGCTAGCCGTTGCTTTAATAGTTCCCAGATGCAGTCAAGTACTCTTTCAATTTTCCACTTAGAAGTCTCTTTTTCCCTCTCCTAGCGGCAGTAGCACCTTGTGGTATGCTTGAACTAGCTACTGCTGATTGTGCTTCTCTTCTTGGACTTTTCCTGGTAGGAACCGTTGGTGCTATTGTTGTTGAGGATGGTGCTTTTCTAGGACTTGTTCTGGTAGGAACCTTTGGTGCTCTTGTTGTGGAAGATGGTGCTCTTCTAGGACTTGTTCGGGTAGGAACCGTTGGTGCCGCAGGTCTTGGAGGCTTGAACTTTTTGGTAGACGCATTTGTTGTTGTAGCAAAACTACCCGCTGCCTGTGTAGAAATACCAATTGTTGCTTGTGTAGAATTACCTGCTGCTTTTCCTCTATCTGTTTGAGCTTGCTGCAAAAAAGAGAACACAAATGAGCTTCGATTGACCGGCGGAAGTGAATAAAATTTAGCTACTTCTTACCTCTGTTGTTTTTAGTTTCTTGCCAGATTTAGCAAGATGTGCATTTTTCTTCTTGCCCCTCTCGGGATTTTTGCCACAACCAGATTTGTTGTGCCCATTGACACCACAAAATGAGCATGTCATAATTATACCTGCCTTGCTCATTTTTTTCCCTTTTGGTGCTTCACCTTCTTCCCTTCTTCTATCATTCTTCTTAGGCCTTCCAGACATCCTCACATATCCAGGTGCTTGTGGCCTTGGTTTTGGTGAAACTGGCCATTTCTCCTCTCCTTCAACCGGTTCAAGGCAGTGCTCATAGATTCTGTTGAATACTTCTATCGAATAGCAGTTGTCAATGAATTCATCAATAGTCTTGCCACATTTGTAGATGGCAGTAATGGCATGACAACATGGTAGCCCTGACAACTGAAAGTACCCAGACGAACAATATCTCTGTTGCAAATTCACAGTGTATCGTCTCTGTCTCCCTTTGAGATGCCTGACTTCAAATCCATCCTTCCCATTCCACATAACTTCTAAAAACTGCGTCATTTTGATGCTGACTTTGAGCTTCTTGAAGATGGCTGGGAAGCTCACACGAACATTTGATTATTTGCATCTCTTGCAATGGCACAAAGAAGCTCTCCTTGACATGCTCCTTTGAAAAAGCAACCATCAAGTCCAATGACTTTTTCTACAACCAGCTTTGAAACCCAATTTCAGTGCATTGAAACAAACATAAAAACTCTGAAAAATATTTTGTTCCATGATAGTTGGATCAAGGCAAATAGCTACTGTTGTTCCAGGATTACTCCTTAGCAGTTCTAGCTGATAATCAAAGACTTTGTTGTATTCTCCTTTCATTCCACAGAGTAACTTGTCCATGATTATTTTCTTTGCTTCCTTGCACTTAGAAGTTGACACATCAGCAAAGAAATCTTGGAGTACAGTGGACTTCATACTCTCAATTTTCCATGTTGGGTTGGCTAGTATGAAATGCTCGTATTTCTTTGCTATAACCTTGGCAGTAACCAAGTGATTATCCCTGTTCTGTGCACAGTGATGTTCATCATCAAAAGTAATGATCTGGAATCTAGAGCATCTGGTAGTTTTAGCTGCATAAAGTAACCAAGGACAATTTGGCCAATCACACTTCACCCTCACCCTATCCACCTCTGACTTCTTGAAAGAGAGACTCCTTTTGGTAACAAGGCCATATCTTTTTACTGCATTAACAAGCTGATTTTTGCTCCTGAAAACCATGGACAAACAGAAGTGAGGAACCTCACTTTCAGGGTCAAATTTTGGGTATCTGCTCTTCCTCCTAACAAGGTTCCCATCTTCTTCCTCGTCATAAGAATAATCCTCACCAGAGGACTCAAATTCAGCTTCTTTGTTAATATCTTCTAACACTTCCTCAACATTAGCTACCAGATCAATAGGAACTGCTCCAGTAGCATTTTCACCTTCTACCCATATGTGAGAAGCTCTCATTTTACTCTTGAACTGTTTTGCTTTCTTCCTCATATCAAGAACCTCTGACTCCTCTCCACTATCATCACTATGTGCCACATAGTCACTATCTTCTTCAGATTCTGAATAATCTTCACCTCTTTCCTCACTAGTGCCAGCTTCTCTCGGTACGAAATCTTGGCAAACTGTGTTTGGTACTTGGCTATGATGTGATGGATTGATCACTTGTGCACTTCCAGCCATTACTTGTGAGCTTTCTAGAACAATTGTTCTTCCCCTAATTCTCTTCCCAGGACTTGTCATCACTTGAGTGATAGCACCATTGTCATCTGGCACTAATACATTGTCAACCATTGCTTCTGGTTCAATTTGATCAACATCAACAACTGGCACATTTTCATCAACATCTACAGTTATAGTTTCAGCCACTTCATCCTCTGCAGTTATAACTTCAGGCACTTCAGACTCATCGTTGTCTCCTAAGCTCACAATTTCATCTTCGAAATCACTGCCACTTGATATACTCACCATGTCCTGCTCAGCATGATACTCCACATAGATGTCTGCAACACGTCCATCTGTTATCTGCTCAGACATGTTCACACATCCTGCATCATCATAGAGGAAAACCAAGCCATTCACAAGCTCCTTGCCAGGCGGCAAGAAATACAATTTCACCGAGTCCTTCACTTCCATGTGATCCTTCAGGAACCCAATCACCTCCTGCAGTGACATCTTTTCTCTCTCAATCTCAGAAATCTCCTCGTCACCCCCAACATAATCTAACTCCTTCCCAATGTGAACGAACTCTCCACCAAAATGGAACCGCAAGGACATAATTTCTGCAGGATCCATACTGAAATCCTAAAGCCCTACAATTCAAAAAATATTCAGCTATTCAGTCTGTAGTTCAACATATACCACCGTAAGTGACAGATTTATGGTTGAAATTTTGCAGATTTTCCCGTTTTGATTATAAACCAGAAAGCCCCAAATTTACCAGCTCAGAAACTTGACCATCAACTGCAGATTTGAAGCAATGCGAAGGGGATTGGGTGGAGGAGTTACCTACTCATCAATGTTCGCCGCGCTCGTTCACCAGCAGCCGCGATCATCTGCTCGTCATTGCCATGGCCGTCGCCGCGGGATCAGAGGAGCGGAGTCTGCGGATGGGTCGAGGAATCTCCAGGCTCGCCGAAAGGTAATAGGCTGGCATTGATGGGCCACACAAATAATGTTTGGCCAAACGTTCTTTCCCTTTCAGTCCAAAGCCCACTCCCAACGTTGCCTCATAATCCACGTCAGAATCCTGGGATTTGGGAACGCCCAAACTGTCTCCACGGACCGGGATTAGGGAGTTGAGGGTGCTTATTTCAGGGATTAGCAGTTTGGGGTTCGATTTCCACACCATCTACAACGTCAAGGTTTTTTATAGACTTTACTCATTTGTGGGTGTTATGTGGCCTCCCATTTTTTACCTGAGTGGTATGTTTCATACCACTCAGCTTTTTAGCACTAGTATATGTTAATACAAGCCGCTAGATCAACAAAAATAAACAGCCTATATTCAGTTGGGGGTACCATAAAAGTCCTCTGTTGCTTGAGCTCATAAGTACTTACAATAGCATAATGTTGGATGAGCATACAACAAATCGTACTTTAATTCAGGTGAACTTTCTACGTTGGTGTGCTTTGTAGTTTGTCCCCAGACGTCTAAACGGCATGGCTCAAGTAATATGATTTGCCACCCTACCCTTTGTGTGTACTGTTAGGGGCAAATTCTTAACTTAGCAGCATTTCAGTGTCGTTCACGGTCTTGTAAATTTCAGCTCGAGCAAGCTACCAATATTATACAGTATCTTAATACCTCGAAAACAAATACACTCGTTACTGTCATTTGAAAGTAATGTTGATGCCAAACAGTGCAATGCACAGTCCAAAACGGTTTGACGAGCTTAAGTGCTTAACATTCTAGTGTGTTGTAACTTCTGGTGTAACTCCTAGCCGGTTGATGGCTTTGTTAATTCAAAGCCGGGCTCATTTCGAGCCTTCCGTCTAAAAAAAAAAGTGCTTAACATTCGGTGGTCGTTAGGTGATGTTGATGGCTAGTCTCCAGACAGTGAATCCCCGTGTGTCCGCCGGTGACGCCAAACAAAAGCAAGCAGCAGAGTAATGTTGATGACGAGTCTCCTGTTTGTTATCACACTACTAGAAAAATGCGGCGCACACCCTGATAATAGCTAGCATTGACGTATCTCTAGGTGCGCCACTAGTAATCTAGGTAGCAATGGCGCACTAGTAGATGCTCCACTAGTATGTTGTACATACACCACTGTTCTATTTGAAAGGTGCCCCAGTGTGAAGTAAAAAAATTAAAAAGGCTACATGATTGTCGTGGTTGTGGCAGGTAGAGAATCTGTCTTGTCCCATCTATAAAAAACACTTGCCTTTATTTTGTTATTATCAATCAGATTTATTACAGGACCAAAAAAAAATACAACCAAAATCAATCAGAGCTGCGTCTCCACATGGTAAATTTTCCAACTAGGACCCTAAAAGGAAAAAAGAAACACAATCAAGTCCATTGCCCCCAACACGGTCGTAGATCGATCTAGTCAACACAGCGCGGTTGGTCAGCTCCTCCGCCGGACACCAGGCAGGACTCGACGGCGGCGACCGCGGCGAGCGCTATGGCAAGGATGAGGTCAGCCATGGCGGACGCGGCGGACACTTTGCGGGCGCCGCTTCTCCTCCCCGCACGGCCCAGCCTACGGCTTTCGCCGTGCGCCCATTGCTGCATGCCGGTGCATGGCGTCAAACGACCAAGGAGATGATTCAGACGGGCTCTAATTTGGCGGAGTGCGTGCCCGCGATGGCCACTGCCGCTGTGTCCTTGCCGGAAACGCGTCGAGGAAGATACCTGCCATCGAGATCTGTCCCGATGCCTCCTAAGCCTAAGTAAACGAGCCACCCAAATACTACTACTTGATAAAACGAGCAATACTGATGGAGATTCCATAGTATTTCTACATGCGTTTTTCTTATGTGAAGTTGAGGCTCTACTCTCCGAGCTCTTATTTATTCAAATGATCATCCCTTTTATTTCCATATGAAATGAAAGTCACGCATACTAGCTTTATCATATATATGGCCGATGAAAGTGTAGGCAGGGACATGAATTCATTCATCATTATTTAGTACTCGATCGAAGTCTAGTACACGGTCAATTACTTATCCTCTGTGCACTTCAATTTTATGGTTACAAGGTGAGTTTAAAATTCTATTTCTGAATATATATTTAGTAGAAAAGACTTGTTTTTTTTGGACAATAAAGCAAAGACCTGTTCTGTTCACACGGGTCCGTTTCTTTATAGATATCAGAACAGCTGGGTTTAGACACGGCGTCGTGTAACACGATATGGTCACTTACAGCTGCAACACAGCGGCCATTCTTCAACATCCTGAAAAGTCGTGGAGAAAAGCTATTGCGTCATCCTCCACTTGTTGCAGTTGACCTCTCTCCTCCACCGGCAGCGAGGGAGGGAATTTCTTTGTTGCTTGCGCTCGTAAGAGCATCTCCAGTCGCATCCCCCAAACCGTCCCCCAAACCACGCCGGATTGAGCGTTTGGGGGACGTGTTTCGTTGGTGCCGCGTTTGGGGGACGTCGCTCCCCAGTCGCGTCCCCCAAACAAAATTTTGCAAATTTTAAACTTAAGTAGATTCGATTAGATTCGTCCAAACTTACATAGATTCGAACGAAATTTGACTAACTTTAAACTAAACCTAATCTAGAACCACTTGCGGCGACCGGAGGCGTCGTAGTACTGCTGGAAGTTGTACATCTCGTCGGTGACGACCTCCTGCTTGACGCGCTCGTCGACGGGTTCGTCCTTCACCAAGCCGCTTGGTCCTGCCTCGCCGTCGTCGGTGAGGTCCACCAGCGGCTTGCCGGAGTCGCGGATGGACATGGCGATCGCCGCGTCCAGGTCGCCCCTCCAGGCGCGTCCCAAATCCCTTTGGGGGACGGTTTGGGGGACGCGACTGGAGATGCTCTAAGTACCCACAACAGCATGATCGTTTCTGCCCCGGAAAAAAAGGGCTAAATTAACTTTGATCCTGTCATTTCTGCAATACTGGATCCTATAATTCAGGTGAGCCTTCTGCGTTGATGTGTTTTGTAGTTTGTCCAGACGTCTAAACGGCATGGCTCAAATAATATGATTTGCCACCCTACCCTTTGTGGCTTTGTGTGTACTGTTAGGGGCAAATTCTTAACTTAGCGGCAGTTCAGTGTCTGTATCACGGTCTAGTAATTTTAAACTCGAGCAAGCTACCAATATTGCACAGTATCTTAATACCTCCAAAACAAATACACTCGTTAGTGTCATTTGAAAGTAATGCGGATGCCAGTCCAAAACCGTTTGACGAGCTTAAAATTCGGTGGCCGTTTGGTGATGTTGATGGCGAGTCTAGTGGTAGTGATTCCCCATGGGTCCATCGGTGACGCTATCGTGCCAAACAAAAGCAAGCAGAAGAGTAATGTTGACGACAAGTCTCTTGTTGGCCGTCAGATTGTTGATGGACCGTGCCTGGAGACGAGCTTAGCGCGAAACATTTTCTGAACCAACACTCGAAGTGTTAACTGAACTTTGGCAAGTGTCAATCCTGACACGTCGGTGACACACCTTCAGCTTGAAGAAGGAGAATGGGCCGATGGTGTTCCAGATCTCTCCCATCTTGCCATGGCTACTCCAGCAAGGACACGGTCGCATACGGCGGCGCCACCATATTTGGTGCTAGATGTGTGCGGAGAGAGCGTGGTGGGAGGTTGAGGGACTACTATTGGGGCCTCGCCATCAAGTACATGTTCAACAACGCAGAAATCAATTGATATGGCTATGGAGCCGGATGCTGAGTCTGAAGGTTGTTAATTGAACGTCAATAGTAGAATGTACGGGTGAGTTTGATGATGAAGATCAGAGCATGGAAACCACTGATCTTTTCCTCCCTAGAAACCATGTATTGAATATGTTCAAAATGTTTGTTCGTGACCCGGGGTCGTTCCCAAGTTTAGGTGATATGGTAGGGATTACAATTTACTCTATGCAAAAAAATGCAATAATGGGAAATCAGGACCACAATAATGGGAAATCAGGACCCCCTCTGCTTAGTAATAATAAGAAATAGTAGGCTCCTGGTTCTCGCAGCAAACAATAGTAGGCTCCTAGCTGATTATTCACCCCCCTCTAGTTAACTGGAGAAAAAAGCTATATGGTTCTTGAATGGGATGAATTCAGTGGCTGTAGTTCCACAGGTTCCAACAGAACGATTCATTGCACAATCAACTCATAGGGGACTGATTTCACCTCTTCAAAGAATCAACCTTCACTAGTATCCTCAACAATAGTGCAACTCATAATCATGGTAATTCTTGCCGAAAACACTAGCCTCAGGTAAGTGACCACCGAGACCTGTCCCGATGCCTCCCAAGCCTAAATAAACGAGCCACAATGAGACTTCTCGACCCAAATACGTGATAAAACGACTAAGGATCCAGGTAAAAGAAAAAAAGACTAAGGATCGAGATACCATAGCATTTCTACATATGTTTGCTTATGTGATGTTCAGGCTCCACTCTCTGAGCTCCCTTTTATTCCAATGATCATCCCTTTTATTTCCATATGATATGGAAGCCACGAATACTAGATTTATCATGAAGGCAAATAGGCAATACGGCTAATGGAAAGTGTAGACATGGGCATCAACCCACTCATCATTATTGAGCACTCGAAGTCTAGTACATAGTCCATTACGTAGCTTCAGTACACTTCAATTTTCCGGTACACATTCTAGGTCTTTCAAGATGCAAATCTTAGGGAGCCCATGACCCTTTGTGACATCGTGGCTGATTGTAGTGACACACTGTTTGTAATATGAAGAAAGAAAAGTACGGTAACATCAGTATGAACACAATCTAAGCGCCGTTGGTTTTGTGCTGATTCTCGTGAAGTCGATTGTTCAATGCCTAAAAATCAGGTGCATGGTAGTACAATATTATTAGAACCAAACACAATATCAAACGAATCCTAAGTCACCCTACATGCAGTGCAAACTCTGTGAAAAGATTGTTCAAAAACAAAACTCGAAACTCGTTTCTCTGTACAAAAAAAATCTCTTTTTTGATAAAGGGTGCTTTCATCATTACTTAAAAGGTAAAAGGTTTAAGTATTATACCCGGCCTCTGCATCACTGATGCACACAGGTGTAATCCAACCAAAACAAGTAATAATCGATGCAAAGTGATAAACAGGTGTAGTCTGGACAACTAAGGATGCGGAGGTACAATCCTAAGATTATGCTGTCACCCATGTTGGATAATAAAATCTTTCGCCGTGTCCTCTAACCGTGTAGACACCTTCATAAAGAGGTTGTGATTTTCCATACGCTGAAGCGACAACCATGAACGAAGCAAACTGGTGCACCGGTAGACAACCTGCATGAGAGAAACATTTTTGTTGCTAAAAACCTTGTCATTTCTACATAGCCAAAGCGGTCAAATAACTGCAATTGCTCCCGCCCTGATAAAACCTATGATCCACCCCATTTAGCCAATTGCCAAAACTATTGGTGACGCTACGTGGCGTATATAAGGTAGAACCTATTTGGATGATTGACCATATAGATTTTAAGAAACCGGCACCGAACGAATAAGTGTTTAATTATCTCCTCTTGATGACAAAGGACACACATTTTGCTTCCTTTCCAATTGCGTTTAGCAAGGTTGTCCTTAGTAAGGATGACCCCTCGACAAAGATACCATGCAAAAAAATTTGTATGAGGTATTTTCATCTTCCAAATAAGCTTATTATTAAATGCCGGCTCAACGGGTTGGATCAAAGCCTTATACATGGAGTAGACTGAGAATTTACCTCATTTAGATTCCAACGGAACTCATCTGGCCCTTGAGTTAGATGGACATAAGCCAACCATGGTAGAAAATCATTCCAAGATGCAAGCTGTGGCCCTTCTGAACATCATAGAGGGTGGAGAAGACTCCATATATTACCTTTGATAAGGTGTGAACATGATGGGATAACTAGGCTATCCAAGTAGTTCAAAACCAAGTCACCGCCTGATGACTAGCCCATGAGGACACATGTCCGAATTATGACGACGCTTGCGTCTCCCAAACCCGGTCCTACCTATGTCGTGCCGCCCTACATGTGCTTGTAAGATCGTTGATAGATGGCACCTTCCATCTCTCAGGGACCCATGTTAGTGACGGTGGATCGCTTTGGGCCGGGTCAATGAGAGGATTAAGGCCCACCCGCACGAGGACAACTTCCACCGGGTGTGACCCATCTGTGCCCACAATCATCTCTCCCTTACGTGCCCCTACGTGGGTTCTCGTTGTCCGATCACGTCGGGGTCCCGTGGCAGCACATAACCGGCTCTCACATTCTCATGTTGTACGCTAGAGATAGCCTCTGATCCTATGGAAAATGAATGTAGTTTAGAGAAGTTGTAACAATGATGAAAAATCATGATTGATGTTGCTCGTGGTGAAATTTATTTACTCAAAAAAACTAAAACAACGAAAACTTTAAAATAAATTTGGGGAACTTAAACCTATATTGTTATTTTCCTTAGTTTGGCGGATAAAAATGAAGGAAAAACACATGTTTTTTTTAGCAAAGAAGCTTAAAGGCCACTATCATGTTAGGGAATTTTTGCCATAGAATGATCATCCCTACTAATACCATGTTGGTGGAGGTGATTACTACCATCTCTTGGAAAATCAGGTGTTGAAAGCATTGGGAAAAGAGCCGCTTGATAGAAAATAATAATCCGTAGAGCCATTTGCTGACATGAAAAGTTTCCAAGTGGAGTTGGCGTGGTGGAGACTCGTTGGCTTCAACAATAGATAGTGATGGAGGCTTGAAAATCAGATAGTGGTGCAACCAACTAGGGTAGGGGTGGGGCATAAAGCCTACGAGGTAGGTTGGCACACAATGCCCCAATCGTAGACAAGATTGGGAGAGGAACACGTTAGAAGGAGATCATGGGAAAATAGCGATCTAATGGAAGGATGTAAATTTATATATGGTTGCTAGTTATGTTGTAAATAATGTGAACTGGAGCAGTATCCGCATGAAAGTGGTTGCAAAATCAAGTGAGATGGAGGAAGCACATATTTGATGCCAATGGATTCTAGTGTAACTTTGATATATGTTCCTTGATATAAAAGTGTTTTATAGAAGAGGTTGGCAATACAATGCACAACCCTAGTCGAGCTTGGGCAAGGAAGATTAGAATGAGATCATGGGAATATAGCGATCTAAGGAAAGGAATGTAACTTTATATATACATGGTTTCCAATTTTATTATAAATAATATGAACTAAAGGAATATCCTTGTGGGAGATGGCTGATACGTCTCCAACGTATCGATAATTTCTTATGTTCCATGCTACTTTATTGATGATACCTACATGTTTTATGCACATTATATGTCATATTTATGCATTTTCTGGAACTAACCTATTAACAAGATGCCGAAGAGCCAGTTGTTTTCTGCTGTTTTTGGTTTCAGAAATCCTAGTAAAGAAATATTCTCGGAATTGGACGAAACTTTCGCCCGGGTCCTATTTTTGCACGAAGCTTCCAAGACCGAAGACCTAACGAAGTGGGGCCACGAGGCGGCCGGAGGCGGCGCGGCCTTGGCCGCGCCGACCTGCCCCTGGGCCCTCGTGTGGCCCTCGCGTTGACCTTCCGCCTACTTAAAGCTCCCGTCGCGAAACCCCGATGCAGAGCCACGATACGGAAAACCTTACAGACGCCGCCGCGAATCCCATCTCGGGGATTCGGAGATCGCCTCCGGCACCCTGCCGGAGAGGGGATTCATCTCCGGAGGACTCTTCATCGCCATGATCGCCTCCGGAGTGATGAGTGAGTAGTTCACCCTGGACCATGGGTCCATAGCAGTAGCTAGATGGTCGTCTTCTCCTTGTTGTGCTTCATTGTTAGATCTTGTGAGCTGCCTAACATGATCAAGATCATCTATATGTAATTCTATATGTTGTGTTTGTCGGGATCCGATGGATAGAGAGTACTATGATTATGGTGATTATCAATCTATTGTTCATGTGTTGTTTATGATCTTGCATGCTCTCCGTTATTAGTAGAGGCTCTGGCCAAGTTTTTACTCTTAACTCCAAGAGGGAGTAATTATGCTCGATAGTGGGTTCATGCCTTCATTGATACTGGGACAGTGACAGAAAGTTCTAAGGTTGTGATGTGCTGTTGCCACTAGGGATAAAACATTGATGCTATGTCTAAGGATGTAGTTATTGATTACATTACGCACAATACTTAATGCAATTGTCTGTTGCTTTGCAACTTAATACTGGAGGGGGTTCGGACGATAACCTGAAGGTGGACTTTTTAGGCATAGATGCTGTTGGATGGCGGTCTATGTACTTTGTCGTAATGCCCAATTAAATCTCACTATATTTACCATGTCATGTATATGCATTGTTATGCCTTTCTCTATTTGTCAATTGCCCATGTAATTTGTTCACCCAACATGCTTTTATCTTATGGGAGAGACACCTCTAGTGAACTGTGGACCCCGGTCCTATTCTTTCCATAGCATACAATCTACTTGTTTTACTGTTTTCTTTGCAAACATCTTCCACTCGATACGATTAATCCTTTGTTACAGCAAGCCGGTGAGATTGACAACCTCACTGTTTCGTTGGGGCAAAGTACTTTGGTTGTGTTGTGCAGGTTCCTAGTTGGCGCCGGAATCCCTGGTGTTGCGCCGCATCACATTTCGCGACCATCAACCTTCAACGTGCTTCTTGGCTCCTACTGGTTCGATTAAACCTTGGTTTCATACTGAGGGAAACTTGCTTCTATACGCATCATACCTTCCACTTGGGGTTCCCAACGGACGTGTGCATCTACGCGTATCAAGCTAAATTTCTGGCGCCGTTGCCGGGGATCTGAAGAAAAGTTACACCACAAAAATATCTATCTCCCACGTCAACCGCACGCCAGCTAAATTTCGCCGTTGGGGAGATCAAGACACGCTGCAAGGGGAGTCTCCACTTCTCAACCTCTTTACTTTGTTTTTGTCTTGCTTTATTTTATTTACTACTTTGTTTGCTGCACTAAATCAAAATACAAAAAAAAATTAGTTGCTAGTCTTACTTTATTTTGCTGTCTTGCTCTCTATATCAAAAACACAAAAAAATTAGTTACTCGTCTTTACCTTATTTGCCTAGTTTACTTTTTGCTTATTGCATCATGTTTCCTTTTAATTTCACCACAAAGGACATACCGGTAGGACGTGGGTCCATAGTTGGGAGAAATAATATAGAAGAATTTTTCAATCATGTTAGTATTACTGAAGATTTTGAAGATAGACACTTGGTAGAACTTGCACCTACCTATGAAATTGCTGCTGCTGCTTTAGTTCGCTTGTTGGAAACTAAATTTGTTAATCTCAATCCTATAATCCAACACATGTTTCTTACACTTGGTGATATGGAAGAAGGGGAAAAGAAAGATTTTGTTTTAGAAACCCTTCTTAGAGAATTTGGTGGTCTAGCAAGAGAGGCTAGAAAGGTTTTTGCTAAATTTAATATGCTAGGTTCTCATACCAATTTTATTGGTCTCCTTGAAAAAATGGACATGGATAGAATAATGTACACTAATAACATTAATGATGGAGGGGAAATCAAAGCACCAATACCATGTAAACTTCTAGCTATGAATGACGCACTAGAAAATAACTATGCTTGGCTTGTTCCGGAAAATTTGTTCGATGAGAGTAGCAAGCCTAAGACTAATGAAAAGAGACGCTAAAACTCATATATCAAATATACTATGCTTGGTTGAGAAAACTCCCAACACCCCGGTAATGATGTTGATGCTTCTCTCGATAATACTTGATTTGCACTTTGCGCCTAGCTGAAAGGCGTTAAAGAAAAGCGCTTATGGGAGACAACCCATGTTTTTACCTACAGCAATTTTTTGTTTTGTTGAGTCTTGGAAGTTGTTTACTACTGTAGCAACCTCTCCTTATCATGTTTTTGTGCCAAGTAAAGTTTCTATGTCAAAGTTGATGTTATATTTGGGATCGCTGCGCAGAAACAGCATTGCTGTCTGTCACGAATCTGGGCATAATTCCCTGTAGAAAATTCGAAAAAATCTGCCAATTTACGAGCGTGATCCTCAGATATGTACGCAACTTTCATTAGTTTTGAGTTTTTCCATTTGAGCAAGTCTGGTGCCATTTATAAATTCGTCTTTACGGACTGTTCTGTTTTTGACAGATTCTGCCTTTTATTTCGCATTGCCTCTTTTGCTATGTTGGATTTATTTCTTTGATCCATTAATGTCCAGTAGCATTATGCAATGTCCAGAAGTGAAAAGAATGATTGTGTCACCTCTGAATGTGTGAATTATTAATGATGCACTAACCCTCTAATGAGTTTGCTTGAAGTTTGGTGTGAAGGAAGTTTTCAAGGGTCAAGAGAGGAGAATGATATACTAAGATCAAGAGGAGTGAAAGCTCTAAGCTTGGGGATGCCCCGTGGTTCATCCCTGCATATTTTAAGAAGACTCAAGCGTCTAAGCTTGGGGATGCCCAAGGCATCCCCTTCTTCATCGACAACATCATCAGGTTCCTCCGAAACTATATTTTTATTCGTCACATCGGTGTTCTTTACTTGGAGCGTCGGTTTGTTTTCGTTTTTGTTTTTGTTTGAATAAGATGGATCCTAGCATTCACTTTGTGGGAGAGAGACACGCTCCGCTGTTGCATATGGACACATGTGTCCTTAGGCTTTACTCATAATGTTCAAGGCGAAGTTTCTTCTTCGTTAATTTGTTATATGGTTGGAATTGGAAAATGCTACATGTAGTAATTCTAAAAATGTCTTGGATAATGTGATACTTGGCAATTGTTGTGCTCATGTTTAAGCTCTTGCATCATATGCTTTGCACCCATTAATGAAGAAATACATAGAGCTTGCTAAAATTTGATTTGCATATTTGGTTTCTCTAAGGTCTAGATAATATCTAGTATTGAGTTTTGAACAACAAGGAAGACAGTGTAGAGTCTTATAATGTTTACAATATGTCTTTTATGTGAGTCTTGCTGCACTTGTTCATCCTTGAGTTTGCTTCAAATAACCTTGCTAGCCTAAACCTTGTATCGAGAGGGAATACTTCTCATGCATCCAAAATCCTTGAGCCAACCACTATGCCATTTGTGTCCACCATACCTACCTACTACATGGTATTTACCCGCCATTCCAAAGTAAATTGCTTGAGTGCTACCTTTAAAATTCCATCATTCACCTTTGCAATATATAGCTCATGGGACAAAATAGCCTTAAAAACTATCGTAGTATTGAATATGTACTTATGCACTTTATATTTTATTAAGTTGCTTGTTGTGCGATAACCATGCTTCTGGGAACGCCATCAACTATTGTTGAATATCATGTGAGTTGCTATGCATGTCCGTCTTGTCGAAGGTCTATCATTTTAGTGGTTGGAGCATGCAAAATTGTTAGAGAAGAACATTGGGCCGCTAACTAAAGCCATGAATCATGGTGGAAGTTTCAGTTTTGGACATATATCCTCAATCTCATATGAGAATAATAACTTTGCTACATGCTTATGCATTAAAGAGGAGTCCATTATCTGTTGTCCATGTTGTCCGGTATGGATGTCTAAGTTGAGAATAATCAAAAAGCGAAATCGAAATGCGAGCATTCTCCTTGGACCTTTGTACAGGGGCATGGAGGTACCCCTTTGTGACACTTGGTTGAAACATGGCATGCGAAACCCGGTAGTCCAAGTTAAGTAGGACGAGGTGCGGGCACTATTAGTATACTATGCGTGAGGCTTGCAACTTGTAAGATATAATTTTCATAACTCATATGCTTTATTACTACCGTTGACAAAATTGTTTCATGTTTTCAAAATAAAAGCTCTAGCACAAATACAGCAATCGATGCTTTCCTCTGCGAAGGACCATTCTTTTACTTTTATTGTTGAGTCAGTTTACCTATCTCCTTCCACCTTAAGAAGCAAACACTTGTGTGAACTGTGCATTGATTCCTACATACTTGCATATTGCACTTGTTATATTACTTTATGTTGACAATATCCATGAGATATACATGTTACAAGTTGAAAGCAACCGCTGAAACTTAATCTTCTTATGTGTTGCTTCAACACCTTTACTTTGATTTATTGCTTTACGAGTTAACTCTTATGCAAGACTTATTGATGCTTGTCTTGAAGTACTATTCATGAAAAGTCTTTGCTTTATGATTCGTTGTTTACTCATGTCATTACCTTTGCTTTGATCGCTGCATTCATTACATATGTTTACAAATAGTATGATCAAGATTATGATGGCATGTCACTTAAATTATCTTTGTTATCGTTTTGCTCGGGACGAGCAGAACTAAGCTTGGGGATGCGATACGTCTCCAACGTATCGATAATTTCTTATGTTCCATGCTACTTTATTGATGATACCTACATGTTTTATGCACATTATATGTCATATTTATGCATTTTCGGAACTAACCTATTAACAAGATGCCGAAGAGCCAGTTTGTTCTGCTGTTTTTGGTTTCAGAAATCCTAGTAAAGAAATATTCTCGGAATTGGACGAAACTTTCGCCCAGGGTCCTATTTTTGCACGAAGCTTCCAGAAGACCGAAGACCTAACGAAGTGGGGCCACGGGGAGGGAGCGCGGCCCAGCCTTGGCCTTGACCGCCCCCGGCCCCTCGTGTGGCCCCTCGCGTTGACCTTCCGCCTACTTAAAGCTCCCGTCGCGAAACCCCCAGCCGAGAGCCACGATACGGAAAACAGAGACGCCGCCGCGAATCCCATCTCGGGGGATTGAGATCGCCTCGGCCCTGCCGGAGAGGGGATTCATCTCGGAGGACTCTTCATCGCCATGATCGCCTCCGGAGTGATGAGTGAGTAGTTCACCCCTGGACCATGGGTCCATAGCAGTAGCTAGATGGTCGTCTTCTCCTTGTTGTGCTTCATTGTTAGATCTTGTGAGCTGCCTAACATGATCAAGATCATCTATATGTAATTCTATATGTTGTGTTTGTCGGGATCCGATGGATAGAGAGTACTATGATTATGGTGATTATCAATCTATTGTTCATGTGTTGTTTATGATCTTGCATGCTCTCCGTTATTAGTAGAGGCTGGCCAAGTTTTTACTCTTAACTCCAAGAGGGAGTAATTATGCTCGATAGTGGGTTCATGCCTTCATTGATACCTGGGACAGTGAGAAAGTTCTAAGGTTGTGATGTGCTGTTGCCACTAGGGATAAAACATTGATGCTATGTCTAAGGATGTAGTTATTGATTACATTACGCACAATACTTAATGCAATTGTCTGTTGCTTTGCAACTTAATACTGGAGGGGTTCGGACGATAACCTGAAGGTGGACTTTTTAGGCATAGATGCAGTTGGATGGCGGTCTATGTACTTTGTCGTAATGCCCAATTAAATCTCACTATATTTACCATGTCATGTATATGCATTGTTATGCCTTTCTCTATTTGTCAATTGCCCTAATTTGTTCACCCAACATGCTTTTATCTTATGGGAGAGACACCTCTAGTGAACTGTGGACCCCGGTCCTATTCTTTCCATAGCATACAATCTACTTGTTTTACTGTTTTCTTTGCAAACATCTTCCACTCGATACGATTAATCCTTTGTTACAGCAAGCCGGTGAGATTGACAACCTCACTGTTTCGTTGGGGCAAAGTACTTTGGTTGTGTTGTGCAGGTTCCTAGTTGCGGAATCCCTGTGTTGCGCATCACATTTCGCGACCATCAACCTTCAACGTGCTTCTTGGCTCCTACTGGTTCGATTAAACCTTGGTTTCATACTGAGGGAAACTTCTATACGCATCATACCTTCCACTTGGGGTTCCCAACGGACGTGTGCATCTACGCGTATCAATGGCGCAAAAACAAGCGGGATGGAGGAAGCACATATTTTGATGCTTATGGATTCTAGCGCAGCTACGATATGTGTTCAACATAAGCCTCGATAAGAAGTTTTCTATTTCAGTTTGTGCTTTTAGATCGCCAAGAAGGATCACAAGATGAAGAAGTCACTCCAATGCATGGAAAAAAGTCTCCTGCTTGTAATTATTGTCCATTTGCAACCATCTTTTTTTTTGGCTTAGATAAAACATGGCAGGTCATTTGACCATGTTGTAATCAACAATTCTTTTAGGTGGAAGTGCATCACCTATGTTGAAGGATGCCACGCGTCAGCGTGATCCTTATACTTACACGGAGGATGTAGAGTCCCAGTCCCTCTCACTCCCAAACAGCCAGTTGACCATCACCCGGAGCATGTCCACTAAGCACAAAAAATGCACATCGAACGACATTATAATTCACATCCTTTCTCCGAATATATATTGCCTCTTGGATGCTTCACATTTCATGGATCTCAAGGATGCTCATGGACTTTTCAATTTGTATGCAGTACAACCGTCGCAGACTTAAAGTGTTTCCATGTTTACTATGTCCGGTAGGAATAGATAGTTACTCCCTCCGTCTGAACAAACTATTTGGTACATAGTGTTGTTTGTCACTAATACACTTTCTAATTCCTCAAATATTTTTTACAATTCAAGATTGTACATCAACCCCTCTTTTAATGTCATGCATGCAAATTTCTGAAGATATTGTTCATTCATGTGTCTAGATGATAAAACACACAACCCACATACAACATGAAACCACCATGTGAGCCCTTTTGTAGATTGTAAAAAAGAAACACTACAAGAGGCATCATGGTATTGCTTTATACACACCCTATCCTACCTTAAACATACGGTAAAAAATGTTAGAGAAGAGGATCACCACACTCCCAAACACTAGGCCACATAGGTCATATTGTTTGTTTGAGAAAGATAGTGCATACACTATTCAAGAGTTCTTCAAGATTCCAAGATATATCCTAAGATTTCCTAGCGCATGCTACAAAAGGACCTCTAATACTGCAACACTTTTCAATGATGTTTGATGCATTGGTATTTTGTTGGAAATGATGACACATTTTTTACGTTTGCTGCAACCAAATGAGTTTGTTGCACATGTTAATTTTTTATTTGTGGGGGGCCTTTGCTTGAAATGTTGCAACCTTTTTCACAACTTTATTGATGATGGTAAAAATGCTACATACACATGTAAACACTAACATGCTCGAGAGAATTTGTTGCATCAATCAAGCGTGGCAATTCTACCACTTAATTAGATTTTCTGACTAGATAGCGAGCTGATTTCCCTCCAAAATCAGCTGGCGTTGGCCCATGTTAAAATCAAGTTAAAAGATTACCAGTTGTAAAAATAACTTCATCTAGATTAGGTAAAGGAGACGAATAGCTGCTAAATACGGTAATAATGAAGAAAGTCCATTTTTCATCCTTAAACTTTCACTATAGTTTACTTTTGGTCCTAAATGTTTCATTTGGTACAGAACAAACCTTAAACTTTACTAACCCGCACAAACACATGGTTCTGCTGATTTTCTTGGAAAAAAAGAAACATGCCGAACCGGGTTATCCCACTCGATGGCGTTACAGGCGGCGGCCCATATCGCTGGTCCGTCTGCTGATCTGGCCCTCCGCTATGACATCACGCATGCCGGCCTCCTTGTTCCGCTAATGTGGCACCAGCTCTTAGGTGACCAGCCTGGTTGGCGGCGTTCCGTTTCACTCGCTCTCAGCCATCATGCTCCTCTGCCAGATTGTGTCCCTCCTCTGGCAGCAGAGCTTGTGTAACCAGGCTCGTCGACGACAATGACAGGTGCGTCTGGTTTTGCTGATTTTGCTCTATTTTTTTTAAATTTTTCTTCCCTGTGTCCATTTTCAGTTCGGTTGATGCTTTATACCCAGGGGTGTCACGATTCGAGTCTTGTCTGGGTTCTTTTCCACCGCAGTTTTCATATGCGCAAGAAAACCAGCAGAACTGGCATTTGAAATGGTTGGCAAAGTTTAGGGGTCAATTTGTATCAAACAAAATATTTAGGACGAAATGTGAACTTTGGGGAAAGTTTAAGGATAAAAAATGAACTTTCTTCGGTAGTATACGTAATAAGTATCATAAACATTTATTAAGCTAGCTGTAAAAAATGGAATTTGACCTTTTTTATAAATAAAAATGTCGCGCGAGGCGCTCGCTAATCACTCTTGAATCTCTCTATTTTTTTTCACATGAATCACCCTTGAATCTCGATACTCTTTTAATTTGGGAGAAGCAGCAGACTCGAACTCGATCCATATTCTTGTTCCATATTCCTATTCGCCCCCTTCCATCTTCTTCTACCTCTCGACCCATTTCCCTCCGTGTGCACCTCCACTCCCATCCATGGCGTCTCCCCCAGAACCCTAACCCCAAAATACCCCAATCCCTCCTCCTCTTCCTCCCAGCCCACACACCGCCACCGCCACCGCGCCAGCGCCATGGACCACCACCACAAGCCCGGCCTGCGCGTGCGCCTCCGCGTCACCGCCGCGCGCCAGCGCGCGTGGCAGAAGTCCGCCTGCCGCAAGCCCCCGCGCCGTGACCCGGCGGACACCGTGCGGAAGTTCATGCGCCGCGAGATCGGCGGCGGCCACCGCCGGCCCCCGCGCCCCGCGGCCCCCTCCACCTCCGCCTTCTCCTGCCCCGAGAAGTTCCGCAACTTCCAGCTCCAGGTCCGCGCTCCCTCACTCCTAGGATCCTCTCGGGGAACCCAGTGGCGCTCTGGAAATTCACTCTTGCCTGCTGATCGGAGAAAAAAAAAGTGTCTAGGGTTTCTACGCTAGGGCTTCGAGCTGATGCTTGCTATCAAATTGCGATGCTTATCGAATCATAGTAGTACTATTAAATTGGTTGACCTGACGATGCTTATAGCAAGGTGTGGATGTAGCTAGATCTGGGAATTCTGTTAGAGAACATGAACTGTGAGTGACTCGTATCCTCGAAAACTGCAACAATCTCAATGCCATGTCCCTAGTTTTCTGCACATAGGAAATCGTTAGTGAGTGTAAGGATTTTCTGTTTTGAAATGAGGTTTTCTCTTCTATAAGCATTCAGCACAGGGTTGCTGGTTGTGTTGGGATTCTTCGTAGCATGTTTTCCATAGCAACCCGCGCAACTATTGGATACATTAGGGTCATTGAAAACTGAAAGGGCTGAAAGTAACTTGCGGATGAGCTGTATAAACTTCCTGGAGTGGGTGACGTGTATTTACACAATATTGCTGCCAATCAGTATTAAATGTGAAAACCATGCTTGGTAGTTGCTACTCTTCATTTGTGTTTGTTTCCAGGTGCTTCTAGTTCCACGTGTAGTAGTTTTGAAATCCAGAGCAGTAAGTGAACCGTCACCATGTCTGGTTCAGCGGTTGGATCGTCATGCCGTCCGGTTGGGCCATGGGTCATTAATGTCTGTTCTATTATCCCTCCCAAGTCCTAACCAACCATACCTGACCAGCTCACGAGTTCGAATGCTGCCTTTAGCTGCATATATAAAAGTTGGAGTTCGACACTATTTCCATAAAAAAGAGTTTATATTTTGTACCGTTTTTTTCGTGAAAATGGCCACTGAGCTGAACCAGACCAGACCCGTGCACCATCGCCAGTTCCTCGTCTGGTCTGGTCTGGTATTTTAAACTACGGCTCATCCCTCGAGAGTTAAATGTGCAAATCATGAACACTGTTTAAATAGATGCTAAATGAAATAGCGGTAGCCTCCTCCAAATGCTTTACATGCTATATCATGCTAATAGTGTGCTATATTTCAAATAGCGTTTTAGAAGAATTAGCAAATATAGCCTAAAAATAAAGGATTTCAGCAAAAATAAAGGATATAGTCGGAAAATGGCACAATGGTACGTACGTATACAAAAATAGTTCTCCTGTTTTCTATAGAAGCCTGAAATCAACATCCCACATGCAACAACATAGCATAAGTTACTTATTGAGAACCATCAGCATTAGCGATGTCATCTTCTGATTCTAAAGAGAACTAGCAAATTGTAGTTCACCACGACAAAACAGGAAGCAACTTCTTCCTAAGGAGGAGAACTTCGGTCTTTGGGCCAATAGGCTTGAAAAAAAATAGTGCGCTATTTTAAACCATGATCATGAACTGAATGAGCTGAAAAGGCTGAATGAGCTGAAAAGGTGAATGAATACATAGGGAGAAGGGTTCCATGGCACCACAAAGATTGAACCGTCTTATTTTATAGTCTTTTTTTGTTTTTCTATAATAAATCAAAATCAGATTAACTATTTTGTGCACAGATCTTCCAATAACTAGTAACTTGAAGATTATAAATTAACTATTTAAAGAAAGTATATGCTTTTAATTTGGTTGTGCAGGAAGAATATGACACATATGACGATGGTATTGCCCAGCTGCCATTGCGGTGGAATAGAAGGAAGATTATTGAGATTGTTGCTGCAAGTGATTTAATATTTGTACTTGCCGAATCTGGTCTCTGTGGTGCATTTAGTCGGAGTAAGTCTCATTCTCTTGCACAAATCGGTTTGCTCTGTTATGTTGTGTTCCTGATAAACCTTCTCATCATGTTGGCAGGAACAAACAAACACATATGCCATTTGAATATAAGTCCTGATGAAGTGATTAGGAGCTTGTTCTACAATAAAAACAACGACTCCCTTATCACTGTTTCAATGTATGAATCAGAACGTTTCATTTCGCTGAAGTGCAGAACAACTCCGATAGAGTAAGTGACCTTTTCCCATTTCTTCTTAAGCTAGTTTATGTATTCCAAAAAAAAATTGTGCTGATCTTTATTTCTACAACATTTTGATCTTTTCTGTGTTTGCGAAAAAGTTGCCAATGGCCTTGAGTTTGGGCATGAAAAGCTTTTATCACTTCTTTCCTATCTGTCACAGCCTATAGATGTGATCAATTTGGTAGCTAATTTTAGCCTTTCTTCGTATTTGCTTAGACTATAATTTATCTTTTCTCCTCCTGCAATTGCATTTTAGGTACATCAGGAGAGGCCAGCTACATGACGGATTTCCTTTATTCGAATCTGAATCACTTAAATATCCTGGATTTGTTGAGTTTGATGATGTTAATGGCAAAGTATTAACTTTTTCAGCACATGATAGGTAAGTTACATTTTTTTTTGCTTTGCATTGCAGTTTGGCAGTAGTCATATATTCATATGTTGAATTGATTAAATGTTCCTTCTTTGCAGTACCTACAAAGTTTTTGATCTGAAGAATTACAAGTTTCTGTATTCTATATGCGATAAGGACATCCAGGAGATTAAGATAAGGTTTGGTTGTTGCTGATTACTTATGGTATCCATCTTTGACCTAGAAGATAGTTCATGGCATGTTCTTACATTCACAAATCGTCTTTTACCAGCCCTGGAATCATGCTTGTGATATACCAGAAGGCAACTAATCATGTTCCACTAATGATTGTGTCAATCGAGGATGGAAAACCACTGAAAACCTTCACTCAATTACTGCATCGAAACAGAAAGGTTGACTTCATTGAGCAGTTCAACGAAAAACTTCTTGTGAAGCAGGACAAGGAAAACCTACAGATTATCGATGTATGTTGCTATTATTTTGTCTACTTGTGGCAGAGCAACATTTAGGCCTTAATTTTGAGCTAATGCCTTCTTTGGCAACGAACTTTGAGCTAACTTTGGTCTCTGGCCAGGTAAGAAACTCTGATCTGATTGAGGTGAACAAAACAGAATTCATGACCCCTTCAGCATTCATCTTCCTGTACGAAAACAATCTATTCCTGACATTCTGCAATAGAACGGTCGCTGCTTGGAATTTCCGTGGAGAGCTAGTTACATCGTTTGATGACCATGAGTTGTGGCATCCCAACTGCAACACCAACAATATATACATCACTGCCGACCAGGACCTGATCATCTCATACTGTAAAGTTTCAAGAGGTGTTACAGACGATGCTGAAGGTGGATGTGGGGAAGGTAACAACTTCACTGTGCATTTGTTTTTTCTTACATGATAAGCGACATGTTGTACCTGTTTCTATAACTTGATCTCATCCTCAGCTCCCCCCATGGGGTCAATCAACATGAGCAACATCTTCACGGGGAAGTGCATCGCAAAGATCTCCGCCCTCGACCCTAATCTTGTGATCGCTCCTCGAAGACAAGGCGACAGCAGCAGGTCTATTGTCCGGAGCACCGTCGCCGAAGCCCTGGAGGACATCACCGCGCTCTTCTATGACGAGGACCGCAACGAGATCTACACTGGGAACGGCAGAGGCCTGGTCCATGTGTGGTCTAATTGATCAATCTCTCCGCCTCCCCCACACCCCCAATCTTGTGTACATAGGTACCTCCTGTACCTGGTATTTCGTTCCCTGTCACATACCAATTGTAATGACCGCCTGGTCTGACAGATAGTGGGATTGATTGTACCTGGATTTATCTTTTGTTACAACATTATTAGAATAATCTGAGTGTAGATTTGGCTGACCTCAGAATCAGCCTTAGCAGGAGTTATCTTCTGAAAATGTGAAGTTTTCCTCCGGTGGACCCTGTTTGTCGTGTGCTATCTGTGATCCCAGTAGTATTGTCTTGCACTTAGGTGTCAGCTATATCATGTTGCTGTATAGAGGGAGAATTAGCTGTGGCATTTGCTGTGGTGTGTAGTTTAACAACAAATATCGTCAATATATATCTTCTGCCAAGTCAAACCCATCTTTCTCATCTGCAGGTGGATTAGTGGCATGATTGCAAGCTATCCTAACAATTCTTCTGTAGAATTTGGAACACTAGTCTCCGTTGTGTACTTCTTGACGTGAACCATTGTTTATTACATTCTTCAAGCTACTGATGTAAGCCTTGCAAGGCACTGCAGTGTGCAGTGGACATGGCGCTTTTCTGGCGCATTTGCACCGGATGCTCTGTTAATTAATTACCACCCGTGTGTTAAACATGCTACTACTAGCGTATGCAAAGTTATGTGATTGTAAGATTGTCAGCTTTCACAGCATCCTGTGGAAGCAATGCACACCCAGACGACTGACATAGTCCAGTGAGCGTGCATACTTGCTGCAAGACGTTCATTTCTTTCAGATGTTGGCGTGCAATGCTCGCTTAGATTATTTCTGTTTTTGTTTCTGGCGTGTGCTGTTAACTCCATTCCAGTGGAACTTATATGGTCATCATCAAATACATGTTACCGCTAACTATGATAGTAAATTATACATGATTTCTTCATGGGTTTCTACTGCTATAGGCCGAGAAACCTAGACTTGTGAGGAGTTGACGAAGAAAAGAACAGTTGTGGAAACATGTAAAAACGACAGAAACACAAAGATAAGTTTGGAGAGCAAAGTTAACAGACAAACCACGAAAAATTGGTGGGAAAAATAAATAAGGAATTGGTAAGTCTCCTTTAATGCTTAGTCTGCTCCGTATAAGTTGCAGCTAAGATATTTAGTTGAAAGCGATGTTGCAACTAAGATTTTTTTCAGTTGTAAATGAGTTGCAACTGAAAGTTTTAAGTTTGAAATCGAGTTTTAACCGAGATACGATTTTCAGTTGCAATTCATATTGCAACTTGGATTTTAAATAAATCACAAGTAATATATAACCAAAAAATAATAATTCACGTAGTACAAATTTTGGGATAACATCACTCGAATGAAAATCAAAACTTGCAACTGAGATTTTAAATCGGAAATGAGTCGTAACAACTTCTTTTTACAGTAGTGCAAAATTATGTGATAGTAATCCCTCTATCCCGAAATAGGGTGCCTATAATATTTATATAAATTTAAATTTCTCAAAATTTGACCAACTATAAAGAAAAAATGTCAAAATTTATAATTCCGAACTAATATTTTTTAGAACTATCATGAAATATATTTTTATTTTATGTGCATTTGAAGTTTAAGATGTTAATAATTTTTACATATAGTTGCTCAAACATTAATTACTAATTTCGGAAGGAGGGAGTATCACTAGACCCAAAATTAGACTGAAAATTAATCGCACCCAAATAAATAAATAAAACAAGCAAAAAACTCAGTACTAGTACGAGTGTACTACTCAAGCTCAAGTCCACGCTCCCGCAGTGGCAAGTCTTCCCCTCATTCCTCTGCGAGCGGCGACCATGGCGATGGCTGATGCGACGCCTCTCCTCGCCGGCCTCCCGGACGAGATCGTCATCTGGGAGATCCTCGTCCGCCTCTCCCCAAAGTCGCTCCTCCGCTGCCGCCCCGTCAGCCGGGCCTGGCGCCGGGCCACCTCCACCCGCAGCTTCTTGCAGGCCAACCACGGCCGCCAGCCCGCGCTCCCCATCGTCTTCGTCAACCGTAGCATCCTCGCCTTCGACCACCGGGACGACGCCGACCATCAGCTCCACACCGTCGCCCAGCTCGACGAGGTCCTCTACCTGCAGGCCTCCTGCGACGGCCTCCTCGTCCTCTCCAGGTACGGCACGGCCGACACCCGCTTCTCCATCTGCAACCCGGCCACTCGCCAGCACGCGCCCTTCGGGGCGCCGGCGGACCTGAACGTCATGGGGATGTACGCGCACCGCCCTACCGGCGAGTACCGGCTGCTGCTGCACCGGAGGACCCAGAGGAGGTGGACGTTCGCGGATCCCCGGCAAGAAATCGTCTGCTGCGTCCTCGCGCTGGGCTCCGACCAGCCGCCGAGGCACGTCGGGTGGCCCGACACGGCGCCACCCTGCTTCGATCCGCCTGCATTCGTCCATGGTAACCTGCATTGGTACCCATCTTACTACCGGGCTCAAATGAAACCGGTACTAGTATTCGACACCATAGCCGAGACGTTCCGGCAGATGCGCGCGCCGAGTGCTCCCAGCAGCAGCTCGCGTGTCGTTGAGATTGATGGCACACTCGGCGTCTACAGCCGTAACAGGACGACGAAAGCTGTCGAGGTATGGGTGTTGCAGAGCTACGAATGCGAGGTCTGGGAGCTGAAGCACCGGATACAGCTGCCAGTGGAGGAAATCAGGGGGCGGTTTGACGGCTGCGGTGGGTACTGGGTTATGGATGTTGTTTCTTCAGTGGATGCTGATGTGATCTTGCTGCTCAGCATTGGTCCGTGGCTGCTCTATGTTGACAGTAATGGCAAACTGGTCGATAGTTTCAATCGTGGTGGCCAAGGCCTCTCTCTGGCTGGATTTCGGCTGAAACAAACTCTTGTTCCACATTCCTTTTTTACGGCACTAGAAGGTTATTCTGTAAATGCTTCGCCTTTCATCTGACGGCTGGTGCCTCTTAATGGCCTAGCCATTAGTATCTGGATCAAGTATGAGCCTGCTGGCTTCTTGAATTTGCGTTTATGTATATAAAGTTATGATCAGAAGCTCTGGCTCTTATGTTGTCTCATGAAATATGTGCTTGTTTCGGTATCGTTTGGTGCTGCAGTATCTACTGCGTGTGGGTTGATGCTAAATTACCAAGTCACCATTTATGAAGCACCACTAGATACACTCTGGTCATTTGCTTTAGAATATGAAAGTATCGACCCACTCTGATCAATTGTTTCAGAAAGTACAAGTAACTTACTAATACAGCTCCAGATGTGTGGGTCTGTGATATGAAACTGGTGATTGATAGAGAAGTGTCTTCACCTGATATTGTATTCCATTCTCTTCGGTGGGGTGTGTTTGTTCAAATGTGTGTCTTTGTAAGGCAAGAATAAGCAGAGAATTCAGAATAGTAGTTGGAACATAGACCAGTGGTAAGAGTAGTAGGGGATCCAGGGAACGGGAGTTGCATGCACATATACTAGTTTTCGTTTCTCACTGTACGCCTAGAAATTCTTCACCTCTAACTATTGTGTCAAGTCTTGGTTTGCTCTCTGAAAAAAGATTGTGCCATGGTTGAGTTCTTGTGGAACTGTGGTTAGCAATTAGCATTCAGCGGCAGCTTGTGTTGGTGGAATGGATCTGCTGCTCTGCATGGGCCTGGAGGACCGGTGGGGAAGGCCCTGGAGAGTACCAGCTGGAAGGCCTGGCTTTCCGGGCTGGCCTGGTTCTTGGGGTCCGTGATTTGGTGGCTTCTTCAGATCCTCGTAAGTGAATCCTTGGCTACCTGTTGGAACTTTATACTTCGCATCTGGCTGCTGACATCGCTGTTCATTCAGTTAACATGTAAAAATAGATCAATTCATCGAGTTAGATCATTATTGGTCTAGCCTTCATGGGTCAACTAAGTCAAAGTGCATTATATAAGCGATGAAGCATACATTATTCATTTAGCAGTCTTCCTACGATTCTGTAAAGTCTGAACTCTGGTAGAATGCTTCTTTTGCAGCTTCTACCTCTATTGTTGTTGCCTGCTCCAAGATTGTTGTGGCCCGTTTGTCAGGGCACCTAGGCTAATAATGAACTGGGTTACAATTCTTGGCCTAAATATTGGCTGAAGAACTCACTTGGTTGAACTGTCTGGCTGTTGATAGAGTCCCTTGATACTGTAAATATACTAGTGAAAACATTTGTCTTGTATCTCTTGGATATCGTTGTATTAGTCTTACCTAGTACAATTGTTATTTCAGCGACTCAGTTTTGTTCTAGCTGGTGATTAAATGTGTCAGATTATCCTCTCAATTTGTTTACCTGCTAGTTTCACCTGATTGCTAGAAAAGCTTGGACAACTGCTTGTTACATCGAGTGGAATGGTTCCACTTCAGTGAAATGTTGTGTTGCAATTCATTGCATGAATCCATTTCATCTGGTTTGGTATTTAAATGCTTTGTTATGTTTTCGGCCGGAGTCGCGGACGCTGGGAGGCATCATCGCCGTCGCGTCCACCCGCCGCCGGCACGAATGGCTCAGGGTTCCATCAGAGAGGAAAAAGGCCCACCGAAAAGTCTGTTTAAGTAGGCCTGCGAGGCCCATGGGGCTGGGCCTCTTTAGGCAACCCGGAGCCGGTTCGTACTCTGGAGTCTGGCCTGGGTCTGCGCCGAAGCCTAAACAGAGTTGAAGCTCTGGCGGTAAATTTCCACGTCGGCCAGCATCCGGTCTTGTTCCTGAGATCGAATCACCACTGTCGTCTCCGGATGGAATCGCCGCCGGCGACTATGGCCTCGACGGCAGGAGCGACGCATATCCACCGCGGCCTCCCGGGGGAGATGGTCGTCTGGGAGATCCTCGTCCGCCTCCCTCCTAAACCCCTCCTCCGCTGCCGCGCCGTCTGTCACGCCTGGCGCCGCGCCACCTCGACGCGCGCCTTCCTCCAGGCGCACCACGCCCGCCAGCGGAGCCTCCCCGTCGTCTCTTGGTCCAGATATGACGGCCACCGTTACGAAGATTTCCTCACCTTCGATCACAAGGCTGCTGCTGGCACGCGTCTCCAACCTCTCGTCCGGCTCAAAGATTACTTCTATCCGGAGGCCTACTGCGAAGGCCTCCTCATCTTGTCCAAGGATGGGGCGTCCTTGTCCGTCTGTAACCCGACCACGCGTCAGCATGCTCCCCTCCCGCAACTCTCGGGTTTGGATGTATTGGGGATGTATGCACACCAATCTACCGGCGAGTACCAGTTGTTACTGCGTCGGATTTATTACACTGACTGCTACGTCTTCACATTGGGCTCCGACCAGCCGCCAAGGCACGTCGGGGTGCTAGAGGGGGTGGAAGCGTCAGCATATTTCGACAAACCTACCCTGCTTCGTCGTAGCCTGCATTGGTACATCGTGCATTACCCACATCAGTATCATCAGGCCGGACAAAGAGACGTAATAGTATTTGACACCACGTCCGAGACGTTCCGACGGATGCGTGCCCCGGTTGTGCTGGACAAGTCATATATCTTCGAGATGGATGGTACGCTTGGCATCTACAGCTACAACAACACCACACAAATCGTTGATATATGGGTGTTGCGGGACTATGAAAGCGAGGTTTGGGGGCACAAGTACAGCGTCGAATTGCCCGCCGAGGAAATCAAGCGGTTCGGGTGGCCAGATTACAATTGGCGTGTCACCGTTCTCTCGGTGGATGGTGACGTGCTCTTGCTAGTCACTCACGGCGGGTGGATGTTTCGTGTTGGTATTGACGGCAAACTGGTTGACAACTTCCATCGTGATGGCCAACATGCCTCTACTTGTAAACTTTCGCTGAAACAAACTCTTGTTCCGCATACTTTCTTCGCGACACTAGAAGGTTATGTCGTCAACACTTTGCCTTTCCTCTGATGGCTGCTGAGTGAGATGGCTCCGCTGAATGGCCTAGCTGTCGTATCCTCAACTGATGCATTATGAAGTTGTAAACTCTGATTTTGGTTGCATGAAATCTATGCTCTCAACCTCAAGTATGCTATCCTCAGTTGATGCAACCTGAATACCCTTTTGTATCCTGACACCGTTTTTTCTTCTGTTCCATGGTTTGGAATGATGATCCCTTATTGCTACACGTTTCCTACCAATTGTCTGGTGCTTCATGTGATGTTCAACCACTAGACAATTGTGTGATAGTAGGCCAACACTGCAGTGTCTTGTAAGGCTTAATACAACAATCCATGCAGGATTAGCTTGGTACCGGTAATAAACAATGGTCTACGTAAAAAAAAACTAATGTACAATGGAGTCCAGTGTTCTGGACATTTTGTAAAAAACAGTCAGGATAATTTGCAATTATCCCACTAATCCACTTGCATCATAAGAAATAAACACTCAGGATAATTTGCAATCCACTTGCATTATAAGAAATATAGCTGACCTGATAGTGGATCTATTGACAGTTCCGTAGCACTACACTATAGGGAGTGGCCAAGTATCACAGGTCATTCTGCCTTCATGCAGCAAAATCCGTAACTAACGGCTAGGGCAAAATATCATTTTCTCACCGAATTTGCCACCGCAAGACCGTGAACGTGGCAAGGTTGTAGTGTACTATATGCGTTTTCTTTCCTTCCTCGATTCTTTCAAAGTTTTTTGTTTTTGTTTTGCCAGGTATGTCTTATGACTTTGCTCTCCATAGTTTTTTTTTGTGTTTCTTCTCGAAAAGTGTCTTTAGCTCAGTTGATCCCTTTATTTTCGAAAAATAAAATTATGTTTACTCCGTATAAGTTTTTGAAATGAATCTGGGGAAGAATCAGGACATGGTAAATGATATAAATTCTTTATAATACGGGCTAAAATAATAACAAAACCAAGTAAATTTGGATATTTGAAACTATCTATACTCATATCGTTAATCTGAACTAAAACCTCGACACTTATGATGAATCAGAGAAGTACTTGAGATTGATATTTCGCAAGTTTACATCTGGATTTTTTTCAACTTTTTATAAAAGGGTTTGGCTAGTTCTCGGTCTAGTGAGACAATAGAATGGCGTCATTAAATCATAGTTACAACTCATATTGCAACTGACCATTAACGCGGATCACGAAGCAAATTTAATGGTTTGGAGGTATTTTTCATAGTTGTAATCTTGCAACTAAAAAAAATATGGCTGCAGCCTCATTTACAACGGAAAAAATCTAAGCTGCAATCCAACTTGCAGTTCAAGAGAACGCTAGCTTGAGAACTACGGGCATGTGCAATGGCAAGCGCTAGTGCAGACGCTTAAACAATAGACTAAGCCTTGAATTGCAAGTTTTGCGTGAACATGGTTTCACTCAAAGTCATGACCAGTACATGGCTGCCAGTAGCCTACCCCGCGGGTGAAGCATATGCGTCATACTTCATGGTCTCTTCATGAGTTTACTAGAGATCACCCAAATCTCATAGATTGCGACGTTTAACAATCGGACTCATATAGGTGTGTTATTTCAAGAATGCTCTGTAGGACAGCATCTTTGCTATAATAGCCAACATAAACACATTAAGGCTTGTCGCCAACCTGCCTTACAGCAATTGAGAGTTGTGCATCTTCACATAGAGAGGGTTACATAATACTCTCCTCAATTAAACCACTAGTTTGTTCTTCCCAGGTCCTAATTCACGGGATCTCCGATCACAAAGGTTGGGTTACCACTATGGTGTAACATCAACGGGTCTCAAACCCATCTCCCTCGATGCACTTTCTATCACATTACGTGATAGTCCCTTTGTAAAGGGATCATTGTCTGTTTGAATATATGTAACAGTTATTACTCCGGAGTTTCGCAATTTCCACGACTTCAAACGTCTCTTGACGTGTCTTGATGACTTCGCGTTATCCTTAGAATTGTTCACTTTGACAATTACTTTTTGTCACAATTCAAAAGGATTGAACAGGTTTTCAACCACAGCAAGTCCATCAAGAGCTCACGCAACCATTCTGATTCAACGGTGGTTGTGTCTAAAGCAGTAAGTTCTGCTTCCATAGTTGACCTCGTCAATATGGTTTGCTTGCAAGATCTCCATGACACTGTGCCACCTCCAAAGGTAAATACATACCCACTTGTGGCGTACAGATCAGCTACATCTGAGATCCAATTCGAATCACTATATCCTTCAAGCACAGCTGGGTGCCCTGAATAGTGAATCCCATAACTCATTGTACCACATAGGTAGCGCATGACCCTATCAAGTGCATGCCAATGATCGTACCCGGGTTTGACATGAACCTACTCAACTTGCTAACAGCAAAAGAGATGTCGGGTCTAGTCGCGCTCGCTAAGTACATGAGTGAGCCAACGATCTGAGAATATCTCAATTGATCTATGGCGATTCTCCGGTTCTTGCGTAATGTCGTGACGAGGCTCAATCCACTCACAAGGAAAGTGGCGCGCGTCGTGTCGTGTCGTGTCGTGTCGAGTCGAGTCGAGACGAGCGAGCGAGGAGGAGGAGGAGCGCGCGTGTAGCACTCCTATTCTCACTCACTTACTAGTGGTGAAACAACCCACCTTATAAGGTGGTCTAACTTCCTCCCAACTTTCCATGGGTAAACTTCCCACCTCTTGCCACTCACTAGTGAGCTCAATCCAACTTGGGCTCAAACTCACAAGGCTGCCACTATGTGGGCTTTGAGATTTATAAGGAAAACTGAAATCTAGTTTGGGCCACTAAAAGTGGGCCCAATATTTCAACACAACCAAATTACTAGTACTGTACTACAATTTCCATTTTATAACAAGCATCAAAACCCTAGTCACATAATTATTCTCCGATCAGCCAGTCAAGTGAATTTACAGAGCGCCAGTAGACTCCATGAAAGAACCCGAGGAGGGACTGAGTGACTACGTTGCACGGATACGGCCCAAAACTCTCGTATCAGGGGTTGGATATGATCGGATACACGGATACGCGGATACGGCGCCGGATACGTATCCTAGCCGTATCAGCCGATTTTTCGTTTAAAAAATTAATAAAGTAAATCGGATACGTGAGGGATACACTGGGATACGTGTTAGGGGATACGAAAATGTCCAAGTCTATATCTATACCTAATAATAAAGGAGCTAAGGTTTCTGCCAAAAAGTTTCGTCAACACTTTTTTTAGACCGTTTTGCCCTCCCACCAAAACGCATAATACATTAAGTTGCCACGGTACCGGTTCATTTAGTTTTCCTTTTTCCCTCCTCTAGCCGAGAGAGGGAGCAGAGAACTCTACCGCGGGGCGCGATGCGCCCGACCTGCTCGTCGCCGCTGGACTCCGCCCCACCCTCGCTCCTTCACGTTGTCCCCGCCCACCTCCATGCACGCCGGCTCAGGCCGCCCCAGGCGATTCGTCGTCCTGCGAGGAAAAAAGATCACACCGAACTGGGCCTTCATGTTGGGCTTCTGTCCGCCGACTAGGCGGAAATTCTACCTGTAAATTCGGTCGTAAGATTTAACATAATCATTGACCTAAGTAATAGTCCCACCTCGATTCCTCACACGGATTCTCACCTGTTTATATAGGTAGTATTTGGGATTATCCACAAGCCTCCTTGAAAAAGAACAAGCAGCACAGCCGCTGTTGGATCTAGGATCCGAAGGAGAAGGAGAAAATTGCATACACTGGCATGATGATTTGGATCAGACGAATTTGGGGAAAGAGGAAAATCGAATAAGAGGAAAAACGAGTAAAAAGCACAGAGGTGTGGAGCACAGCCTATTAGAGCGAGCAGGCAAGAGAGTGTGGCCAGCGGCAAGCAGCAATCGCGGCGGGCATGGCCGAAGCTGGAGGGTAGCCGCTGGGGGGGGGGGGGGCGCCAGGGTGGGCAAGAAGACGTGGCTGAGACGCGTACTTTTCAATGATACACGGTACAGCCACATGTTTCTTTTGGTGGGCCATAGCAAATTCAAGGATAAAATCATCATTGTAAAAAAGCTTATGGTTTGGAAAAAATTGCCCCTACTGTGAGAAATTTATAAAAATTACTTCCTCCTATTCACGATTTTTAAACACATTTTAGTTGTTAATCTATTTTAGCATCAAGCAATATGGATCAGAGGGAGTATAAATAAAGCTTCGAAAAAAATCTACCCGTAAGCGTCGACCCGCCTCCGGGGACGAGGACGACATGGAAAAGGAGGAGGAATGGAGCACGGTGCCCATCACTACGTGGCCTTGCATTGAGCTTGTGGAGGTGGCCACGAACGAAGAGGAGGCGAGCTCGAAGGGGGTCTTCGGAGCTGCTAGGGCTTGGTCTGAGGTGGCACTACATGTGAGCAACGAGGGATGGCGTCAGGGCTAGCGGGGTGGCCGGGCGAACAAGTTTCGAGGGATGAGGCGAGCAACATTGTACTGTCGAGAGGGAGGCACGCTAGAGCGAGTGAGGGAAGCTGGGGAGAGATAGGAATAGACAGGCAACATAAGCGGGTGAGGGAGGAGCGGGGAGTCGCGCCGTAGCGAGAGGGGGATCACGGGGTCTAGCAGCATATCGAGAAAACGGGCGGGAAGTAGCAACTGGGGAACAGGTCATGCAGGGGTCCATCGCTGGGTTAGGTCGGGTTTCAGCTGGCTTCGCCGACTAGGGCTTTGTTAGGCCAGTGCAGTGGCGAGTTTTCCCATTTATTCTCAAACTTTTCAATTTAATTTTGCATTTTATTGTGTTTATCTGGACCCTCTTCCGTTGCAACGCACGGGCCTGTTTCCTAGTCAATGTATAAAGCAAACAGAACGGCAACCCCTTCTCTCGTCCTTTCAACTCCTGATCTTATCCAGACCTAGGGTCTCACCGCCGCTACAAAAACTGATCGTCGGCGGCCTGCGCTGCCTCACCGGAGCAAGGTCCAGCCGTGGAGCAGCCCCCTCCGTCGCCTGCCGCTGGACTGTGCGTGTGCTGGACTGCAGGTAAGGTAAGTTTCCCCTCCTCTCGTGATCCCATCTCCACCTCTCTCATTCTCTGATTCTTCATGGTCCTGGTCCATATATAGTTCGTGTTGTCTTGTTGGGCTACGCCGGCGTCGATGCCTTGTTGTAGGCTGAACCCTGGACGTGCTGAAGATTTTGTCTATGTGCATCAAAACTTGCGTCTTATTTCAAGGAGATTTAAGTGGCCCAACACGATTTTGGGACATCGGAGGAGACACCCATGATATGTTTGGTGGTGGTGCAGATTTTCTTCAAGAAGCTGTGCTTTCACTAGATGAACCAGAGCTAGATGCACTGATAAATGATCTTCAAACCTTGGAAAATGAAGCCGACTAGATGAACGAGAGCTAGAGGCTAGATGATCTTGGAAGCCTTGGACAATAGAGCTGCGCAAAAATTAATAATATATACATATATTATTAATTTTTATTATACATATATAAACGTATCCCCGTATCCGTGTTTTCGGAAAATTGCCGTATCGCGGTATCGCTGTATCCGTATCCGTATCCGTATCGCCGTATCCGGGCAACATAGCTGAGTGAGCGAGCACAGACCTGGAGCTGGAAGTTGCGGAACTTCTCGGGGCAGGAGAAGGCGGAGGCCGGGGGACGGCGGTGGCCGCCGCCGATCTCGCGGCTCATGAGCGCGGGAGGGGGGAGAGGATTCGATCCGGCCGGAGGAGTGAGGAGACTCAGGAGAACAGAGTGAGACGTGCGATTCGGCCGGAGGAGCTAGTGCTGCTGTGTTCGTTTTTTTTTCCCGGCGGCTTCGGGATAAGAGTAAACACTATCAATCGCAGCTGTTCGCGTTCATCTAATTTTGGTCAGTTGTTTTTTAGGGAAATTAATTTGTTTGTTTTCTTCAGATAAGTTTTAGTAAGCTTTTGTTCGCCACTGGAGAAATCAGCATTAGTTATAAGTATTTATGGTCCACAGTAGTCTTCATCTGCTCGGCACTTCACGGTAAGCTCACAAGAAATCAGCAAATTTGTGACATCAGTTTTGCACATGGTGAGATTAAGACCGTAAGAATTATCCTCCATTAGGCATGTCCAAGTCGTGTGACCAACACTACAAGAAAAGAGAAGGCGCCAACAAAGCTAGCGGGGAACTTGCTTACAGGATTAGTCCCAGACAGGCAGACAACGCCACCTTCCACCAGCCCTCGACCCACCTGCCCTGTTCGGTGATAACCTGCATTAGTAGTATTCATCACAGTATCAGGCTCAAACCAAACTGATAGTTGTATTCGACACCGTAGCTGGAGACGTTTCGGCAGATGCGTCCACCAAATGCTACCAGCGACTCACGTATCATTAGGATGGATGGCACACTTGGCATCTACAACCATAACACTGCAACGGAAGCTGATGATATATGGATGTGTTGACGTCAGAAACCCACCGGCGGGCAGTGACTGGTCAACACCGTAGAGCCGGGAACAACTAGGGCTGCGGCTGGCCCCCCTCGAGCGACGGCCCGCAAAGCCTCCTGGTCGCGCCGATGCAAATTGCAGGGCGTGCCACCTGACCTATACCTGGTCAGGAAGGTGTGGATGATGCCTCGCTTAGTTTTCTGCAGGGCACACACGTACACGTTAAATACGAGCCTCGATCGGCTCTCGGGTTATCTGTGAATCGGCTCATGGAGCCGATCCACCCATGATTCGTCCAAGGTGGCCGAATATATGGTGGTCCTGCTTGATCAAGATAAAGCATATGAGATCCACGACGATTTGGGGTTTTCACCGCATAATCGGATCATCCTACTCACGATTGGGCCTCGCGCTCACGCACGTGATCGTAAGCCACTCCTAGACAAGGCCTAAAAACCAACACGAGGTTGATCCTCGGAACATCCTGTCTAGGGCCAGCAAACTACACCCTACGTGCCTGGATCCTCCAACCCTTTGTAAGGCCTAACTATTGCAGATATTAAACTAACCCTTGATGAATCAAGGAGCAATCGTAACGGATCAGATCTACTAAATAACGATCAAGCGGGGTGCCGCCCCTGCACCCATGATGAGGTACAAGGACGGCTAGATGCGCAAGGGTTGCACTACGACAGCATATGATACTAGGAACAATGCTAACCCTAACACATCTATGATAACTACGTTGCTCGCCATCAAAAAGGCTTCAGTACGAGCAACGCATGAACAACGTAGGCAGGCTCGTGCTGCCTAGATCGCGAGATGCGATCTAGGCAGCATGGTGCTACCGGAGGAACCCTCGAGACGAAGGAGTTGGTGATGCGCCGAGATTGGTTTGTGTTGAACGTTGGTTGTTGTTTATTCCATAAACCCTAGATACATATTTATAGTCCGGGGGACTTTCTAATGCGGGCGTGCACCAAACCGTGCACGGGTAAAACTCTAACTTCCCAACTACGATACGATCTAATATGTTACAGATACATGGGCGTTTAGCCCAACTTGGTAAAAAGGCCGATCCACGCATTTCTTCTATGTATAATCTTCACGCCAATCTTGATCACGGCCCACCTCTGGCTTGGTCGGATTCTGGTGATAACACATGCCCCCCTGGTTTTGGAAATGACATTTTCAAAATCATTACGCTTCCTCCCGTCGGGTCATGTCGTGGCAGAGCAGAAATCACCGCAGAGTCCCTCATCATGATGTCTTGCCCCTTCCAATTCCTCATGCGTCCGAAAATTTTTCCTGCTAGGCATCACCTCCTCGGAAAATCCCCCTCACATCCCTTCTATTTAGCCATTCTAAACAGCCTGCTCCCTCTCCATCTTCCTCGCACTAGCTCCCACAAAATCGTCCTGCATCGCCATGTCTTCTTCCTCCTCCGAGCTTTCCCATGGGTCCTCCTCTTCCCGTGAGACGCCGCCGGACGTCCGCGCCTCAGAAGAATGGGACCTGGAGGACCATGCCTCCTCCGACCGGTCTGAAGACGGCCAGCCCCTGACCAACAGAGATGAAAATCTTCAGCCCCTCGCCAACGAGGAACTGAAGCCAGAAAGCGAGGACGACCTCTGGGAAGGCTATCCCGCCTCTGAAGAGGAAGAAGAGGTAGATGACGACGATGACGATGACTCCCTCGAGGGCTATCCGCCGGCGAAGCGCCTCCGCATGTGGTGGGACGACGACAGCAGCGACGATGAAGATGGGGATGAAGCTCCCGTAGAAGGCTATGGTAGCAGCGACGAGGAGCCCAGGCAGCGGTGCCGATGAGGGTTCGGGACGACGACGAGGGCGTGACGGTCGTAGATTAGGATCTACTAGCATAGGCCTAGCAGTAGTAGATGGGTCAATAGACCCTTCTTTTGTTCTTCTTTCTTTGAGTAATCGGTTCTTCCTTTGTAAGAAATCATGTCTATCAATGAAAGAGCTTCCCCAATTTGATCCTGCCGATCTCCTCAAACCACTTTTCAACGAGCCGATAGCAATGCATCGATTCTTCATCCTTCGGTATCCCTCAACTGATGACCTCCCAACTGGTATATAATGTGGAATCCTCAGGAGAGCCCTTCAATTTCTTCCGCTAGTTTCAACAACCCTCTTTAGTGATCGCTCAATCATTTTATGAAGACGGTATCAACGGAAGATCAGCCGATGACATCCCAATTGGCTCTTACTAGGTCTGCTGCCCCCCGAGCCTTAATCAAGGCGAGGATAAAAATGGACTAGCTGAACGAGCCATCGTCGGATTCCCACTGTAGGGCCATGTTAGCCGATTCCAGCAAAATCGGCTCTCTAAAACGTCGATGTTTCAAGGCGAGCTGCCCTCCAAGTCACTTCCAGCTTTCCATTAAAACAGGGTAAGAATGCTTAGACGCGAGAAGCCCGTGCTCCAGTTCCATTGATCCTCTTGAGTCGATGCCCATGCATCGGCTTTTATATTCTTAAGTCGGCGTCTGCTGCATCGGCTGTACTCAAATTTTTTTTTAATTTTTTAGGCCGATTTGTGTATCGGCCCCCATACTTGATAAAATTATCTCATATCCTCATGCTTTATCCACCTAGGTGCCCCCCCGAGCCGATTCTGTCAAGAGAATTGATGGTATCAGCTCTTCAGGTAGTCTCTGTTGGGTCAAACGTTGATCCCAGGCAAAAATAGATGGTGAGGCTAATTTTGGCCGATTGCTGGAATCGGCCTCCACGTTGCTTTGGGGGCCGATCGCAAGGATCAGCCTCGCCATGTTTGCTTATTGACGTAGTCTTGCTACTCGTCCAGGCCGGTGGATAAAACCAGCCCAATCTCCGACTTTATCACGTTGGTGCGCTTGCTGTTGTCCGCCTCGGGTGCATCGTGTGATCGTGGAGCTCCACACCTCGCCGGACGAACGAGCACCATGTTTGTGCCAGCCGATGTTTCATCATCGGCTTTCCTTGCTTGGGGCGCCACTTTTTCTTTGCGGTCCCTCCTCATCCAGGGTCCTCGGACTTTCGCAGCCAGATCGTCGTGCCTTCCTCGGCGTATGCAAGTATAACCTTTCGGCTTCCTCCAGACCGCGCAATCGCTGAACCTGCGCTTTTGTGAATGGCTGAGACCATCGGGGCACCACCTTGGACGGTGGTACCTGTCTTCTTCTTCCCCCTCGTCTTCCGAATCCTCGAGATCTTCCAACCAAGGGGTCTCAGCACGTCTGTTTTGTGGTGGGAGAGGCCCTAAGCGCTCAAACACAGACACGTTGGCTGCCTCCTTCTTTTCCCGGTTGCATTCTGGGCAGCTGCCGATTGTTGGTAATCGGCTCATTCCTGAATCCCAGCAGTGTCTGAAGAAGGGGCAGTCCCAATGCCTGCCCGTGTCGTCTTGCTCCCTGGCGTGGCGCTGCTGTCGCTCCTCCTCGTGATTACGCCGATGATGCCTCCTATCGTTTCTGGCCAGACGATCTCTTTCATCATCGTCGCCGTGTCGCCGGCGTTGGTCATACCGACTCACGTACTTGTTGAGGAGGTGATCAGAGAGGGGTCGTTGATATCTTATGTTCTTCACTTCTCCCTCTGTGACGTAGCGCTTGCCATCTTGACGGAGCCGATCGCATGGAGCGGCCTCCTCTGTATCTTTGCTATGAGAGCAGCTGCCCTCATCCCCGCCCTTCTCAGAGGGGTGTCCAAGCTCTACCATGTTGATGTTGGCTGAGAAATCTGGCGGGCTCCGAGGTGGGTAAACTCCACCATGTTGACGGCGGGAAGGGGTGTGTGTCGACCTTCATGGCGTACTGGTTAAAAATTAGTCGCCCATTTTCTATCGCCATTTGGATCTGCTGACGCCACACCCTGCAGTCGTTAGTGGTGTGGGTGAACGTGTTATGCCACTTGCGGTATGGCTTTCCGTTCAGCTCTTGCACCGTAGGAACTTTGTGGCCTTCGGGTATCTTTATATGCTTCTCCGCGAGTAAGAGATCGAAAATCTGCTCGGTTTTCGTCACGTCGAAGTCGAACCCTCTTGGAGGCCCTGGTGGCTTCACCCATTTGCGGGTTCTGGGCCGCCGCTCGAGTCCACTCAGCCACTGCGACCTCTTGTTCTCCCGTAGCACCTTCATCTTCGCCGCGTCAACCATGGTAACCACGCGCTTGAATTTGTCCGGTAGACATCGGGTGGCGCTGTTCATACGTGACACCATGTGTGCTAGTGAAGGGTGGTCCGCTTGGGAGGCCACGTCCTTGATCGATGATGATAGACCCACCGCCAACTCGATCGCTTCTTTTTCGCTTACGTGAACCGAATAGCATCGGTTCCTAACAGTCCTGAAGCTGGATGTATTCGACATGTTTCTCCGCGCTTCGTCGTACTTGTGCCAAATCGGCAATGCCAGCCTCGGAAGCCTGAGTGATATTGCTCATGGAACCGTTCCTCCAAGCGCTTCAAGTCTGATGAGTTCGGCGCAGCGATGTGTACCAACCAGCCGATCCGTGAGGGAGTGAGAAGTACCTCACACGGCTCGTCGATGCTGAGATCATGCCCGCTGCGCCAAATATCGGCTCACATGCTCGATGGAGCTGGAACCATCTGATCCGCTGAACTTTGTGAAGTCCGGGAGCCGATATTTGGGTGGTAGCGGGATCAATTCGTACTCGTTGGGGTACGGCTTGGTATAGCCGATCGTCTTCCTCTTCGGCATCATGCCGAACTGATCTTTCAGAATCGTACAAATCTGATCCGCGGTGATGGCGAAGGTGCTGAACCTTGAAGATTCGCCGGGGTGGTGTACTTAACCAGCCATGCTTGTTTTTCCGGTTCTGAGCCAGCCGAGCTGGGCTCTGGAGTTTTGTCGGGGTAGCGTATTTAGCTAACCACGTCGCTTCTCGGTCTGCCTCCGACGTATCTCCGATTGTTCAGAAGTCCCGTTGCAACCTGGTTCGAGCGCCTGTGTTGCGTCTGGCACATATGCGCATGCGTATCCGTGCGGGATCTCCTTGGGCGCGTCATGTAGGAATTGGTAGTCACCGGGGTCACCACCAATCTTGTAGACGACGTAGGCCGATGAGCTCGGCGCCTCGGGCGCCAATGCGAACGGCAGCGGTGGACGGGGGAGTGGCACCTCTCCTTGGTGAGTCCCTAGAGCTGGTCTGACGGAGAGTGCGGCGGCTCATGATCTCCTGGATCACGCGCAGCGACGCGCTCCAACGTATTCACCAGGCTCTCGGAATGGCGGTGCAGAGAATGAGCTACCATGAAGTTGATCTCTGACGCAGCGACCTGGTGCGTTCTTCTGACGGGGTAGATAGGTCCACTCCATCAAGCGCGCCTTCAGGTGAGAACCCCTTCCATCGATGCCATGGGAGCGGGTCTGTGGAAAGAGCCGATGAGGTCGGCTTCGAGGAAGGCTTTGACCTCGTCATACTTCTTCTTGAGCTCGCCATTGAGCTCCTCGTAGGTGACCGGAGTTTCTTCCGCCATCTCCGATGTAGGTGGCGATGTGGTTGATGTTGAAGATTGGTCCCACCGGCGTGCGAATGTGTTGACGTCGAAACCCACCGGCGGGCTGGTCAACACCGTAGAGCCGGGAACAACTAGGGCTGCGGCTGGCCCCAGTCCCTCAGAGCGACGGCCCGCAAAGCCTCCTGGTCGCGCGCCGATGCAAATTGCAAGGGCGTGCCACTGACCTATACCGGGAAGGTGTGGATGATGCCTCGCTTAGTTTCCTGCGGGGCACACACGTACACGTTAAATACGAGCCTCGATCGGCTCTCAGGTTATCCTGTGAATCGGCTCATGGAGCCGATCCACCCATGATTCGTCCAAGGTGGCCGAATATATGGTGGTCCTGCTTGATCAAGATAAAGCATATGAGATCCACGACGATTTGGGGTTTTCACCGCATAATCGGATCATCCTACTCACGATTGGGCCTCGCGCTCACGCACGGTGATCGTAAGCCACTCCTAGACAAGGCCTAAAAACCAACACGAGGTTGATCCTCGGAACATCCTGTCTAGGGCCAGCAAACTACACCCTACGTGCCGCTGGATCCTCCAACCCTTTGTAAGGCCTAACTATTGCAGATATTAAACTAACCCTTGATGAATCAAGGAGCAATCGTAACGGATCAGATCTACTAAATAACGATCAAGCGGGGTGCCGCCTGCACCCATGATGAGGTACAAGGACGGCTAGATGCGCAAGGGTTGCACTACGACAGCATATGATACTAGGAACAATGCTAACCCTAACACATCTATGATAACTACGTTGCTCGCATCATCAAAAGGCTTCATACGAGCAACGCATGAACAACGAGGCGGTGATGGCGTGTAACTCACACGTTCGTTGGGAACCCCAAGAGGAAGGTATGATGCGCACGTAGCAAGTTTTCCCTCAAAGAAACCAAGGTTTAATCGAACCGGGAGGAGCCAAGAAGCACGTTGAAGGTTGATGGTCGAAATGTGATGCGGCGCAACACCAGGGATTCCAGCGCAACTAGGAACCTGCACAACACAACCAAAGTACTTTGCCCCAACGAAAAAGTGAGGTTGTCAATCTCACTTGCTGTAACAAAGGATTAAACGTATCGAGTGGAAGATGTTTGCGAAGAAAACAGTAAAACAAGTAGATTGTATGCTATGTAAAGAATAGGACCGGGGTCCACAGTTCACTAGAGGTGTCTCTCCCATAAGATAAAGCATGTTGGGTGAACAAATTACAGTCGGGCAATTGACAAATAGAGAAAGGCATAACAATGCATATACATGACATGGTAAATATAGTGAGATTTAATCCGGGCATTACGACAAAGAACATAGACCGCCATCCAACTGCATCTATGCCTAAAAAGTCCACCTTCAGGTTATCGTCCGAACCCCCTCCAGTATTAAGTTGCAAAGCAACAGACAATTGCATTAAGTATGGTGCGTAATGTAATCAACAACTACATCCTTAGACATAGCATCAATGTTTTATCCCTAGTGGCAACAGCACATCACAACCTTAGAACCTTCTGTCACGATCCCAGGTGTCAATGAAGGCATGAACCCACTATCGAGCATAAATACCCCCTCTTGGAGTTAAGAGCAAAAACTTGGCCAGAGCCTCTACTAATAACGGAGAGCATGCAAGATCATAAACAACACATAAACAATAGATTGATAATCACCATAATCATAGTACTCTCTATCCATCGGATCCCGACAAACACAACATATAGTATTACATATAGATGATCTTGATCATGTTAGGCAGCTCACAAGATCCACAACAAGGAGAAGACGACCATCTAGCTACTGCTATGGACCCATGGTCCAGGGGTGAACTACTCACTCATCACTCCGGAGGCGATCATGGCGATGAAGAGTCCTCTCGGGAGATGAATCCCCTCTCCGGGGTGCCGGAGGCGATCTCGAATCCCCCGAGATGGGATTCGCGGCGCGTCTCTGTGGTTTTCGTATCGTGGCTCTCGTGCGGGGTTTCGCGACGGGAGCTTTAAGTAGGCGGAAGGTCAACGCGGGGGCCACACGAGGGGCCAGGGGGCAGGGCCGCGCGGCCAAGCCCTAGGCCGCGCCGGCCACCCCCTGGCTGCCTCGTGGCCCCACTTCGTTAGGTCTTCGGTCCGGAAGCTTCGTGCAAAATAGGACCCTGGGCGAAAGTTTCGTCCAATTCGAGAATATTTCTTTACTAGGATTTCTGAAACCAAAAACAGAACAACGGCTCTTCGGCATCTTGTTAATAGGTTAGTTCAGAAAATGCATAAATATGACATATAATGTGCATAAAACATGTAGGTATCATCAATAAAGTAGCATGGAACATAAGAAATTATCGATACGTTGGAGACGTATCAGCATCCCAAGCTTAGTTCTGCTCGTCCCGAGCAGGTAAAACGATAACAAAGATAATTTGAAGTGACATGCCATCATAATCTTGATCATACTATTTGTAAACATATGTAATGAATGCAGCGATCAAAGCAAAGGTAATGACATGAGTAAACAACTGAATCATATGGCAAAGACTTTTCATGAATAGTACTTCAAGACAAGCATCAATAAGTCTTGCATAAGAGCTAACTCATAAAGCAATAAATCAAAGTAAAGGTGTTGAAGCAACGCATAAGAAGATTAAGTTTCAGCGGTTGCTTTCAACTTGTAACATGTATATCTCATGGATATTGTCAACATAAAGTAATATAACAAGTGCAATATGCAAGTATGTAGGAATCAATGCACAGTTCACACAAGTGTTTGCTTCTTAAGGTGGAAGGAGATAGGTAAACTGACTCAACAATAAAAGAATGGTCCTTCGCAGAGGAAAGCATCGATTGCTGTATTTGTGCTAGAGCTTTTATTTTGAAAACATGAAACAATTTTGTCAACGGTAGTAATAAAGCATATGAGTTATGTAAATTATATCTTACAAGTTGCAAGTCTCACGCATAGTATACTAATAGTGCCCGCACCTTGTCCTACTTAACTTGGACTACCGGATCTTTGCATGCCATGTTTCAACCAAGTGTCACAAAGGGGTACCTCCATGCCGCCTGTACAAAGGTCCAAGGAGAATGCTCGCATTTCGGATTTCTCGCTTTTGATTATTCTCAACTTAGACATCCATCGGGACAACATGGACAACAGATAATGGACTCCTCTTAAATGCATAAGCATGTAGCAAAGTTATTATTCTCATATGAGATTGAGGATATATGTCCAAAACTGAAACTTCCACCATGATTCATGGCTTTAGTTAGCGGCCCAATGTTCTTCTCTAACAATTTTGCATGCTCCAACCACTAAAATGATAGACCTTCAGACAAGACGGACATGCATAGCAACTCACATGATATTCAACAATAGTTGATGGCGTTCCCCAGAAACATGGTTATCGCACAACAAGCAACTTAATAAAATATAAAGTGCATAAGTACATATTCAATACTACGATAGTTTTTGAGGCTATTTTGTCCCATGAGCTATATATTGCAAAGGCGAATGATGGAATTTTAAAGGTAGCACTCAAGCAATTTACTTTGGAATGGCGGGTAAATACCATGTAGTAGGTAGGTATGGTGGACACAAATGGCATAGTGGTTGGCTCAAGGATTTTGGATGCATGAGAAGTATTCCCTCTCGATACAAGGTTTAGGCTAGCAAGGTTATTTGAAGCAAACTCAAGGATGAACAAGTGCAACAAGACTCACATAAAAGACATATTGTAAACATTATAAGACTCTACACTGTCTTCCTTGTTGTTCAAAACTCAATACTAGATATTATCTAGACCTTAGAGAAACCAAATATGCAAATCAAATTTTAGCAAGCTCTATGTATTTCTTCATTAATGGGTGCAAAGCATATGATGCAAGAGCTTAAACATGAGCACAACAATTGCCAAGTATCACATTATCCAAGACATTTTAGAATTACTACATGTAGCATTTTCCAATTCCAACCATATAACAAATTAACGAAGAAGAAACTTCGCCTTGAACATTATGAGTAAAGCCTAAGGACACATGTGTCCATATGCAACGGAGCGTGTCTCTCTCCCACAAAGTGAATGCTAGGATCCATCTTATTCAAACAAAAACAAAAACGAAAACAAACCGACGCTCCAAGTAAAGAACACCAGATGTGACTGAATAAAAATATAGTTTCGGGGAGGAACCTGATGATGTTGTCGATGAAGAAGGGGATGCCTTGGGCATCCCCAAGCTTAGACGCTTGAGTCTTCTTAAAATATGCAGGGATGAACCACGGGGCATCCCCAAGCTTAGAGCTTTCACTCCTCTTGATCTTAGTATATCATTCTCCTCTCTTGACCCTTGAAAACTTCCTTCACACCAAACTTCAAGCAAACTCATTAGAGGGTTAGTGCATCATTAATAATTCACTCATTCAGAGGTGACACAATCATTATTTTCACTTCTGGACATTGCATAATGCTACTGGACATTAATGGATCAAAGAAATAAATCCAACATAGCAAAAGAGGCAATGCGAAATAAAAGGCAGAATCTGTCAAAAACAGAACAGTCCGTAAAGACGAATTTATAAATGGCACCAGACTTGCTCAAATGGAAAAACTCAAAACTAATGAAAGTTGCGTACATATCTGAGGATCACGCTCGTAAATTGGCAGATTTTTTCGAATTTTCTACAGAGAATTATGCCCAGATTCGTGACAGACAGCAATGCTGTTTCTGTGCAGCGATCCCAAATATAACATCAACTTTGACATAGAAACTTTACTTGGCACAAAAACATGATAAGGAGAGGTTGCTACAGTAGTAAACAACTTCCAAGACTCAATAAAACAAAAAATTGCTGTAGGTAAAAACATGGGTTGTCTCCCATAAGCGCTTTTCTTTAACGCCTTTCAGCTAGGCGCAGAAAGTGCAAATCAAGTATTATCGAATGAAGAAGCATCAACATCATAGCTTGTTCTAATAATAGAATCAAAAGGCAACTTCATTCTCTTTCTAGGGAAGTGTTCCATACCTTTCTTGAGAGGAAATTGATATTTAATATTACCTTCCCTCATATCAAAACAGCACCAACAGTTCGAAGAAAAGGTCTTCCCAACACAATTGGACAAGATGCATTGCATTCGATATCCAAGACAACAAAATCAACGGGGACAAGGTTATTGTTAACCGTAATATGCACATTATCAATCCTCCCCAAAGGTTTCTTTTTAACATTATCGGCAAGATTAACATCCAAATAACAATTCTTTAATGGTGGCAAGTCAAGCATATCATAAATCTTTTTAGGCATAACAGAAATACTTGCACCAAGATCACATAAGGCATTACATTCAAAGTCATTGAATTTCATTTTAATGATGGGCTCCCAACCATCTTCTAACTTTCTAGGAATAGAAGTTTCAAGTTTTAGTTTATCCTCTCTAGCTTTTATGAGAGCATTTGTAATATGTTTTGTAAAGGCTAAATTTATAGCACTAGCATTAGGACTTTTAGCAAGTTTTTGCAAGAACTTTATAACTTCAGAGATGTGGCAATCATCAAAATCTAAATCATTATGAGCTACAGCAATGGGATCATTATTCCCAAGGTTGGAAAAAATTTCAGCAGTTTTATCACAAGCAGTTTCAGCAGTTTTAGCAATTTCAGGCAGTTTTGTACGCTTTGCACTAGGAGTAGAAACATTGCCAACACCAATTATTTTACCATTGATAGTAGGAGGTGCAGCAACATGTGAAGAATTAGCATTACTAGTGGTGGTAATAGTCCAAACTTTAGCTACATTATTCTCTTTAGCTAGTTTTTCATTTTCTTCTCTATCCCACCTAGCACGCAACTCAGCCATTAATCTTATATTCTCATTAATTCTAACTTGGATGGCATTTGCTGTAGTAGTAATCTTATTATCAAGATCATTATTAGGCATAACTTTCAACTTTAAAAGATTAACATCAGAGGCAAGCCTATCAACTCTAGAAGCGATAGTATCAATTTTATCAAGCTTTTCCTCAACAGATTTGTTAAAAGCAGTTTGTGTACTAATAAATTCTTTAAGCATGGCTTCAAGACCAGAGGGTACACTTCTATTATTGTTGTAAGAATTCCCATAAGAATTACCATAACCATTACTATTAGCAGAAGGATATGGCCTATAGTTATTACCAGAGTTGTTCCTATAAGCATTGTTGTTGAAATTATTATTTTTAATGAAATTCACATCAACATTTTCTTCTTGAGCAACCAATGAAGCTAAAGGAACATTATTTGGATCAACATTAGATCTACCATTCACAAGCATAGACATAATCACATCAATCTTATCACTCAAGGAAGAGGTTTCCTCAACAGAATTTACCTTCTTACCTTGTGGAGCTCTTTCCGTGTGCCATTCAGAGTAATTTATCATCATATCATCAAGAAGTTTTGTAGCCGCCCCCAATGTGATGGACATAAAGGTACCTCCAGCAGCTGAATCCAATAAATTCCGCGAAGAAAAATTTAGTCCTGCATAGAAGGTTTGGATGATCATCCAAGTAGTCGTCCATGGGTTGGGCAATTCTTTACCAAAGTTTTCATTCTCTCCCATGCTTGAGCAACATGTTCAGTATCAAATTGTTTAAAATTCATTATGCTACTTCTCAAAGAAATAATTTTAGCGGGAGGATAATATCTACCAATAAAAGCATCCTTGCATTTAGTCCATGAATCAATACTATTCTTAGGCAAAGATAGCAACCAATCTTTAGCTCTTCCTCTTAATGAGAAAGGAAACACTTTCAATTTAATAATATCACCATCTACATCTTTATACTTTTGCATTTCACAAAGTTCAACAAAATTATTGAGATGGGCAGCAGCATCATCAGAACTAGCACCAGAAAATTGTTCTCTCATGACAAGATTTAGTAAAGCAGGTTTAATTTCAAAGAATTCTGCTGTAGTAGCAGGTGGAGCAATAGGTGTGCATAGGAAATCATTATTATTTGCATTTGTGAAGTCACACAACTTAGTATTTTCAGGGTTGGCCATTTTAGCAACAGTAAATAAAGCAAACTAGATAAAGTAAATGCGAGTAACTAATTTTTTTGTGTTTTCGATATAGCAAACAAGATAGCAAATAAAGTAAAACTAACAACTAATTTTTTTGTGTTTTGATTTAGTGCAGCAAACAAAGTAGTAAATAAAATAAAGCAAGACAAAAACAAAGTAAAGAGATTGAGAAGTGGAGACTCCCCTTGCAGCGTGTCTTGATCTCCCGGCAACGGCGCCAGAAAAAGAGCTTGATGGCGTGTAACTCACACGTTCGTTGGGAACCCCAAGAGGAAGGTATGATGCGCACAGTAGCAAGTTTTCCCTCAGAAAGAAACCAAGGTTTAATCGAACCAGGAGGAGCCAAGAAGCACGTTGAAGGTTGATGGTCGCGAAATGTGATGCGGCGCAACACCAGGGATTCCGGCGCCAACTAGGAACCTGCACAACACAACCAAAGTACTTTGCCCCAACGAAACAGTGAGGTTGTCAATCTCACCGGCTTGCTGTAACAAAGGATTAAACGTATCGAGTGGAAGATGTTTGCGAAGAAAACAGTAAAACAAGTAGATTGTATGCTATGTAAAGAATAGGACCGGGGTCCACAGTTCACTAGAGGTGTCTCTCCCATAAGATAAAGCATGTTGGGTGAACAAATTACAGTCGGGCAATTGACAAATAGAGAAAGGCATAACAATGCATATACATGACATGGTAAATATAGTGAGATTTAATCCGGCATTACGACAAAGAACATAGACCGCCATCCAACTGCATCTATGCCTAAAAAGTCCACCTTCAGGTTATCGTCCGAACCCCCTCCAGTATTAAGTTGCAAAGCAACAGACAATTGCATTAAGTATGGTGCGTAATGTAATCAACAACTACATCCTTAGACATAGCATCAATGTTTTATCCCTAGTGGCAACAGCACATCACAACCTTAGAACCTTCTGTCACGATCCCGGTGTCAATGAAGGCATGAACCCACTATCGAGCATAAATACCCCTCTTGGAGTTAAGAGCAAAAACTTGGCCAGAGCCTCTACTAATAACGGAGAGCATGCAAGATCATAAACAACACATAAACAATAGATTGATAATCACCATAATCATAGTACTCTCTATCCATCGGATCCCGACAAACACAACATATAGTATTACATATAGATGATCTTGATCATGTTAGGCAGCTCACAAGATCCAACAATGAAGCACAACAAGGAGAAGACGACCATCTAGCTACTGCTATGGACCCATGGTCCGGGGTGAACTACTCACTCATCACTCCGGAGGCGATCATGGCGATGAAGAGTCCTCGGGAGATGAATCCCCTCTCGGCGGGTGCCGGAGGCGATCTCCGAATCCCCCGAGATGGGATTCGCGGCGGCGGCGTCTCGTAAGGTTTTCCGTATCGTGGCTCTCGGTACTGGGGGTTTCGCGACGGGAGCTTTAAGTAGGCGGAAGGTCAACGCGGGGGCCACACGAGGGGCCCAGGGGGCGGGCCGCGCGGCCAAGCCCTAGGCCGCGCCACCCCCTGGCTGCCTCGTGGCCCCACTTCGTTAGGTCTTCGGTCTTCGGAAGCTTCGTGCAAAAATAGGACCCTGGGCGAAAGTTTCGTCCAATTCCGAGAATATTTCTTTACTAGGATTTCTGAAACCAAAAACAGCAGAAAAACAACTGGCTCTTCGGCATCTTGTTAATAGGTTAGTTCCAGAAAATGCATAAATATGACATATAATGTGCATAAAACATGTAGGTATCATCAATAAAGTAGCATGGAACATAAGAAATTATCGATACGTTGGAGACGTATCAGCAGGCTCGTGCTGCCTAGATCGCGAGATGCGATCTAGGCAGCATGGTGCTTACCGGAGGAACCCTCGAGACGAAGGAGTTGGCGATGCGCCGAGATTGGTTTGTGTTGAACGTTGGTTGTTGTTTATTCCATAAACCCTAGATACATATTTATAGGGGACTTTCTAATGTGGGCGTGCACCAAACCGTGCACGGGTAAAACTCTAACTTCCCAACTACGATACGATCTAATATGTTACAGATACATGGGCAGTTTAGCCCAACTTGGTAAAAAGGCCGATCCACGCATTTCTTCTATGTATAATCTTCACGCCAATCTTGATCACGGCCCACCTCTGGCTTGGTCGGATTCTGGTGATAACAGGATGTTGCAGGACTACAAATGTCACGTTTGGGACTTGAAGTATAGAGTCTTGTTGCCGGTTGCAGAAATCAGGGATTGGTTTTAAGGTTGCACTGATTGCTCTTGGCCAATGGATGTTGCTTTGGTGGATGGTGACGTGCTCTTGCTGGTCTGTTTTGGTCAGTGGCTGCTCTAAATTGGTCGGTAGTTTCCATTGTTGTGGCCAAGGCCCCCGTCTAACTGGATTTCGGCTGAAACAAACTCGTGTTCCACACACCTTATTTATGACACTAAAGGTTATGCCGTGAACGCTTCGCCTTTCATTTGACAGTTGTTGAGTGAGGTGGTGCCTCTTAATGGCCTAGCTGTTTGTATCTGGATCAAGTATGATCCTGCTGGTTTCTTGCACAGGCTTCTTTACGGCACCAGAAGCTCTGATTCTTATGTGGTCTCATGAAATATTTGCTTGTCTCAGTACCTTTTCGGACCGCAGTGTCTACTGTGGTTGATGCTAAAATTATCAAGTCACCATTTATGAGGCACCACTAGATACTCTGAGCATGTGCTTCAGAATATGAAAGCTATGAGTCACTCTATTCGGAATGTACAAATAAGTTTTTGAAGTACTCCAGATGTGTGTGTCTGCGACGTGAAACTGGTGATCGATAGAGAACTGTCTTCACCTGATATTGTATCCCTTATCTTTGCGCGGTGTGTTTGCTCAAATGTGTCTTTGAAGGCAAAATTAAGCAGAAAATTCAGAATAGTAGTTTTTTTTTCTCTAACACACGCCTAAGAGAGTGTCTTTGTATATTAGAAGGAGCCGCAAAGAGACGGAAAACTGTACAAACTGTAGCAACGCTACAAGAGAAAGACAGAGAAACAAAAGAAAAGATCTAAAAAACAAGGACAAAAAGAAGAAAAGAAGAAGAAAACTATACATGGGTTAACAAACCCAACGGCCAGGGACTTAGGGAGAGTCCGGAGGTCGAGCATGGAGAAGTAAGCGACGTAACTCCTTGGCGCCGGCAAGAATCCATAACCGAGCCTCCTCGAGGATAGAGAGTGAGAGATCCATGTGACAAGGGCTCAGGCTGTTGAAGACGACATCATTCCTGGATTTCCAAATTCTCCACAGGGCGAGGATGATGATGGACCTTGCAGCCTTGAGCAGGCTGGGGACAACACGAGTGGCAGCCGTCTCAAACCAAGACGAGAAAGTCTCATCAGGGCCTGGCAAACAGGCCTGCAAGCCAAGTCTAGACAGGGAATGGAACCAGACTTGCTTGGCAAAAGGGCATTGCAGCAGGAGATGACTAATTGACTCAGATTCTTGATCACAAACAGCACAGGTGTCAGAAGTAGACATGCCATGTCGCAGCCTGCGCTCACCGGTCCAGCAGCGATCAGCCGCAGCAAGCCAAGCAAACACTTTGCACTTGAGGGTAGCCCGGCAATCCCAAATGGCCAAATGGTGCGGAGATAAAGTTCTTCCGGCAAAAAGGGCACTGTACGCAGACTTGCTAGAGTATAGACCGGAGCTTGAGAGATTCCAGATGAACTCATCCTCAGTGGCAGGCGACATCACTTGAGCTTTAGTGAGATCGACCAAAAGCAGAAACTGCAGGACCCCTTCAACGGAGAGAGTTTCAGAGATGTCCCTGATCCAAGAGTTATTGGTAAGACCCTCAGCAACAGATCTGGAGCTGACAGCGTTGGGGCGAACAACAGCAAGGACAGCTGGAGCAAGCTGCCGGCGATCCATCTGTCAGACCAGAAAAGCACCTTGGTGCCATTGCCTAGCTTGATCGAGGTGGCCAAATGAACAAGAGCCTCAACATGAGCATTGGAGCGGATAGGGAACATGGCCCATGGTTTCGCGGGGTCAACACGGCGGAGCCAGGGCCATCTGGCACGCAGTGCCCAACTCAGGCGTTTGATGTCTAGCACGCCAAGGCCTCCCATCTCAACAGGACGACAAACATCTTTCCAGGCGATGGCACAACCCCCACCGCCATCATTGCGACCGGCAGACCAGAAGAACTTCCGTTGGCATTTGACGATAGCCTCACTAACAGGTTTGGGGATATCAGTAGCTAACATAGTGTGGATGGGGACTGCAGATAGCACAGACTTGACCAACACAAGGCGATCTCCCTTAGAGAGGAGGTTGGCATGCCATCCAGAGAGCTAGCGGTGGAGGGTGTCGATGATGGGTTGAAGGTCCTGGGCCCGCAGCTTGATAGAAATCGTGTTGGCTGGGATCAGATGGCGCTTGATATCATCGAGGAAGTGCAAGTCCCTCACCATTTTTGCCCCACCATATGAACACTAAATTGACAAATCTCATTTTTTATTTCGATGTGATACTGAACTTGTCATTTTCGCTGTCTTCGATAGATTTATAGAACATTTAGCTTCATAGTTTCACATGTTTGTGTCTTCTCAGGAGCTTCAAAGCATTGCCACAATCAGAATTTGAGGTATGGACTATGAACACTAATAGAGAAGTGTAGCAATTGACTTTTGCTCTATAGTGTCGAATTACTTAATTATTGTTTTCATGGTTTGCAATATGAAAGAAAGCTTCCACGATCCATTGAAATTATTGTTTTCAAGGTTTAGATTATGGAAGACATTTAACCAGTTACAAAAGTACAAAACCAAATGAGTTACATATTCATAGTAGTATCTACACTATTTCTCTTCCATCATAGCTAGGAATATTAAGTAAGGGCTTCCTCTTTTCCGATTTAATAATGCACGTTGACATAATTGTCGATTGAGGTGGTGGTAGTGGTACATGATCTGATTCTCTTTGTGCTTTTTAGTGGCCAATTTTGTCGACAACTTACAATCTTAAAGCAAGCCATACAGTGAAAAGAAATACCGGGGCACATTGGTTGCTTCTCCAGAAAAAGTAATTTCACCCAAGACCATAAAACATTTTGTGATGAAACAATTGATTTTGAACAGAGAGTGGACAGGTTAGGCGGCATCGTTTTTTGGTAAAGGGCATTGCTCTCGAGGGTAGTAGGTAGGATTTTCAAAGATAGATTTCCATTTATATGGATTCAGCGACGGATGCCACTCGAAGTTTTCATGCATGGCTCGGGTAATTTATTCCTTATCTCTTCAAAGGCTTGGATCTCCTCAAAGTGTCCAAGCTGCTTGTTGTTGTTTTTTGTTACAAAATGAGATGTGCTTTTGCAAATTGCGAGCTACCTGAATATCGATAAATGAAAGAAAGAATACATGCCTGTTTTTATTCGTTTTATCTAGATGACCTCAGTTCTGTTGATTATAACACTATTATACTCCAGTCATGGAACTATACTTGCAAGATGCAACCATAACTGGCTTGATAATAGTGGCCAATATAACTATACTTGTATTCATACTCATCTTGTACGGTTGTACCGTCTTAGTCCATCTAATGGGTTCAACACATTTATTTCTGCAACCAGCTGAATGCCCATGTGCAGTTACGAAAAGAAAAAAAATCCAATTTGGTGGAAACACCACAAAAGTGGAATGATATCACAACTTGCTAGGATAGGTAGCTTGCAAATTGAAGAACAATATAAACAATCATATTTATTACAATTTAAATCCTGCAAAACAAGATAGTAGATATCATGGAGAGATGGTCACACTTACCAGAAAGTTACTTTAGGCGCATGGGAGGTGAAATAGCACACATACATCCAGCTCCTATATTTACAGGAGCAACTAATGTTCTTATATGCTGAATTTTGGGTCCAGTGTAGAATTATAACCATGCTAGGTTCAGGCTCACTCAACCTTCAGCGGAAAGTACTGACTTATTTGCTTTGAGTTGGCATAGAGTTTTTTCAGGTGTAGTTTCTGATTTCAATTGTGCTGCAGACTCAGCTTTTTGAACTTGTGCTGAACTAAAATTTAGAGAGAAATGATACTACTCGTAGGTATGTATACGGTTCCCCTTTCCAACATACTTTATCACTAACTCTGACAATATATACTTACCTTGTTCACTGTTACAATCAATTAGAAGAAGCGTGGATATTGCAAAGTATAGCAGGCAAATCAGTGTATTTCATTTATTCTGTTCACCAGTTTGCAGTTTCAGTAGTTGTTTGCTAACAGTTTTGCAATCATGTATTTCTTGGTGAAGCCTACTAGCTAAATCAGTACTGCTGCCTTAAATTTGTCTCGTCATGCCAATCAAACATACTGGCTAAACCTGGTGATTCTTCAATTCTTGCAGGTTAGCCTTGAAGGCTTGACTGGCTTTGTTGCCCTGAACTCAATTAATTGTTGCTCGCCTCTAGCTACTTTGCCAGGCGTGACCAGACTGTTCTAGCTCTGGCCTGCTGCTGCCTGTAATACAATGTACAGAACAAGTTTAGGACTCTTTGTCAGTATAAGTGCTCAAGCTCTTCACAAAGTGTGTATTTTTTCCCGCTGTGTTTTTTTTCTTTTACTATTTTCAAGATGTGTTGTAAAATGCTGCAAAATGTTCGTAATACATTGTGGCTTCCTTGTGCTCTATAATTCCATCATACGTTTATTGTCAAGAGATTATTTTTCAAGTTTTGTGTTCAAGTAAGCAAATTAAGGGTTCAAAATTCAGCACCAGGTGCTACTATTAATCAATGGCTTTTCCATGTGGTAAGTTAAACATACAAGCTGAGCAGCCGATCGTCAGTGAATCCATGTGACAAGGTCACTATTTATCATTAGGTCTTGGGATTTGATCGCAAAGCACCGGCGAGGAGGCGCCCCAACCACTAGTGTTAAATAGTGCTGCTATAGCATGTTGTTGTAGAGGGTGAGTCAGCTGCCCTGGCATTTGCTTTAGCGTGGAGTTTGACGGGGTTATACTCTGGCATTTGCTCACAAAGTTGCAGTTCTTCACGGCCTGCATTGGAGCGAACTTTCACCACTCGTCGCCACATCGGACAAAGTTCCATTTAGATTGACGGTTGGATGCTGACGAAGAATGTGAAATATGTAAAAACGGCGGAAGAAATGAGTTGAGATTTTTGGCTGATGGATCCAGTGATCTGGTTATTTCACAAAGTTTGAAAATCACATTTACGAGTTCTAAAAACGGAATCGCTTAGTTCTCAAGCTAGTGCTCGCTTGAATTGCAAGTTGGATTGCAACTTAGATTTTTTCCGGTTGTAAATGAGGTTACATAAAAAAAAATAGTTGCAAGTGAGATTACAAAAATACCTCCAAACCATTAGATTTGCTTCGTGATCCGTGTTAATGGTTAGTTGCAATACGAGTTGTAACTAAGATTTAATGACGTCATTCTATTGTCTCAGTATACCGAGAACTAACCACACCCTTTTATAAAAAGTTGAAAAACTCAATTTCAAGTACTTCTCTCATTCATCATAAGTGTCGAGGTTTTAGTTTAAATTATCGATATGAGTATAGATAATTTTAAATATCCAAATTTATTAGGTTTTGTTATTATTTTAGCCAGTAGTATAAAAAACTTACATCATTTAGCATGTCCTGATTCTTTCCCAGATGCCTTTCAAAAACTTATACAGAGTAAACATAATTTTATTTTTTGAAAATAAAGGGTTCTGAGAAGAAACACAAAGAAAAGCTATGGAGAGCAAAGTCAGAAGACATACCTGGCAAAACGAAAACAAAAACTTTGAAAGAACCGAGGAATCAAAGAAAACGCATAGTACAGTACAACCTTGCCACGTCCAAGGTCACACGGTGGCAAATTCGGTGAGAAAATAATATTTTGCCCTAGCTGTTAGCGACGTCTTTTGCTGTATGAAGGCAGAGTCACCTGTGACACTTGGCCACTCCCTATAGTGTAGTGCCACATAACTGTCAATAGATCCGCTGTCAGGTCAGCTATATTTCTTATAATGAAAGTGGATTAGTGGGATAATTGCAATTTATCCCTGCCGTTTAATACAAAATGCCCAGAGCAGTCGACTCCATTGCACATTAGTTTCTCTTGACGTAGGCCATTGTTTATTACGGCTACCAAGCTAATCATGCACGGACTGCTGTAGTAAGCCTTGCAAGGCACTGCAGTGTTGGCGTATTGTCACACAATTGTCTAGTGGTTGAACATCACATGAAGCACCGACAGTGGCAGGAAACGTGAAGCAATAAGGGATCATCATTCCAAACCATGGAACAGAACAAAAAAAACGGTGTCAGGATACAAAAGGGTATTCAGGTTGCATCAACTGAGGATAGCATATTTGAGGTTGATAGCACAAATTTCATGCAACCACAAAACAGAGTGTACAACTTTATAATGCATCAATTGAGGATATAACAGCTAGGCCATTGAGAGGAGCCATCTCACTCAGCAGCCCTCAGAGGAAAGGCGAAGTGTTGACAACATAACCTTCTAGTGCCGCGAAGAAAGCATGCGGAACAAGAGTTTGTTTCAGCGAAAGTTTACAAGTAGAGGCATGTTGGCCATCACGATGGAAGCTATCAACCAGTTTGCCGTCAATACCAACATGAAACATCCACCCGCCGTGAGTGACCAGCAAGAGCACGTCACCATCCACTGAGAGAACGGTGACATGCCAATTGCAACTCCCCCACACGAACCGCTTAATTTCCTCTGCGGGCAATTCGACGCGGTACTTGTGACCCCAAACCTCGCTTTCATAGTCCCGCAACACCCATATATCTACGATTTGCGTGGTGTCGTTGTAGCTATAGATGCCAAGCGTACCATCCATCTCGAAGATATATGAATTTTCCGGAACAACCGGAGCACGCATCCGTCGGAACGACTCGGACATGGTGTCAAATACTATTACGTCCTTGTGTCCGACCTGATACAGATGTGGGTAATGCACGATGTACCAATGCAGGCTATGACGAAGCAGGGTAGGTTTGTCGAGATACGCTAACGCTCCCACCCCCTCCATCACCCCGACGTGCCTTGGCGGGTGGTCGGAGCCCAACGCGAAGACGTAGCAATCCGTGTGATAAATCCGACGTAGTAGGACCCGGTACTCGCCGGTAGGGCGGTGTGCGTACATCCCCAATACATCGAAACCGGAGAGTTGCGGGAGGGGAGCGTGCTGACGCGTAGTTGGGTTACAGACGGACAAGCACACATCGTCACTGGAGTAGATGAGAATGCCTTCGCATGATGCCTCCGGATAGAAGGAATCTTCCACCCGGACGAGAGGTTGGAGACGGGTGCCCACAGCAGCAGCCTTGTGATCGAAGGCGAGAAATTCTTCGTAACGGTGGCCGTCATATCTGGACCAGGAGACGACAGGGAGGCTCCGCTGTTGGGCGTGCTGCGCCTGGAGGAAGGCGTGCGTCGAGGTGGCGCGGCGCCAGGCGCGGCAGACGGCGCGGCAGCGGAGGAGGGGTTTAGGTGGGAGGCGGAGGAGGATCTCCCAGACGACCAGCTCCTCCGGGAGGCCGCGGTGGAGACGCGTCGCTCCTGCCGTCGAGGTCATCGTCGCCGGCGGCGATTCCATCCGTAGACGACAGTGGGGATTCGATCTCAGGAATAAGATCGGATGCAGGTCGACGGTGAACTAGCGAGACCGAGAAATTTACCGCCAGAGCTTCGACTATGTTTTGGCTTCCGCGCAGAGCTGCCGTACGCAGGCCAGACTCGAGAGCACGATCCGGCTCCGGGTTGCCTTTGTATTTTGTTCTTTGAGCATAGGCTTGATTCCTTGCGTGCTTGAAGAAGAGGAAAAATATGCCGGTTTTGAGCTGGACTCGTTTCGTTTCCAGATTGCACTTGCCCACGCCTACCAAGTGACTCGTTTCGTTTTGAACTAGAACCCATCACCTCGAAGCCATCTGAGTGATGTTTCTGACCCGAGGATCAGGCTTAGCAGGAGATTTCATCTGCAAATATGAAGACCATGTAGCTCATTGATGTTAAATAAATAAATAGTGCTGCTACATCATGTTGTGGTATGGAGGGCTAGTCAGCTGCCCTGTCATTTGCTTTAGCGTGGAGTTTGACAGGACTATACTCTAGCATTTGATCACAAGATTTGGCGGTTATATTCGGGTGTTCTTCCTTTTATATTCCGAGAATGCCATTAAACAATTGTCTCGTTCCGAGAATGCCATCAAAATAGTCGTCGTGCCGAAAGTAGCAGTAAACGATTGTTATGATCACGAGCTTTGGCTCTTATGTGGTCTCATGAAACACGCTGGATGTGGGGAAGGTAACAGTTTCGCTGTGCATTCGTTTTGTACATGGTAAGAGACACGGTGGATGCGGGTGCTCGGCCATGTCAGAGGAGGAAAGGGGGTGCTCACGTCCGTGCGGGTCGCGGGTGTTCTCCGACACTTCGGCCATGATGATGAGGTGTTGCGATGGCAGTGGTGTGAACAATCTGGATGCTTGCCCCATTTCGGTGGATGGAGAAGGAGGTGTGCAACGACACAGACGAAAGTCTTGCCCGTCTTTGGTCGGTGCCGGCGACAACGACGCCCGCGGGTGTCATTCTCTTCCTTGGAGGCGTCGTCGAGGTGTGTCGACACTTGCTTCGCTCTTCCTCCGATCTGGTTGATGTCTCCAGGCGAAAGCCTAGGTCCGGAGTTGGATCGGCGTGATGATGGCGGCGTCCTCGATGTCGTCTCTACTCTGTTGGGAGCCTCGCGTTTGGAGACATGGCGTGGATGTTTCAGGTTGCCCTCCTCCGGTGCTCGCCGTTTTCCAAGTCCGTTCTTCGGAGGTGCAATGCACGCCATTATCGGCAAGTCCAAGACGATGCCTTCTCGGGACAGACCATGTTCCACCATCTTTCTCCTTTAGATGGTGCGTCGACAAGGAGAGTCCTTTTGGAGTTGTTGTTCTTCGGAGTCGTCGGCGTTGGTCGAGACACGGCTCTGTGTATAGCATAGGACGGGCGCTTTCATGTTGTGTGTTGTTTTGTCGGTGTGGCTGTTTTAGGTGCTAAGACTAGCTGGTGTGGAGTTGATGCTACGCTTGTTGCTTGCAGCAAGTGGTAGTGTTCTTGTATTCAAACCTCTGCCTTCTATAAAAATATGGTACGCTGTTGGTGTATCATCGAAAAAAAAGATTACAACTACAAAAAATACCTCCAAACCAGTAGATTTGCTTCGTGATTTGTGTTAATGGTCAGTTGCAATATGAGTTGTAACTAAGATTTAATGACGTCATTCTATTGTCTCAGTAGACCGAGAACTAGCTACACCCTTTTATAAAAAGTTGAAAAAAATCCGGATGCAAACTTGTAAAATATCAATTTCAAGTATTTCTGTGATTCATCATAAGTGTCGAGGTTTTAGTTTAAATTATCGATATAAGTATAGATAGTTTCAAATATCCAAATTTATTAGGTTTTGTTATTATTTTAGCCCGTAGTATAAAGAATTTATATCATTTACCATGGCCCGATTCTTCCCCAGATTCCTTTCAAAAACTTATATGGAGTAAACATAATTTTATCTTTTGAAAATTAAGGAATCAACTGAGCTAAAGACACTTTTCGAGAAGAAACACAAAGAAAAGCTATGGAGAGCAAAGTCAGAAGACATACCTGGCAAAACAAGAACTTTAAAAGAATTGAGGAAGGAAAGAAAACGCATAGTACAGTACAACCTTGCCACGTCCACGGTCCCACGATGGCAAATTCGGTGAGAAAATGATATTTTGCCCTAGCTGTTACCGACGGATTTTGTTGCATGAAGGCAGAGTGAACTGTAACACTTGGCCACTCCCTATAGTGTAGTGCCACAGAACTGTCAATAGATCCACTATCAGGTCAGCTATATTTCTTATAATGCAAGTGGATTAGTGGGATAATTGCAAATTATCCTGACTGTTTTTTACAAATTGTCCAGAATACTGGACTCCATTGTACATTAGTTCTTTTTGACATAGACCATTGTTTATTACCGCTACCAAGCTAATTCTGCAGGGATTGCTGTAGTAAAGCCTTGCAAGGCACTGCAGTGTTGGCATATTATCACACAATTGTCAGGTGGTTGAACATCACATGAAGCACCAGACAATTGGCAAGAAAGGTGAAGCAATAAGGGATCATCATTCCAAACCACGGAATAGAACAAAAAAACGGTGTCAGGATACAAAAGGGTATTCAGGTTGCATCAACTGAGGATAGCATATTTGAGGTTGATAGCACAAATTTCATGCAACCACAAAACAGAGTGTACAACTTTATAATGCATCAATTGAGGATATAACAGCTAGGCCATTGAGAGGAGCCATCTTACTCAGCAGCCCTCAGAGGAAAGGCGAAGTGTTGACAACATAACCTTCTAGTGCCGCGAAGAAAGCATGCGGAACAAGAGTTTGTTTCAGCGAAAGTTTACAAGTAGAGGCATGTTGGCCATCACGATGGAAGCTATCAACCAGTTTGCCGTCAATACCAACATGAAACATCCATCCGCCGTGAGTGACCAGCAAGAGCACGTCACCATCCACCGAGTGAACGGTGACATGCCAATTGCAACTCCACCACCCGAACCGCTTGATTTCCTCTGCAGGCAATTCGACGCTGTACTTGTGCCCCCATACCTCGCTTCCATAGTCCCGCAACACCCATATATCAACGATTTGCGTGGTGTCGTTGTAGCTATAGATGCCAAGCGTACCATCCATCTCGAAGATATATGACTTGTCCGGCACAACCGGAGCACGCATCCGTCGGAACGACTTGGACCTGGTGTCGAATACTATTACGTCTCTGTGTCCAACCTGATATAGATGTGGGTAATGCACGATGTACCAATGCAGGCTATGCCGGAGCAGGGTAGGTTTTTCGAGATATGCTGACGTTGCCACCCCCTCCAGCACCCCGACGTGCCTTGGCGGCTGATCGGAGCCCAACGCGAAGACGTAGCAGTCCGTGTGATAAATCCGACGTAGTAGGACCCGGTACTCGCCGGTAGGGCGGTGTGCGTACATCCCAAATACATCGAAACCCGACAGTTGCGGGAGGGGAGCATACTGACGCGTGGCGGGGTTACAGACGGACAAGCACACCCCATCCTTGGACAAGATGAGGAGGCCTTCGCAGGAGGCCTCCGGCTCGAAGGAATCTTCGAGCCGGGCGAGAGGTTGGAGACGCGTGCCAGCAGCAGCCTTGTGATCAAAGGCGAGGAAGTCTTCGTAGCGGGGCCCACCATATCTGGACCAGGAGACGATGGGGAGGCTCCGCTGGCGGGCGTGGTGCGCCTGGAGGAAGGCGCGCGTCGAGGTGGCGCGGCGCCAGGCGCGGCAGACGGCGCGGCACCGGAGGAGGGGTTTAGGTGGGAGGCGGACGAGGATCTCCCACACGACAATCTCCTCCGGGAGGCCGCGGTGGAGATGCGTCGCTCCTGCGCTCGTGGCCATAGTCGCCAGCGGCGATTCCATCCGGAGACGACAGTGGTGATTCGATCTCAAGAACAAGATCGGATGCAGGTCGACGGTGAACTAGCAAGACCGAGAAATTTACCGCCAGAGCTTCGACTCTTTTCAAAGGCTTCCGCGTAGAGCTGCCGTACCAGGCCAGACTCCAGACGGAATCCGGCTCCGGGTTCCCTAAAGAGGGCCAGCCCCATGGGCCTCGCCTCGCAGGCCTACTTAAACAGACTATTTGCTGGGCCTTTTCCTCTCTGAAGGAACCCTGCGCCGTTCGTGTCGTCGTCGTCGTCGTCGGCGGCGGCGGCCGGTGGACGCGACGGCGATGCTGATGCCTCCCAGCGTCCGCGACTCCGGCCGAAAACCTCTACGCTCGAATGGTACCGCGTTACTCCTCCCGCTTCACTCGCATAGACACTAGAAACATCGGTCTAGACTATAGAGTCTAGATGCATAGCTTCCCATTGTTCATCTCGGGTGCTTATGTTCTTACTAGTCCGCGCGCTGCAGCTAGACTCCCAGAGAACGATTTCCTTTTGTGCAGCAAGGAGATGCGTAGCGCGCCACATGGAATCTGCGTCCTGAAGGTGGGATCCGGATAACAAGTGATAACTGATTTCCGCACTAGTATATCGCTCCAGTTCCTGGATGCACATCCCGATGGACGCTGCACACCTGTGTGGAACTGAATATAAGAGTTCAGGTTGCTTGTTACAGGCTCTCCTTATTTCAGTCTTGTTCCTTGGTACCTTTGTTTGATTTCGGAACTGTTAAATGATGTCGACATTTGGTTGAATTCGACACGGCAAGCAAATGCGTGCAGTGCTTCAAATATGGTCCCATTTGTCTATTTTCCTAATTGAAATAGTGCAGCGTACTGAATTTTAATGACTTATTTCGCCTCATACGTCGCTTCAGTTCTTGACAACCTTTTATTTTTCAGTGGTCTCTATTGAGATTTTTGTTTGATTCTCCAACTATTTTGTTGCCAGTAATTGGTTGAGTTCTATGCCACAAGTTTCCATGTTTAGAGCTTCAAACGGTTCCATTTTCAACATTTCTGTTTTGAAATGGTGCAATGTGCCAAATCCATGTGATACTCCAGTGATGACTTATTTCACCTCCTATATCGTTCCAATTCCTGAAAGGACATCTATGAGATGGTGTATGTTATGTGGAGCAGAAGGGACTTCTGAGGAGTTTATTTCTTGCTTAAAATTTGACCCTTTATTTTTCTGGAAAAGTTCGTGTGATCCTACATGCTGTTTTACACTTGGTTGAATTTGATGCCATTTGCAAACACGTGTTGAGTTTCAAACTTGGTTACTTTTCAAGTTTTTTGGTCTGGCTGGTTCCGAACAACTAAACATATTATGAGCAACATTATTTGGTGAGCCAAATCATGAATTTCAGAAACGCTAGGTATTTTGATTGTTAGTCTGACCGGTACAGACTCTAAACGTTGAATCTGACATTGCATCTGTTAATTTGGTGCTAATTATTTGTTTGTTTTCTTCAGATAAGTTTTAGTAAGGTTTTGTTCACCACTGGAGAAACCAACACTAGTTATAAGTATTTATGGTCCACAGTAGTCTTCATCTGCTTGGCACTTCACCGTAAGCTCACAAGAAGCCTTTTCTTCTATGCAGAGTTAACAACCCAGTTTAACTTAAGCTCATGAGCAAGACAGGTGAGGTTCCATCTCCTAAGCTCTCTAGATGATCGGTGGCCTTGATGCTCGAATAACACAACAATATTTGTGACATCAGTTTTGCACATGGTGAGATTGAGACCATAAGAATTATCCTCCATTGGGCATGTCCAAGTCGTGTGACCAATACTACAAGAAAAGAGAAGGCGCCAACAAAGCTAGCGAGGAACTTGCTTACAAGATTAGTCCCGAGATAGTGCCACCTTCCACCAGCCCTCAACCCACCTCCCCTGTTCGGTGATAACCTGCATTAGTACCCATCACAGTATCAGGCTCAAACCAAACCGATAGTTGTATTTGACACCGTAGCTGGAGACGTTTCGGCAGATGCGTCCACCAAATGTTACCAGCGACTCACGTATCATTGAGATGGATGGCACACTTGGCATCTACAACCATAACACTGCAACCGAAGCGGTTGATATATGGGTGTTGCAGGACTACAAATGTCACGTTTGGGACTTGAAGTACAAAATCTAGTTGCCGGTTGCAGAAATCAGGGACCGGTTTTAAGGCTGCACTGATTGCATCTTGGCCAATGGATGTTGCTTTGGTGAATGGTGACGTGCACTTGCTGGTCTGGTTTGGTCGGTGGCTGCTCGGCAAATTGGTTGGTAGTTTCCATTGCGGTGGCCAAGGCCTCCGTCTAACTGGATTTCGGCTGAAACAAACTCTTGTTCCACACACCTTCTTTACAGCACTAGAAGGTTATGCTGCGAACGCTTCGCCTTTCATCTGACAGTTGTTGAGTGAGGTGGTGCCTCTTAATGACCTAGCTGTTTGTATCTGGATCAAGTATGATCCTGCTGGCTTCTTTACGGCACCCGAAGCTCTGATTCTTATGTGGTCTCATGAAATATGTGCTTGTCTCAGTACCTTATCGGACCGCAGTGTCTACTGTGTGGGCTGATGCTAAAATTATCAAGTCACCATTTATGAAGCAACCACTAGATACACTGAGCATTTGCTTCAGAATATGAGAGCCATGAGTCACTCTATTCGGAATGTACAAATAAGTTTTTAAATTACTCCAGATGTGTGTGTGTGTCTGCGACATGAAACTGGTGATCGATAGAGAAGTGTCTTCACCTGATATTGTATCCCTTCTCTTTATGCGGCGTGTTTGCTCAAATGTGTCTTTGTAAGGCAAAAATAAGCAGAGAATTCAGAATAGTAGTTGGAAAGTCGACCAGTGGGTAAGAGTAGCAGGTAATCCAGGGAATGGGAGTTGCATGCACTACTAGTTTTTGCTTCTCACTGTACATTTATAAATTCTTCACCTCCAACTGCTGTGTCAAGTCTTGTTTTGTTCTATGAAAAAAGATTGTGTCATGGGTGAGTTCTTGTGAAACTGTTGTTTGCACTCGGCAGCAGGTTCTGTTCCGCTTGGGCCTTGAGGACCAGGTGGGCGAAGCCCTGGAATGTAGGATCAGGTATCAGCCGGAGGGTCTGGCTTTCCAGGTCGCCCTGGTTCTTGGGGCCCCCTTCTTTGGATCCTGGTAAGTTGAATCCTTGGCTACCTGATGGAACCTTATACTTCACATCTGGTCACTGACATCGTCACTTCATTCAGTTAGGATGTAAAAAAAAACAATTCATCCAGTTTTATTATTAGTGGTTCAGCGTCCATGGGTCAAGTATATCGAAGTGCACTAGGTGATGAAGCATACATTAGTCTTATAGCATTCTTCCTCTGTTTCTCTGGTCGAATACTTCTTTTGCAGCTTCTACCTATATTGATGTTGCCTACTCCAAGAATGTTGTGGCCGTTGTCGGGGCAACCCGGCCTAGGCAGCCCACTGCCACCCGTCTAACAGCGTGCCAACATATCCATCGTGGCATATAATGAACTGGGCTACGATTCTTGGCCTAAACATTCACTGAAGAACTCACTTGGTTGAACATTCTGGCTGTTGGCAGAGCCCCTTGCTACTGAACTTATACCAGTGAAATCATTCGTCTTGTATCTCTTGAAGATCAATTGTATGCAGTCTTACCAAATACTGAATATTATTTCATTGACTATTTTTTTTGTTCTAGCTGATGATTGAATGTATCAGATTATCTTGTCAATTTGTTCAGTTGCTAGTTTCACCTGAGCAGAAAAACTTGGAGCACCGCTTGTTGCATCGAATGTAACTGTTGCATTATGGTCCCAACTTTTCAGTGAAGTGTTGTGCTGCAATTCATTACGTGTATCCATTCCATCTGTTGTGTATTGAAATTGCTCTGTTATAATTTTGTCTTTCTGTTGTATTGTTTAGAATATATCTATCATTTCACTTTAGCTGCTAAACATTTTATGGCACTAGTGCTTCATGCGACCTCTGATCTTAACAGAAGCTAAGGTATTACTACAACTTGTACTGGTCAATTTATTCAGTTTGCATGCCATTTGTTTTTTGTGGTGACCCGGCATACCACTGCATGGTGTAGTATGCAAGTCTGATATAACACCAATGAAACACCGTTCCACTAGTATTATATCGCTCAGTGGTACAACGAAACATATGCGGGTCCAAGGTATGTCTATAGAATTACAACATTGACTCTGTTACATAAGATCATCACAGCCTCCTACTTTACAATGAGGTAAAACTGCAAATAAACTCCAAGAACGACTCGTAGTCTAATCCTAACACGAACTCTATTTGTAGAGTATCTAACTAGCTACAGAGGCTATGAATAGATTCTAGCTAAATAGGAGCTAAGTTTAGGAAGCTAGTTCCCTTCTATTGCTAATCTATGTTTTCTCCTTGTTGGATGTGGTGTTTGACTCCTCTGACAGGGTCATGTCCCTTTGTAGTAGTTGTTGACTCCTCGGTCTTCGAGTTGCACTGTAGATCCTCCTTCGGTGCCTCCATATCTAAGCAGGGGATTTAAGAGTGGGATGAGTACGAGCGTACTCAACAAGTTCATTATAGAAAAGAGGTGTTTAATGCACTAGCTACAGCCATAGACCAGAAAGTCATAGGCATGCAAGTTTTTGTAATCATTTCTTCAAAAGGTTGCTTTTATTGAAGAGCTATGTCCGTCAGCCTTCACCGGTTGACTAGAACTTCATGGAGTTCCTTTCACGTTCGCGTTCCATATCCCGGAACAGGAGTGATTCGTTACACTCTGCAGAGGTGTGTTGCTTTACCCATAAGAGATCTTAACCTTGGTGCCAACCGGGCATATTCCCCGTCCACACTTCCTTTGGTGTGAGGCCCGGTATAAGGTCATAGTCAATCATATTCCTCCGCTACCTCGCACACCCACCCTTTGTTGCATGCCCCGACCCTGGTCCTCGTCGGTCCCATTATTCCCACTCACGGGTGGACCCCGACCACGACAACAGTTCTGGGCTCTTACCATGAACTCCTTCGCCGGTAGATGCAACCCTTCATAGACCGCAATACCGTGGGTACTTTAGGCTTCCCCAGCCACCAAATGCTCCTCGGGATACAAGTGTCTACGGACAATGCCGTGGGGACTTTAGGCTTCCCCAGCCACCAAATGCACCTTTGGATAACAAGTGTCTACGGTAAAGCGCGTCCGTTGATGTACAAGAGGTGGAAATACAATTGACTATACCGTCCCAGATCTTATGGTTAACACAGTATTACGGCACAAGAATCACTGGACGACATTTGTTGTTTAATCCTAGATGGATATAAACCCTTGCAATGGAACCTCCACCATATCAACACACCATGGTTCCATTGCCCACCACATAGTCATATTCATAGTTATGAAAATAGTGGTTTTTGCTTTTTATGCAATAGTGATAAACATAGTACTTTGCAAGTAATTTGGTAAAAATACTCAAATGACATGAGCAAGCGATGAACTTGCTTTTCTTGTCTGCAAGATTATGCAGACAAGGTCTTCGATACGCAATAACTCCAAATTCTGAAATAGCATCATCGTCCGGTAAGGACGATGTTTAAAAGATTGGCAAGTATGCAATAATGCATAAGTATGAGATGCAATCGCTCTAATCGTGTCCTAACCCGATGATTTAGGATCAGTGAGTTGTAATGATTGTTTCAGGGTGTGTTGCACTTTTAGAGTGATTCCCAAACAAGGTTCTTATTAAGGTTTGATTACTTGGTTTCATGTACAAATTGTATAATGAAGCAAAGTAATCAATTGAGCACACAAGGAATGATAATTTGCATAATGTTAATATGTAAAGAATAGTTGTCAGTTTTAGTACTATATGGCATGATTGATTACTTGTTATATTCTTCAAAAGAATAACTTTTGAAGAACATATTCTTTAATAAAGAACAAGTATGACAATTGGGCTTGCGGGGTCCTATGGTTTATCATGGTTCTCAATTGAGTTTCCTAATCAAGTATTATAGGGATCACACTAAGGTGGAATTGCGTTCCTAGTCATATAAAGGGTGCCTAGTTTGGGGTTAAACCAGGAAAGACTAAGTAATTGAATATAATTGATTGCTACCATGGTTGTTCATATCTTACTAGTGATAGCTAGCTAAGGTTTATAGGTCCTTATAAGTAGGGTTGGTAACTACTCCCTATTTACTTCAAAAGAATAACTTTTGAAGAACATACTTCTTAAGTAGTAAGAAGTATAGCAATTAAGGTTAAGGTGGTCTAGGTTTTGCTATTGGATTCACTAGGTAAAGAATAGTTGGTTCCTAAATAGGATAGTGCATAAATATGTATTATCAGTAGGGTTTAGTGTGTATGGAATCTGATGCACAATATTGGCATGATTGCTATTAGGGTTCATCACCATGGTGTGATGCTAAACATGGATGAATAAGGATGATGGTTTTGGCATTAGAAACTAGGTTTTAGACTTGGGTTATCCTAATTTGATCATGTAGGTTGGATAGGTGTGCATACATGGAATACTGAATTATGGATAATAGGATCTAGGGTTTACACTTGGTTGACCCTACTTGATCATCTAGGTCTGATGAAGATAAACACATGAGATACCCATATATTAGTGACTGGTCTTCTACATTTTATGTGGACATGACAAGAATCTAGGTTCTATATGGTTCTATGATTTAAAAGAAAGTAGGATGATCACATGGTATAACCTAGGGTTTAAGTTTATAAACAAATTAAGGTTCATATGAAGTAATGGACCTAGGGTTCCTAAATGAATTAGGGTGTTAGGGTTCCACAAAAATTATGAGGTTATAATTTTATTCAATATGGAACTAGGTTTCCTAATCTACCATATAGTTCTATGATTAATAACTTTGAAATAAAAATAATATTGAATTTGGCATTTTATTATTTTAAAGAATTAATAATTAAGGTAGTTATTATTTAGGTTTTTAAATCCTTCTAATAAGGATTTAAAAAAACAAATAAATAAAATTAGTTTTAATGTTTTCTTTATTTATGTACTGGTTTTTATTTAATTTGGAAAATTTTCCTAATTATTGAATTTTAATTGAATTTAGAATTAATAATAAAGGCTTAAATTAATCGGGTTAAATAATTAAATTTTTATTAGAAATAAAAATTTCATATTATATTTTTATTGAATAGATTTTATTTTTATGAACATTTTAATATCTCATATGAATTTTTCTGAGTTAAGATGAATTTTATAAGTTCATGTGAAGTTTCAGTAATTTAGGGGATTTAAATTAAAACTGGAAAATACTAGAGTTACCCAGACTAGAACTACCCGCAGCTATTGACATGTGGGCCAGGGGCCAGGTCAGCGGCCACGTCGGCTTGACCAAGTCAAAATTAATGACTGGGCATGGCTCACGGTGGCCGGCGGGCAGACGACGTCGGCGGCGATGATTCTGGCCACGCGTGGATGAGCTACTGGTTCCATTCGAACCAGCGCATCACGAGGAACCTAAAGATAGCGGCGCCGCTCCGGTTAGGTCACCGGAGCTTGATCGGCGGCGAGGTACTGCGACGGCATCCGTCGGTGCTCAAACACGGCGACGATCTAGACCACTATCGAGCATGCCGAGCACTCGAGGAGGAAGAGGAGCTCACCCTGAGCATGCAGGGCTTGATGGCGAGGCAAGGGGTGGTCGGCATCGCCGGAATTGCCAGCTCCGGCCGTCGGAGAGATGAGGTCGGCGTCGGCGCTACGTACTGCTCCGGCTCGATTCCTTCTGCAGGAGTAGCAAGTCGAGGACGGCGGTCACGCTGGTGTGCTCGGTTTGGCTCGGGGAGGCTTCCATCGCCGGCGGTAATGGTGACCGGCGGAGCCAGGGTTTCGGTATGGGGAAATTGAGCAAAGAGAGAGGGAAACGGAGCTAGGGTTCGTCGTTTAGGGTTTTTATATGGCGTCAGGGCGTGCCTCGTCACGACGCCGAGCGAGAGAGAGGAGAAGAGGAGCACGACGCAGTGCTGTCGTCCATGCGCGAGGAGAGGATGAGGACGAGTTCGTCCTCGATATTTTGGACGAAGGGTTATGCGGGCCGGTGTTGGGCTGCGTTGATGGGCTGCTGCTGGGCTGGTGCGGTTGGGCTTCTGGTGGGCTGCCACGGCCAGGTAAGGTCTGGTAAGGTTTTTCCCCTTTTTCTCTTTTATTTATTTTCTGTTTTGTATTTCTAATTTTTGAATTCATATTTGAATTCAAAGTTTAACTCTTTTCTATTTTGCAGATATTTCAATATGTTAATTTTGTTAATATCTGGTGTAATGATTATTACACCACTATTTCATTTTAAACAATTACTTTATATTGGATTATATTGCATACTTGTGGGTTTATTCAAAATAACAAATAGGCATGAGTTTAATTTCTCATTTTAAATTTCCTTTTTCTTGTGAATCAAATCTATTTGGAATTATTAGAGTTGGTAATTTTAAATCAAAGTATTTTAGAGGTTGTTATTAGGACTTGATTTCTATTTGAGAATTGGATGACTTACATATGATTTTATGTGAGCACCTATTTATTAGTTTTTTATAATTTCCATTGTAACCCCCTTGTAAGATTAACACTATCATTATCTTAGAAAGTATCTAAGGTAGGTATGGTTTCCATCATGGTTTGTTCTTAATTATAAGGATAAGTGGTTGATATAAGTGGTTAATCACCACCCATGGGTTTTAATTATGGAATTTAGCACTAGGTGTTTCTTATATTCCATAATTGAAGTATAAGATTTGACTAGTGAGTACTTTTAGGGTTCTAATTATATTCATCTAATGACATATGGTTTGTAACTCAATTATGGCCTAGGGTTTGAATTGTGATCACCCAAGTGATACACATACTAGATTTGGGGTATGGTACAGGGTTTTACTTGTGGTCATCAATTAATTCACAAGTTAGTTGGAGATATGGGTATAGGTTCTATATGTGATTTAACACCATATTACTTTGGCTAGGGTTGCTCTTCCTCACTACTCATAGAGTTGTTCAATCAAAATCCTTTTGATTGATATTGGGCTGAACTATGCAAGGTTTGTTACTATCCAATATTGTCTCTCTAATTATCCTATGGAAAATGGTTTTGAGTTTATAGTAGTTCCCCTATGATTTAATGTACTGGATTGTATCTGCTTAACCCACTAAGGTTTAACTGGTAATTATATATCTCTAAAGCATGGTTATGGTTTAGACCTGATCAACTAGTTCTTAATATATTCTACCTCAAGTTCTTAGGGTTTATGATCATTACCCAATGGTGATGAACATGCATGGTATGGCTTCACAAAGTATCACTTGATGTGTTTGGCTAGGGTTATACCTATTACCTCTCTCACTCCACAAGGACTTGGATTATAATCTAAGGTTCTACTCAAGGAATGATGATGTGATTATCTGAACATGTGGTTTACCTAAGAATTCTACCTTGCTATCTTCTGAAGCTTGTTCTTCAGGAATTCTGCTAACCTTCTTCTTGTGGTATGCCTCCACCTCCTAGCTGCTTCATCTTGATCCTATCTAAATTATGGATTGGCCCAACTCTTTGGTTTGCTTGTATCATGGTACAAGATGATAGAATGAATGAGGTAGAGGGTTCCTTTTATAGGCTTGGGCATGCTCTAGTATCATGACACATAGGTGGGTGACTCTTGCTTTGATTTGATGAGTAAGTGATGACCCACAAGTATGGTGTGTCAGTACTTTCGATAAATAAGAGTGTTTAACCCAACGAGGAGCAAGCAGGACAAGTTTCGATGAAGGATTCACTGTAAATGCTCACGACAAGTATTCGGGGGTTTTGATATTGCAGATAAATAAAGTACAAGTAAATAAAATGCGAGAGAAATAATTGCAGCGAGTGGCCCAATCCTTTTTAGCACAAAGGACAAGCCGGTTTGTTTACTTATAATGACCAAACGTTCTTGAGGACTGATACGTCTCCAACGTATCGATAATTTCTTATGTTCCATGCTACTTTATTGATGATACCTACATGTTTTATGCACATTATATGTCATATTTATGCATTTTCTGGAACTAACCTATTAACAAGATGCCGAAGAGCCAGTTGCTGTTTTCTGCTGTTTTTGGTTTCAGAAATCCTAGTAAAGAAATATTCTCGGAATTGGACGAAACTTTCGCCCAGGGTCCTATTTTTGCACGAAGCTTCCAGAAGACCGAAGACCTAACGAAGTGGGGCCACGAGGCAGCCGGGGTGGCCGCGCGCCCAGGTCTTGGCGCGCCCCCTGGGCCCTCGTGTGGCCCTCGCGTTGACCTTCCGCCTACTTAAAGCTCCCGTCGCGAAACCCCGTACGAGAGCCACGATACGGAAAACCTTACAGAGACGCCGCCGCGAATCCCATCTCGGGGATTCGGAGATCGCCTCCGGCACCCTGCCGGAGAGGGGATTCATCTCCCGGAGGACTCTACACCGCCATGGTCCTCCGGAGTGATGAGTGAGTAGTCCACCCCTGGACCATGGGTCCATAGCAGTAGCTAGATGGTCGTCTTCTCCTTGTTGTGCTTCATTGTTAGATCTTGTGAGCTGCCTAACATGATCAAGATCATCTATATGTAATTCTATATGTTGTGTTTGTCGGGATCCGATGGATAGAGAGTACTATGATTATGGTGATTATCAATCTATTGTTCATGTGTTGTTTATGATCTTGCATGCTCTCCGTTATTAGTAGAGGCTCTGGCCAAGTTTTTACTCTTAACTCCAAGAGGGAGTAATTATGCTCGATAGTGGGTTCATGCCTTCATTGATACCTGGGACAGTGACAGAAAGTTCTAAGGTTGTGATGTGCTGTTGCCACTAGGGATAAAACATTGATGCTATGTCTAAGGATGTAGTTATTGATTACATTACGCACAATACTTAATGCAATTGTCTGTTGCTTTGCAACTTAATACTGGAGGGGGTTCGGACGATAACCTGAAGGTGGACTTTTTAGGCATAGATGCAGTTGGATGGCGGTCTATGTACTTTGTCGTAATGCCCAATTAAATCTCACTATATTTATCATGTCATGTATATGCATTGTTATGCCTTTCTCTATTTGTCAATTGCCCGACTGTAATTTGTTCACCCAACATGCTTTTATCTTATGGGAGAGACACCTCTAGTGAACTGTGGACCCCGGTCCTATTCTTTCCATAGCATACATTCTACTTGTTTTACTGTTTTCTTTGCAAACATCTTCCACTCGATACGTTTAATCCTTTGTTACAGCAAGCCGGTGAGATTGACAACCTCACTGTTTCGTTGGGGCAAAGTACTTTGGTTGTGTTGTGCAGGTTCTAGTTGGCGCCGGAATCCCTGGTGTTGCGCCGCATCACATTTCGCGACCATCAACCTTCAACGTGCTTCTTGGCTCCTACTGGTTCGATTAAACCTTGGTTTCATACTGAGGGAAAACTTGCCACCGTGCGCATCATACCTTCCTCTTGGGGTTCCCAACGGACGTGTACATCTACGCGCATCAAGCACTTTTCTGGCGCCGTTGGGGAGATCAAGACACGCTGCAAGGGGAGTCTCCACTTCTCAATCTCTTTACTTTGTTTTTGTCTTGCTTTATTTTATTTACTACTTTGTTTGCTGCACTAAATTAAAACACAAAAAAATTAGTTGCTAGTTTTACTTTATTTGCTATCTTGTTTGCTATATCAAAAACACAAAAAAATTAGTTACTTGCATTTACTTTATCTAGTTTGCTTTATTTACTGTTGCTAAAATGGCCAACCCTGAAAATACTAAATTGTGTGACTTCACAAATGCAAATAATAATGATTTCCTATGCACACCTATTGCTCCACCTGCTACTACAGCAGAATTCTTTGAAATTAAACCTGCTTTACTAAATCTAGTCATGAGAGAACAATTTTCTGGTGCTAGTTCTGATGATGCTGCTGCCCATCTCAATAATTTTGTTGAACTTTGTGAAATGCAAAAGTATAAAGATGTAGATGGTGATATTATTAAATTGAAAGTGTTTCCTTTCTCATTAAGAGGAAGAGCTAAAGATTGGTTGCTATCTTTGCCTAAGAATAGTATTGATTCATGGACTAAATGCAAGGATGCTTTTATTAGTAGATATTATCCTCCCGCTAAAATTATTTCTTTGAGAAGTAGCATAATGAATTTTAAACAATTAGATACTGAACATGTTGCTCAAGCATGGGAGAGAATGAAAACTTTGGTAAAGAATTGCCCAACCCATGGGACTACTTGGATGATCATCCAAACCTTCTATGCAGGACTAAATTTTTCTTCGCGGAATTTATTGGATTCAGCTGCTGGAGGTACCTTTATGTCCATCACATTGGGGGCGGCTACAAAACTTCTTGATGATATGATGATAAATTACTCTGAATGGCACACGGAAAGAGCTCCACAAGGTAAGAAGGTAAATTCTGTTGAAGAAACCTCTTCCTTGAGTGATAAGATTGATGTGATTATGTCTATGCTTGTGAATGGTAGATCTAATGTTGATCCAAATAATGTTCCTTTAGCTTCATTGGTTGCTCAAGAAGAAAATGTTAATGTGAATTTCATTAAAAATAATAATTTCAACAACAATGCTTATAGGAACAACTCTGGTAATAACTATAGGCCATATCCTTCTGCTAATGGTAATGGTTATGGTAATTCTTATGGGAATTCTTACAACAATAATAGAAGTGTACCCTCTGGTCTTGAAGCCATGCTTAAAGAATTTATTAGTACACAAACTGCTTTTAACAAATCTGTTGAGGAAAAGCTTGATAAAATTGATACTATCGCTTCTAGAGTTGATAGGCTTGCCTCTGATGTTAATCTTTTAAAGTTGAAAGTTATGCCTAATAATGATCTTGATAATAAGATTACTACTACAGCAAATGCCATCCAAGTTAGAATTAATGAGAATATAAGATTAATGGCTGAGTTGCGTGCTAGGTGGGATAGAGAAGAAAATGAAAAACTAGCTAAAGAGAATAATGTAGCTAAAGTTTGGACTATTACCACCACTAGTAATGCTAATTCTTCACATGTTGCTACACCTCCTACTATCAATGGTAAAATAATTGGTGTTGGCAATGTTTCTACTCCTAGTGCAAAGCGTACAAAGCTGCCTGAAATTGCTAAAACTGCTGAAACTGCTTGTGATAAAACTGCTGAAATTTTTTCCAACCTTGGGAATAATGATCCCATTGCTGTAGCTCATAATGATTTAGATTTTGATGATTGCCACATCTCTGAAGTTATAAAGTTCTTGCAAAAACTTGCTAAAAGTCCTAATGCTAGTGCTATAAATTTAGCCTTTACAAAACATATTACAAATGCTCTCATAAAAACTAGAGAAGAGAAACTAAAACTTGAAACTTCTATTCCTAGAAAGTTAGAAGATGGTTGGGAGCCCATCATTAAAATGAAATTCAATGACTTTGAATGTAATGCCTTATGTGATCTTGGTGCAAGTATTTCTGTTATGCCTAAAAAGATTTATGATATGCTTGACTTGCCACCATTAAAGAATTGTTATTTGGATGTTAATCTCGCCGATAATGTTAAAAAGAAACCTTTGGGGAGGATTGATAATGTGCATATTACGGTTAACAATAACCTTGTCCCCGTTGATTTTGTTGTCTTGGATATCGAATGCAATGCATCTTGTCCAATTGTGTTGGGAAGACCTTTTCTTCGAACTGTTGGTGCTGTTATTGATATGAGGGAAGGTAATATTAAATATCAATTTCCTCTCAAGAAAGGTATGGAACACTTCCCTAGAAAGAGAATGAAGTTGCCTTTTGATTCTATTATTAGAACAAGCTATGATGTTGATGCTTCTTCATTCGATAATACTTGATTTGCACTTTCTGCGCCTAGCTGAAAGGCGTTAAAGAAAAGCGCTTATGGGAGACAACCCATGTTTTTACCTACAGCAATTTTTTGTTTTATTGAGTCTTGGAAGTTGTTTACTACTGTAGCAACCTCTCCTTATCATGTTTTTGTGCCAAGTAAAGTTTCTATGTCAAAGTTGATGTTATATTTGGGATCGCTGCACAGAAACAGCATTGCTGTCTGTCACGAATCTGGGCATAATTCTCTGTAGAAAATTCGAAAAAATCTGCCAATTTACGAGCGTGATCCTCAGATATGTACGCAACTTTCATTAGTTTTGAGTTTTTCCATTTGAGCAAGTCTGGTGCCATTTATAAATTCGTCTTTACGGACTGTTCTGTTTTTGACAGATTCTGCCTTTTATTTCGCATTGCCTCTTTTGCTATGTTGGATTTATTTCTTTGATCCATTAATGTCCAGTAGCATTATGCAATGTCCAGAAGTGAAAATAATGATTGTGTCACCTCTGAATGAGTGAATTATTAATGATGCACTAACCCTCTAATGAGTTTGCTTGAAGTTTGGTGTGAAGGAAGTTTTCAAGGGTCAAGAGAGGAGAATGATATACTAAGATCAAGAGGAGTGAAAGCTCTAAGCTTGGGGATGCCCCCGTGGTTCATCCCTGCATATTTTAAGAAGACTCAAGCGTCTAAGCTTGGGGATGCCCAAGGCATCCCCTTCTTCATCGACAACATCATCAGGTTCCTCCCCTGAAACTATATTTTTATTCAGTCACATCTGGTGTTCTTTACTTGGAGCGTCGGTTTGTTTTCGTTTTGTTTTTGTTTGAATAAGATGGATCCTAGCATTCACTTTGTGGGAGAGAGACACGCTCCGCTGTTGCATATGGACACATGTGTCCTTAGGCTTTACTCATAATGTTCAAGGCGAAGTTTCTTCTTCGTTAATTTGTTATATGGTTGGAATTGGAAAATGCTACATGTAGTAATTCTAAAAATGTCTTGGATAATGTGATACTTGGCAATTGTTGTGCTCATGTTTAAGCTCTTGCATCATATGCTTTGCACCCATTAATGAAGAAATACATAGAGCTTGCTAAAATTTGATTTGCATATTTGGTTTCTCTAAGGTCTAGATAATATCTAGTATTGAGTTTTGAACAACAAGGAAGACAGTGTAGAGTCTTATAATGTTTACAATATGTCTTTTATGTGAGTCTTGCTGCACTTGTTCATCCTTGAGTTTGCTTCAAATAACCTTGCTAGCCTAAACCTTGTATCGAGAGGGAATACTTCTCATGCATCCAAAATCCTTGAGCCAACCACTATGCCATTTGTGTCCACCATACCTACCTACTACATGGTATTTACCCGCCATTCCAAAGTAAATTGCTTGAGTGCTACCTTTAAAATTCCATCATTCACCTTTGCAATATATAGCTCATGGGACAAAATAGCCTTAAAACTATCGTAGTATTGAATATGTACTTATGCACTTTATATTTTATTAAGTTGCTGTTGTGCGATAACCATGTTTCTGGGGAACGCCATCAACTATTGTTGAATATCATGTGAGTTGCTATGCATGTCCGTCTTGTCTGAAGGTCTATCATTTTAGTGGTTGGAGCATGCAAAATTGTTAGAGAAGAACATTGGGCCGCTAACTAAAGCCATGAATCATGGTGGAAGTTTCAGTTTTGGACATATATCCTCAATCTCATATGAGAATAATAACTTTGCTACATGCTTATGCATTAAAGAGGAGTCCATTATCTGTTGTCCATGTTGTCCCGGTATGGATGTCTAAGTTGAGAATAATCAAAAGCGAGAAATCCGAAATGCGAGCATTCTCCTTGGACCTTTGTACAGGCGGCATGGAGGTACCCCTTTGTGACACTTGGTTGAAACATGGCATGCAAAGATCCGGTAGTCCAAGTTAAGTAGGACGAGGTGCGGGCACTATTAGTATACTATGCGTGAGGCTTGCAACTTGTAAGATATAATTTTCATAACTCATATGCTTTATTACTACCGTTGACAAAATTGTTTCATGTTTTCAAAATAAAAGCTCTAGCACAAATACAGCAATCGATGCTTTCCTCTGAAGGACCATTCTTTTACTTTTATTGTTGAGTCAGTTTACCTATCTCCTTCCACCTTAAGAAGCAAACACTTGTGTGAACTGTGCATTGATTCCTACATACTTGCATATTGCACTTGTTATATTACTTTATGTTGACAATATCCATGAGATATACATGTTACAAGTTGAAAGCAACCGCTGAAACTTAATCTTCTTATGTGTTGCTTCAACACCTTTACTTTGATTTATTGCTTTACGAGTTAACTCTTATGCAAGACTTATTGATGCTTGTCTTGAAGTACTATTCATGAAAAGTCTTTGCTATATGATTCAGTTGTTTACTCATGTCATTACCTTTGCTTTGATCGCTGCATTCATTACATATGTTTACAAATAGTATGATCAAGATTATGATGGCATGTCACTTCAGAAATTATCTTTGTTATCGTTTTACCTGCTCGGGACGCAGAACTTGGGGATGCTGATACGTCTCCAACGTATCGATAATTTCTTATGTTCCATGCTACTTTATTGATGATACCTACATGTTTTATGCACATTATATGTCATATTTATGCATTTTCGGAACTAACCTATTAACAAGATGCCGAAGAGCCAGTTGCTGTTTTCTGCTGTTTTTGGTTTCAGAAATCCTAGTAAAGAAATATTCTCGGAATTGGACGAAACTTTCGCCCAGGGTCCTATTTTTGCACGAAGCTTCCAGAAGACCGAAGACCTAACGAAGTGGGGCCACGAGGCAGCCAGGGGGTGGCCGGCGCGGCCCAGTCTTGGCCGCGGCCCTGCCCCTGGGCCCCTCGTGTGGCCCTCGCGTTGACCTTCCGCCTACTTAAAGCTCCGTCGCGAAACCCCCAGTCGAGAGCCACGATACGGAAAACCTTACAGAGACGCGCGCGAATCCCATCTCGGGATTAGGAGATCGCCTCCGGCACCCCGGAGAGGGGATTCATCTCCGGAGGACTCTACACCGCCATGGTCGCCTCCGGAGTGATGAGTGAGTAGTCCACCCCTGGACCATGGGTCCATAGCAGTAGCTAGATGGTCGTCTTCTCCTTGTTGTGCTTCATTGTTAGATCTTGTGAGCTGCCTAACATGATCAAGATCATCTATATGTAATTCTATATGTTGTGTTTGTCGGGATCCGATGGATAGAGAGTACTATGATTATGGTGATTATCAATCTATTGTTCATGTGTTGTTTATGATCTTGCATGCTCTCCGTTATTAGTAGAGGCTCTGGCCAAGTTTTTACTCTTAACTCCAAGAGGGAGTAATTATGCTCGATAGTGGGTTCATGTCTTCATTGATACCTGGGACAGTGACAGAAAGTTCTAAGGTTGTGATGTGCTGTTGCCACTAGGGATAAAACATTGATGCTATGTCTAAGGATGTAGTTATTGATTACATTACGCACAATACTTAATGCAATTGTCTGTTGCTTTGCAACTTAATACTGGAGGGGGTTGATAACCTGAAGGTGGACTTTTTAGGCATAGATGCAGTTGGATGGCGGTCTATGTACTTTGTCGTAATGCCCAATTAAATCTCACTATATTTATCATGTCATGTATATGCATTGTTATGCCTTTCTCTATTTGTCAATTGCCCGACTGTAATTTGTTCACCCAACATGCTTTTATCTTATGGGAGAGACACCTCTAGTGAACTGTGGACCCCGGTCCTATTCTTTCCATAGCATACATTCTACTTGTTTTATTGTTTTCTTTGCAAACATCTTCCACTCGATACGTTTAATCCTTTGTTACAGCAAGCGGTGAGATTGACAACCTCACTGCTTCGTTGGGGCAAAGTACTTTGGTTGTGTTGTGCAGGTTCCTAGTTGGCGCCGGAATCCCTGGTGTTGCGCCGCATCACATTTCGCGACCATCAACCTTCAACGTGCTTCTTGGCTCCTACTGGTTCGATTAAACCTTGGTTTCATACTGAGGGAAAACTTGCCACTGTGCGCATCATACCTTCCTCTTGGGGTTCCCAACGGACGTGTACATTTACGCGCATCAAGGACACACGGGATTTTAGTCTAGTGCTTTCGCTTCATGTAGCTAAATAATCTTCATTGTTTTGATAAGTGTTGTGTGGGTGAACCTATGCTAATGCATCGCCCTTCCTAGGACTAATACATACTTGTGATTATACCCCTTGCAAGCATCCGCAACTACAAGAAAGTAATTAAGATAAATCTAACCACAGCCTTAAACTCTGAGATCCTGCGATCCCTCTTGCATCGATATACTAACGGGGGCTTAGGTTTCTGTCACTCCGGCAACCCCGCAATTAGCAAACGAATACAAGATGCACTCCCCTAGGCCCATAAATGGTGAAGTGTCGTGTAGTCGACGTTCACACGACACCACTAGAAGAATGACACCACAACTTAAATATCATAACATTGAATATTACTCAACCATAATTCACTACTAGCATTTAGACTTCACCCATGTCCTCAAGAACTAAACGAACTACTCACGAGACATCATATGGAATACAATCAGAGGTGATATGATGATGAATAACAATCTGAACATAAACCTTGGTTCAATGGTTTCACTCAATAGCATCTATAACAAGTAGAGAATAATGCCGGGAGAGTTTCCCCTATCATACAATCAAGATTTAACCCGAATTGTTACAGCGGTGACGAGGTGCAGCGGTGGTGATGGCGGTATAGATGGTGGAGATGATGATGATGATGATGATGGAGATGATGTCCCGCTCGATGACGATGGTGATGGCGTCGATTTCCCCCTCCGGGAGGGAATTTCCCCGCGGATTCCCTGCCGGAGAGCTCTTTTGCGGGCGTGTAACCCTTCGTGAGGTCCTCTCTGTGGCTTAGGTTTTCGGGACGAAGGAGTACGTGAAGAAAAGGAGGCGAAAGAGGTGTGGGGCCCCCAGACCACAAGGTGGCGCGGCCGGGCCATGGGCCGCGCCGCCTATGGTCTGGGCCCACCTTGGGTCCCCTCTTCTCCCCCTTCTGGCTCCCTCCGTCATCGGAAAAATAGGAATTTACGTGAAATTTCCTTCCACAGTTGATCTTCCGAAATATTGCGTTCGACGGTGCTTTTTCCAGCAGAATCCTGGCTCCGGTGCTTGATCCTCCAATGATGATGAAACATGCAAAATAGATGAAATAACATAAGTATTGTGTCCCAATATGAAATATATCAATGAATAACAGCAAATTATGATACAAAATAGTGATGCAAATTGGACGATCAGTAAGGTGCTTGGGTGTCATACTCTCATCCATAGCAATCCTTTAAGCATGAGGTGGCATAGCTTAGGATTCAAGCTATGTAGATATTTCCATCCTATGTGGCATGGTATTATCCTCTCATGTGATTTGTTTTTGGATAGCCAAGTGGTTTTTGTTACTAAATATCTTGTGAAGGATTTTATACTTGTGGGTGAGTCACTATATCATATGTGATTGAATTTATATTGTAATTGGGATCAAAATGTCAAAGGCAAGTATTATACCCCAATTTTGAATGGTGATGTTTGATTTCACCAAGGCATGATCATATGAGTTTCAAAATACTCATAGTTTATTTTATTCAAATAGTTTGAACTATAATTCGTAATGTAAACAAATTTAGTTTTGTGATATTCCACATATTTAATAAGTTATGATTAAAATCAGAATGTGTGGCTTTTATGCACTTAGGTCCTTGTGTTTTACCATATTTGATAATAAGTTTTAAAGTGAATTAAATTATACCCCAAAGTTAGTTGCTCAACTTTTAAGTGTTAATAATTTAGAGTTTGTTTATTATCTCTTTGATGGGTATATACCTCTCCCATCTCTAGGGTTTAATGATAAGCTTGTGTTGGTGTTAAATTCACAAGTTTAATTCAAGAAATACCATGAGGTTCATGGTAGAAATATTTATTTGTTAAAGATATGGAAAAGATAAGTGAAGAAGGGTTTCTCCATTTTATTGATACTTGATTTGCAATTGAATAGGTGTTCATATGTTATGACATGGATTACCATATTATAATCTTTTATAAGATCAAGCAATTTATCATTGAGTAAAATATTGTTGTGTTGATCATTAGTTCCATTTGATCTAACCCCTTAGATCAAATCATCTCTACCCAAAGAACAAGGTTTTAACAAAGTCACATTGAGGTTTATAGCACTTGACTTGATGAGCTACTTCAATTCCACCAAGATCAAGTGAAACTTCAGTTACTGTGACTGTTTTACTTTAAAGCGCGAAAATTCCCCGGATTTTCTATGCATGAATGCAATGCACACATCTGTTTCCTCTATTTCTGTAACCCCATGATACGTCCAAAACGTATCTACTTTCCCTAACACTTTTGCTATTGTTTTGCCTCTAATTTGTGTATTTTGGATGCAACTAACACGGACTAACGCTGTTTTCAGCAGAATTGCTCTGGTGTCTCGTTTTTGTGCAGAAATCCAACTTTCGTGAAAAACCTCGGAATTTATACAGAAGGCCCTATTTTTCCGTAAGACTCACGGAGCCAGAAGGGCAAGTAAGGTGGAGGCCCGGGCCCCACACCATAAGGCGGCGCGGCCCTAGGGGGCGCGCGGCCCTATGGTGTGGCCCCCTCGGTCGGCCTCCGACGCCCTCCTTCGGACTACTTATCGGCCTCGACCTAAAAACGCACGGGAGAAGTCGAAGTCGCCAGAGAGCCGCCACATCGCGAAACTCCGTCTCGGGAGCCAGAAGTCTCCGTTCGGCACTCCGCCGGGACGGGGATTGGAGGAGATCTTCACCGCCATCACCGCCAACGTCTCTCCATCGACCAGCCATGTTTCCCCATCCATGTGTGAGTAATTCCCCGCTGTAGGCTGAAGGGGATGGTAGGGATTGGATGAGATTGGTCATGTAATAGTCATAAGATTGTTAGGGCATAGTGCCTAGTATCCGTAGATGTTACTTTTATGATATTGTTGCAACTTGTTATGCTTAATGCTTGTCACTAGGGCCCGAGTGCCATGATCTCAGATCTGAACATGTTATTGATTCATGAAGATATTCGTTGTTTATGATCTTACCTGCAAGTTGTATACACATGTCGCTGTCCGGAACCAATGGCCCCGAAGTGAAATCGGGACAACCGGAGGGGATGGTAGTGATGTGAGGATCACATGTGTTCACGAGTGTTAATGCTTTGCTCCGGTACTCTATTAAAAGGAGTACCTTAATTTTCAGTAGTTTCCCTAGAGGGCTGCCACCGGCTGGTAGGACAAAAGATGTTGTGCAAGTTTCTCATTGCGAGCACGTACGACTATATATGGAACACATGCCTATTGATTGATTAGTACTTGGATACCGTTTTATTATTATCTGCAAATGCCCCTGCTTTGATTGTTATATGAGTTTCTCTCATCCATGCAACGCCCGTTAATCCGTCCCTGTGCCTACAGTATTTTAATCCTGCCGTTTACTATAATCACTACTGTTGTCTTTATTTCACCGCTGCTGTTTTCACTACTCCTACGCCATAAAGCGTTACTCGATAAACTCTTGCGAGCAAGTCTGTTTCAGTGCGGCTGAATTGACAACTCCGGTTAAGGCTTACAAGTATTCTTTGTCTCCCTTGTGTCGAATCAATAAATTGGGTAATACTTCCCTCGAAGACTGTTGCGATCCCCTATACTTGTGGGTCATCAAGACTATTTTCTGGCGCCGTTGCCGGGGAGCATAGCTTTATTTGGAAGTTCACTTGGATTGATATTGTTCGCTGCAAATTCTCCATCATGGGTAAACCTCGCGATACTAAGATCGCCATATTACCATCCACTACAAGAAAAGGTACAACTCTTAGTACCTCTGCTGCTCTTGATTTGATTCATGATAAGTAAACTTGTTTCACCACCACAAACTTCAAATGCTGGTACTTCTGCTGAATCTGAAAATTCCTCTCATAATTGTGATGATGCTTCTGCTGTGCTTGATAATGATGGTTCGTTATAACAGCGTGGGGCATTTGGATTTCAAGGAATAACAAGATCTTCCATAACCAGACACCAAGCTTCACAAGTTGGAAAGCTATTTTCTTACAAGAAGCAAAAATGCTCACATATAGAATCAAGAAGAAACATGCAGATACTTTCAAAGAATGGCTTCAATCTCAGATTTAGTTTTATTTTCTTTCTCTTGTATTTTCTGTTTCTTTGGAAGAGTCCCTCTCTCTTCTATGTAAATATTGACACTTATTAATAAAAAGGAAAAAAATTGCAGTGGGTTTTACCCACTGTTTCTCTTCAAAAAAAAATAATGATGGTTCGTTAGGATCTTTTCTAGATGCTACAATTGCTAAGTCTAGACAAATTGAAAATACTGAAACTCCTAATGAAAATGCTGCTACACCTGTTAATTCACCTGAGTCTGTTGAATATTCTAGTGATGATCTTGATGAAGATTATGTAGAGCTTGATGATGATTTTATTGAAAAATGCAATGCTACTACTGATGCAAGAAAAATTAAAAAGTTGCTTGCAGAACATGCTGTTAGATATAAACTATCTCCTGATCCTAAATTTGCCACATCTCCTATAAACATTAGGGATAAAGATTATGATTTTTCTCTTGATCTATCTCATATAGCTATTGTTGAGAAAACACCCTTTTGTGGTACTGAAAAAGAAAGTGCTGTTGAACACATGACTGAGTTATCTACTCTTAGTGGCTTGTTTTCTGATGATATTAAGATGCGTACTTATTTTGTCGCTAAAATTTTTCCTTTCTCATTAAAGGATGATGCTAAAACTTGGTATAATAATTTGCCTCCTGGTTCTATTAAAAGTCCAAAAGAATTGCTTGATGTTTTCTTCCGGAAATACTTTCCTGCTAGTGCTCAACATGCTGCTTTGCAGAGAATTTATAATTTTGACCAGGAAGATGGAGAGAAATTGCCTGAGGCTTGGGCGAGATTTTGCTCTCTTATTAGAGCTCAGCCTGACCATGATTTGGAAAAGCATGATTTACTTGATATATTTTATAGTGGACTAACCATTGAGTCTAGGGCATACCTGGATAGTTGTGCTGGTTGTGTTTTCAGGAAAAGAACTCCAGACGACGCTGAAGAATTATTGGCTAAAATAGGCCGGAATCATGATGATTGGTCTACACCTGAACCAACCCCGACACCGATAGTGAAGAAGAGGGGTATGATTAAATTAAATGATGAAGATATGAGGGAAGCCAAGAAGTCTCTTAAAGAGAAGGGTATTAAACCTGAAGATGTGAAGAATTTACCTCCTATAGAAGATTTATGTGAGATAACTCCCCCTTCATCCATGATTGAGGTACACTCTCTTCAACGCTTTACTAGGGAAGATATTCCGTATTCAAAACCTCCTGCTCAATGCTTAGATGAGTTTGATAATTATATTGTTAAGCAACAAAACTTTAATATGAGAGTAGAGAATCATTTAATGGAAAATTCCCGAGCTATTAGTGAATTGCATGGTATTGTGGAGAGAACCTCCAATGATGTTAAGATACTTGTTAAACATTTTCAAATGGTTCAAACTCAAATTGATCAACTTACTAAAGTGCAAAATGACTTGTTGGGAAATAATTCTAAAGAAAAACATGCTTATGAAGTAACAACTAGAGGTGGTGTTTCTACCCAGGATCCTCTATATCCTGAAGGGCATCCCAAAAGAGTTGAACAAGATTCTCAACTAATTAAAACTAGTGCTCCATCTAAGAAAAAGAAACATAAGAATGTTGTAGAATCCTCTGAACCTGTTAATGATCCTAATAGTATTTCTATTTCTGATGCTGAAACTGAAAGTGGTAATGAACATGAGGAAGATAATGATAAGAATGATACTCCTGATAAAGAAGAAATTGAAAAAGAACCTGAAAAGCATGCTAAAAATAAAAGTACACTAAAGAAGATTTTATTACTGAGAAACATGGTAATGAAAGAGAACCTTGGGTTCAAAAGCAAATGCCTTTTCCTGCTAAGAAACTAAAATCAAAGGAGGAGGAACATTATAATAAATTTTGTGATTGGATGAAACCTTTATTTTTGCAAATCCCTTTGACTGATGCTATTAAATTGCCTCCTTATTCAAAGTATATGAAAGATATCGTTACTAACAAAAGGAAAATCCCCAATGAGGAAATTTCCACTATGCTCGCTAATTACTCCTTCAATGGTAAGATTCCAAAGAAGCTTGGAGACCCAGGTATACCGACTATTCCTTGTTCCATCAAGAATAATTATGTTAGAACTGCTCTATGTGATTTGGGAGCGGGAGTTAGTGTAATGCCTTTTCTCTTTATAAGAGACTTGATTTAGATAAGTTAATACCAACTGATATATCTTTGCAAATGGCTGATAAATCTACTGCTATTCCTGTTGGTGTATGTGAAAATGTTCCTGTTCAAGTTACTCATTGCTTGATATTAACTGATTTTGTTGTGTTGGAAATGCCGAAGATGATAATATGTCCATTATTCTTGGAAGACCCTTTCTTAATACTGCAGGGGCTGTTATTGATTGCAATAAAGGCATGGTTACTTTCAATATTGATGATAAGGAACACACTGTCTATTTTCCCAAGAGGATTGATAAACTATGTGGAGTTAATACAATTTTTAATGTGAAAACTATCAAAGTGGGATCCATTGATTGTCCTATATATGAGCCTAAAGAAGAATATCAAACTCTTGTGATTGGATCCATATCAATTCAATATAAGGTAACATGATTGATTTGAGGTTTATTTCTTCTTATGTCATATAAAATTTATTTGGTAGCAAGACTTGATCAACCTTGTTAACAAGTATATTTTATTGCATAAAAGAGCTAAACAACATTTCTTTCTTTCTTTCTCCCTCCACCTATTTTACTTGCTGTAGCACTTTTGTTTTGCAATATGCTTTAGCTATTTAAGATTTTAGAAATCATTTTCCTGCGCAGTAATAATTAATTTAATACCCAGAAATGTGCATTTTTCGAAGTTCTCTAAAAATTACAAAAATTACACCGTTGGTCCTATTTTTCGACGAGGCACCTGGGAGCACCAGAGGATGACCTGTGGGGCACCAGGAGGTGCCACACCACAGGCCGGCGCGGCCAAGGAGGTGGGCGCGCCACCTTGTGGTGTGGGCCCCTCCTTGCCCCACTACATCATCTCTTCCTCCCAGCATCTTCTCTCTCCCGAAAAAACTCGTACCAAGTTCCTCTCACTCGTGTTTCTGCTCAAGAACTCGCGATTTTTCGATCTCCTTGCTCAGCCCAGATTTCTGTTTGAAATTTGGCACTTTTACTCCTTGGTATGTGACTCCTTTGATTGTCCAATTAGAATTTCATTTGGTTGAGTATATCTTGAATATTTTGCTGCTGTAGATAACATGTTTAGTGAGCTTGCATGCTTGTTCTAAGTGGAAGAAATTAGTTTTGATGCATGTTTAGTACTCTAGCAAGTTCCTATAGTAGTTCCCTTCAATTACATACCTTGAAATCAAATTTTATAATGATTGTTGAAAAATTTCAGAAAATGGAAGGGAGTATGCACCAACTTAACCAAGAAGAGTTGGAGGTACAGCAAGTCATGAGAGTTCATCGTGAAGAGGGAGTATACCCCTCTTATTACCCATGCACGGATTTTATGCGGAATGCAGGAATCCTGCAAGACGTTCAAACACTAATTTCCAATGCAGGATTGGAAGGTTTTACTGTTGGTGAACCTCACCAATATGCTAAACTAACGGTGTCGGTTGTGCAGGATTTCGAATTTCACCGGTCTCAAACTAACCCCATGGTCCGGTACAAGATTTATAACAAAACTATCGACTTGCCTTTCAGTGATTTTTGTACAGCAATTAGAGTGCCGCGGTGGGGATCCTGCGAGAAGATTAGGGGAACACCGCGGGAGCTCTCAAATCTTTATACAAGGATTTGTAATGGGAGGAGCTTCTCCAATGATAGTGGTAAGATTAGTAGCATTCAACAGCCAGCCATCCGCTACTTTGCCTATTTCATTACAAAGTGCGTTCTTGCGAGAAGGACTGGAGGTAAATTATCTGTCCAAGATTTGGCTTTCTTAGCTGCTGCTTTGCAACAGGATAGGACTTATAATTTGGGTGCTTTAATAGCTTGTAGACTTGCTACTAACCGTGAGAAAGGAGGAATTTGTGGAGGTCTTATCGCCTCTCGCTTATTAGCTATGCATGGTGTAGGACCCCACCATTTAGATATTTCGCTTTCTATAGAGAAGCTTGATGTTGTTTCCATGATTAAACATGAATTTATTTCAGATGCATCTAATTTGAACAACCTGTATTATAGGATAACTTTGTATAAGAAAAATTGGAGAATAACTAAGAAAATTGAAAAATTAGTACGATTGCCTGCACCTGCTCTGTTTAACCTTGATGCCAGGAAAGGGTGGTCGATCACAGAAAATGAGCTAAACGCATACATAGAAAGGGAAAGCCATCGTGCAAGGGAAGGTATGGAGGAGGCCGAGGAGCACCCCGACTCTTCATCCGATGCAGCGAGCTCCTCATATCAACATTATGGTCATGTGGAACCTCCACGACATTCTTCTGCGCAGGGGCCCTATTATCACTCCATGTATGATCCACCGGCGTGGAACTCCGACCCTCGATGGGAATGAACTCCACTTAGGCCAAAAGCCTAAGCTTGGGGGAGGTATACCGGCATCACTCATTCTTTGCATATTATGATTGCTGGATACTTGTACATACTTGTTTAGTTTCTTAGAGTGGTTTTCTAATGAGAAGGAGATGATATTTGGGGAAGTGCTGTCCAAAAACAGATTCTGGGCTGTTACCAAAAAAATTCGTACGCACAGCCAGAACGTTATTTTGAGTTGCCAATTTTTGAGCATGTGCCCCAGGTTGTTATCTAACTTTCATTAGTTGAACACTTTTTGGTCTGAGCAATGGAAGATTTTTGTTAATTTCGATTTCTGTACTGCTGTCAGGTTTTGGCAGATTTCTGTCATCCTGCTTTTCTGTGTTTCTGTTGGTTTGCATTCTTCTATTTTCGCTTTGTTTCTTTCCAAAACACAAAAAGACCAAAAATATTTCTGTTGTTTCTCTTCACCATTTGGTTATTTGGTTCCTTGCTCTTAGTTTATTTTATTCGCTATCGGTAGTTTGCCATAAGAACCAAAAAGATTTTGCTTTGTTTTCTTGTTTCTTTTGTTCTTGTTTCCAATTCGAAAACACCAAAAATATTTGCTGCTCTTCTTTGGTTTGTAAAGTTCATCATGAGTTCAATGTTCTTCGGTGGCTGGAGCGTGGTTTTCATTTCATATTATCCAAACTACACAAGTGAAAGGCAATAATGACGATCTACGACAATCTGATTGTGGTGAGAGGCTGGTATGAACTCTATTTGTTTTCATTTTTGTACATATACTCATCCATGTGAGCATGCTTAGTTGGTTCATGTGAGGTATATGTCATTTGAGAAAGTCTAGTAGTTCATGATCTCTCATGTTTAGCTCCAATTTATTAATATGAGTAGCATGTCATGGATGTTCGCTTGCATTGTTTTATTCATAAGTAAGTATGGCATTGTGGTATCCTCCTCTGAATAATTCATTTATATCGACTTGGCACATGCTCACGCATGCATATGACTGAACAAAAAAGTCAATTAAGCCTCGATGATTTATATTGCTTCAGAGTTCTTGTATCACTTTTATGCTTCCGTTAATTTATTTTGCCGCAAGCATGATTATGACAGTTACTGCTCTCTTGATTTGTCGCTCCCTAGTCTTTTGCTAGCCTTCACTTGTACTGAGCGGGAAACTCGTGCTTCCAAACACCTGAAAACCAAGTTGTTCCAAAGTGTCCACCATAAATACCTATGCATGGCATTTCAAACCATTCCAAGTAAATTCTCATGCGCTACCTTTAAAACTTTCAAAATGCTTCTCAATTTGTGTTAATGTTTCATAGCTCATGAGGAAGTATGTGGTGTTTAGCTTTCAACCTTGTCATTTACTTTTGACGGATTCTCACATGGACTAGTGGCACATCCGCTTATCCAATAATTTTGCAAAAGAGCTGGCAATGGGATTCCCAGTCCCAAATTAATTAACTTAAATAGACACTCCTCCATGGTTTGTGATTGTTGGACGGCACCGAAGGATTCGGTTAGCCATGGCTTGTGTAAGCAAAGGTTGGGGGAGTGTCATCATCATAATAGAACTTAAATAAAAAGGCACTCCTTCATGGTATGTGATTGTTGGCAGGCACCCGAGGATTCGGTTAGCCATGGTTTGTGTAAGAAAGGTTGGAAGGAGTGCCACATAAACATGCAAATAATTCATGGGAGCCGCTCTTGGGAGTCCGGTTGATGAGGTAGTTAGTGTACCCATTACCATTCGTTGACAACAACAAACACCTCTCAAAATAATTTTACTCCTGCTTTACAAATGAAAAGCTCTAGCGCATGTTAATCCCTGCTTCCCTCTGCGAAGGGTCAATCTTTTACTTTTATGTTGTGTCTCCATTCTTTCTTTGAGCACTATCTTGAGAGCACAACTGTCATTCTTAGTATAATATGCTTGTCTCAAAATATGATTGATTGTGGTATAACATTGATGCTTTTACCTTTGACAATCACTACTTCTAGTCTTTCTATGAACTCCAGAGGTGCCTCGGCATTTATGTTTTGCCGATCAAATACGGGCAAGCGAGATACCACTTTATCATATTCTCTTATGAACATTGCAATTATATACATGATTCATGATGCTTATTATTAATTGTTGGTACCTCTCCATGATTGACATAGCTGTTGGATGATCTTATTTGCATGTATCTCATTATGAACTGCTTAAGTATTAACCATAGCATGAGAATATGTACATCATATGAGCAAATGTGTTCGTGAAAGTTCTTTTATCGCTCAGTTGTTAACTGAATTGCTTGAGGACAAGCAATAAGCTAAGCTTGGGGGAGTTGATACGTCCAAAACGTATCTACTTTCCCGAACACTTTTGCTATTGTTTTGCCTCTAATTTGTGTATTTTGGATGCAACTAACACGGACTAACGCTGTTTTCAGCAGAATTGCTCTGGTGTCTCGTTTTTGTGCAGAAATCCAACTTTCGGGAAAAACCTCGGAATTTATACGAAGGCCCTATTTTTCCAGAAGACTCACGGAGCCGAAGGGCAAGTAAGGTGGAGGCCGAGGGCCCCACACCATAAGGCGGCGCGGCCTAGGGGCCCGCGCGGCCTATGGTGTGGCCCTCGGTCGGCCTCCGACGCCCTCCTTCGGACTACTTATCGGCCTCGACCTAAACGCACGGGAGAAGTCGAGTCGCCGAAACCTCAGAGAGCCGCCACATCGCGAAACTCCGTCTCGGGAGCCAGAAGTCTCCGTTCGGCACTCCGCCGGGACGGGGAATTGGAGGAGATCTTCACCGCCATCACCGCCAACGTCTCTCCATCGACCAGCCATGTTTCCCCATCCATGTGTGAGTAATTCCCCCGCTGTAGGCTGAAGGGGATGGTAGGGATTGGATGAGATTGGTCATGTAATAGTCATAAGATTGTTAGGGCATAGTGCCTAGTATCCGTAGATGTTACTTTTATGATATTGTTGCAACTTGTTATGCTTAATGCTTGTCACTAGGGCCCGAGTGCCATGATCTCAGATCTGAACATGTTATTGATTCATGAAGATATTCGTTGTTTATGATCTTACCTGCAAGTTGTATACACATGTCGCTGTCCGGAACCAATGGTAGGGGATGGTAGTGATGTGAGGATCACATGTGTTCACGGAGTGTTAATGCTTTGCTCCGGTACTCTATTAAAAGGAGTACCTTAATTTCCAGTAGTTTCCCTAGAGGCCCGGCTGCCACCGGCTGGTAGGACAAAAGATGTTGTGCAAGTTTCTCATTGCAAGCACGTACGACTATATATGGAACACATGCCTATTGATTGATTAGTACTTGGATACCGTTTTATTATTATCTGCAAATGCCCTGCTTTGATTGTTATATGAGTTTCTCTCATCCATGCAACGCCCGTTAATCCGTCCTGTGCCTACGTATTTTAATCCTGCTGTTTACTATAATCTGCTATCTTTATTTCACCGCTGCTGTTATTTCACTACTCCTACTGCCATAAACCGTTACTACCGATAAACTCTTGCGAGCAAGTCTGTTTCCAGGTGCAGCTGAATTGACAACTCCGCTGTTAAGGCTTACAAGTATTCTTTGTCTCCCCTTGTGTCGAATCAATAAATTGGGTAATACTTCCCTCGAAGACTGTTGCGATCCCCTATACTTGTGGGTCATCACCCCAATACCTGGGATATTACAATCTCTACCCCTTAAACTAAACTTCGTCCTCGAAGTTTGAACTCTCTCACGTTTCCGGAGTGTGGATCTGACTTGTGCAGACTACGACTTTTCTCGAACTCCGTATTGATCTTGTTGGATATATTTGAATATATCCCTTGTCCAGATTCTTCCTGGAATCCATTAGTGTCTGTCTCTGAACCATGGTTCTTACTTTGATTCTTTGATTTCTTCCAACTCTATAAGCTTGTTTCCTTTCTCATTGAAGATTCAATGATCGAGACTTCTTCTGGTGTTGCTGGTCTTATTTGAAGGCTAATTTGATAATAAACTCCTAATTGGTGAGATAGGTCTTTGTTTTCCCTTACCACCAAAAGTGCAATAATGGTACTTAGTAAGGTACTTACCATGGAAATTATTTTGTTGGTTTCTTTTACTAAGAAGGTTAGACTCATTTAGCCTATCCAATCATGGTTTATAGTTGATACCTATAACTATTTTGGGTTATCTAGGTTCCATGAAAGGAATCATTCTATTAGTCTGTGGTTCTGGTATGGTCAATTTCCTTCGGTCTTTGGCCTTCTTGAGCTATATTTGGTCTATGGTATTCTCTTCGTCCAACTTCTTTATGCTTAACTTACTTGAGCTTTCGTACTTCTGAGTAAATACTACTCACTTTCTCAAGTTATATTCCACTTCTTACTTCCTCGAGGTATAGACCTTGGCTTCTGGTCTGACATACTTCTGAAAGTAGTGTTCAACAATCTTATGAAAATAAGATCGAACTTCCCCTCAGTTCAGACCTTCTGCTTCTATATAGCTTAAAGTATTGAGTTAGTGTACATCCAACTCAATCTTTACTCTACCCCTTAGAGTTTTCTTATGTCTTCACTCCTTTTCTTCCAACCATTGGATTGATGGTTGGAATATTGGTCTGAGTATAGCTTATGGTTTGTACTCTTCTAGGTCTTGTGAAGAATATCTGTGGTGCATCCACTCAATTGTGGACATCCAATGTTAATTCTTCGACTAAATGATTATAGGTTATTGCTATTTGGTTGATAAAATTTTATTTGTTCACAACTTCTTGGTATGAAGAATCCAATTATGGACTAGTTGATATCAATTGTGGCTATTTGATATCTAAAAAAATGGATTCTATTATAGGTTCTGATTAACTGGACGAGACATCTTCTACTTTATCTCGCAGTATTGATCCTATATCAACTATGGTCTTCTAATATCAATTTTGGTCTTCTTATATCTGCTATGGTTTCATAAATCATCTTCCTTTATCGAGGGTTTATTGTTGCAAGAAAACCACTAGCTGACACTATGAATATAGTATCCTAAGTGATTTCCCATGCATTCCCTCTTCTATGATGACTATGGTTCTGCTTGAGCTTCACCATAATCACCATATTTCTCACCTTCATGCTTCTTCCGTACTAAAGTACTCCTCTGTTGAGGCTAAGCATGAGTTTTGGTTGGTACTTCCTTCAGAGTTTTGTGGTTGCTTCCCACAACTTTACTCCTTTTTCTGATGAACCTTCATCTTGTCTTCAGAATCTTTAGAATTCGTCACTTCCTCACACGAATACCATTACCCTCTAGATCTATAGCATCAAGTAAGAACTTGATATTGCAACATGCACTTGCATATCAAAGTCAAACTTCATGTATGGATCTAGTCAAACAATGAAAAATCAATAAAATCCAAGAAGATTCAGCTTTGTGCATATACTACACACCATCATAAGCCTGAATATAATAGTTGAGTAAGACATCTCTAAACATCAGGCTCTGATGTGTAATATACAACACCACATAAGATAGGTTTATATCGTGATACTTAGCACGAATATGTGGATTTCTACTATTTGTCTCAACATTTATCTTAATTTGCACATTTGCAAGGAGATAAACTTGAAACAAAGTGGTCTAGGATAGTTAAGGTTAACCTAATCTCCTTAGGAAGTATTTGATCAACTTCCATTTTGTTGAGGATTACCTCACATGATATCTCTAGATTCTAACATCTAATCTAAACACATGACTATTGGAATATAGCTCCTATACTTCCATGTGCTTATACAATGTGTCTATGGTCCTGGCATACCCTTGGCACAGTTGCCATGATTGTAGGGTATGAATTCTTGTACTAACATCTACCTTCTCATTATACTTCACCTAAATATATATGATGTTCTAGTCCATCACATAATGATTCTCAGGTGAATCATATATGATTACTACCTCTACTCTGTAAGTAGACATGTTTTACTCCTATCTCTCTTCCTTACCTCCCATGATTGACTCATCATGGTCTAAACTACCTCATATAACTCATATTTTTATCCTTACTATCAGTTGTTACACAGGTTTAGATAAATTTTACTTACCCTATTACTTGTACTGGTTTACACCTTCTAATAGGATATCTTACTTATCTTTATCACTTGATATTACTCCTATTATAGGTCTAAATACTTTTATTTAATCATAATAGGTGTTGGTACACATCTTCCAATAGGATATCTTCCTTATGGTTGTATCCTCTCTTTGGACTACCAAGTATTGTATACCAACTGTGATCTACTCATCTATTGTTTTAGAGACTTAATGGTATGCTACAAACTTGGGATTAGCTACCTAACTTCACTTAGAAAAGATAGGTAAGAAAGTTGACTCAAGTGTGTCAGGATTATTCTCAAGTGAATATCCATCTCAAGTCATAAGAAGATTTGGTTTAACTAAGACAACTTCCTATAGACACTACCAATCCTATAGGTCTCCTTTAAAGGGTTTTAATCCTAGGGTCAAAGCATTTGCTCTGATACCAACTGTGGTGACCCGGCATACCACTGCATGGTGTAGTATGCAAGTCTGATATAACACCAATGAAACACCGTTCCACTAGTATTATATCGCTCAGAGTGGTACAACAGAAACATATGCGGGTCCAAGGTATGTCTATAGAATTACAACATTGAATCTGTTACATAAGATCATCACAGCCTCCTACTTTACAATGAGGTAAAACTGCAAATAAACTCCAGAAGAACGACTCGTAGTCTAATCCTAACACGAACTCTATTTGTAGAGTATCTAACTAGCTACAGAGGCTATGAAAGATTCTAGCTAAATAGGAGCTAAGTTTAGGAAGCTAGTTCCCTTCTATTGCTAATCTATGTTTTCTCCTTGTTGGATGTGGTGTTTGACTCCTCTGACAGGGTCATGTCCCTTTGTAGTAGTTGTTGACTCCTCGGTCTTCGAGTTGCACTGTAGATCCTCCTTCGGTGCCTCCATATCTAAGCAGGGGATTTAAGAGTGGGATGAGTACGAGCGTACTCAACAAGTTCATTATAGGAAAGAGGTGTTTAATGTACTAGCTACAGCCATAGACCAGAAAGTCATAGGCATGCAAGTTTTTGTAATCATTTCTTCAAAAGGTTGCTTTTATTCTGAAGAGCTATGTCCGTCAGCCTTCACCGGTTGACTAGAACTTCATGGAGTTCCTTTCGGCGTTCGCAGTTCCATATCAAGAGTGGTGGTCACGATTCGTTACACAGAGGTGTGTTTCTTTACCCATAAGAGATCTTAACCTTGGTGCCAACCGGGCATATTCCCGTCCACACTTCCTTTGGTGTGAGGCCCGGTATAAGGTCATAGTCAATCATATTCCTCCGCTACCTCGCACACCCACCCTTTGTTGCATGCCCCGACCCTGGGTCCTCGTCGGTCCCATTATTCCCACTCACGGGTGGACCCCGACCACGACAACAGTTCTGGGCTCTTACCATGAACTCCTTCGCCGGTAGATGCAACCCCTCATAGACCGCAATACCGTGGGGACTTTAGGCTTCCCCAGCCACCAAATGCTCCTCGGGATACAAGTGTCTACGGACAATGCCGTGGGGACTTTAGGCTTCCCCAGCCACCAAATGCACCTTTGGATAACAAGTGTCTACGGTAAAGCGCGTCCGTTGATGTACAAGAGGTGGAAATACAATTGACTATACCGTCCCATTCCAGATCTTATGGTTAACACGGGTATTACGGCACAAGAATCACTGGACGACATTTGTTGTTTAATCCTAGATGGATATAAACCCTTGCAATGGAACCTCCACCATATCAACACAATCCATGGTTCCATTGCCCACCACATAGTCATATTCATAGTTATGAAAATAGTGGTTTTTTGCTTTTTATGCAATAGTGATAAACATAGTACTTTGCAAGTAATTTGGTAAAAATACTCAAATGACATGAGCAAGCGATGAACTTGCTTTTCTTGACTGCAAGATTATGCAGACAAGGTCTTCGATACGCAATAACTCCAAATTTGAAATAGCATCATCGTCCGGTAAGGACGATGTTTAAAAGATTGGCAAGTATGCAATAATGCATAAGTATGAGATGCAATCGCTCTAATCGTGACCTAACCCCGATGATTTAGGATCAGTGAGTTGTAATGATTGTTTCAGGGTGTGTTGCACTTTTAGAGTGATTCCCAAACAAGGTTCTTATTAAGGTTTGATTACTTGGTTTCATGTACAAATTATATAATGAAGCAAAGTAATCAATTGAGCACACAAGGAATGATAATTTGCATAATGTTAATATGTAAAGAATAGTTGTCAGTTTTAGTACTATATGGCATGATTAATGATTACTTGTTATATTCTTCAAAAGAATAACTTTTGAAGAACATATTCTTTAATAAAGAACAAGTATGACAATTGGGCTTGCGGGGTCCTATGGTTTCCTATGGTTTATCATGGTTCTCAATTGAGTTTCCTAATCAAGTATTATAGGGATCACACTAAGGTGGAATTGCGTTCCTAGTCATATAAAGGGTGCCTAGTTTGGGGTTAAACCAGGAAAGACTAAGTAATTGAATATAATTGATTGCTACCATGGTTGTTCATATCTTACTAGTGATAGCTAGCTAAGGTTTATAGGTCCTTATAAGTAGGGTTGGTAACTACTCCCTATTTACTTCAAAAGAATAACTTTTGAAGAACATACTTCTTAAGTAGTAAGAAGTATAGCAATTAAGGTTAAGGTGGTCTAGGTTTTGCTATTGGATTCACTAGGTAAAGAATAGTTGGTTCCTAAATAGGATAGTGCATAAATATGTATTATCAGTAGGGTTTAGTGTGTATGGAATCTGATGCACAATATTGGCATGATTGCTATTAGGGTTCATCACCATGGTGTGATGCTAAGCATGGATGAATAAGGATGATGGTTTTGGCATTAGAAACTAGGTTTTAGACTTGGGTTATCCTAATTTGATCATGTAGGTTGGATAGGTGTGCATACATGGAATACTGAATTATGGATAATAGGATCTAGGGTTTACACTTGGTTGACCCTACTTGATCATCTAGGTCTGATGAAGATAAACACATGAGATACCCATATATTAGTGACAGGTCTTCTACATTTTATGTGGACATGACAAGAATCTAGGTTCTATATGGTTCTATGATTTAAAAGAAAGTAGGATGATCACATGGTATAACCTAGGGTTTAAGTTTATAAACAAATTAAGGTTCATATGAAGTAATGGACCTAGGGTTCCTAAATGAATTAGGGTGTTAGGGTTCCACAAAAATTATGAGGTTATAATTTTATTCAATATGGAACTAGGTTTCCTAATCTACCATATAGTTCTATGATTAATAACTTTGAAATAAAAATAATATTGAATTTGGCATTTTATTATTTTAAAGAATTAATAATTAAGGTAGTTATTATTTAGGTTTTTAAATCCTTCTAATAAGGATTTAAAAAAACAAATAAATAAAATTAGTTTTAATGTTTTCTTTATTTATGTACTGGTTTTTATTTAATTTGGAAAATTTTCCTAATTATTGAATTTTAATTGAATTTAGAATTAATAATAAAGGCTTAAATTAATCGGGTTAAATAATTAAATTTTTATTAGAAATAAAAATTTCATATTATATTTTTATTGAATAGATTTTATTTTTATGAACATTTTAATATCTCATATAAATTTTTCTGAGTTAAGATGAATTTTATAAGTTCATGTGAAGTTTCAGTAATTTAGGGGATTTAAATTAAAACTGGAAAATACTAGAGTTACCCAGACTAGAACTACCCGCAGCTATTGACATGTGGGCCAGGGGCCAGGTCAGCGGCCACGTCGGCTTGACCAAGTCAAAATTAATGACTGGGCATGGCTCACGGTGGCCGGCGGGCAGACGACGTCGGCGGCGATGATTCTGGCCACGCGTGGATGAGCTACTGGTTCCATTCGAAGCAGCGCATCACGAGGAACCTAAAGATAGCGGCGCCGCTCCGGTTAGGTCACCGGAGCTTGATCGGCGGCGAGGTACTGCGACGGCATCCGTCGGTGCTCAAACACGGCGACGATCTAGACCACTATCGAGCATGCCGAGCACTCGAGGAGGAAGAGGAGCTCACCCTGAGCATGCAGGGCTTGATGGCGAGGCAAGGGGTGGTCGGCATCGCCGGAATTGCCAGCTCCGGCCGTCGGAGAGATGAGGTCGGCGTCGGCGCTACGTACTGCTCCGGCTCGATTCCTTCTGCAGGAGTAGCAAGTCGAGGACGGTGGTCACGCTGGTGTGCTCGGTTTGGCTCGGGGAGGCTTCCATCCCCGGCGGTAATGGTGACCGGCGGAGCCAGGGTTTCGGTATGGGGAAATTGAGCAGAGAGAGAGGGAAACGGAGCTAGGGTTCGTCGTTTAGGGTTTTTATATGGCGCCAGGGCGTGCCTCGTCACGACGCCGAGCGAGGAGGGATCGCCAGCGAGAGAGGAGAAGAGGAGCACGACGCAGTGCTGTCGTCCATGCGCGAGGAGAGGATGAGGACGAGTTCGTCCTCGATATTTTGGACGAAGGGTTATGCGGGCCGGTGTTGGGCTGCGTTGATGGGCTGCTGCTGGGCTGGTGCGGCTGGGCTTCTGGTGGGCTGCCACGGCCAGGTAAGGTCTGGTAAGGTTTTTCCCCTTTTTCTCTTTTATTTATTTTCTGTTTTGTATATCTAATTTTTGAATTCATATTTGAATTCAAAGTTTAACTCTTTTCTATTTTGTAGATATTTCAATATGTTAATTTTGTTAATATCTGGTGTAATGATTATTACACCACTATTTCATTTTAAACAATTATTTTATATTGGATTATATTGCATACTTGTGGGTTTATTCAAAATAACAAATAGGCATGAGTTTAATTTCTCATTTTAAATTTCCTTTTTCTTGTGAATCAAATCTATTTGGAATTATTAGAGTTGGTAATTTTAAATCAAAGTATTTTAGAGGTTATTATTAGGACTTGATTTCTATTTGAGAATTGGATGACTTACATATGATTTTATGTGAGCACCTATTTATTAGTTTTTTATAATTTCCATTGTAACCCCCTTGTAAGATTAACACTATCATTATCTTAGAAAGTATCTAAGGTAGGTATGGTTTCCATCATGGTTTGTTCTTAATTATAAGGATAAGTGGTTGATATAAGTGGTTAATCACCACCCATGGGTTTTAATTATGGAATTTAGCACTAGGTGTTTCTTATATTCCATAATTGAAGTATAAGATTTGACTAGTGAGTACTTTTAGGGTTCTAATTATATTCATCTAATGACATATGGTTTGTAACTCAATTATGGCCTAGGGTTTGAATTGTGATCACCCAAGTGATACACATACTAGAATTGGGGTATGGTATAGGGTTTTACTTGTGGTCATCAATTAATTCACAAGTTAGTTGGAGATATGGGTATAGGTTCTATATGTGATTTAACACCATATTACTTTGGCTAGGGTTGCTCTTCCTCACTACTCATAGAGTTGTTCAATCAAAATCCTTTTGATTGATATTGGGCTGAACTATGCAAGGTTTGTTACTATCCAATATTGTCTCTCTAATTATCCTATGGAAAATGGTTTTGAGTTTCTAGTAGTTCCCCTATGATTTAATGTACTGGATTATATCTGCTTAACCCACTAAGGTTTAACTGGTAATTATATATCTCTAAAGCATGGTTATGGTTTAGACCTGATCAACTAGTTCTTAATATATTCTACCTCAAGTTCTTAGGGTTTATGATCATTACCCAATGGTGATGAACATGCATGGTATGGCTTCACAAAGTATCACTTGATGTGTTTGGCTAGGGTTATACCTATTACCTCTCTCACTCCACAAGGACTTGGATTATAATCTAAGGTTCTACTCAAGGAATGATGATGTGATTATCTGAACATGTGGTTTGCCTAAGAATTCTACCTTGCTATCTTCTGAAGCTTGTTCTTCAGGAATTCTGCTAACCTGCTTCTTGTGGTATGCCTCCACCTCCTAGCTGCTTCATCTTGATCCTATCTAAATTATGGATTGGCCCAACTCTTTGGTTTGCTTGTATCATGGTACAAGATGATAGAATGAATGAGGTAGAGGGTTCCTTTTATAGGCTTGGGCATGCTCTAGTATCATGACACATAGGTGGGTGACTCTTGCTTTGATTTGATGAGTAAGGTGCTTGGGTGTCATACTCTCATCCATAGCAATCCTTTAAGCATGAGGTGGCATAGCTTAGGATTCAAGCTATGTAGATATTTCCATCCTATGTGGCATGGTATTATCCTCTCATGTGATTTGTTTTTGGATAGCCAAGTGGCTTTTGTTACTAAATATCTTGTGAAGGATTTTATACTTGTGGGTGAGTCACTATATCATATGTGATTGAATTTATATTGTAATTGGGATCAAAATGTCAAAGGCAAGTATTATACCCCAATTTTGAATGGTGATGTTTGATTTCACCAAGGCATGATCATATGAGTTTCAAAATACTCATAGTTTATTTTATTCAAATAGTTTGAACTATAATTCGTAATGTAAACGAATTTAGTTTTGTAATATTCCACCTATTTAATAAGTTATGAATAAAATCAGAATGTGTGGCTTTTATGCACTTAGGTCCTTGTGTTTTACCATATTTGTTAATAAGTTTTAAAGTGAATTAAATTATACCCCAAAGTTAGTTGCTTAACTTTTAAGTGTTAATAATTTAGAGTTTGTTTATTATCTCTTTGATGGGTATATACCTCTCCCATCTCTAGGGTTTAATGATAAGCTTGTGTTGGTGTTAAATTCACAAGTTTAATTCAAGAAATACCATGAGGTTCATGGTAGAAATATTTATTTGTTAAAGATATGGAAAAGATAAGTGAAGAAGGGTTTCTCCATTTTATTGATACTTGATTTGCAATTGAATAGGTGTTCATATGTTATGACATGGATTACCATATTATAATCTTTTATAAGATCAAGCAATTTATCATTGAGTAAAATATTGTTGTGTTGATCATTAGTTTCATTTGATCTAACCCCTTAGATCAAATCATCTCTACCCAAAGAACAAGGTTTTAACAAAGTCACATTTAGGTTTATAGCGCTTGACTTGATGAGCTACTTCAATTCCACCAAGATCAAGTGAAACTTCAGTTACTGTGCTGTTTTACTTTAAAGCGCGAAAATTCCCCATTTTCTATGCATGAATGCAATGCACACATCTGTTTCCTCTATTTGTAACCCCAATACCTGGGATATTACATTTTTCTTTCTCTGAAACCAGTTATTGTACATCAGTCCAATAGTGGTTCAGGAGTCAATTGTAGGGAACACAATCAGCACTGTCGAAAGTTCAATCCCAAAGCGATGAAGCATATATATATGTTACCCTCCAAAACCCACCGACGGGCAATGGTTAAGCAACACGAAGAGCCGGAGGCTCCCAAGGCCGCTTAGTGGACCCTGGCACCTCGCGTCGTCCCGCAAGTCTTCCACCACGTCCTGGCGGTTGCTAGGGCGTGCCACCTGACCTAGACCCGATCGGGAAGGTGTTAGAGTGCTTCGATTGTTTGCATGGTAGACACGTAAACATTAAATACGAGCCCTATCGGCTCTCAGGTTGCCCTGTGGATCGGCTCAAAGAGCCGATCGCCCCATGGTTCACGTTGGATTTACAATGACATGGGGATCCTGCTTGATCAAAACAAAGCTAAACCGATCTACGACAGTTTAGGGTTTTCACCGCATAACCGGAACGTCCTACGTGTGATCGGGCCTAGCAGCTACGGAAGATGATGCAAACTACCCCTACAAGAGGCCTAAAAACCAACATAACGTTGATTCCCGGAACATCCCTTGTAGGGACGGTAAACAACACCTAACGCACTACCGGATCGTCCGACCCCAGCATAAGGCCTAACTATGCAGATATTAAACTAATCTTTGCGGAGCAAGGAGCAACTATAACAGATCGGATCTACTAAGTAACGAACAAGCAAGATGATGCCCTTACACCCAAATAGGTGTAAGGGCAGCTAGGTGTCGAGGGACGGCATTGCCACGCAGATATGCACGAGAAAGCATCAATGCAAGCCCCTAAACACCTAATGATAAGTAGTGCTGCTCGCCATCAACCGCACGAGCAACACAAGGTGGACGAATAAACGTGTACGCCTAGATCGCAAGATGCGATCTAGGCAGCATGATGCTTACCCGGAAGAAACCCTCGAAGAAAGGGGTGGCGATGCGCCGATTTGTGTTTGTTGTGAACGTGATTGTCCTCCTTTTCCGATAACCCTAGATACATATTTATAGTCCAAGGGACTTTCTAATTGAGGCGTGCACCTAACCGTGCACGGGCAGACTCTATCTTTTAATCTAAACACGATACGATCTACTATATTACAGATACATGGGCAACTTAGCCCAAACTCTTAGCGCAAGGCCGCTTCAAAGATGCTCCACGTGTAATCTTCAAAGCCCATCTTCATTTACGGCCCATCTCCTGATTTGGCCAAAATCGGGTGATAACACATGCCCCCTGGTTTTGATAATGATAATTGCAAAAACCATCTGTCTCCTTCAAAGGGTCATGTCGTGGCAGAACCGTCGCAGTATTCTTCATCATGACATCTTGCCTTCACAACTTCTCTGCACGATTTGACAGTTCTGGCACCACGTCCTCGGAAACTGCTTAAGCATTAAATCGCTATATCCCCTTTTTATTTGGCCACTTCCTGTAGTTCCCTTCTTCATCCCCTTCGCACTAGCACTTCCAAAAGCCCTCCTCTGCCGTCATGTCTTCTTCTTCCTCCTCATCGGGTCTTTCCACGCAGTCCTCCCCCTTCCGCGAGCCGACGCCGGAGTGGAACCCGGAAGAGGCCCATGCGGCCAACATCCGCCGCGCCATCGAGGCCGGGGACGAGCCGAGCCACAACTTCTCCATCTGGTCAGAGGACGACCAGTCCCTGACCGATGGGGAGAGCGTCCTCCGTGGCCTCGTCAATGGGGCAGCGGAGACGGAGAGCGACGACGACGACCTTCCCTGGGAGGGAGTCACCTCCGAGGAGGAGGAGGAGGAGGAGGAGGAGGACGATAGCTCCTCCGACGAGCCGCCGGCCAGCCACGCCCTGGCCGGAATCTCGGCGACTTCGACAGCGATGACGACGACGGCGATGAAGAAGACGAGGACAATGAAGGTCCTGCCGGCCGCTACAGCAGTGACGACGAGCCGGCCGGGAGTAGCGCCGGCAGCGGCGATGACGACGAGGGCAGCAGCGGCCCCTAGATAGGGTAGAGCTAGGAGTAGTAGACGGGGCAATGTATCCCCTAGCAATTTCTTTTGAGAGCAATCGGCTCCTTCTATGTAAGAAATCTGGTTATCAATGAAGAAATTCCTCCAATTTGACTTTGTCGATCTCTTCCATATTAGATTAGCCGATTCTCCCCTTTGTTGATGCTCAATGAGCCGATGGTAATGCATCAGCTTTTATAACAAATTGCAAGACAGACCGATCTAATCGCCTTCTCAGATGTTAACTTGCAATCCATGAAATTCAGATCCAAACTTCCAATCGAACGGGTCCAACGCGCAGCCTTGAGACCCCTAGATCTTTAGACTTCAAAATCATCCGATCGTGATGTTTGTCCTGATGGCAAAACTCCTGAATTAACGCCTCCAGGAAAGCTTCTAAGACCATGGCTGAAATACCTTGACGTCAAAGCTGATACACCTGTATAACAGGTACCATTTGCTCACAACTTCCCTTGTGATGCTCTGTTTCCTTGCAGCAACAAACTGGTCTAGAGCCTGATCAACGATGATGGCTCCTTCTTCAAACTCCTCCTGTCAACCCGGTAATCTTCTTCTGCAAGAGCCCACCACCCTTCAACATGGTTATGATGCAGAGACAGCCGATTTCAACACCTTCGGCTTTTCAGAGCGAAGAATTCTCAAGGCCAGCTGCCCCCGAGCCTCGTCAAGGCGAGAATAAAAGTGTACCAGCCGCATGGGCCACCATCGGCTTCTAGCGTAGTGCGGCGTCAGCCGATTCTAATCAAATCGGCTTTCAATAGCAGAGAACCTTCAAGGCGAGCTGCCCCCCGAGCCACTCCAGCTCTTCATCAAAACAGGGCAGGAAAGCTTACGCCCAAGGAGATGATGCACTAGGACGGCTCTAGAAGGATCAGCAGCTCCCTTGAACTAAGAAGCCTCAAACGTAGTGGCCCTTGAACTCCTCCTAGCTCCCTTCTTGCGCCTTGCTGCTCAGATTGGTTCATCACCTCGGGCAGACTGATGCAGCTTCTGGTGAAGATGTTTGATGAAGTTGTCACCTTGGTCAAGCCCCAGGAGGAAATGTCACAGCCAATTGAATGGTCATCGGCTGTCCTCATGATCTTATCCTGATCTGCATGCTTACGCAGGCGCTGCTGGTCTTGAAGATTTGCTAATGGAGCCACCAACCATTCCACTGAGGGACTCCTTCAGTAGAGCCTCGCTATGTAACTCGATGACTGCTCCATTAGGCTCCTGTTTGTAACAGTCGCATCCCTTGAGTCGATGGCCGTGCATCGGCTTTTAATCCTTAAGTCGATGTCTACGCATCGGCTGTGCCCAAATTTTTTGGATTTTCAATTGTTTATATGGCCGATTTGTTTACGCATCGGCCCCCATATTTGAGCTGCTCTGCTGGGCATTTGATATCCATTCTCAGCTTCGTATCCTCGTGTCTCATCCATCTATGTGCCCCCCGAGCCGATTCTGTCAAGTAATTGATGGTATCGGCTCTTCAGGCATCTGTTGGATCAATGCTGAACAAAGACAAAGGTATGTTGAGGATAGTTTTGGCCGATTGCGGGAATCGGCCTCCTTTTCCGTTGCAATGCTTGACGATGGTTTGCAACTTCTTGGATTTCAACTGTAGCTACGTGGCATGCTGGAGATAAGATCCTTTGCTTTTCATTTTTTTGAGGGCCGATCGCATCGGCCTTGCCACGTACGTCCATGGCCTTGGACGTTGCTACTGTCAGGCGGTGGATAAAACCAGCCTTACCCCATTTCTCGAAGCTTCGATCGCTCACGACCTTCTAAACTGATTCCAGAGCGGCTCTTGGTCATCGCTTCCCACACACTCATGGCGCTAACGATATCTCGATGAGTCATCTGCTGAACGACTTCCACTTCATCTCCATCCCATTGTATGATGCATTGGTGCATTGTAGATGGAATGCAACAGTTAGCATGAATCCAATCCCTTCCTAATAGGACGACGTAATTGCTTTTCTTGTAACGATGAAGAACGCGGTACGATGGTTTTCGCCTACGTAAGCTCTACATTCAGAACACCCGCTTCCGACGCTTGGCCGTTGAAGTCGCTTAACGTGACGTTGGTCTTGATCGATCATCACCGGAGTGCCCCAAACGTCGTAGCATGGATATGCATTATGTTGACTGCCGCTCCGGTGTCAACCAACATCTTGCCGACAGGCTGCCCATTGATGTAACCCCTCAGAGTATAGGGCTTTCAAATGCCCAGCCTCTATCTCGTGGCTTCTCAAAGATAATCGGTCGTGGACCGCAATGAATTGAGCCATGGCTCCTCTCGTCGCTTGGAGCGCGAAACTCCGACGGAGTATAAACACCATGTTTGTGTCAGTGATGTCTCGCATCGGCGCGCCCGATGCCTTGCATCGGCTTTCGTCCGTTTGGGGCGCCATACTTTCTTTGGCGCGCGCCTTCGTCCAATGTTTGCTTAATTTTCGCGCCAGATCGGGCCGTGCCTTCTCAACGTGTACAGTACGTGCCTCGGCCTTCCTGGTTTCGTAGCGCTGCACCCTACGCCTAGAGTGGCCGAGTCCATCGGGGCACCACCTTGGTCGGTGATACCTATCTTCTTCTCCATCTGACTCCTCAAAGTCTTCTTCTTGAGATGACCCAGCTTGTTTATTATGAGGTGTGAGAGGTCCTAGACGCTCGAACACTGAAACTTCATTTGTCCTCCTCCTTTGCTGTTTGCATTCTGGGCAATTCTCGATTGTTGGCAATCGGCTCATTCCGGAGTCCCAGCAATGTTTGAAGAAAGGACAGTCCCAGTGCTTGTCCACGTGTCTTGCTCCCTTGACCTCCCTCTAGCGTACGTTTGTACCCGTCGTTGTTCCTGCTGCTGACGATACCTCTGTTTTCTGCATCGACCACGATATCTTTCATCGTCTTCGTCGTAGCGCCGACGTCGGTCGTACTGCTGCTCATATTTGTTGAGGAGATGCACGGAGAGTGGGCGCTGATACCGTATGCTTCTCACCTCCTCCTCGGCTAGGTACCGTCTATCATCATCTTGGGGCCGGTCGTGAACGGCCTCCTCTTTATCTTTGCCACGGGAGTGGCTGCTCTCTCTTTATCTTTGCCATGGCGGCTCACGAGCCCTGCCATATTGACATCGAAAGAGAACCTTCCCTTATGGAGTGGCTTAGGTCCACCATGTTGACGTCGGGAACGGACGCATGTCTACCTTCATGGCAAAGTCCGAAAGTTAATCGGCCTGATTCTATCGCCATCTGAATTTGTGCGCGCAATACTTTGCAGTCGTTGGTGGCGTGCGTGAACGTATGATGCCATTTGCAGTATGGCCTTTTGTTCATCTCTTGTGCCGTAGGGATCTTGTGGCCTTCGGTAGCTTCAATCTCTTTCGTGTGGATCGAAGATCTGTTCAGCTTGCTCACATCAAAGTCCAACCCTCTTGGAGGCCCCCGGTGGGTTCACCCATTTGCAGACACAGTACTGGCGTCCAGCTCGGCTATCGCGACTTCCCGATCTTCCGCAGACTCATCCTCATCGCATTGACCAGGGTTATTGCGCGTTTGAACTTGTCCTGCAAGCTCGGATGGCGCCGTTCATATAAGGTCACTGGACCATGTGCGTCAAGAGTTGTACTCCACTTGGAACGGATCCTTGAATGACGCCGCAAGGCTCGCCACGGCCAGCTCGACCTTCTTTCTCAGTTAAATGAACCGAATAGCTTCTTGACGATAACAATGAATGTACTCAAACAACGTTCTCCTCGCCTCACGAACTCTAGTTCGGCAATACCCGCTTCGTAGTAGCTTCGAATGATATTGTGTGTGAAACTGTTCCTCCAGTGCTTCCATGATCGTCGAATTTGGGTGCAACGGGTGTACCATCAAAAGGTTTGGACCGGTGAGGGATTGCGAAGAACCTCACCGTAGCTGATCCGATTTCAACCATGCCACCCGCCAATATCGACTCAGTGCTCGATTGAGCTAGATCTGACCCATCGCCTTGGTGAAGTCGGGAGCCGTACTTAGGTGGTAGTGGGGATCGGATCAACTCATTGGGTACGGCTTGGAATAGCCGATTATCTTCTTCTTCAGATGCCGAACCGATCTAGGATTGCACTGATCTGATCCGCGGTGGAGGTAGTAGCAGCTGAGCTTTATGGACTGGTGTAGTGGCATACTTGGCTAGCCAATGTTTCTCGGAGCTCCCAAACTCCACAGTCGTCCCTCTGATGGTAATGCTTTGCTCCCCAATCCTCGTTGGAGCCGGATCGCTGCGTCCGCTTGTTGCGATCCGACACAAGCGTGCACAGCGTATCCGTGTGGGATCTCCTTGGGCTGTTCATACAAGAATCGGAGATCGCCAGGATCACCTCCAAACTTGTAGACAACGTATGCCGGTGAACCTTGTTGCTGTGGAGCTGCCATCGATACGGCAATGGTGGCCTGTGTGGAGTTGCACCTCTCCCTGTGAGTCCCTAGAACAGGTCTTGAAGGGGAGTACCGACGCTCCATGATCTCTTGCCACACGGAGCGCAACGCGCTCCAAAGTATTCACCAGGCTCTCGTAATGCCGATGTAGCGAATGAGCCACCACGTAGTTGATTTCCTCGGCGCAGGGCTCTGGTACGTTCCTCCGAAGGGAAGACATCCAACCTTCGAGGACCTTGTGGCGTGAATCCTTTGAACCCGATGCCGTGCGAACGGGTTTTCTCAAAGGAGCCGATGAGTCGGCTTCAACGATGGCCTTCAGCTCATCGTACCTCCTCTTGTGCAGCAGGAAGATCCTCGTATGTGATCTGCTCCTGCCATCTCGGATGTCGGTGTTGACGTGATGTTGCGGAAGATGTCCCACCGGGCGTGCCGAATGTGTTACCCTCCAAAACCCACCGACGGGCAATGGTTAAGCAACACGAAGAGCCGGGAGGCTCCCAAGGCCGCTTAGTGGACCCCGGCACCTCGTTGTCCCGCAAGTCTTCCACCACGTCTGGCGGTTGCTAGGCGTGCCACTGACCTAGACCCGATCGGGAAGGTGTTAGAGTGCTTCTTGTTCCTGCATGGTAGACACGTAAACATTAAATACGAGCCCTATCGGCTCTCGGGTTGCCCCGTGGATCGGCTCAAGGAGCCGATCGCCCCATGGTTCACGTTGGATTTACAATGACATTGGGATCCTGCTGGATCAAAACAAAGCTAAACCGATCTACGACAGTTTAGGGTTTTCACCGCATAACCGGAACGTCCTACGTGTGATCGGGCCTAGCAGCTACGGAAGATGATGCAAACTACCCCTACAAGAGGCCTAAAACCAACATAACGTTGATTCCCGGAACATCCCTTGTAGGGACGGTAAACAACACCTAACGCACTACGGTCGTCCGACCCCAGCATAAGGCCTAACTATGCAGATATTAAACTAATCCTGCTGAGCAAGGAGCAACTATAACAGATCGGATCTACTAAGTAACGAACAAGCAAGATGCTGCCCTTACACCCAAATAGGTGTAGGCAGTAGGTGTCGAGAATGACATTGCCAGATGCATGAGAAAGCATCAATGCAAGCCCCTAAACACCTAATGATAAGTAGTGCTGCTCGCATCAACAACGCTTCAGCACGAGCAGCACAAGGTAGACGAATAAACATGTATTGCCTAGATCGCAAGATGCGATCTAGGCAGCATGATGCTTACCCGAAGAAACCCTCGAAGAAAGGGGTGGCGATGCGCCTGATTTGTGTTTGTTGTGAACGTGATTGTCCTCCTTTTCCGATAACCCTAGATACATATTTATAGTCCAAGGGACTTTCTAATTGAGGCGTGGCTTTGAACCCACAAGTATAGGGGATCGCAGTCTTGAGGGAAGTAAAACCCAAATTTATTGATTCGACACAAGGGAGGTAAAGAATACTTATAAGCCTTAACAATGAGTTGTCAATTCAGCTGCACTGGAAAAGCACTAGTAACAGGTGATGTGAAAGTAGCGTAATATGAGAGCAATAGCAATGAACACAAGCAGCAATAGCAATATGAGAGCAATGGTACCGGAAAATAGTTGACATGTAGAGCAGTATATGATGATGAAAGATGGACCGGGGTTCCCAACTATCTACACTAGTGGTAACTCTCCAATAACAAGTGTTGGGTGAACAAATTACAGTTGGGCAATTGATAGGATTGATAAGGCATTAAGAAAGAACATCAATTCATTAATCATGTAGGCATGTTTTCCATATTTAGTCGTACGTGCGCAATGAGAAACTTGCACAACATCTATTGTCCTACCCGCCGGTGGCAGCCGGGGAATCTCTTGGATATTAGGTACCTTTAATAGAGCACCGGAGCAAAGCATTAACACTCCGTGAAAACATGTGTCCCTCACATCACCGCCATCCCTCCGGTGCTGTCACTTCGGGGCCTTTGGTTCAGACGGTGACATGTGCATACAACTTGTAGATACAATCTAAGCAATAATTATAGAGCTCAAATCTGATCATGCCACTCGGGCCCTAGTGACAAGCATTAAGCATAACAAGATTGCAACAATAACTTCACAAACTTTATAGATAGACTAATCATAATGTATCATCCATCGGATCCCAACAAACACCACCGATTACATCGGATGAATCTCAATCATGTAAGGCAGCTCATGAGATCATTGTATTGAAGTACATGGGGGAGAGAATACCAACTAGCTACGGCTAGAACCCGTAGTCCATGGGGGAACTACTCACGGAGCATGATGGAGGCGGTGGCGTTGATGGAGATGGCTTCCTGGCATCGTCCTCGGAGTGCCGGGACGAGACTGGGTCCCGAATTGGGTTTCGATGGTGGCGGCGCCGGAGTCTTTTCTGGAGTTTCACAAGAGGTGCGGTGTTTTTAGGTCGGAGGGATTTTATGGCGAAGAGGCGGTGCGGGGGGCACGGGGGCTCCACAGGCCGGCGCGGGCCAGCCAGGCCGCGCCGCCTGTAAGTGTGGTGGCCCTCAGCCCCTCTCCGACTCTTTTCGGTCTTCTAGGGAGGAAAAATAGGAGGTTTGGTCTTCGTTTTTCCGAGAATATTGCCCAGTGACCTTTCTGAACCAAAAATGAAAACGAGGCTGTGGCATCTTGTTAATAGGTTAGTTAAAACGCATAAAAACATCATAAAGTGCAAGCAAAACATGTAAGTATTGTCATGAAACAAGCATGGAACGAAAATTATGGATACGTCGGGGACGTATCGACCCCAACTTATTTCTGCTCGTCCCGGCGGTAAACGATAAAAAGAATAATTTCTAGTGACATGCTACTTACATAACCTTGATCATACTATTACAAAGCATATGAAATGAATGAAGTGACTCAAGGCAATGATCTATAGTTGCTAACAAATAGATAACATATAGCAAAACTTTTCATGAAGAGTACTTTCAAGACAAGTATCAAAAGTTTTGCACAAGAGTTAACTCATAAAGCAATAAGTTCAAAGTAAAGGCATCGAAGCAACACAAGGAAGATATAAGTTTCAGCGGTTGCTTTCAACTTGTAACATGCATATCTCATGGATAATTGTCAACACAAAGTAATATGATGAATGCAAATAAGCAAGTATGTAAGAATCAATACAGATTGACACAAGTGTTTGCTTCTAAGATGGAAGGAAGTAGGTAAACCGACTCAACATAAAGTAAAAGAATGGCCCTTCAAAGAGGAAAGCATGATTGCTATATTTGTGCTAGAGCTTTGGTTTTGAAAACATAAAGAGAGCATAAAAGTAAAGTTTGAGAGGTGTTTGTTGTTGTCAACGAATGGTAGTGCACTCTAACCCCCTTGCTAGACAAACCTTCAAGAGCTCTCCCATGAATTATTTTATTTTTGGGTGGCTCCTTCCAACCTTTCTTTCACAAACCATGGCTAACCGAATCCTCGGGTGCCCGCCAACAATCTCATACCATGAAGGAGTGCCCTTTTATTTTAGTTTTATTATGATGACACTCTCCCAACCTTTGCTTTCACAAGCCATGGCTAACCGAATCCTCGGGTGCCGTCCAACAATCACATACCATGGAGGAGTGTCTATTTTTGTTAATTAATTTGGGACGGGAATCCCATTGCCAGCTCTTTTTGCAAAATTATTAAGCGGATGAAGCCACTAGTCCATTGGTGAAAGTTGCCCAACAAGATTGAAAGATAAACACCACATACTTCCTCATGAGCTATAAAACATTGACAAATCATAGGTAATAAATTTTGAATTGTTTAAAGGTAGCACTCAAGCAATTTACTTTGGAATGTGAGAAAAATACATAGTAGGTAGGTATGGTGGACACAGATGGCATAGGTTTTGGCTCAAGGTTTTGGATGCACGAGAAGTATTCCCTCTCGATACAAGAGGCTAGCAAGGTTGTTTGAAGCAAACACAAGTATGAACCGGTACATCAAAACTTACATAAGAACATATCAAGCATTATAATACTGCCTCTGTCTTCCTTGTTGCTCAAACACTTTTACCGGAAAAATCTTGACCTTAAGAGAGATCAATTATGCAAACCAATTTTAACAAGCTTTACGGTAGTTCTCCACTAATAGGTTTAAACTACATGCAAAAACTTATGATCTACTTGAGAGCTCAAAACAATTGCCAAGTATCAAATTATCCAATACATATGAGGCATTTTCTTTTCCCAACCAAATAAAGATAAATATTGTAGCTTCCAACTTTATTCATTGAACATTAAAAGTAAAACGAAGAACACGTGTTCATATGAAAAAAAAGATCTCTCTCCAAACAAGGATTGCTAGGATCCATCTTTATTCAAACACAAACAAAAATAAAAACACACAGACAGCTCCAAGTAAAGCGCATATGATGTGACCGAATAAAAATATAGTTTCAATAGAAAAAACCAGATAAGTTGATGAAGAGGATGCTCAGGCATCCAAGCTTAGCGCTAGCCTTCTTGAAATATGCAGGGAGGAACCACGGGGGCATCCCAAGTTGTTTTCACTCTTCTTGATCATATATCATCCTCCTCTCTGACCCTTGAAAACTTCCTTCACACCAAACTTCTCATAAACTTCATTAGAGGGGTTAGTACTCAATCCACCTTGGTCCTGTAGTGACACATTGCAAGAACTCAATAAAACATTAGCAGCTCTCCACGTCTAGAAAGCCTCATATAAAGTCCAAAGAGACAATGCAGAGACAAGATCTGCCAAACAGAACTTGATATACGAATTTAAAAATGGTACTTCCGTTGCTCAAATCAGAAAACTCAAAACTAATGAAAGTTGCGTACATATCTGAGGATCACGCACGTAAATTGGCGGATTTTTCTGAGTTTCCTACAGAGAAATAAGCCCAGATTCGTGACAGATAGAAATCATTTCTGCGCAGAAATCCAAATCTAGTATCAACCTTCGATAGAGGCTTCACTTGGCACAACAAAACACAAAACTAAGATAAGGAGAGGTTGCTACAGTAGTAAACAACTTCCAAGACACAAATATAAAACAAAACAAGCAAAATAACACATGGGTTATCTCCCAAGAAGTTCTTTTCTTTATAGCCATTAAGATGGGCTCAGCAGTTTTAATGATGCACTCGCAAGAAATAGTATTTGAAGCAAAAGAGAGCATCAAAAAGCAAATTCAAAACACATTTAAGTCTAACCCACTTCCTATGCATAGGAATCTTGTACTAAAAATAAATTCATGAAGAACAAAGTGATAAGCATAAGAAGATAAAACAAGAGTAACTTCAAAATTTAGCATATAGAGGTGTTTTAGCACCATGAAAATTTCTACTACCATATTTTCCTCTCTCATAATAATTTTCAGTAGCTTCATGAATAAACTCAACAATATAACTATCACATGCAGCATACTTTTCATGATTTCCAAACACATAATTTTTATCAAGTTCAAGAATTGGAATTAAAACTTTCAAACTTACTTTTATTAATAATATAACAAGGTAGGTGATCAATCTCAATAGATATGGGACTCATAGAATAAGTCAAGAACTCTCCAATCCCATTTTCATTAGTAGTACAATTAATATTATCAAGTAACATAGGACCATCATCTAGAGCTTTATCATAAACATTTGCCAAGCAAAATTCTTTAGTACCATGCATTTCGACATCGCACAAACAAAGCATTATCATAAGATTTATCAAAGTAGCATGGATTATCATATATAAAAGTAGCATAATCATTCTCACAAGTTTTACTCATAGGAAATATTTCAAGAGAATCCACAGGAACATAACATTCAACCTTTTTCGGTAAGCATGGAGGACAATCAAATAGTGTAAGAGATAAAGAGTTACTCTCATTAGAAGGTTGACATGGGTAGCTAATCCATTCTTCCTTTTGTGTTGGTCTCCTCTTCTCTTTTTCATCCAATGAGCTTTCAAGTTCATCAATTTCCTCCTCTTTTCATCCAATGAGCTTTCGTTCATCAATTTCTTCTTCCCCGGTTCTAAGGTGAGTGCATTCTTGTGCATTAATGTGTCTCTCTTTATAATCAAGGATATAAGGATTCCTACTGTAGCATTCTATGCAAGAATTAAGGATAGTAGAGACATAATCTTTAAGGCCCTTACAAACAACACAAGTTTCATAATTCTCAACCATGAAGGATTCTATTTCAGAGGCTCCCATAAATAAGACAAATTGTTCTACCTCTTAGAACCCATAAATATAGCAATTCCGATTATAGTTCTTAATTAAAAATTCCTCACTAAAGCCACATTGAAATTTAAGATGTTTAGTATCTGAGAGCAACAGTTATATCATGGCGTCTAAGTAAGATTCTAGCAATTGTATTTAATTTCTCTATCATAGCACTCATTATTTTACCATTCTTGATTCTCTATAATTATTATAACATTCTATAAGCTCCAAGTAGGTTGTAGGTTCTCCCATAACATAGTTTTTAATTTTTTGGTTTTTCAAATTTTTATGGATTTTTGGGTATATGAGGAAAAATAAAACAAGACAAAAATAAACTAGACAAAAGTAAACTAAGCAAAGTAAAACTAGACAAAATAAACTAAGCAAAAATAAACTAGACAAAAGTAAACTAGGCAAAACAAAATAAAATAAAACAGAGAGGGAGGTAGTGTACTCCCCAGATGAACTTATGAGTAGAGCTATGCCTCCCCGGCAACGGCGCCAGAAAATAGTCTTGATAACCCACAAGTATAGGGGATCGCAGCAGTCTTCGAGGGTACCCAATTGATTAGGCACAAGGGAGGTAAAGAATACATAAGCTTAACAACGAGTTGTCAATTCAGCTGCACTGGAAAGCACTAGTAACGGGGTGATGTGAAAGTAGCGTAATATGAGAGCAATAGTAACAATAACACAGCAGCAGTAATAGCAATATGAGCAATACTGGAAAATAGTTGACATGTAGAAAGAGTATATGATGATGAAAGATGGACCGGGGTTCCCAGCACACTAGTGGTAACTCTCCAATAAGAAGTGTTGGGTGAACAAATTAGTTGGGCAATTGATAGGATTGATAAGGCATTAAGAAAGAACATCAATTCATTAATCATGTAGGCATGTTTTCCATATTTAGTCGTACGTGCTCGCAATGAGAAACTTGCACAACATCTATTGTCCTACCAGCGGTGGCAGCCGGGCTCAAGGGAATCTACTGATATTAAGGTACTCCTTTTAAAAGAGAGCCAGGAGCAAAGCATTAACACTCCGTGAAAACATGTGTCCCTCACATCACCATCCCCTCCGGTTGTCGATTTATCATCGGGGCCTTTGGTTCAAGACAGTGACATGTGCATACAACTTGAAGATACAATCTAAGCAATAATTATAGGGCTCAAATCTAAGATCATGCCACTCGGGCTAGTGACAAGCATTAGCATAACAAGTTTGCAGCAACGATAACTTCACAAACTTTATAGATAGACTAATCATAATGTGTCATCCATAGAGATCCCAACAAACACAACACCGATTACATCAGATGAATCTCAATCATGGGCAGCTCATGAGATCATTGTGTTGAAGTACATGGGAGAGAATACCTTCTGCTCCCAGCTGAACCCGTAGTCCATGGGGAACTACTCATGGAGCATGATGGAGGCGGTGGCGTTGATGGAGATGGCTTGGGGGCACTTCCCCGTCCGTAGTCTTGGACAACTTCCCAATCACAGTGGAAGTTTGCGATGGTGGCGCGCCTGATCTTACGGGTTTGCAGTGGAGAAGTGCGGTGTTTTTAGGTGAAAGGGATTTTATAGGCGAAGAGGCGTGCGGAGGAGCACAGGAAAAAGCCACACGGGCGGCAGACCCCGAGACGAACGCCGCCTGTCGTGTGGTGGCCCTCGCGCTCTCTGTGACGCTCTTGCCGGGTGTTGGGCCTTAGGGAAAATTGGAGAGAGTTTTGATGTGATGGAATTCAGAGAATGTTGCCCAGTGACCTTTAGGACAACGTGACAGAGAGCTAGCCTTTATGGCATCTTGTTAATAGGTTAGTTAGGGAAAGCGCATAAAAACATCATAAAGTGCAAGCAAAACATGTAAGTATTGTCATAAAACAAGCATGAGCAGCCAGTATGAATCGTCAGGGGCGTATCATGCACCTCAGTGCCAGGGACTGGTTCTTATCTTTAATCTAAACACGATCCGATCTACTATATTACAGATACATGGGCAACTTAGCCCAAACTCTTAGCGCAAGGCCGCTTCAAAGATGCTCCACGTGTAATCTTCAAAGCCCATCTTCATTTACGGCCCATCTCCTGATTTGGCCAAAATCGGGTGATAACAATATACTAGTTGATGTTTAATTTTGCACCGCTCCTCTGTTGCCGCTGCGTGCTCTCTTTGCAGACTCGGGCCCTGTGTTGCAATCTACGGGCTTAATATTGGCTGAGAGCATCTCCAGCCGCGTCCCCCAAACCGTCCCCCAAACCGCGCCGGATTGAGCGTTTGGGGGACGTGTTTTGTTCGTGCAGCGTTTGGGGACGTCGCTCCCCGGTCGCGTCCCCCAAAAAAATTCGCAAATTTTAAACTTAACTAGATTCGATTAGATTCGTCCAAACTTATAGATTCGATCGAAATTTGACTAACTTTAAAACTAACCTAATCTAGAACCACTTGCAGCGGCCGGAGGCGTCGTAGTACTGCTGGAAGTTGTACATCTCGTCGGTGACGACCTCCTGCTTGACACGCTCGTCGACGGGCTCGTCGCCGGGCTCGTCCTTCACCAAGCCGCTTGGTCCTGCCTCGCCGTCGTCGGTGGTCCACCCGACGGCTTGCGGGAGTCGCGGATGGACATGGCGATCGCGGCGTTGATCCCCTCCAGGCGTCCTTGTCGTCCATGGACCAAACCGCCGCAGCCTCTGGGGAGGCGGTCTGGGGTGTCGCTGGAAGTGAGCCGGCTGCTGCGCTCGTACTCCCGCCCGGCGAGCGCGCCCTGCAGCCTTCCTCAGCTCCTCCTTAGCCTCGGCCGGGATGAGGAGGCGGCGCGCGCCTCACTTTGCGCATGCATTGCCTTTACCACTTCAGCCTCGATGACGGGCGTCGCAAACTCTCGCCAGCCTCCACGTTTAGGGGACGGTGTAGGCGCCCGGCCGTGCAGCGGGGAACGGCGTCCCGACTCCTTCTTGATCCCGAGGAAGAAGAGTGCGAGGAGGACAGGTACTTCGTCCTCCTCGGCTGCCATTCGAGAGGCAGCGGCGGCGGCAGCGGCATCTCCCGGCCTTGGGCGCGTTGCGGAGCGCGGATGACGTTCGAGTGCGCCGGAACGCCCGAACGGGGCGCGGCCTTGCTGTTCATTTGTTGGGGCCGGCAGACGAGGTTGTCGGTCTTTGTGCATCTCGATGTCGTGCTCGCACGGAAGTGCGTCGTCCTTGAGCGTCGTTGTCGTTGACCGCCGTATGGGATCAGCAGCTCCCTCGGCGGTGAGTTGAGCAGGCGGGCGCCAGCCGGCGCGTCCTCATTGGTCGTCTTCGGCTTAACGGCGGGCATGTGCCGTTCACGGCCATCTTCCGGCCCGCCGCTTCTTCGTGACCCTTGTGTCCGCGGGAGCGGATCGGCGTGGTATGCAGGGCGCCCGCGCCTCCGTACGGTGAGGCTGCCGCGTCCCGGCCGGGTTCGCCGCGCGTCTTGCGGGAGGACGAGCTCGACATTTTTGGAGCGGCGAGGAGAAGATCAGGAGGCGGCGGCGACGAGAAGGATTACGAGCGGCGATAACTGCAGGGCGTCCAACAACGGCAGCGGGTGGTTGCACGCAATAACTCGGCGCGGACGGCCACGCGGCCATGCACGGCGAGACGCGTCCCTGCGTCGCCGGGGAAAGCTGAGCGCCATTAACGTCGCTTGACCAAAGGTAAGCGACGGGGTTTTGACGCCGGAGTGCGGCGGCGGGTCGGCCGCGTCGTTGGCCTCGCTTTCGTTGTCCAGGCGTCCCGGGCATCCCATGGGACGGGGGCGAACTCGAGCGCCGGACACACGTATACGCCGCGCGGACAAATGAGGCTTTTGGGGCGCGTAATTTGGGCTTCTTTTTGTCATTGTGCTTCGTCCTTCAGGGGAGCCGGTTGGGAAAATGACTTGGAGATGCTCACGAAGAACCCACATGGGTAAGATACTGCACCATTGGGGAGTCGCACTCACCTGTGGGCTAAATATCCGTGATGTCAGTAGTGTTGTATAGCTATGGCATTTTGCTGTATGAGGGGAGAGTCACCTGTGGCACTTGGCCAATTGTTCTAGTGTAGAACCGCCAACAGATCAGCTGTCGACTACTGAAGGCATATTTGTTATGCGCAAGGGGTTTAGTGTCGTGGCTGCAAGTTATCACAGCGATTATTTTGTACTACATTCCTTGTGTGTTAGTTTTTCTTGACGTAGACCATTGTTTGTTACAGCCGCCAAGCATCCTGCACGGACTGCTGCTGTAGCAAGCCTTGCAAGGCACCGCATTGTGCAGTGGACTGGAGATGGTGCCTTTTCCGGCCCATCTGCACCGGACACTTACCCTGTTAATTAAGTGTTCCTAGTATTTTACCCTAAAAAAAAAAGTGTTCCTAGTATTCCAAAACATGCTGCTACTCATAGCATATGCTTAATTTTTGTTCAGGCTAGTGTCAAGTTGCGAATAGTGGCACCTCTCACATCATCGTGATGGAAGAAGCAATGCACATAGAGTGATAGAGAGGCATCACACGTGAAAGCTGATATAGATTCTAAAGAAAAAGAAGTGCTGAGAACGTTTGACACGCCCAAATGATTGAGTCCCATGCCCTGCAGTAAGTAGTAATTAAGTGGTACGGAGTAGTAAATTACTACAACGTCAACTTCACGTGACAGCCTCCTCTCACTTAAACGAGCACGCACGCACGCCTACGTCTACCATTCACTTCACTGAAGTGTGGGTCCCACAAGCATCGTCCCCACCTGTCAGTAGGTTTCGGCCTTTCAGATGGCTTCGCAGCCACACCACCAACCGGCCGTGCCCGGGCCCCGCTTCTCTGTCTTATCCCGAAGCCGCCGGGAGAAAGAAAAAGAAACGAACGCAGCAACACTCCTCCTCCTCCGGCCGGCTCCTTCTCCCTCGACTCAATCCGCAGCGCACGTCTCCCTCTCCCCTCCGCCGCGGGTAGACCAATCCGCCAAGCGAGGCCGAGGCCAGCGCCTAGGGTTTTCCGATGGAGCCCGCGGCCTCCGCCTCCTCCTCCGGGCCGGCGGCGTCGGCGGAGAGGCGGAGGGCGGACCCGGAGGCCGCAGAGCTGAGGCTGCGGCGGAAGACGCTCCAGACCGTGCTGGAGCAGTGCCAGCGCGCGCTCGAGCTCATGCGCGAGCCCGCCGATGATGATCTCACACCCGGCGACGACGCCTTGCCGGGGGCGGGGGATCCGGACGAGGTGGAGGGGGCCGGCGACGCCAGCGACGCGGAGGGCACGCCCACGACGCCGCCGTCCGACGCCGACTACGAGACCGACGAGGTGAGCGGGAGGAGAGATCTCGTCGCCGCGCGCCCCTGCAGCTCGCACCACCGCTGCGCGCCACTCGATTCGCGTCGCCGCCGTGCCCTAGAGCTCCCATTGATTGGCGATTTGGGGGCAGTTCGGGGGGTCCCTGAAACTGTAGAGATTTAGGCTATTTCTGGAGTAATTATCATTCCATTTACAAAACATATGCATTGACTTTTCACAACTTCTTTCAAGCTGAATATTTCCCACATTTCCCACACTTCACTTAAACAATTGCACATTTAGCTTCCTCGAATTCAGTTAAATTTGCACGGGATATTCCCTGGTTTGAATGGGGTAAACTATTCTCTGGTACTTCTTCTTGATATCACTTACTAGGAAGATGTACTGAAATGAAACCTAGGACTAGGGAGGGAGGGAAGGAGAAAAGAAGAGTTCTTTTCATTGTGCTTCCTTTTGTTTTAAAGCTGTACTAATTTTTGTATTACACCCCATGCTCTGCAGCTATGTAATCTTCTCAACTCGAGGATCGAATCGCCTGAATTTCTTCAAAAGCTTGATAACATTCAGAAGTTGGTATACCAAAATGGCGCAGGTGCCCAAATGAACGAACTGTTACTACCTTTTGCTGGACCCAGAATGTAAACATAATTTATCTTACATTTAATGCCTAAACTCACCTTGCCACATAATGCTGCAAGCTCCCATTTTATCACTCGTTGCAATTAAGCCTGACAACTGAACAGTTCTACTATTACCTCGTGTAACAGTAGATGAGACCATATCATGGGATATCGTAAGTGCGGCGGATATATGGGATGATAAGAGTATGAATGTCAGCGATGATTCGGAGGATGGATATGTTCTTGTTAAGCAGGAGGATATAGTTGATGGGATTGCGTGCTTTATGGCTGCATACTTGCTCTCACTGAAGGAAACTAAGGTGTGCAAAGTTCACTTCACCTTTAATTTGTGACCTCCCTTGAATTGTTCTGTGTACTACGCTTTTCTAACAGTCAGTCCTGAATATCAACCTCAGCATTCAAATGTTCATCAAGTCTTGGATTCTGACTAAAAGTCATGCTTATTTTACAGTGATTGTTGAGGTTCTGGATAGTTAAATACATACATAAAAGTTAGAAACATGACTTGGGGACATGGATCACCAGTAGCTCAGTATGGTGTCTACTCTTCACACTATTTATCTGTTGCACGCTTCTGGATATAATTAAATATATTTGTACAAGTTAGATGCATGGGTAAAAACTACTAGGTCAGTATGGTGTCTACTCTTCATGTGGTAGGTTTCACGCTATTTGTCCATTGCACTATCTAGATCAACATGGGAAGGCCTGTCAATATTCTTTGTGGAACCTTGATTGTTAGATTGTCATCATGAAAGAGGATTTCATGCCACTCATTGATTTGGAATCTTTGCACTTCTAATACTAGAGATTTCGTGTTATGTAGGAATTGACGCCCAATCAACTTCAAGACGGTAACTTTCTCCTTACTTCAGATGAATTTTGTTAGTTCAAAGTTTCCTTATAGTAGATTCCCCTCCCTTCATTTCTCAGCCCTTAGCAAGACATTTTCAACTAAAAAGAGAAAAGGAAAACTTCAGAAGGCATGGGCTGGAACACAAGTTATTTATAATGTAGCGTCATGGAGTGCGACAGCTATTGGGTAAGCTATCCTTACAATCACAGTTGCTATTATAATTCTCCCATGGTGGATTTGTTAGGGGTGTCCTCAAGAGCTTCCTTGGACCTCTACCGGAATAATCTTTTTTAAGACCTTAGAAGAAAATTTAATTCTAACTGAAAAATGAAGAATTAGAATATAATTTTATCAAAATAAATGGTCTGTAAGCAGAAAAAATAAACAAATACTTACCTCAGGGCAACTGGACATCATCACTTCGTGAACAAAGAATACACTAGATTAGTAAAGAATGTTAGGATGTGATGAGTTCCATCAGTTGAAGTTCCATATTGATCGAATACGTTCAGTATGCCAACTTCTGTAACATTATCTACAATACCTTCACCATCCCATCAAACTAAATGGAGGATTCAGTAGATTGTTAAACGTTGCCCTGTTATAATGTGACATATTCCCAATGCCATCCAATGTTATTTAACATCCAGAAAGAGAAAACTGCCAAATAAAACGCATCCCAAGCAGAAATGTCACAAGTACCGTTGCACCTGGGTCATCACAAGGAAAACTACTCCCAAAATCTTTTTTATCTGACATTAATTTGGAACTGAATCCATCTAAAGCCCGCTTTACTAAAATCAATGTAGTTGTATGCAAACCAAGAGAAATAGTATGATGAACGGAGAAATCCCCAGGCCCTATTGTTTAATAAAATCGAATTACTATTCTCATGAACAGCGTTGAACAATCAATCCGGGATCAATCCCTGAACAATATTTCGCTGCAAGCACTAACGTAAATTTTGACGGCATCATTGACATGATCGCACAACTCTGATTTTTTTTTGCGAGCATGTGGGTGTTTGCTATTCCCATAGCTGTGTAGCTATCTCTCTGATTTTGCTACTGTATCTTGCTCTTGCAGTATCTACCAGAATCCGGCGATTCTACAAGCGGCAACTGCAGCCTTTTGGACATCCTGCCGCGTGGTTTCCAAGTTCCTGTGAATAGTCCCATGTTCTGTGCTCGTGATCGTGTACACATTGTGTGTTATGACTTCCCTGTACCTCCATCACGGGAAGTGTTGTTGTCAAACTCTGTGATACGCCTGTTCTGCCATGTGACTACCAAAGTCCTTCGCAAGGTCTTCACCCGTAGGCTCATAGGCTGCTTTCAACAGTTAGATCATGTGCCAGATCTAACCACATAGTGTCTAGTGATGAGCATATGGGGGCTGATTCCTACTATCTGATGTACCTGTTGAGTGCAGCTTCATGTGTGTTTACTTATATCATTCATTTGTATCCGACCCCTGATTGCTACCTCATCCTTGTATATATCAGATGTACAACCAAACATGGGTGTACCTGGCCAAATGTAAATACACCGATTCCTTTGAGCTTCTTTTCTTAAGGTCATTCGTGTTGTGCTTTTGTTGCCCCTTTTCATTCCTTGGATTCGGAACTGTTACTATCTGAAGTTGTGAACTTATGCCCTTTTGAGGACAGAGATGGTGGTGATGATGTCCTACTGAGTCCTACCTAATACCTTAATGGAATCGTAGTGCCATAGCAATAACTCACTATAGTTTATAGATGGAACCAAGAGTAACTGTCACCATTATGTTTTCCTTTTGCACTTGCATTGCAGTTCGTTCTGTGAGAGACGACTTCCACTTCAGGGGAAATCACATATACATTACTGAAATTAATTCTCATTAGGACACCATATTACAAATGCTAGTTTTCACAGTGTCAACCTTGACAGGTATAAATTAATTTGTTTTCACACTAACGACCGCACCAATCCAAAAGGCCAAATTTTGCAATGTCATGTTTCATAGAAAAGGAATAAGCAGTAACTCATTGTAGATGAAACGGAGAGCAGCAGTCAGAAATATGTTTTTCCCTTGGCAGCTTACTGCTGCGTGCCACCTTTGCTTATATCTTGTTTGCCAAGTACAAGAATGCTTAGTTAATTTGTAAACTCTAATGAAACAATTAATTTATGTCATGTCCTAATTCATGTTTGGATTACCATTACCAAAATAAACTGATTTCTGGAATTCCTAAGTTGCATCAATCATCATATATCATAGATAACTTGAGGAGAGATACAACCACCATGGCATATGTTCATGGCCACTTTATGTCCTGCATGATGTAATGCCCTTGTAGCAATTCATCAGGCAACACATGTTGGGTCATGCAAAAGAAAAATGAAAAGGTCTACCTTTTAGTTCATTACTCCAACCAATCCACACATCATCCTTAACATGGCCGCATCAACTGAAAGAACAAACCAGTAAGAAAAGATTGTTGCTGAACCGTGCAAGATTGATAGACAAACCTAATGCCTGACATGCATGAGGCGCTGAAAATGCTGAGTGAGTTCTACAGAAAAATTGCCTTGAGTTGTGTCAAAATATCAAGTCTAGCAATCTCCTGCAACAAATGTTTAAATGTTTTTTTGGGGGTAAATGCACACAGGAGCTCTGCCTTTTCACAAACGAGTAAGAAAAGATACTAGTCTAGGAGTGGTATGTTAAACGCTAAATTTTCAGTTAAGGTTTAACGGCTCGCAAGAAAGTTAAGGCGTCTCAGTATCAAGATAAGGAAACGATGAGGCATGGAACACCAAGTATTACTCAAAACAAATCAGCGGTCATCTGATAGGCAACTTAACAGTAGCATGTATCTGCCGACATTAGCAAGAGCTTCCAGACATCTGAGTGGCAAGCAGTTTTACCTGTAGACTTGTCTTGTTTACTGCCTCTCACATTTTCTACTGCAGACTTCTAGTTCATCTAAACTGTAGCCCCGTCAGAGATCTAATCAGCATTTGACATTTTAGCAGGGCGCTGTTTCTTTTCGACTCACTAGCCGTTATCATCTCAAATCATATGTAAAGTTTTTTTCATCATGATGATTCACACTGAGTTTGAATATTGAATTCAAATCCTCTCATTTAATCAACAGGCTACCCATCATAACACAATTCATTGCTTCCCATCTTGGTCTGTGATTCAGGGTTCAAAACAATACATCACTTCCAATCCCTTAAGCTAGCGATTTATCACTTTAACCTAAGGAAAAATTTGTGGTATCACGTTTGGTGTCAAGTCCTATATAAAGCGTTTTAGTAGCTATAGACATATTCACTACAATGACATATTTCCTTGAAGAAAGCTGCTATGGCATACAACATAGATTGTCTTTTGACCATATATATCTAGCTATGCATTATTTTCTAGCAAAAGAATAAATAAATTGTGCATTGAGTCTAGCGTGCTATGTTGTTAAATGGTAGTCATGTTACCATACATAGGTTCTCCAACCTAACGAGGATGGACAAACCAATTGCACAAATGTCTACTTAATGCCACATTCGCACATCATATATTTGCGAATCAATAGGACACAGATGAGCTCACACGTTGGAGGGTGCGATCATAGAGAGGGGTTGGTGTAGAGCCTTCAGCAATACAAATATAGATAACACGCCAAGAAGCCATCAAGATCACGCCAACAAAATACCCACAGAAGAAAATATCACTTCAATGATACCATTGGAATGAGAGGCATCAGAAGTTCAGTCGTGGCATGCGAGTTTGCAACACATCACAGGTGCCCACTGATCGAGCAGTGCCAGCGCGAGGCTGACGATCTCCCCGGCGACGGGCTGGTGGCGGGGGATTCGGACGAGGCGGGAGCGGAGGGGGCCAGCGACGTCAGCGATGGGGAGGGCCCGCCCACCACGCTGCCGACCGACGCCGACTACGAGACGTCTGAGTGTCATGACCCAAATACAAAGATGGGATGAACAACCGGATCAGTATCGATATTCGGATACAAGTTGGGATACAAGAGAGTTTAGGGGTGAGAAATCAGCAAATCAAGGAGATGGGAAACTAGAGCAGTGGATGAGGAGCTAGAGCAAGGGACGAGAAGCTTGAAGACGATTCAATCCTTTCATGCCTTTCTCATCTTTTTTTTTTTTGAGAGTAACTCCGACTTTATTGATCAATGTTCAGAATTACAGGAATCGACATAATGTCATGGGGCTGAAGTAGCCACAAGTGGCGCCCCTGATCTAAAGATAAAGCAAACCGAGCTAGACTATGAGCCTCCTTATTTGAATTTCTTCCCTCAAAAGTATAGGACACCTCTTGGAAGTCTGATCTTTGGATATTGATTTCCTGAACAATAGCTGCATATTGACCTCCCGTACCTGCTGCAATATCTGAAACCACCTGTTTACAATCACTTGCAATAACCAAGCAGTTCAGGGCAACATCCTTTGCCAAGGCTAGAGCTTCACGGCAAGCTAAAGCTTCTAGGGGTAGAAGGATCAGATACTCCTTTGAACACCACAGCTGATGATCCCATGTACAATCCGTCACCTCTCCTCAACACCACTGCCACCGAGCCAGTAGACTTGTCTCCAGATACAACAGCACCAACATTAGCCTTGATTAGACCCTCTCCCGGAGGTATCCATCCTCTGTTCCTCTCTCGGTGAGGAGTCACCGATACACCTGATGATGGTTTAGGTATTAAGGCAAGCTCTTCCAGGAATCGTTTCACAAAATAGTGGGTTGATAACGGACTTTGGAACTCCCCTTCATGAATCGCCTTCCTTCGCGCCGTCCAAATCGCCCACAACGAGACACCTACTAGGATGAAGTGCTCCGAGGTAAGGGATTCCATCATATTAAACAGCCAGCTCCTTGCACTTGGTTCTGTTGTCGCATGCATATGTTCCACCACCTCCTCATCTGCTAAGGCCCAAACACTCCGCGCCATCGGACACTCCAACAGTGAATGGCGCCATGAGTCCGTCCTTCCGCATAACAAGCACGAACTAGAGGTGGATATATGACGGTGCTGAAGCAAGTCTCCAGTAGGAAGGGACTGCTTAGCAAGCCTCCAGAGAAACACTCTTATCTTCGATGGAACATTAGTCTTCCAAAGTTTTGTCCAGCTTTTTGATTCTGCAGAGTTATCAGAGCTAGACGCCCTTCCTTCCAGCCAAGCTTCTCTTCGATTCTTTATATCACTAGTGGAAAACAGGCCTAATGTCGCGGGTCGTATGACCCTTTTATATTTGTTGAGGCGCACGACAAAGGAGCGAACAAAAGGTCCACCTTTTGTCGCGGTCTTACGACCCGCGATATAAGGTCCACCACGTGGCAGCCGCGGGACGCGCAGAGAGTGAGGCACTTTGTCGCGGGTGGTATTACCACCCGCGTCAAAAGAGCCTCTCGTGACGGCGCACAACGGCTAGCGCAGGGTTTGAGGTGCAGCACCCCCATACCTCATTTTTCATTCGAAATAAAAGTTGCATATATTTGTACGCTACTAAGTGGTACACGTTCATTCATATAATCGATCAAACAAATATTGGAAGCAAAAGTCGATTCCCCTTTACATGTAGATTCCCCTTATATATATATACATTTAGCTCACGATCGACAAGCGGTACTAACGACCGTCTATTTGGAGGTAGAGCTTCTATTTGGACTAAACAAGCCTTTGTTGTTTAGTACTTCTTTAACCAAAAGTCCCGCCAGTTCCTCCGCAATTCCTAGTAGGTGTTCCTTTGGTTCGAGTGTGTCCGCATGTAGTCGACCTATATAGGAAAATGAGATGAGTATTACTATATCAATGTTGATAACGAAATATTGACGAAAATAAATAAAGTTGTGAATGTTATTGCTTACGTTGAATTTATTATTGTTCTGCTTCTCAGTGGTTAACATGCGAATGAACTCGCAAACGTATCCACATAGATTCGTCCCTTGTGGCTGCTGAGGGCACGGTACAGGAGTAAATGTTAGCTTCTCTGCCAGGTACTCTGCTTATGATGGTTCTTGAAAGCTGTCCAAGCCCTGCCAAGCAAAAGAATGATTGAATGAGTGGATAATTAATTGATATCTCACAAAAGATATAGCGCGGCGATGAAGTAAATTACACCGATAATTTCTTATGTTATACCACTTTATTGTTGATATCTACATGTTTTATACATTATATGTCATATTTACACATTTGGAACTAAACTATTAACAAGATGCAGAAGTGCCAGTTCCTATTTTCTGCTGTTTTTGGTTTCGAAATCCTAGTAGAAATATTCTCGGAATTGGGCCCCACGAAGACGGAAGAGGTTCTATTTGCCGGAAGCATCCCGAACACCGAAGAAGAGTCGGGGCCCTGTGGGCCCCGGATGACATGGTGGCGCGGCCCCGACCCTGGCGCGCCACCCTATGGTGGGGAGCCCCCAGGTGCCCCTCTGCGCCGCCTCTTCGCCTATATAAAGCCACACGCCGAAAGCCACTTACGGGGGGGCCCGATACGAAAAAGTTCGAGCCGCGCGTCATCGCGAAGCCAAAGATCACGGGGACGAGTCTGTTCAGGCACCTGTAGGACGGGGAAGTGCCCACAGGAAGGCTTCTCCATCGACACCGCTGCCATCTCCACCGCCATCTTCATCATCGTTCTGCTGCTCCCATGAGGAGGAGTAGTTCTCCATCGAGGCTCTCGAGGGCTCTGCCGGTAGCTATGTGGTTCATCTCTCTCCTATAGTTCAATACAATAATCTCATGAAATTTGCCTTACATGATTGAGATTCATATGATGATGCTTAGCAATCTAGATGTCATTATGCTAGTCAAGTGGGTTTCTTATGTGATCTCCGGAGACTCCTTGTCCCATATGTGTAAAGGTGACCGTGTGTGCACGTGTGGGTCTCTTAGGCTATATTTCACAGTATACTTATCACTGGTGAAGAGCGTAGTGAAGTGCTTATTTCTATCTCTTTATGATTGCAATGTGCATCGTATCACAATTTATCATGTGCTACTCGCAAAGTTATTATAGTAGTTTTATTCCTCCTGCATGTGTGCAAAAGTGACAGTGTGTGCACGCGTGTTAGTACTTGGTTTATGCTATGATCTGTGATCTCTTGTAGATTGCGAGTTAACTATTGCTATGATAATATTGATGTGATCTATTCCTCCTACATATGCATACAGTGACGGTGTGCATGCTATGCTAGTACTTAGTTTAGTCTTTTGATCTATCTTGCACTAAGTTACTAAAATATGAGCATTATTGTGGGGCTTGTTAACTCATTGAGGGTTACACGTGTAATCCTACGCAATATGTTCATCATCCAACAAAAGTGTAGAGTATGCATTTATCATTCATTATGTGATCAATGTTGAGTGTCACTAGTGAGAGTGTAATCCCTAGAGCCTTGTTCCTAAATACTGGCCCGAGTTACTACGCATTCTTCTTTCATGTGATGCTACTGCTGTAATACTACCACCATCAACTCTGCACTTGACAAGCTACTTTTCTTGTAGTGTACCACTCATATACATCCATATTACTTGTATTTCACTATCTCTTCGCCGAACTAGTACATCTATACACCTGACAAGTGTTTGGTGTGTTGGGGACACAAGAGACTTCTTGCTTTGTGATTACGGGTTGCTTGAGAGGGATATCTTTGACCTCTTCCTCCACGGAATTCGATAAACCTTGGGTAATCCACTTAAGGGAAACTTCTTGCTGTTCTACAAACCTCTGCTCTTGGAGGCCCAACACTTGTCTACAAGAATAGAAGCACCCGTAGACATCAAGCTAATTTTCTGGCGCCGTTGCCGGGGAGGAAAGGTAAAAGGTACTCACACTCGGATCTCGGCTACTAAGCTATTTTCCAGCGCCGTTGTAAGTACTCAAAGCTATTTCCTTTAGACTCTGCAATTGCGACATTTGGTTTCTTGTTTACACTAGTTAGGCATAATGGAAAACAACAAAATATGAGAGATCTTTATGAACTTTATCTTGAATTAGGACATGATGTGTTTGAAGAGAGAATTAAAAACCCATGGAACTTTATATGCATGCTAATGGGAATGTTATAAGTATGAATGCTTTGAACACCATTGTTGCTAATGCTATGGAAAATTCTAAGCTTGGGGAAGCCGGCTTTGATGAGCATGATATTTTAGTCTTGAGGGGAAAATTTACTTTGATGATACTTTGCCTCCTATTTATGATGATTATAATGATAGTAGTCTTTTATTACCACCTATGGAGGAAAAATTTGATTATGATTACAATATACCTCCTATATTTGATAGCTACTTTGTTGAATTTGCTCCACTACAACTAATAAAATTGATTATGCTTATGTTGGGAGTAGTAATTATTTTATGCATGAGACTCATGATAAGAATGCTTTATGTGATAGTTATATTGTTGAGTTTATGCTTTATGTGATTGAAAGTTATTATGAGAGGAAAATATGGTTGTAGAAATTTTCATGTTACTAAAACACCTCTCTATGTGCTGAAATTTTTTTGAAGCTACACTTGTTCTATCTTCCTATGCTTGTTAGTCTGTGCTCTTCATGAGCTTGTTTATTTACAGATTCCTATGCATAGGAAGCATGTTAGACTTAAATGTGTTTTGAATTTGCCTCTTGATGCTCTCTTTTGCCTCAAATACTATTTCTTGCGAGTGCATCATTAAAGCTGCTGAGCCCGTCTTAATGGCTATAAAGAAAGAACTTCTTGGGAGATAACCCATGTGTTTTTTTTTACTAGGTGCTTTGTTTTATATTTGAGTCTTGGAAGTTGTTTGTTTACTACTGTAGCAACCTCTCCTTATCATGTTTTATTGCAAGTAAAGTTTATATGTTAAAAGTTGATGTTATATTTGGGATCGCTTTCTTGAAAAACACATTGTTGTCTGCCACGAATCTGGGCACAGTTCTATGTAGAAAAATTCGAAAAAATCTGCCAATTTACAGGCGTGATCCCGAGATATGTACGCAACTTTCATTAGTTTTGAGTTTCCATTTGATGGGCAAGTCTGGTGCCATCTTTAGATTCGTCTTCTGATTTGTTGTTTTTGACAGATTCTGCCTTTTATTTCGCATTGCCGCTTTTGTTAAGTTGAATGAGTTTCTTGGTTCCATTAACTTTCAGAAGTTATGTGCAATGTTAAAGAATGATTGTGTCACCTCTGAACATGTAAATTTTTAGTGTGCACTAACCCTCTAATGAGTTTGCTTGAAGTTTGGTGTGAAGGAAGTTTTCAAGGGTCAAGAGAGGAGAATGATATACTGAGATCAAGAGGAGTGAAAGCTCTAAGCTTGGGGATGCCCCCGTGGTTCATCCCTGCATATTTTAAGAATCAATAAGCAGGGATGCCAAGGCATCCCCTTCTTCATGACAACATTCAAGTTTCTTCTAGTGAAACTATATTTTTATTCAGTCACATATTATGTACTTTACTTGGAGCGTCTGTGTGCTTTTATTTTTGTTTTTGTTTTGTTATCTTAGCTCTGAATAAGTTCATCCTTGTGTGGGAGAGAGACACGCTCCGATGGTTCGTATGAACACATGTGTTCTTAGCTCATAATATTCATGGCGAAGTTTCCTCTTCGTTAAATTGTTATATGGTTGGAATTGAAAAATGCTACATGTAGTAATTGATGAAATGTCTTGGATAATGTGATACTTGGCAATTGTTGTGCTCATGTTTAAGCTCTTGCATCATATACTTTGCACCTATTAGTGAAGAAATACATAGAGCATGCTAAAATTTGGTTTGCATATTTGGTCTCTCTAAGGTCTAGATAATATATAGTATTGAGTTTTGAACTGAACAACAAGGAAGACGTTGTAGAGTTTTATAATGTTTACAATATGTCCTTTATGTGAGTTTTTGCTGCACCGTTTAAATGTGAGTTTGCTTCAAATAACCTTGCTAACCTAAACCTGTATCGAGAGAGAATACTTCTCATGCATCCAAATACTTGAGCCAACTACTCCATGCCTTTGTGTCCACCATACCTACCTACTACATGGTATTTTTCTACCATCCAAATAAATTGCTTGAGTGCTACCTTTAAACAATTCAAAGTTATCCCTCTTATTTGTGTCAATGTTTTATAGCTCATGGGGAAGTATGTGGTGTTTATCTTTCGATCTTGTCCTTTACTTTTGATGGACTTTCACAATGGACTAGTGGCTTCATCCAGCTTATCAATAATTTTGCAAAAAGAGTTGGCAATGAGGTTCTCAGCCTCAATTAATTAACTTGCATTAATAATTCTCTTCACATGTTTTGCTCGGATCTATCAAGCAACTTAATTTTTAAATAGACACTTCCATGGTATGTGAATGTTGGAAGGCACCCGAGGATTCGGTTAGCTATGGCTTGTGTAAGCAAAAGGTTGGGGGAGTGTCATCTAATAAATAAAACTAAAGTACATGTACAAGCAAAGAAGAGGATGATCTACCTTCTTTGGTAGAGATAGCAGCTCCTTCATGGAGGCAGCTCTTGAGAAGTCTTTGGTTGATGAGGTAGTTAGAGTGCCCTGCCATTCGTTGACAACAACAAACACCTCTCAAAACTTTACTTTATGCTCTCTTGATGTTTTCAAAATAAAAGCTCTAGCACAAATATAGCAATCAATGCTTTCCTCTTTGAAGGACCATTCTTTTACTTTATTGTTGAGTCAGTTTACCTATCTCCTTCCACCTTAAGAAGCAAACACTTGTGTGAACTGTGCATTGATTCCCACATACTTGCATATTGCACTTGTTATATTACTCTATGTTGACAATTATCCATGAGATATGCATGTTGAAAGTTGAAAGCAACATTTGGAAACAGTATTCCTTTGTGTTGCTTCGTGCTCTACTTTGAATTATTTAACTCTGAGTTAACTCACACAAGACTTATTGATGCTTGTCTTGAAGTATATTCATGAAAGTCTTTGCTTTATGATTGAGTTGTTTACTCATGTCATTACCATATGTTTACAATATGATCATTCATATGCTTTACAATGGTATGATCAAGGTTATGATGGCATGTCACTTAAGAAAGTATCTTTGTTATCGTTTTACTGCTCGGGACGAGCAGAACTAACTTAGGGATGCTGATACGTCTCAACGTATCGATAATTTCTTATGTTCCATGCCACTTTATTGATGATATCTACATGTTTTATACACATTATATGTCATATTTATGCATTTTACGGAACTAACCTATTAACAAGATGCTGAGAGGTACCGTTCTGGAAATTTTCTTTGTTTTTAGTTTCGAAATCTAACGAAATATTCTCGGAATTGGACGAAATCCAAGCCCGGGTTCTATTTTGCCCGGAAGCATCGAGAACACACGGCCAGCGGGGGGCCCTGGTGGGCCCAGACGACATGAAGTGAGCGCGGCAGGCCTGGCGCGCACCTGTGGTATCGTCACCTCGTTGACCCTCTCGCAGCCTCTTCGCCTATATAAAGCCCATGCAAACCCTTACGGGGGAGCCACGATACGAGAAAGTTACCAGAGCCGCCATCATCGCGAAGCCAAGATCTAGGACACGAGTCTCTGTTCCGGCACCCTGGACGAGAAGGTGCCCCGGAAGGCTTCACTCCATCGACACCGCGCCATCTCCACCGCCATCTTCATCACCATTGCGCTGCTCCCATGAGGAGGAAGTAGTTCTCCATCGAGGCTCGGGGTGTACTGGTAGCTATGTGGTTCATCTCTCTCCTATGTAGTTCAATACAATAATGTGAGCTGCCTTACATGTTGAGATTCATATGTGAGTCTTGTAATCTAGATGTCATTATGCTAGTCAAGTGGGTTTTATGTGATCTCAGGAGACTCCTTGTCCCATTGTGTAAAGGTGGCCCGTGTGTAAAGGTGACAGTGTGGGTCTCTTAGGCTATATTTCACGAAGTACTTATTCCTTTGTAAGAGCGTAGTGAAGTGCTTGTTATATCTCTTTATGATTGCAATACATCGTATCACAATTTATCTATGTGCTACTCTAGCAAAGTTATTAAAGTAGTTTTATTCCTCTTTGCATGTGTGCAAAGGTGACGGTGCGTGCACCGTGTTAGTACTTGGTTTATGCTATGATCATGATCTCTTTGTAGATTGCGAAGTTAACTATTGCTATGATAATATTGATGTGATCTATTCCTCCTACATATGCATGAAGGTGACGGTGTGCATGCTATGCTAGTACTTGGTTTAGTCTTTTGATCTATCTTACACTAAGGTTACTAAAATATGAGCATTATTGTGGAGCTTGTTAACTCCGGCATTGAGATTCCGTGTAATCCTACGCAATGTGTTCATCATCAACAAAAGTGTAGAGTATCATTTATCTATTAAATTTATGTGATCAATGTTGAGAGTGTCCACTAGTGAAAGTGTAATCCTAGGCCTTGTTCTAAATACTGTTTGAGTTACTACGCTTGTTTCTTGTTTTTGCGTATTGCCTCTGTTTGCAATACTACCACCATCAACTACACGCTGATACGTCTTTTCTGGCACAATTGCTATTACCACTCATATACATCCATATTACTTGTATTTCACTATCTCTTAGCCGAACTAGTACACATCTGGCAAGTGTATTTGGTGTGTTGAGGACAAAAGAGACTTCTTGCTTTGTGATTACGGGGGTTGCTTGAGAGGGATATCTTTGACCTCTTACCCCCCGAGTTCGATAAACCTTGGGTAATCCACTTAAGGAAACTTGCTGCACGACACAAACCTCTGCTCTTGGAGGCCCAACACTTGTTGCTAATGATATGCACAAAAGATATAACGCGGCGATGAAGGAAATTACACTTGGAGCAACTTATGCAAGTCCTGAAACGTACACGCCTCTACTCAGTGGGTCTCTTACTTCAACAATTCCCTTATCAACTTTAATGTTTAGTAGTATCCAGTGGAAGCTGCACATGTTATGTATATATATAGGAATTACACTTAACATCGAGAGTAAGAAAAAATCATTAATTGGATGTGCATAAAAGATCATTAAGACTCTCACTCATAGTTGTAAGGAAACAATATTGAATCACAGAAATATTGCTCCCTCAAAAACCTTAGTAGGTTTCCCCCCGTTTCTTCGCGTTTATGCTTCACCGTTTCAACATTTATTTTTGGGTCAACAAACCCAATATTGATAATATTGTTACTTTTGCATTCACTGATCTTCAGTCTGCATAAGAGAACACATAAGATATAATGAGTATATGCAATGAAAACGAACATGAACCGAATGAAAATGAACTTATATGTAGTTAACAACTTACAAGCAATAGCAACTCATGAGAGATTTGTCGAGGCATCTAAAATTGAATAATTGCCAGAGTTCATTCATCTCAATATGGATCTCCTCCTTTCGGTAGTAATATTCACGTGGTATATGCGCCGATGAACCTTATGTTCTCCTTGCATGCATCAAGGTACCACTGATGCAAATTCCGCATATGTGTTGGCGGTGCAGCTGCTCTTTGCTGACAAAGTCGGCCCCGTAGACAAATTGAGGAACTATATCAGCAGTGGGAACTATATCTGTTGCAGCCATCAATTCCTCCACGGTAACGTCACAGGCAGCCGCTAGCTTTGCAGCTTCTTCCATATCAAAACCACCCTGTTGCTGGTACAACTTGGGAACATTAAACACTTTGAGTGTTGGGATCGATTGTTTGGGCTGATCTCCGAGGAGGGGAACTTCCTTTCTTTTTTTTCCTTTTGTCGTTTCCTTGGCCTTGAGGGGTGCAGTTGTTGAACTTGACTTCTTCTCGGTTGCACTTCTAGCTGATGATTTGCTCGTGGTAGCAATATCCTTCTTCTTACCTTCTTCTAAATAATGTTCTCCTCTTGTCCTCAGTTACCCTCGCAAGTGTGCGTGTATAGTCGTCCTTCTTCTCGTGTAAGTCATATTGCGATGGTGTGTTCGAAAAGAACGCATATGCTATTTGCTTCTCGATGTATGGCTCCGGCGCTGGAGGTTTTGGCTTATGGAAATGATCATAGTTGTGTTTCTAGCAGTGGCTGCATTTTCCTCGACGGTAAGATCCCAAGGACGAGAGGAGAAACCTTTGTACTCTTGGGAGGGGCGACAACTTGCGGACCGGACTCTTGAAATGCTTCCGGTAGGGTGCATTCCGAGTCTTAGTGGGCGGAGCGGCGACTGGAGGATGGAGATGGACTACGAGATGTCGTGATCGGCGTCGTACCCATGGGGTGATGGTGGCGACATGTGATCAGTAGGAGGAGATGTGGCCTGCGATCATCTGGAGGAGGTGATGGTGACTTTGCTCGGACGGCTGACAGGGCTACCCAGCCTGGCAGCTTGATGTTCTTCTTTTCCCGGAGAATGATTTCTCCCGGCCTACCTGGAGTGTAGCCCCCCATCACCTCCAGGGATATCAAGCTCCAATGTCTCCCACGGCCAGGACAACTGGATCCACCCCGACACGAGCATAGCCAGGTCTGGAATCGGATTGCCATGCCATGTTGCCGGCTCACCTTCAATCCAAATGCCGGTAAGACATAGCCGACCGCCACCTTAGAGAAACCTTCTGAGCTCATGGAGATCACACGGTGTTTGCTCCTTGATTCCATCAAGGGGTCGCCAGGACCGGCATCTATCATCATCCGTGTAGAAGGGGCCTCCGAGTCGGCCATGCTGCTGTCTCGATCATTGAGATATGTATTGTTATCTGGCGGCGCTGTCCTTTTAGTTCATTTATCTCCACGGCTAGCTCTTCTTTGAAGCTCCCGTGTGGTCAAATCGGCATTGGAACTACGCCATCTGTCATTCTGCACCTCAGCTCGCGTTTTAACTCTCAACTCGCTTCTATAAGTCTCCGCGTGGCCTGAAACAGCGACCCACCGGAACACTAGGGCCAAAGCCTCTTGTTCGTCCTCCCTTCTCAGGATTACCGACGACAAGCGTCAGCAAGTCTTTCTCTCTATCGGGAACAAACTTTAGTTTTCCCGCCTTTATTTCTGCCATCACTTTAATCCATTCTTCCCTGGGTACCTGATGCGCGTAGATGTACAACAATGTTCCCTGTCTTCATGTCATACTCACGGCCATGCGCGAGGAACCAATTTCGAGCCCTAATGTCCCATCCTTCTCGCTCGGATTCTGGAGTGATCCATTCCGCTGCATCTCAACCTCTTGTGCATCCCACTTAGGCATGGCTACTTCGTAGCCCTCGCCCCGTATGATGGTGATATTTCTTTTCGCTTGCATTCTTCTTGTTTTTCTTTGACAGATTCACAGCCTCCTCTGATTCTTTGTACTTCACAAAATCTTCCCAGTTATGCTCCTGCTTCGCTAGATAGTTTTCGAATACTGGAGGCTTCTTGGCTTTCTTATAATTTTGCCATAACCGGTTCTTATACGCCCGGAAAAGTTCCCCCATCTTCTTAAGAGGCCCACTTCTTCACTAGCGCCCTCTGCTTGGCATTCTCAGACTCCGATCCCAAATTTGGCAAAGTGAAATGTGACATGAAGTCGTCAAAAAGTGTGTTTTTGTACCTATCGGCAACCTGATCTTCGGACACATTCTTGGTCTTGTTCCATTCTCTACAGTGATCGGGATATGATCTCTAACCACAACTCTGCACTGATTCTTAAATGTCACTCCGACACTCGCGGGTGCCACAGGTTGGCCTTCCGGATATAGCTTCAATTGTGAAGTGGTCTTTTGGGCTCAACCTCTTTGCCGGGCCTCGTTTCTCCAGCTTATCTTCGGAGGCCTAAGAGAATAAAAATTAATTAATTTATATACATATGTACATATAGAATTCCATTAATGCCTCAACTGATCGTATACCTCGTCATGACCGGTGCCGTAATCTTCTCCATCACCGGAGCCGCCGGCTTCTCTTCTCCATGATCACCGGAGCCGCCGGCTTCTCCATGATCACCGGAGCCGTCGGCTTCTCCATGATCACCGGATCCGCCGGCATCTCCATGATCACCGGAGCCGCCGGCTTCTCCATCACCATCGCGGATGAAGTTCGCCAAAATGTCTTCCTGTTCCAAGTCCCGTTCGAATTGATCCATTGTTTCTGCAAAAAATTAAATCGATAAGTACATGTTCTAACCCAAACCAAACCCTAACCCTAGCTAACCAAAAACTAACCTAACCCTAGAGGGAGAGAAGAGGGGAGTTACGGCGTCGGTGGTTTCGCGAGAGGGAGGGTGTTTGCGGGGAGGAGAGGGGGCAGATTGTCGTCGGTTGTTGTGAGAGAGAAGAAGGGAGTTGCGGCGTCGACTGGTTTCGCGAGGGGAGAGAAGAGAGGGGTTGCGGCGTGGGGTGATTTTAGCGAGGAAGATGTGTTGGCGAGAGGGAGAGGCGTAGGAGTGTGGTAACGGGTTTTAACGGCGAGGGGGAGAGTCGACGTCGATTTGTTTGCGAGAGGGTCTCGAAAGCGGGTGTTCTTGAGAGGGTGTGTTTTGCGAGAGGGGTGTCGTGATTACAACAAAATTTAAACTACAAATTTGAACTAACTAATTACATTTAACAAAAATAAACTAACTAATTACAACAAAATACTTACAAAATTTAAACTACAAATTTGAACTAACTAATTACAACAAAAATAAACTAACTAATTACAACAAAATACTTACAAAAATAAACTAACTAATTACATACTAATTACAAAAATAAACTAACTAACTAATTACAACAAAATGTCTATATACAACAAAATTTAAACTAACATACAAAATTATCTAACTAATTATCTAACTAAGAAAAAAAAAATTAAAAAAAAGGGCCGGCGCCGGCGCAGACATGGCGGCGGAAGCGGTGGGGGTGGAAGCGGGGGCGGCGCGCCGTCGAGCAGCAACAGCGGCGGGGCGAGCGGCGGCGGCACGAGCGGAAGCCGCGGCGGCGCTCCTGACCACCACCAGCACCACCTCGAGGAGGCCGGCGGCGGCGACGGCGCGGCAGAGGAGATCGACGGCGGCGCGGCAGAGGGAGGCGCGCGACGGCGGCGCGAAGGTGGCCGGCGGCGGCGGTGGATTTGGGCAGCCTGGCGGCGCGATTTTGCTAAGTGCTGGCCTCCGGGTGTCGCGGGTGGGGGCTCCGCCCGCGGGGTTAGGTATTTATACCTAACCCCTTTTGTCGCGGGTCGAGCCACGGCCCGCGATAAAAGGCCCCCCTTTTATCGCGGGTCGTGCCACCACCCGCGATAAAAGGGGGGTCCTTTTATCGCGGGCCGTGGCTCGACCCGCGACAAAAGGGGGTGGGAGGGGGAGGCGGCCGATCCGCGTGAAGCGCATCCAACGGCTCCGGCCGTTTGAATCCAACGGCCTGGAGCCGTTGGACGCGGATCAGGCCTGCAGCACCCGGCAGTTTTTCTGTTTTTTTCTGTTTTTTGTTTTTCTGTTTTTTTTTTAATAAAAACTATTATTTCAATAACTTTTAAATGGTAACTCAAAAAGAAAAGTTTTATATATGAAAATGATCAGAAAAATTCAATGAACATGAATATGACATCCATATAACTATTTGCATCTCGCATCATATAAAACGGATAGTGGGTGGCCTTGTTTTCACCACACATTTACTTCCAACACGTTTATCATGTGCGTCCACAGTGCCACCGTGTTACCGCTTCCACGTGCCTCTGCCAGCGACCGCGTGCGACGTCTGTCTTCATCCCCATTTTCTTCATAAACAGCGTGCGACGATGTAGGCACCGGCCCGACACGTGCCTCGCCCCCGCCGGCAGCCCAGGCGTGCGACGATGTAGCCACCCCGACACGTGCCATGCCCCGCGTGCGCCTTATAGAGCGGCAGTGCGGCGCAACCACCGTCCTTTGCATCCCAAACTCATTCATCTCCGGGGGATGCCTCACTATCGTGGGGGCGTCCGGTTTCCGGTGTGACGTTCGTGCGTCCGAGCGGTAGGTTTGCCGGGGGCGTTAGGCCTCTGCCTCATAGTGGAAAATGGGGAATAGGGAAGAAAATAGGCGGAAGCAGTACCGCGCATGACTTTCATCCGGGTGGAAGCTCAAAAGCAGGGACAGGCGAGGGAGGCTTATCTAGGGGGAGCCTTATACGGGGGGATGATGTGAAGGTAACCTTTTGTCACAGTTGGTGGCTGCAACCGGGACTAAAGCGCTGGGGGGATGATGTGCAGGTAACCTTTTGTCACGGTTGGTGGGTGCAACCAGGACTAAGGCTGTCGGCAGGATAAGGATGCGTCGGTGGACGCACTGCTCGATGAGATAAAGCATGTAGCGCACGACGCACTGTCGAAGGAACAAGACAAAGTAGAAGCGGTGCCGTGCCTATAAAAGGAGCATCAATACGCCTTGCCAAGCAGATCAACAAGCCAAGCACGGTTCATTCCCATTGATGAAGGAAAGGGTTGGGGAAATTCTGAGGCGCAGCTTCCGAAGATGTCGTTGGTGCACATGCCCTTGGCATGCCCGAGAGCTGCTCTCGGGAAAAATTTCACAAACCCGTGAAAGAATACATTATATGAAAGAATACTCCGTCTCCTCTAGCAGTTGGGGGAAGGGTTCTCATTATTACATAAATGTAGAGATTGTCTTGGGGAACTATATATGAAGAATACATTATGTGCTCTGGTGTTTGAGTCTTCTCTTGTAGTAGCCATGGAGAAT